>CM053783.1:478913015-480161765 GCA_028749045.1 Cupressus sempervirens | reverse complement strand
TAAGGGTGAGCTAGATGCTTGCAATCTTAACATCCATTCTTCCATTTTACCTATCGCAGGGTCTGATCACTTCCTGATCAATTGAGCCCCTCAAACTGGCTAGAAACCCATTAAAGTGTGAGAAAATGTGGTTCCTGAACCCAGAATTTATCAATAATATCAAATCTTGGTGAGCTCAAGATAGCTGCGACGGGTCCAAAATGTTTATTTTTGTCAACAAACTAAAAATTCTTAAAGAACGTATCCTTAATTAGAATAGAGAACATTTTAACAATATCTTTAAAGAAAAATTGGACATTGAAAACCAACTTAAAGAACTAAACTCTGAAATAATCAACAAGGGTATGGATAATAAAAGTTATCTTATCGAAAAAGAATTGCTAGCCAAGCAATAAAATATATTATCCAAAGAAGAGATGTTTTGGCAACAAAAATCTTGAGAAAGATGGTTAGCCGAAGGTGATCAAAATACAAAATTCTTCCACAATTCCACATTATACAACAAAGCTAAGAACGAAATCACACGCATTAAAAACCATCTAGGTGTTATAATAGAAAAACCTGGTGAAATAGTTGATACTTTCATTAAATATTTTTAGGATTTATTGAATAATCATGAAGGCTCAAATAGAATAGTGCAATCAAGTAGGTTAAAAGTTATCCCTAAAGTTGTAACCCAAGAAGATAACAAAAAATTGATCAAACCCATCACCCTAGAAGAAGCTAAGAAAGTGGTCTTCGACATGAATCTAGATAAATCACTAGGTCCTGAAGGATTACAGGCATTCTTTTTCCAAAAATGTTGGGACATCATAGGTATTGACCTTTGGAAAGTGATTGAAGCCTCTAGAAATGAAGGCTTTCTCCTCACTGAGATCAACCATTATTTTCTCACACTGATTCCAAAGAAGTCTGATCCTGAATCTTGAGGAGATTATCGACTGATAGCTTTGTGCAATACATTTTATAAAATCTTTTCCAAGGTCCTAACAAATAGGCTTAAAGAGATCCTTCCTAAGATTATCTCTAAGGAACAAACTAGTTTATGCTTGGTAGATCGATTCTTGATGGTATCATCACCATTCAAGAGACCATTCACTCTGCATGTGTTAACAAAGATGCATGTATGCTTATGAAATTGGACATCCAAAAATTATATGACATGGTGGATTGGAGGTTCCTTTGCAATACATTAGAAGCTTTTGGGTTCTCCCACCAGTGGATTAATCTAATCTTCAAATTTATATCCACTCCCAAGATCTCAGTTTTTATCAATGGCATGCCAAAAGGTTTCTTTGATATATCTAGAGGAATTATACAAGGGGACCCTTTATCCTTGTCTCTATTTATTATTATGGGTGAAGCCTTTGGGAGAGCTATGACAAATGCATACAATAAGAAAAGGATTATGGGGATTACTGTCTCCAAAAATCTTCCTAATATAACACACCAATAGTTTGCTAATGATACTATTCTTCCCAATAAAAGCACGGTGTCAAAAGCTTGTTCTTTCAAAAGAATCATAACTACATACATGGATGCTTCAAGACAGAAGGTTAATGACCTCAAATCTAAAATTTACTTCATTAATACCAAGCCAGAATAAGAGCAGCAAATTTGCAAGATAATGGGTTTTAAAAAAGAGCCTTTCCTTGTAAATATCTTGGTATAGCCCTAGAAAAAGGGACTAAATCAAGTAAGGTTTGGGATAATACGTTAGAAAATTTGGACTCTAAGCTTTGTTCTTGGAAGGACAGGTGGCTAATGAAGGCTGGTAAATGCACTAAAATTTGTGTAGTACTCTCGGTCATTCCAACCTACCCTCTTTCGTGCTTGCCTCTCTCTAAGCAGAATCTCAAAAAAATTGAATCTAAGATGAGGAACTTTCTCTAGAAGGATTGAGAGGAAGATAATAAATTGACCCTCATCAAATAGGATAGCATTTGTAAACCTAAAGAATTAGGGGGTTTAGGGATCAAGAATTTACAATGGAAAAATGAAGTTGTAGGGGTGAAACTCATTTGGCACCTTTATAATGAAAGTAACTGTAAATGGGCCAAGATTCTTTATAACAAATATCTTTATGCAGATGATCGGCTTTCAATTTTTAGAGTTACCTCTCCTCCAAAAGGGTATGAATGTTGGAACTTCATGATTAGATGTCACAAGCTAATTTGCAAATTCTTAACATGGGATATTGGATTAGGTGACGAGGCCCTTTTTTGGGAGGATTCTTGGGATGGTAACCCCCACCCCCCTTAATCTCTATCATTTCACTTTGGTTCTTAAAAATAGATTATCTACTCTTTGGGGTAACAAATTCAAGGATTATAAGACGTTGATAGATTCAGAAGGTACACCTAAATGGGCATGGAAATCTCTAAAGGGTTTGGGTTTTGAGGATCATCTAGGTAACGAGTTCAAAAAGATTTTGGAAAGCAAGTCTCTTAAGCTATCAGATAGAAGAGACACCTTAATTTGGGCCGCTTCTAATGATGGGAAGTATAATGTCAAAAATGG
Source organism: Cupressus sempervirens (assembly GCA_028749045.1). Taxonomy (NCBI): domain Eukaryota; kingdom Viridiplantae; phylum Streptophyta; class Pinopsida; order Cupressales; family Cupressaceae; genus Cupressus; species Cupressus sempervirens. The sequence goes on along the minus strand of CM053783.1, from coordinate 480,159,245 downwards.
GTATAGGACCATTTTAGAAGCTCATAAACCTAAACTGGTGGATATCCCATTAAAGCTATATTGGGATTCCTCTTGTCTTTTGAAAGCGGGCTTCTTTCTTTGGCTAGCTATTCAAAATTGGATTCTTACTATGAACAGATGATATATTCTTGGCATTCAAGGTCCCTCCCGGTGTGTTCTTTGTAAACTTAGCAACGAAGACAATGACCATCTTTTGTTTAACTATCCTTACTCTCAAAGATGTTGGAAGTGGTTAAGCAAAATGTTGGGATGGTCGACCCCCTTCCCAAAATCCCTGATTGATTTGCTTCTGGCCCGTAAATCTAGTCAAGGGAATTTATAGAAAACTTTAGAATATCTCCCCTTCTATTGTGTTATGGGAAATCTGGAAAGAAAGGAACCATTGTGTTTTTTGAAATGTGGAATTCAAAACTGAAGATCTTATTGCTAAAATAGAAGCTAGTATTGTAGAAATGATCAACTCTTATCTCAAAAACTCATAGTTAGAGGAAGGTTCATTCTCGAATTGGGATGGCCTCAGGAAGAAACTTTGGCCTAACTTGATTAATCCACCATTATTCTATTCGAAGAACAATAAAGAGGCTAGGAAAAATTGCAAATGGGAGCCTCCGCCTTTGGGATGGGTTAAACTAAATTTTGATGGAGTAGCTCGTGGTAACCTAGGTACAGATGGCATCAGATGTATAATAAATAATGAGGCCATGTGTTGGATAGTCAAAAAGGCGATGTCTATTCCTCCTACCTCTAACAATCTAGCAGAACTAGAAGCTTTTTACCAAGGTATTCAGTTATGTGTTAAACTTAAATTAACTAAAGTCATAATTGAAGGAGATTTGAAAATTATATTAAATTTCATTAGGAAAAGGTCTACTCCTAATTGGTTCCTTAACTCTTAGTTAGAGGTGGTTCTCTCCCTAATAGATAAGTTAGAAGATTCTTGGATCTGTCACATATATAGGGAAGGAAATCAACTTGCAGATCAGCTAGCTGATTTGGGAGCAGATGGAGTCAATTCATTGCTATTTAATGATGATTACTATCATCCTCATTGAACTTGTTTCCATCCTTGGTCTTGATCTTTAGATTTTATTTAATAGATCCTACTAGTATATACTCTTTAGGTCACTTTTTATTGTCAGTATATCCTTATGCTTTATTTATTTGTTTGGTCTTATTTATCTTGATTCCTAAGTTTTATGCTATACATATTGATCTATTCTTGAGTACATTATATTTATTTCATTTGAGTGGACTCTGCACTCTCCTTATTATCATATCATTAGCCATAGTTTTTAAGCAGTTTGGAGTTTGTGGTGGTTCCCCTGTATTGGTACTTCGCATTTGAGTACCATCTGATGTAATCCTTTTGTCTCATTGAGCCCTTGACTCCTATGATTGCATCTAGAGGTTTCTTATTGTTATTTATGGGGGTCTCCTTCTATTTCCTTTTACTTTCATTCTTGAGGTTTAGCATGGAGTCCAATAGTCACCTATTTCATGCCACTGAGAGTCACACAATGGCATTTCGTGGGTCAGTAAAACTAGAGAGATGGAACTAGATTCTCCATTCGATGGACAATATGACATGTCTTGCAATCAGCCAAGGTTTTGGAGAGGGATTTTATGACTATCAATATACCTAGAGGACCAACAGTAATATAATTGGGTCATTCATTGGTTGTCTGGTAAGAGCCAAAGTGGAAGCAGATGATATCATCAAGCTTTGTCGTGATTTGTTTGTCCCTACCTAGAGAAAAGTTTTGGAACAAGCGGTGTACAACATTGATAACAAATACAGGGTTCCCCTTCTAGAAAAGTATATGAATCTACCATTAGGGCATTTGGATTTAGTCAACACTTATCGATGACCGTCCTTGGTGATTCGAGAGAGCCTAGCTTTTTATCACAAATGGCCTAAAATGGAGGCTAGTTTACATTTTCTCCTTTGCTAGCGGGGGATCATCACAGAAGAAAATATGGAGTGGCTTCTCAACTATCTTCATATTTCCAAAGCTTACATCTAGCTGGGGGTGACATTCGACAACCTTGATGATCTAGACTTTTGCACCCCTAATGCAAAAAAAATAAGCAGAGCGAAATTTGACTTTGAATTTCCTCCCAATTTCTAGTTGGAGCAGCCCAATGACATCATGGAAGTGATCATGGTTCTCTAGAAGGAAGGCAGAGGTCTGGCTTGAATGTTGGTAGTCCCATTTGGTTAGACTAGTACTATATGGTTTCAATGTTTATATATAGGTAGTGATTTTGCTAGTACGCTTAAGTATCCATGATAGTAAAAGACCCAATTTTTGTTATATTTTGTATATCTCTATTATGTAAATTGTAGACTTATCTTTGTTGTTTAGTGGACTTTATGAAATATACATAATATATGGTATTTGGCTCATGGCCTATTCCTTTCATGGCTTTTTTGTGTTTCATGCTTTAATTCTTATTTTTAGGTTAAATTCCTTTAATTCAAGTTCGGGTTAATTGCATGGATGAAGTTTTGAGCAGGGCTTTGAGTTACTTTTCGGCATTTTGTATATTGGTTTGATTCTATGCTCAAATTTGGCCTCCATTACAATCTTTTTGAATTGGCCTTTTCAGGACATGGCGACATTCCTTATGTTGTGAATTTCTTGATTTGGCTCTTCCTTTAACACTTTCATTAACTTGTGGTGTGTGAATTAATGGAAATCTTCTTTATTATTCTTGGTATCAAGATAATCTACTCATTAAATCTCTTATGCCTTGCCATCAGATAGTAATGTAGTGGGTAGTATTCTCAATTCATTAGATTGAGAGGTGGATTTCTTTTTGGCAGATCTCAAACTATCAGATTTATTAGATTGCGATATGTAGTTTGATATGCTTCTTTTTCCTATAATTATATTAACATTAGTGAATTAAAGTCTTATCTGGCAACTGCCTTTTAGCTCCTCCTTAGTATTAAATTAAACTATTGTATTCTAGGGCAAACAATATTTTTAGCTTTGTGCTTCTCCTGTTCGGGTACACTTTGTAAATATGCTTCATTTTTTGGGTCTCCTTTGAAATTTGAGGATTATGAGGAGCAGGAACTTTGGTGGCATTTTGGTTATGTTTGTATCTAATTTGGGTGCAATGTCCTTATTTGTAGGGCCAAATCTATTACTCATCCAGGTTAATCTCCTCTTATCTTTGTGTTTTTAGTATTTCCTTTTAGTGTATTACGACGTTTATGTATTAATCGAGATATGGGGCCAAGTGGGGTCTGTCATTAAATTTAATAGGTTTTTTATTCTCTTCCTTTAGTAATGTTTACTCGATAATTGTTTGATTTTGATATCCTTCTTCATTGTATGTTAGCTTTGATATATTTGTTTTTCTATTTATTTTTTATTGTTTTCCTTTCCTTATTAGGTTATTAATGTTTTGCATTATGCTTCTTTATTTACTATTACTTAGTTTACTAACTTTTGTTAGATGTAACTATGATGCCTCCAATTTGGGTAATTAACCATTCGTGGATATTAGTTTAGTACAATGTTTGTCTTGATTTCTTAACATGCAATTCTAATATATGCTCTAAAATTGATAGGACTACTAGAGCTCAATTTGAGCAAGATATTTTCAACATTATGGGCATTCTTCTACAAGTTTTTCCTTCATTTTCTTTCAGGGGTATGCCCCTTTTAAAATGTAATAAGATAGGACATCTGTCCCGAGCTAGACTGGAGGTTTTCTTCTTCGTTCTTTCCTACCAGTGTCCGTTTGAATGGAGATAAGCTATTGTAAATTTTATTTATTTATTTTAATAAAAATTAATCAAGGCCTTGGCCATTTACCGATATATATATATATATATATATATATATATATATATATATATATATATATATATATATAAAGCAATTAATCAAATAGCAATAATCACATTGTAACATTTTCTTTTAAGTGTTGATATAACTCTAAATAAGTCGTTCATTAGAAAACAAATCATCTCCTTAGTTTGTAGCAAAATATTGAAACTTTTTCTTCAAAATGATGTGTAATTATCTTAAAACCTCTAAGATAGAATATAAAGGAACAATGGTACTTGGTTGTCGAATGAGCCCATGAGGGATTCATCTCCACAATATTGCCAAGAATCCACAACAACCAACAATATAACAACCAATGGAACTATAGTGATGAAAACATAAACATATATGAAACCCACAATATTGTTTGATAAAAAAAATGCTTGTAGATATGCAAGTGAAATACATCATGGTGAAATTTTGTGTTTAGAGTTAAACCAAAACAAAATTGTATCCCAAACATTATTTCAATCCTTATAAAAGCTTCTAGCAAGAGCCATACCATGTGGCTTCATAATTGTCAAGCATCTTTACCATGGCTACATCTTAATAACCCACGTAAGATGACCACTTTATTGATTTGCAACTTTTCATTTTGAATGATTTATAACTTTTAAACATGTTATGAGTGTTTATGTTATAACCCCAACCTTTACAAGTCAATGCCACATCATGCCAAAATAATCAACCATAATGATAGCTGTCAACAAACATGGAATGCTGCATGTTTCAAAATAGTTGTCATAATCATCAAGGACAAAACACAACATTGTAGTCCTTCCTTTCTATCCAAAGTCTTATGATATTTGTTCATTAAATGACCATATTTGTTATGATTATATTAAAAAAACTTACATTTCTTTAGAAAATCCATTGTATCCATTTCCATATTTGTAATTAAGATTTATTTATTATGGTACGATTTTTGATACTCCAAAATTATACAAATTTTGGCAAAAAAGTGCCTAGATTTCTACAAGTTAACTTTATCAATAGATAAGACTATCCCAAAGAAGTCAACAATACTATGGAGGATCTTAGATCTCTACTATTCTACATGTAATCTTAGCAGTTGAAGCCAAGTAGGGTTAGCTACATAACGAACAAAAAATGGATGAAAACTTTACCTTCATTTACACCAAGAAAAATTGTTTTAACGCCCCATTATCCGTGAAACTATTTCCATCTATTAAAACTATAAAATGGGAAACAAGTAAAGTTCATCAACCATAACACTGAGAGATGCACTATAATTCAATTTCTACACGTCGTATGATTGTTTTCAAACTATATTAATATTTAGTCTAAAAAGAAATAACTTACACACCAAAGCATTATCTATCTTAAATTGGTTTTTTCCATCAAAAAGTGCTTCATTAGTCAAACCAATGGGAATAACATCCAAATTTGAACATCAAAAATAACACCAATATTAGTGGCAATGTATAGTTATTGTGTGTGGTTGGTTTTAGATAGTGTTAAATGTGGAAATGAATCATGTGCACACATTTCACTTTATTATTGTGTAGACATTCTATATTTAAAAAAATGTTAGAAGCATTGTGTTTTTTTGTCCATAAATTATAGGCTTTACATTCCTTATTGATTGAACTAGTAAATTAGACAATGATTTGTGAGTTTTCTTCTTTAATTGGTTTTTCATTTCTAATGAATAGCAGATGGGTGTGACTACCTAATCAGTATTATGGAGTGAGAATATATCCCCTATTCATTTTCATTAGTCTTTTATCTTGGAACTCATGTTAAATTCTTGTGCAAGATAAGTCTTTGAATAGTGAATTGCCTAGATTGTGCATTGCACCACATTACAATGTGTTGTGTTTCTTTACCTTGTATACTGATTGACATGAAATAAATGTGAATGTGCGTGTTAGTGTGCATAATCTACTATTATGTTTCAATTACGAATACAAAAACTATTGGCCATCTTTATTTTGTTTTGTCTTTTGTCTAATTAAGGTATTCTAATATATCTAGATAGTAAAAAATAATGTAATACTATACAAAATTGAGCTCATTATTATACCTTTCAGATCTCCATACACACACATATCCAAGCCTTCTCCATTTTTGGGTGTATTCTTATGCATATCACATTTATGGCATCCCTTATAATCAAGCATTTATGACTTCCTACATCTTATTGCTTTGTATTTGGGTCGTTTCCAAAGGTTCAAGATTCATCCCATGCCTACATATAAATCCTAAATTTTTAAAATTTAAGTTCAAAGTCAACTGTTAATTTCACCAATTGTTTTGAATCAACTAAACACACATTTTTCATGACTATTTGTTATGTGATTATATTTAAAGACATTTAATTGTCTCACATGTAAATATCCTATCTCATCTTATGGAGTAATCATTAGAAGAGCATTTCAAATTGGTACACTTAAAAAAATCCAAAATCTACATAATAGTCTTAATATCATTTGCACAACTAAAACTTGATTAACTTTTTTATCATTAATCAAACCATATAACAATCTTTTTCTAAAAGTAATTAAAAAATATATATTTTCCAATAGACCAATAATCATTTAAAAATATTAATAAATATAATAAATCTATAAATAAGAACAAATAAAAGCAAATCCAATATATAAAAATAAATTAAGAATGCAAAATCAAAAAATTGAACACCCCACATCAAAAAAAATAAATCTATAATATGCCAAAACTTGACTCTTAGACTTAGAAACTAGAGCACACTACGAAGACAAACAAGCATCATTCATAGCAAAAACCACTCATGTTCTAAGGGATAGTGTGCTCATGACAAAAAAATATTTATTTATTTTTCATTGACTATTTTTTATTTTTCATTGATGACAAAAATAAATCCATTTATTTATTCTACACTTAATTTTTAATCATTCATGTGTTTACATCTCATTGGAGGATCATTCATCATAAGTATTCATGTGTTTACATCTCATTGGAGGATCCTTCACTCTTGATGAGGCACAAATAACTTTATTTATTGTTCAATTAATTTTTTAATTATTAATGTGTTAACATCTCATTGGGCCGGCTACATTATTTTTCCACCCAATTGTACAACCCCTTTTAATTCAAAGATAACTTACCAAGATGAGTAATATATAATTATAATAATACATTGGATCATATAAAAATTAATATTGTTCTTAACCATATATGAGAATAACAATGAGGTGTAAAGTTGTAACAACAATAACGTGCTCTACATAGAGTTTGTGAGTGCCCATCATTATCTAGCCAAATGGGGTTTTTAATTTTATTTTATTTTATCCAAGAAATTATTGACTCTTTTGAAACTTGACGAAAATGACCAAAGCTGACAAAAATAATAATTTAAAAAAAAAAAAAAAAAACCAATATCGTGAATGAATGGACAAAGAAAGGGAGTACGTAACCGAAGGGAATTATTATCATGTTTTGGTAAGTGTAACCGAAAGTGGCTAATGTGGCAAGGTGAGTGTTTTTTTAATAATAATTCTTTATGTGCAAATTCTTTAGATATTTTTAGAGTGGGTCCTCCCACATTGTTTCTTTAAGTCTGTAGAGGTCACAAGTGCACCACTAAACTTCCATTTTAAATTTATTTTGACTTTTGGTTTTTAGTGTAATAGTTATAATATAAGTTTGAATTTGAGTTTCTCTTTTTTAAAGTGAATATGATCTTATCCTTATTTTTGTTGTTTACTTTGAATATGGTCTAATTTTGAAAATGTAGTTTTGACTTTTAATTTTCAAAATTAAAACTTATCATGGTTCAAAACTTCCAAGCTAACTTATTTTCAATTTGATAATATCTATCAATTCAAATATAAATATTGTAAATTTTAAGGATGGGACTTGTTTATGAGTTAAGGCTAAAAGAGATATCACTTCTAGAATACTTCATTTATATATTATTATTTATATAGAGAGCATTACAACAATATTTATAAACATGTGAATAAATGAGTTTTTTTTTTTTTTTTTTTCATCTATTCAAAGCTTGTTTAAATGGCATTAAACCATTTTGATAGAGGATAACTATAATTGAGAAAACATTATTGCATTAACTAGTATATTATAAGTGGAATTTGTGAAATTTGGAATGAATATGTGGTTTTGAACCTAGACCTAATATATTAGGATTTATTGTCTATCACAGTCTAATTGATGTAAATTTGATATTAAATTCCTCAAAAAACTTAAGGGTGTACATGTTACAATAAAATACTCTAGAATTGTGAATAAAACAAAGCATCTACTCTTGTGTGTGTCATTTTTTACATGTTTGGACGCTTTATCACAATGTGGCTTATTATGAGAAAATTTTAAATTACTGGTTGGTATATTCATGTATTATTATATTTATAGTTGTTTTATTCTTCTTCAATTGGTAAGTCTACCGTCTTAAATTGGAAGCACCTCAATATATTGATGATTTACCACCCATTTAAGGGGAGGTCATCATTTGTTTGAATCTTTCCTCTTTTCTTCCCTTTATATGTCCTTTCCGCTAAGTGGAATTGGGGTAAAACCTAATAGATCCTCTTTAAAGCTCCTATTTTCATGGTATTAAACTTGAGGTGTGATTTATTCACCTAGGTCCTCCCTTTCCTCCATCTATCCACTTGAAACCTATTCACTGAGTCGAAATAGTTATCTCTCGACCTTCGTGCTTGATTTCTAAGATCCAAGACTTGTTTTGGAATCTTGAAAGGATTCTAAAGGTTATGGCCCCTAGTTGTAAGAGGTGTAGTGTGCCCTTGATAGGCCAATAAGGATTCTAGTACGCTCCTGATTGGGCCTTATTTTATGTCCTCTATTTAGGTCTCGTGTCCATATACCTTTGAGGTGTTAATTCCTAGGCAGGTTGGCCTGTGGGAGTTAGTCAATTCTGAGCTCTATATAAACCCTTCCTTTTCTTATTTTCACATAAGACATCTATAAGTTCAAGCACAAGAACCCAAGTTCTCAATTTCTCAAGCATTTTTCAAGCATTCAAGGCATCTATGTTATCTCTCCATTGAAGATCAAGGATTCGTGAATCCAAGCTATTGAAGGTGTAATGTCATGCCTAGAGATCCTTGGAACAAGGATAAATAAAAGTCAAGATTTAAAAAAAACAAAAACAAGTATGGATGCACACAAAAATCAACATACAAGGATCACAAAGATAGCAATGGAAGACTTAACCAACAATCCAAGCAACCAATGAATCTCTAAACGTCACTACCAACTAACATGCTCAACCTCAAGATGAAAACATAGGCAACAACAAAACCTAAGATCTTCAATCTGTCAAAGCCTAGAAATACTAACAAACCTAAAAGGCACTCAAATCACCAAAATGCATTCCTCGAAAAATAGCGAAGACACCCCCTATTTTTCACATGAGGAAACACAACCTCCAGTCTCACATGAGAAAGTGTGTTGCACCACACGAGAAACTACCCTCCCACACGAAGAAATGCTTGTGTTAGTTGATAATTCTCTTCGCTCTGTTGTTGAGGCTCATGCAAGAGAATGTCCAAAACCTCACAAGGAAATGCCATGTCTCACGTGAGAGAGTACAATCTTGTGTGAGCTTCCACCACACTTCGCGCAAGAGAATTATTTCTTGCATGAGAGAACACATTCTTGCATGAGAAAACACTTCTCTGACATGAGGAAGTATAATAATAAACAAGGAAAATGAAGGACGAAAAAGTCGGAAAAATAATTCCTCCACACTGGGGAGTATTCGATCCACAAATCAAGGCTTGGACACTCGAATGCAAGAATAACAAGATAGAAACACAACTAACCATATAAACCATAACAGTATATGAAAATGTACGGAAAGAAACATTGCAATGTATAAAAATAACTCAACTCTTGTGTGGTTCCTCCCAAATGTAATAGCATCATGAGACCTCAAGGGCCCTAGCCATCCCTGTGTGTAACATCCCAAACTTTTGACTGAATAGTCGGAGCTGTCTTATGAGGGCATCACTACTACAATGTAACAACATCATAAGAACAAGAACATATAATCATGCTAAACCAATAAGGCAATAGATATTCCAACTAATTGAGTCACATCATCTAACCATATGCTAACATCATAATAAAGGAATGTGTCAAGTAAACTAACATCATCTAAACATGATATCCAAGCATTCTAATAAAAGCATAAATCACAAGGGGAACATACTTTGAAAACCCAGATAAACCAAGTGAAACATCAAGCATCGATCACACTGAAAATAGATCATCTATGTACATCAATCCCCAGCAGTGGTATAGGTACCTATGCCTCCCAAACACATGAAACCCATAGGGCCACTCCTTCCATGCTAATGTAGATAACGATCCAACCAGAAACACACATAAAGAAAATATCCATGGCTAACACTCATGCCAGATAGTAATGAGGAATGCAACCAAGATCATGAGACAATGCAAGTGGATTGGATCTTGGTTAGACACTCAATGGACTTGTTGGAGGGTAAGTAGCTTGGCATCAGGTAGCCCAAGCTAGTATTGGAAGCTCTAATTCCCCCAAACAGGAGTACAATCCCATGTCCTCGAACTTAACTAAGTGCTCACATAACATTTTATTATCTTAAATTTATTATCTAGTAATTTATTTAGTTATCACTTAATTAAGCCTTCTTCACGCCAACCTAGGAAATAGTCACCAAGGTTGTAGTAGAGTCCCCTCCATGGTGCTTCCCTACCTTACCCATGTTCATCTAACGATGAGTGCTCATAGGCATGCATATTCCCAACCCAACCCCAATGAACATAACTCCACCCAAAACAACTAGGAGTTTGGGCCTCGCAAGTCACTCAACAAATGCATTCCCACATGCTCATGTGTGAGTGTACCACCATCATGAAGATCATAAAATGAGGGTTGGATGAGAACACAAGAAATATAGTTCACTCAATCGAATACAAGCTCGAGAGTACAGATGTGGCACACATCCCAATGAAACATAAAAGTACAATAGTATTCGAGTGACATCCTATAGATAATCCAATTCCATGACCAACATCATGCCAAGAAAACTTGAGAAAATTGGGTGACACACAAATCGAGGTGAAAATATTAAAACTCAAAAAAATTGAAATTAAAAGCCATTTGGTCTTAGGGTACAAAAGCCACAAAAATCTAGTAAAATTTAGGTTTGAACACCGTATGCAAAAATGATCAGTATAATAGTGTGAAACACCAAACCCTCATCCCAAAAATTAGGGAAACATTCATACTAGTATAACTAGGAAAAACTAACAATAAGAAATAGAGGGGAACATTAGTTCTCAATCTCCTAACATGCAACTACTAGAAATGGAAGCAGAAACAAAGGTGAAATGACAAAACAAAAGAGCCCTACCTGACAACCAAAAGGGAAAAATGAGAATCAACCAAATTAAATAAATATCTTGTGAAAGCTACCAAAATTGATGGCAATCTAAGGTCTCCTCAAGCTAGATTCAACAAGACCGATCCGGTGATGATCCCATGCCCGTAGCTCTTATAACGAACATAAAAACAATCCTACCAAATAGGATATGGAAATTTTCTCTCAAATTCTAATTTCCAAAAGTGAGAAGTGAGGAATAAAATTCCTCTTTGGATACTTATTCACTTTTTGAGTGAATAATCAATTAGGGTAAATAACTAGATAACCTAGTTAAACCCTGATTCAACCTAAATGAAAAAATGCTATTTCGAGTAATTGAAATTCATCTACAAAAAAGTTGTCAAGAATTAAAATTAATTAAAATAAAGCCCAGAAAGCCCTTGAACCAAAATCACAAAATTTCTTTATAACTTTTGCGACAAATGAGAATGTCTAAATGCACATACACATTCACAAGTCTAATCACATAATGTAAATGAGTTTGGATTTAATCAAATCATTGAAAGGTTTAATTTAAACAATTAAATAAGATACATTGACCATACAGAGAGGACATTGGTAAAATATGAACAATTGAATCACTAACTCTATGTGCCACTACCAAGGATATAAATCTTGCACACTAAAATACATTATCAAGTGCAATTTCATATAATAACATAGATGAAGCAATAAATGCATTAAATAACCTAATTTAACCATTTATTTAATTATACTAAATTAGTTCATTAACATCACTCACGTTCACATAAAGCATAACAAATCAAGAATGAAGTAAATAACCATAACATTAAATCCAACATATAAACATAATCAAAGAATATGTCCAAATACTGGATAACTAGATATCATCATAAAACATACTATCATCTCCAAAGGCGTCATCATTTAGATATGATCAACAAAACAACATAGTAATCTAACATCTATGATACTAAAAATCAAAGTATAACATTTGACCCTCAGGTCATCTCAAATGTAAACCAAATGAGTAACAAGTATCTCTCAGATCAAAATATAACAAGGTACAGACTGCAAACATGAGAGGCACTATAGAGGGAGTTTATGATAGATCTTATGTTGTATTTTCAACATTCAAGATCCTTTATTACATCTTCTACATTCATCTTTTCAAGATCTACATTCATTTACAAGGTGGATTTCAAGCACATTCAATCATGAAGGCTTTGGTTTCACTTTGATGTCCTTACTATGGTTTTGAAGTTTAGTCAAAGCTATTACATCTACATACTTGATTACATTCCAAATTCAAGATCATATTCTTAAATTTGCATTACTTTATGTTAGATCTATCACTACTACTTGCTAGTGTTTTATCTTTATATCAATTCAAGGTTAATTCTTAAACTAGGTTTTGACTAAGGAAACCCCACCCACACACCACCCGCTCCCCCCCACCCAAAAAATAATAATAATAATAACAAATAAACAACCTCTTTTTTTTGCAAGCTTTAGATCTTAGATTAGTGAACAAGTTATAGATCTAGATACCCTTTTTAGATCTTTGTAGAACTGCAAAGTTAGAATTAGTGTCACACACATTTTATCAAGGTCATTCAAGCCACCCTTGATTGATCAACAATAATTGGGCCATCCCTGGTCATCAAATTAACAAATAATTTTATAAAGACACCTGTAACCAAAGATATTATTGTTTCCACATAACCCATAACAAATATGAAATAAATATGTAATTGAACTCCACATGAAAGAGAATAGACAACATACCCACAAAAATGTCACATGAGTTATACCCTTGGAAACTCTCATTGAGGAAAAAAATATAGCCTCTAGAAGCAATCATTACCCTGTATTATTCAACAAAACCACCATTGTAAACAACCATGGAAGCCTTCAAAATCATAGCCATAATCAACCAATCCATGTGAACAAGCATGAATCCACACATCTCATGCCATGCTTCCAACCTTCACAAATGCTCCCTTGGTTAACATGTCAAGCCTTGTCTTTCTTGACTTTCATTTTTTCCTTTCTTGTCTTTTCTCTACAACTACCCTTGTGGTTTCTTATATAGTAGAAAAATCCTACAAAACTACCAAGTGGTATTACATAAACCATGTACTAAAATTGTGTGCTACCTAACCCCCATTAATCCACATTTAATATTGGGCTTTTAATTGGTTTTTCTTCAATATTAAATAATTACATCAAATATTATCAGTGTCAATACAACACATAAAAAATATCCTATGGGAATCTCTCCATCTTGTACATCCATCTAGGTCCTCCTAGGTATAACATTATATAATAAATAAAATAATATAATATAACAATATTATGCATTGTGTGCAATACACATAATACCACTTGTTGTGTACATTGCATAGGGTCAATCTGTAGCCATGTAAATGAATAAAGAGATAATCCCTGGGTCATAGTATACCATGTGCCCCATCCTAGTACCCACAACAAAATCAAAGTTTCTAACTTGTCAAACATGAATGATCCCACCTATTATTATGCCACTGCCGCTAGACATGTATAGAAGCCATCCAAAGTGAAATACACCCAACCTTTCACATAAGAATCATAAAATCTTGTACCAACTAAAATGTCAAGCATAAACATCTAATCAAAAGTTAATCATATTTATTTGTATTTTTCAAAATCCATAGCTTAAATAACACCCACAACAAGTGTCAAATGTGTCCAATTATCCATACCTCCAAAGGTTTACCAAGTGAATCTCACATCATCAACATATCCAATATGTAACCAACAATCAAAAAAGCCTTAAGAGAAATACCTACCACATATAAACTAGGAAGCTCCCATTGTAAAAGATAATGTCAAATCAATAATCAATCCACTCACAACATCTCATAGAAGTGAATCCATGAAGTATCAAGGACATCCACAATACATAAACCAAAACTCTACAAGAACACTCCCATAACAAGTCTCCAATGCTCTCTCAAGTTATCTACAATCAAAAAAGGAAAGAGATAAAGAAATAACCATGTCATCTCTCATATGATATACATGAACACAAACTAGTAATTACCATAGCCAACTAATCCCAAACGAATGTAAGTATAACTGAACATCTAGGAAGATAACCAAGACCAAAGAGAAACCATGCAAATCATAACTTGTATCATGTCCTACACATGCCCCTTGATGTAAACTATGCCAAGTAAGATCTCTTCCATAAAACCCCAACAAGGAATCCACAACAATACCCAAACTATACCATATAAATAATTAGGAATGTAAGCCTCTCACAAGAAGATCAAGCCCATAAATTATTCCTGAACCAAGGAATAACCATTCCTAATTCAAAAAAATTTCCCAATATAAAACCATATCCTAAACTCAACAACCATAACAACAACATATGCACATGGAGATAACCAATATTAAATCATCTCTCAAATGAATCCTCCAGAATTAACTCACATGTACCATAGCTCAAGATCTAGATCAATGAAAGATAAACATAAACATAATGTAGATGAGAGAAACAATAGATTATACCTCTCAAGTAGTAAACCTCCAAGTAGACCAATAGTGGGGAATTATAATGCTCATCAAAATATCCAAGTCTCCAACCAAGACTCATCTAAGAAAAATCTTCTATCGAGTGCATCCCCCTCAAACTTCCTGCTAAAACCAAACAACTATCCCAATAAAAACTTCTCTAATCCAATAGAAATCAGTATCACCACTATCTCTAAGTATCCATGAGCACCTATAACCAATCAATCCATGTCAACTCCAAATGCAACATATCTATGTTATTGTTCTTGCCCCTAGCTAGGTGACTAGAAACTTGCCTAAGGAAAGATGGGAAAAACAGAAAACTCAATCATCTCATCCCAATATTTATATCTTAAATTTTACAATTAATTCCTTTCATATCCCCAAAGTCTATGAAGAAGCCATAGTGGAAATTCAAGAAAATGGCATTTTTAATTGAGCAAATCCTCGTTCTTGTAGTGAACATGCCATTAGGTTTGGAATTTTGTTTAATGAAGAAAATATATTCAACTAATCCTACAAGAGAACCCAAATCAAGTATACAATTTAATCAAATACAACAATTAATTGTAAAACATCAATCCATTAAAAGTTAGTTTCTTGAGTTGTAAGTCTAACTATGGAAAAGTTGTAGTGAAATACTATTTGATTGGTATTAGCTTTTGAGAAAAACCTCAACCAAACATTATATATGGTCTTGGGTGGTCTTATATACTTCCATGCGACATAATTTAATTTTTAAAAATTGACTCCTAAGTATTTCTTGGTGTTCTTTCAATGTTTCTCAAATGTTGTCATGACAACATTGCAAAGTTGCAATGTTATCAATGATAACTTTATAATTTTATAGTAATTTTGCTCCAATCTTTATATTATGACCTCCAGATCATGTATAATGAATTCCTAGACATAAATTAACCTCCTTATAACCATCATTGTCCTTATTAATTAGTTTAGGATCATTTGGCATTCTATGCCCAATTTGTCCAACTTTGCCAATAAATTGACAAAATTTGACAACTTTTTGGCAACTTGTAACTAAACACACACAAGGACTCACATATCTATCTAATCCCACTCTTGAACCCTCCTTGGATTACTTATTATAACTTAATATCAATACTAAGATTCTTGAGCTAGTTCTTTGAAAACCAAGTAGCCTCTAACTTGGGAAATTTCATCCATTTAATGAGGTGTTCCATGTACATGCAATTTCTTATTCTCTTCTTGATCCTTGAGTCTAGGATCTTCCCAACTTGGGGTTTTCTTTGGATGGTATAGGTACATTAGTGATCACCTTGGAAATTTCAGTAAGTTTCTAACCCTCCCCTACAATAGGACCTTTATATATCACCAAGTATTGAACATTGAAAACTAGAGATATTGCTAGATCTATAGGTAGGTTCACATGGTAAGTGCTAGACATTTTTTTCCCTCCTGCCAAAAATTTAAGTTTTGCCTGTTAAGTATGGCCAATGATCATATCTTTCAAATTTTCAAATTTTCAAATAATCAATGTTATAGGGATACACTAAAAACTTGGGTTATCTTTTATATCCTAAGTCTCAAACTTTTCGTGCTTTATCTCTTTGGAGTTTTAATCATGACCATGTGACTATCTTTCATTGTCTAGTCATCATATTATGTGACATAACCATTTACCAAGCTAGGAAGGTGTGAGGGGGTTATCTTTGTGGTTGGCATAGGGTTGCGGTTTAAAGTGTTAATATCCAATTAATGGTTGTGACTATGTGATCACGATTTATTGTTTGTTTCATCATAGGGTCACATAAGATTAAGGTTTGACCATTGTTCAATCTATGAAGCCGTGAAAACCTTGTTGCATGGTCGCTATGAGTTAGAGATAATCATGGTTAGGGTCGTTACACAAAAAATACCTTATTTGCTAGGTCACATCAAGACCAAGGTAGCAATGTAGGGATTCCCTTTATCACTCATTCATAGGTTTTAGGACTTTTGGGTTAATGTTAAGTAGTAGCTATATGATGGTAGTTAGTCTATGGGCTTCATTTAGTCAAATCAGTTGGTGAGGAAATGAGGCTATCAGTCGTGACTAGGTGATCACAGTTAAGAAGTGATAGTCTTAGCTTCATAGGGTTTGGTCCATAGTTAGGATAGATAGCTATGAAGTGACAAACAAAGGATTTCATGTAGTTAAGTCCCATCATCATTGGATCGCCAACATTTCTTACTAGCTAGAAAATAAGTCACAACTGTGCAAAAGGTATGCTAGTAGTTAGGCTCTTAATGGTCCCATGGTCACAGAGGCAAAGGCCTAAAAGGTATAAAGGTGTGTGAGGCCATGATTTCATGAATTAAAGGCATTTACAAAGGTTAATTTCAAATGTTAGTAAGATGTGGATGCCACATGATTGGCATCATATAGGAGGTCAAATTCATGCAGTTGTTGGGTCACAATAGTTAGTAAAATGAGGAGAAGACAAGTTGCAAATCAGCAATAACAAATATTATGGTGTAGGTTGCGGTTTTGCAAGGCCAAACAGTCAAAGAGAAATTCAGACTAAGGAAATGTGAACACTAGACATCAGAGCTCAAACATGAAAGATAGAAGAGTGGTCAAGTGGCTGAATGATAAAATATTATTGGACCACATGGCAAAGCCTAAGGATTGACTTTAATTGAATAATGACATGGTTGACTTGGCATGTTGATAGCAAGAAAGAAACATCTCTTTAATGAAAAATCTAGTCTTCTTGATTTTCCACAACCACTCTTCAACATTTCTCATGTCTGATGAATGAAAAGGGACACTCCATCACCACCTCATTATCCATCTACTTGGTTAAAGTATTAATGGCCATTGTTTCTATCTTCTCAGGGCTATTCTTGGTGAAATACATGGATTTCCTGCATCTAAATTTTTACCAGAATCAAATCTCCTCAAAATCACATTGATTGTTCTTTGCAACATTAATGGTAGTACTTGAACTTTGCCTTAAGGTAGAAGCTATTTGAGTTATGCTTGCACTATAAAAGAAAATTTTGTAATCCTTCTTAGGGTCATCCTTTTTTTGATTCATTAGTATTGCATTCTAAGCTCTACTACTGTAATTTCCTTTTTTCTATGAATGAATGTAACTCTCTATTGTGCCTCATTCTCCCATCAATATTAGTGCAAACTTTCCTTCCCTTTGTTGGTGTTTTGTCTTCATTCTTCAATCTGCATAACCGACTCTAATTTGTGAATGTTATAGAGTGAAATTACTTCCTTATAGCATCCATTTGGTTTCTAATTTGTATGTGTTTTGTTGAATTAATGCAAGAGTGGATCAATTTATTATGAGGTTATTTTAATGAATAGTGCATTGTTAGGTAGAAATAAGGTTAAAAAAACTATTTTGGTGTATCAGCCCCTTTAGATTAGATTAGGTAGTTTGCTCTCATGCATTCATTGTCCCTTTTAATTTGAAAGAGTAGTTAGGTGCACCCTAATAGTAAGGAAGCTAGCCTTCTCTGGAGACTCAATCTCATAGTTCAAGTCCTACAACTTGGAGATTATTTCCATGTTTCATAAGGTTTCCTTTCGTTTAGGCAAGGGTGCAAGCTTTTGTGAAAACAGCAAGCATTATGTGCATACTTGTCCAATATTCTTCTCATCTAAGCCCTTCTTATTCGAAGTTCTATAGGGATACCTTTTGAATTTTTTCTTTTTTGAGGTGGACAATGACCAAATCCCCAACCTAAAACTATACTTATTTCTTCCTTTCATCAACTTTTTCCTTAAGTTTTTTGTTTTCTTCCATAAGAATCTTGTTGACCTAATCATGTACTTCCTTCATAGATTGGGAAAAGTCATTAACATGCCCACTTTTACCTTCCATGCTTCCAATATCTCTCAACTCACATGTACACCTCTTGGATGAATGAAATAGACTACTTCAAAAGGACCCTTACTAGTAGTTCTATTAATATTATCATTGTAAGTAAATTCATCTTGGGGTGATCCCATGCCTATCTATAATCCTTGGTCAAACACTTCAAGAGCTTACTCAAGACTCTATTAATGACCTCTATTTGGCCACCAGTCTATGGGTGCTAGGTTGAAGAAAATGATAAGTTTTTCCATAATCTTTTCCACAAGGTCTTCAAGAAGTGTCCCATGAATTTAATGATAGTTTATGGATTCTAACAACCTCCTTGAAGAAAAGATGATTAATGTAGCTAGCATCATGTATTATTTTGCATGGGATGAAATGAATCGTCATACTCAACTTGTCAACAACTATACACACGCTATCAAAACTAGTGTTAGTCCATGGAAAACCAACTATGAAATCCATGCTAGTACACTCCCATTGTCTATTTGGAATAGTTAGGGGTTGATAATAACCTGCATTTGAGGCAATCCTTTTATCTTTTTGGCATGTCATACACTACTCCACATACCTTCTCATGTTTTTCTACATCTTAAGCTAGATGTAAAATATTTGAACCAACTCAAGTGTTGTATTTAAACCCAAATGATCACTAAGGCTTCCATTGTCTCTCTTGTATGAGGATTTTTCTCATGGATCTCCTAGGCACACATAATTGACTTCCCTTGAATAGTAATCCATTTCATAAGGTATACTCTAAAAATTGATTATGGAAGTGGTTATTGAATTCAATACATACCTTGTATGCCTGTAAAACATCTTCATCCTCCTTATAGAGGTCCTTAAAACTCTTAACTCTACTATTAGTGTGAATAATTATTATTTGCACTTTACTTAAGTTTACTTAGGATAAATGCATTATTTTATTATTTATTAGGTTAGACACCTAGGAGTTTTTGTACTCATATGAGTTGTCGTGTTGACAACATAGGAGTAAGCAACTCTAATTTAGCACATGGTGTCTACAACACAAGAGTTTGCATAATTAATTGAGTTGTCATGTTGACAACATAGTTATTTGCACACTTTTAATTAAGCACACGGTGTCTATATCATAATTTTACACGACACACCTTTGTAGGCTTATCCTCTCATCATCGCACTAACTCCTATGCTTAATGGAGGATAATCCACTCTTGTTGGGCATGTGCTTAGTTGTGAGGCTTATCATATTGCTAACTCCTAGTCATTCTAGAGGCCTTTATATTTAGGCACTCCTAGTGTACTTGACAATGAATAGAATTTCATATTGTTATTTTGATCATACTCTATTCATCTATTTGTACTAGTTGTTGAGCTTTTTGGTCGCAGGTGATTTTGCCCTAAGGAAAATTCTTACTTGGTATCAGAGCTATAAAGGTGTCATTTTATAGCCATTGGAGAACATTCTTGCTTCACCTCTCAAAGGGCCATTGATTTAGATATGGTGAATCTACAGTCATTGGAAGCATCTAGAGCCAAAGTAGACCTCACCATTGCATCCAGAGTGTCGATTCGGTGAATTTTAACTATAAATTTGCCTATGTTGGGTAATAATCAAAATTGATGCAAAAAAAATTTGGAAATTGACACTCGAACGCCTGATTTGCAAAATTTGGTATGATCTATTAGATCTTTGAATTTATTATTTCAAATCTATCATTTTATTTTCTCTTCATTTTTGGTATTTTTCAGATTCTATTTTCAGAAGAAATAAAAATTTGGCCTTTCAAGCCTGCAGAGATTTTTTTTCTGCAGGAATCGAGTGGTTAAACCTTAGGCCTGCCTGAGGAATATTCACTAAAATTTAGCATACTCCTTTCCATTCTAAATCAGAAAACAATTCTGATCGAATATTCCAACAACTGGCCAATTTCATTATTGACGAGTCCAACACAAATAGGCTTTCACATACACTCTGGCTGCATATCACACTCACATTACCTAGCAGTTTCAAGACCCACTAGCAACCTTAAGCCAATTCCAAATCTAGTGACTTTTTAACTTTATACCACTTTGGTTTCCAGAACTAGGTGCATGTGGGACTAACAGTCCCACACACACCAGAACTCTCACCGTCAGTGTTAACACCCTCCCATCGGCCATTTGATCTCTTGACAGCCACTACAAAACCCATCAATCCATTGATGTTGACCCCTGCTTGCAACACCTCCCACTTAGTGATTTAAATTTCTCGGCACCGTCGCTCCAAACTCTAGCACTAGCCAATTTGGCGGCTTTGGCCACGTGACACCCTCTTTATAGGCCACATGTCCTCCTACGTGGCAACACAGTCAACCACACTAAGACATGTGTACCTTTCATACCCTGTCACATGGATCTGAGTATAGTTAGCTATTTGTGCATCCACATCAAATTTTGTACAATTTCATATAGCTAACATCACTAGTGGCATCAACTACCACGTTAGCCAAGCGAACTTTTTTTCACTGATGTCATCCAGTCACTACATTAAATTTGACAAACATTTGACCATCATCTATAGGCCAGATTGCACTATCATAAAGGTTGTTTGGATGTCAAATTTAACCTCATAGTTTGTTGTTCAGACCCCTCTCCAGATTCAGTTTTGATTTGATAGTTCAACCTTAGTAGACCATATCTCTGTCATCCAGACTCCAAATTAGGTGTCATTTTTTTTATTTTGGCTAGAATTTTTTGAATTGTTTATTGGTGCTATTATTTTCTAGTTTTGGTGCATAGATTTGTTAGAAATTGCAATTTTTGGTGACTGTACCTATCCAATCTTGCATTTTGCAACTTCAAGTGCTCCATACAGGCTCATTTGGACTCCAAATCAGGTTCTATTTTTTTTGTTAAGTGAATAATTTTCCATCTACTTTCCAAATCTACAATCAAATTATAGGCTTATATGGAAAAAAATACCACTTTCAGAAATAGTTCCTTTTTTGCATTGTAATGATATGATAAAACTTCAAAATTATTGTATTTTTGAGCTACAATGCTTTGTACCAGATTTAAGCTCCAAGAGGAGGTTGTAAATAGTAAATTAGAAGTCTACTAAGGTCAAAATTCATAAGTGGTTATTGTAAACACACTAAGTATAAAGTGCCAAAATCTTTCATTTCCAAGGGGGGTTTCTTGATTGAGTAAAAAGGGGGGGTGTCTTTTGGTGTTGTGTTCCTCTTTTCCTATTGTTATCTTTTATTTCTTTGCATCATGGGAAATCTTAAGATTCCAAAATTAACACCACATAACTATGCCATGTGTTTTATTAAAAAATGGTGTGAATTGATGCATGATATAGTTTCTTAATATGTAGATGGTTCCCTTCCTAAACTAATAGGTGATCAAGTATCTAAAAGTGATATCAATGCTTGGAATCGGGCAGATAGGAAAGCCCTAAGTACTCTTAAGTTAGGGGTTGAAGACAAGAACCTTTATCAAATCATGAAGTATGATACATCCAAGGGAAATTGGGATGCCCTTAAAAACCTATATGGTAAAGTGATTGAGGAGGATGTTTACAAGATTGAAGATGAGCTTGTCTCCCTAGATCCTAAGAGCTTTGATTCAATATAGGATTTTATCATTAAGTTGAATAAGTTGAGAACAAAACTTAATGATTTTGGTAGTCCTATTAAAGATGATAGCTTGATTTATCTCATTCATAATAAGCTGTCATCCGAGTACTCCACATTTGTCTCTTCTTTCAAAACCACAAAGACTACCTTAGGAGCTTCCTATAAGAAAATCACTTTTGATGATTATACTCATCTGTTAGACGATGAACAAACTAAGTTGACAACAATGGGGATTCTCAAGTCTTCAAAGTCTAATGCATTGGTGGCTAATAATGAGGGTTCTCAAAATTTAGCTAGTCAAAGTTCAAACAAAGGAAAGGGAAAAAAGAAGAAATGGAAGAATAAAAAACAAGAGGACACAGAAAATTCAACACCACAATCAAATCAACAACAAGGAAAGTCTTCCTCAAATACCAACAAAAAGGGGGACATTAATCAGTATAAGAAGAAATTTTCTTATTGTAAGAAGATGGGTCATGATGAACATCAGTGTTGTCACAAGTAGATTGATGAGTTGAAGAACATCATGAAGAAACACAATGTTCCACTTCCTAATGCTTATAAGGAGAAAGGATCTTCATCTTCAAATTCTAAGGGAAAAGGGCATACTTTACTCACAAACTCTATTATTCAGGGAGAATGGATCATTGACTCATGTGCCACACATCATATGGTTGCATCAAAAAGAGATTTTTTCTTCCATGACATGTTCAAAGGTACCACAAATCTTTGTAGGAGATGATACTAGAGTAGAAGTTGAGGGTAAAGGTGAAGTTGAGATGGACAATGGAGCATTCAAGGATGTTCTATATGTTCCTAA
The DNA here is from genome assembly GCA_028749045.1 of Cupressus sempervirens. Classification (NCBI taxonomy): domain Eukaryota; kingdom Viridiplantae; phylum Streptophyta; class Pinopsida; order Cupressales; family Cupressaceae; genus Cupressus; species Cupressus sempervirens. The sequence continues at coordinate 480,136,163 of CM053783.1, read as the reverse complement.
TCTTACCTCCAACCTTCTTTTAGTCTACCAAATGACTCACTATGGAGGTGGAAATAAGGTTGAATTTCTTCCAGATTCAGTAGTGGTGAAAAGAATCAAGGGTGACTCTATGATTGCAATAGGAGAAGCCATTCATGATTCAAAGCTTTAAACTTTCTCTTCCTTTGTGCTAAAATCAAATGCACAAGCCTTGTTATTACATTCAAATACAGAAAGAAAATTGTGGCATGAGAGATTTGGATATCTCAACTACAGATATCTTCACCAGCTTACCAGTAAGAAAATGGTTAACGGCCTACCTGAAGTCTAGTTTTTAGAAGGTGTTTGTTTAGGTTGCTCAGTTGGAAAATATCTTGAGAAAATGTTTGACAGAGGGAAGTCTTAGAGAGCATAATGTGTTCTTGAGTTATTTCATAGTGATGTGGAGAGCCCATTTCTAGTGTCATCATTTGGCAAGTCTCGCTATGCACTCACCTTCATAGATGACTACTCTTGCTTTACTTGGGTCTTCTTCATGGCTCATAACAGTGAAGTGTTTGATAAATTTCTCAAATTCAAGGCTCAAGGGGAAAGGCAGTCAAAAAAATGCCATCAAAGTTCTCTGAATAGATAATGGGGGGAGTATGTGAACTCAAGAGTAATAGACTTTTGTATTCAAGAGGGAATTAACCTTTAGCATTCAGTACCAGAAACACCACAATAGAATAATGTTGCTAAGAGTAAAAACCAAAGCCTCAAGGAGATAAGCACTTGCATGCTACAAAACAAGTCTCTTGATCAAATCTTTTGGGATGAAGCAATGAATTGTGCCAACTACATCAAGAATAGAAGTCCTCATAAAGCTTTGGATGGTGTAACTCCTTTTGAAGCTTGGAATGGTAGGAAACCTTCTATTAAGCACTTTAGAGTCTTTGGTTCTCTAACATGAGCATGAATACCTCCATAGAAATGCAAGGCATTGGAAGCTCAAAGCAAACCTTGCATCTTTGTTGGATATGCAAACTCACATAAAGCCTAAAAGTTGATGGATCTAGAGACACATAACATATTCTATGAGAGGAGTGTACATTTTGAAGAAAGTTGTCCAAGCTTTACTTCTTCAACTCCTCCTTCCTCCTTCATTAGTGACTTGGAAGATGTGCATCCCTGACCCAAATACAGGAATTAGCCAGTTGAGATTGAGGACATTCCTTCTATATCTTCTTCCACTAGAACTAGATGGACTAAGTAGACATTGGATGCAGTAGGACAATTGGCAGGGAATCCTTCAGATACTAAGAGGACAAGATCATAGTACAACTCACTCCCACATGCTTATATTGTAGTTGCTTCTTATCCACAATCATTCAAACAAGCATCAGGTATTCTAGAATAAGATAGAGCAGTGGAGGAAGAATATAACTCTCTTATGAGAAATGATACATGGGACTTATTCTCTCTTCCTAAGGGAATAAAATTGGTTTAGTGAAAGTGGATCTATTGGAGCAAGTTTGCAGTAGATGGAAGTGTTGATAAACATAAGGCTTGGCTTATTGCAAAATGTTTCTCTCAAGTACCTAGCATTGATTACACCGAGACCTTTGCACCAGTGGCAAAAATGAATTCAATTCATGTGACACTCACTATAGTAGTAGCTCAGAGATGGGTTGTTCATCAGATGGATGTGAAAAGTGCATTCTTGAATGGGGATCTTCATGAGGATATTTATATGGAGTAGCTAGAGGGGTTCGTATAAGATGCTACCTTGGTTTACAAATTGAAAAAAGTTTATCTATGGACTTAAACAAGCTCCAAGAGCTTGGTATGCCAAGATGGATTCTTTCCTTCTCTCATCAGGGTTCATCAGATGTCATTCTGATCCAAATGTCTACATTCTTCATAGGGATGATTCACATTTTCTTCTTGTGCTTTATGTTGATGACTTGATCATTATAGGGAGCACAACATCCATCATTGAAAGTGTCAAAGCTACTTTGCAGGACAAGTTTTTGATGATAGACTTGGGTCTACTACACTATTTCCTTGGTATTGAGATACATCGGTCTTCATCAATGATCACATTATCACAACCAAAGTATGCTCTTGACCTACTTTCTTGGTTTCACATGAGTGCTTGGAAGGCTACATCAACTCCCTTTCTTTTAGGTGTTAAGTTAGAAAAAAGGTGTTCCACTCCACTTGTTGATGTGACTTTGTATAGACAATTGGTCGGAAGCATTATCTACTTGACATATATATGCCTTGATATCTTATTTGTAGTTGGCATGGTTTCTCGCTTCATGCAAAAGCCACATGAGCTTCATTGGAAGGCAACCAAATGAGTCTTGCACTATATTTAGGGTTCACATACACATGGGATACACTATGTAGATGGTACAGGACTTTAGTTAGTGGGATATATAGACTCGGACTATGTGGGGGACCTTGATTCTCGCAAGTCTACTTTAGGATATATGTTTCATCTTGGTTCCTAGCCCATTTATTGGTAGAGTAAAAAGTAAAACACCATTGCTCTTTAATCGACTGAGGCTGAGTATCAAGGAGCTATGAATGCGGCAACATAAGCTATTTGGTTGCAGTAGATTTTGAAGGGGTTTTGTTTTGATCTATCCAGACCCATAGTCATCCATTGTGATAACCAAAGTGCCATTGAAATCTCATAACATCCAGTGGAACATCAGCGTGCCAAATCTATTGAGGTTCATATGCACTACATCAGAGAGTTTATTCATGAGCAGGTAATTGCATTACAATATTGTCCTATAGAGTAGCAAGTAACCAACATCTTCACCAAGCCCTTCACAGAGGTCAAGTATCTTCATTTGTGAGATCTCTTGCAGGTGACGGATTTTTTACTAGGGGGGTCACGTGACTCTTCTCTTCTATATTGTACTTGTCTCTCTTTGTGGGGGAGAGTTCTTCCCATGAGATATTCACTCTTTCTCCATTTTTAAAGAGATTGCATTGTGTTGCATTGTGTGTACAAAATTACATTTGTACTTGGGTACCTAACATAGCCTAGTAGTCGAGACCCATTATGCATTTCAGCATAGCTTTTGTGAGCTTAAGTGTATTCCCCTAAGTTGCACTTAAGGGGGGGTGTTAGTGTAAATAATTATTATTTACACTTTACTTAAGTTTACTTAGGATAAATGCATTATTTTATTATTTATTAGGTTAGACACCTAGAAGTTTGTGTACTCATATGAGTTGTCATATTTTCAACACAAGAGTAAGCAACTCTAATTTAGCACATGGTGTCTACAACACTAAAGTTTGCATAGTTAACTAAGTTGTCATGTTGACAGCATAGTTATTCACACTCTTAATTAAGCACATGGTGTCTACAACATAATTTTATATAACACAACTTTGTAGGCATATCCTCTCATCATCACACTAACTCTTGTGCTTAATGGAGGATAATCCACTCTTGGTGGACATGTGCTTAGTTGTGAGGCTTATCATATTGCTAACTCCTATTCATTCTAGAGGCCTTTATATTTAGGCACTCCTAGTGTACTTGACAATGAATAGAATTTCATATTGTTATTCTGATCATACTCTATTAATCTATTTGTGCTAGTTGTTGAGCTTCTTAGTCTTGGGTGATTTTTCCCTAAGAAAAATTCTTACATCTACTACTCTACAACTGTACCTCTTGAATAGTGAGAAGTCTCCTACTAAGTGCATCAAAAACTTTATTACTTTGACCCTTATTCTTAATTGTGAAGGTGTAAGCTTGTAAGAAATTCATCCACTTAATTTATTTATTACTCGAGTTTCCTTGGGTGTTTATGAAGCTCAATGACTGATTATCAATCAAAACTAAAAAATCCTTAGGTAACAAATAATGCCTCCATTTTTTAAGGGCCCTGACCAATACATGAATCTCTAGGTTATATGAAGAATGCATTCTCCTACTTGTATTCATATTTTCACTATAGAATGTCACTAGTCTTCCTTCTTTGGTTTAAATAAATATTCACTATTTATGTTTACTTAAGTTTACTTAGGTCAATGCATTATTTTATTATTTCTTAGGTGAGACACTTAGGATTTTGTGTACTCTTATGAGTTTCCATTTTGACAACATTGGAGTAAGAAACTCTAATATAGCACATGGTGTCTACAACACTAGAGTTTGCATAATTAACTGAGTTGTCATGTAGACAACATAGTTATACACACTCTTAATTAAGCACGGTGTCTACAACATAATCTTACTTGCTACACCTTTGTAGGCTTATCCTCTCATCATCACACTTACTCCTATGCTTAATGGAGGATAACCCACACTTGGTGGACATGTGCTCGGTTGTAAGACTTATCAGTGTGCTGACTCTTAGACATTCTAGAAGCATCCTAGAGGCATCTATATTAAGGTACTCTTGGTGTGTATGAACATTGAACATTGAATGAGAATAAATAAATTTTGGATATTGTTATTCTTATCATACCTTGTTAGTCTATTCTTATGCTTGTGCTTGAGTTCCTTTATCTTGGGTGATTTTTTCCTAAGGCAAATTCTTACATGGTGTCAAAGCTATACCAAATTCTTACATGGTATTAGAGCTATACCAAATTCTTACATGGTATCAAAGCTAAGGGAATTTCTCTTCACATAGCCGTATGAGACCATTTTCTTGGTTCACCTCTCTAAGGATACCTCGACCTAGATGCAGAGTATCACAGTCATTGGGAGTGTCTAGAGCCAAAGCGGACCTTGCCATTACATCTAGAGTATCGATTGGTAAAATTTGACTATAAATTTGCCTATGATGGGCCATAGTCAAAATTGAGGCAATTTTTTTCACAAACTGGCACCCAAAGGCCCGATTTGTGGAATTGGTATTGATCATTTCAGATCTCTAAATTTAATTTTCAGATTTGCATATTTTTTATTTCAATCTCTACAATTTCTCTACATTATTTTTTGGATCTGCATATTTTGTTCAAAAAAATTTGGCCATCAAGCTAGTAGGAGAGATTTTTTGCAGGTGAAGATTGGAGCTTGCTAGTGCTAATCAAATATTGGCATTACATTCAGAAGGTCCAAAAACCTCCAAATTGACTTTTGTTTCATCAAAATTGGACATTTAAAGTGAAATCTAGAGTCAATTGATTTTTTCAAGCGTAATAGCGATGATTCAAAAAAAAAATTGCAGAGGTGATTTTCAAACAACGATATCTCCCTCATACAAACATCTTTTGCAAGCAATTTTTTTTGTTTTGAGGTAGAATTTTGTGATCTACACATTGGTGCAGGATGTTTGAGATCTCTATTCTTAAATTTTTTTGCAAATTGCAGATCCCATTTTTCGCAACCTTAAATTCTTAGTACGAGCTCATCTAAACACATAATCACATTCCATTTATTTGAAAGTGCTTAATTTTTCATCTACTTTCCAAATCTACAATCAAATTATAGGGTTGTGTGGATAAAAAATTTACTTTCAAACTTAGGGCCTTTTCTACATTGAATTTCTTTTATTACTTTTCAAACTTGTACATCTTAGCTACAGTGCTTAGCGATAGATTTGAACCTCCAAAGGCAGTTGTAACCAGCAAAATTAGAAGTCCACTTTGTACATTTTGACAAGTGGCCTATTGTATATGCACTACCTATAAATTGCCCAAATCATACATTAGGGGGGATTGATTGAGTTTGTTTTCATTTTTGGGGGTACATTGATTAGTACATCATGGATGAGGATGATTTAATTACCTTGACAACACAAAACTATAAGCAATGGAGTCAATTGGTTCTCACTTATCATAGTCAGCATAATGCATTGCCATATGCAAAAGGACTTTCATACAATGGTGACACTGGTTCCATCATTTTTTGTGCCCTCTTTCTACATATGGATATGGAGGTTATGGATTCACTTGATGATATGAAGTCAACTGATTTATATGATATTTGGATCTATCTTTGGGAGATGTATGGAGATCCACACATTCCTCCATTCCCAAAAGATCTTTTACCTCTAGCTATAGTTCCATCCTCTATAGATGAGATCACGCCTCCTGATGCTTCTATTGCTACTATTGATTCGTTCCAGCCACAGATGCTTCTGATTTAGTGCAACAAAATTTACCATGCCTTCCTACTTTAGCTTCATGCGAAGACTTCCTTCCAAACATTGCAGGTCTATTCATGGAGTCTCACATTAAAGATGTGGGAGGCATATTTGATGATATTGATCTTCTCTTTGTTGAGGCAAATACTTCATCTATTTCCATAGTGATAGGTTTATGTACTTCAGCACAAGAGGGTACACCTTATCTTCTAGCTCCAGCATCAGTCAATGACTTCTTGATAGATATTTCAAGTTTTTTTGTGGAGTCACATATAGTAGATTTCAGAGACATCTTTAATGATCTACATCTTCTCTTTGATGAAGAAAAATCTTCTTTAGTTGTCATGAGGGCTCACTCTAACCCTCATATCCATTCTCTACATGATCAGTCCTCATAGCTCGATATGATTGTGGATCCTTATGTACAGCAGTTGCAAGAGGTCTCTTTATCATTTGAAGAGATAGTTTGTTCTTTAAGGCATGTTCTACATTCATCCTTGCTAGATCTAAACTTCTTCTTTTTAGTAGTATTGGAAGGAGTGATTATCAACGTCATCACAAGGAAAGTTGAGTAGGTTTCAAAGGCACCATTCATCTTTAGGATTCTTTCTACACATAGGGGAAGCATCACACCTGTACCTCTACCATTGTTTCTTCCAAAGGGGAGGAACATTATTCAGTGGTCATGGATCAACTTCTACATTGGAGCAACTATCATTGATCAACACTCTACATTTAGGGGGGGGGGACTACCTTGTCTCCTTCTTCTTCTCTTTTATGGCAGGGACTTTTTCCTCTTATGGGATTTTGTCCTTCTACTTCTCTTTTGTATATACTTGATGTATGTCGTGATGGGGGGTCTTTATTACTCCATCCATCCATGCATCTTTTTTTTTCATCTCTCTTTTTGGGGGAGGGTTTTTCCCATGAGGTTTTCTCTCTTTCTCTTCTTTATGAGATATTGCATTGTTTTTGTTCATGGGTACCTAACATGGCCTAGCAGTTGGGACACATTATTCATTTCATTCTAGCTTTTTGTAAGCTTAAGTGTATTCTCGTAAGTTGCACTTAGGAGGTGTGTTGGTGTAAATAAATATTCACTATTTACACTTACTTAAGTTTACTTAGGTCAATCCATTATTTTATTATTTCTCAGGTGAGACACTTAGGAGTTTGTGTACTCTTATGAGTTGTCATATTGACAATAATGGAGTAAGCAACTCTAATTTAGCACATGGTGTCTACAACACTACAATTTGCATAATTAATTGAGTTGTCAGGTAGAAAACATAGTTATATGCACTCTTAATTAAGCACATGGTGTCTACAACACTACATTTATGTGTTACACCTTTGTAGGCTTATCCATCCATCAATGCACTTACTTCTGTGCTTAATGGAGGATAATCCACACTTGGTGGACATGTGCTTGGTTGTAAGACTTATCAGCGTGCTAAGTCCTAGACATTCTAGAAGCATTCTAGAGGCCTCTTTATTCAGTCACCACTAGTGTGTATGAACATTGAACATTGAATGACAATAAATCAATTTTGGATATTTTTATTTTGATCATACCTTGTTGGTCTATTCTTGTGCTTGTGTTTGAGTTCCTTGATCTTGGGTGATTTTTCCCTAAGAAAAATTCTTACATGGTATCAGAGGTATACCAAATTCTTACACTTCTTAATTGAGAACTGGTCCTATTGCCATACTACTTCCATCACACTAAGTGAATAACTTTTCAAAACTAGGTGAAAAACAAAATTTGGATGCCTACCTTCTCTTTCAATATTTCAAATGCTTTATTAGATTCCTTATTCCACTTGAACTAATTTTTCAAACTACCTTTTATTGTATCTAGTACAAGGGAAAAAAATTCACTAAAACCCCTTATGAACTTTTTATAGAATTGGGCCAAACCATGGAGATTTCTTACCTCTATCCTTATTTTTGGAGTATGTTATGGCTTCTACTTTGTTGGGGTCCATCTTGAGGTTTCCTTGTGAGACCAAAAATCCAAGATAGAAAAGCTCTTATTTCAAAAACTCATATTTCTCTAGGTTTATAGCTAATTTCTCCTCATGTAACCTCCTTAACACATTCTCCAAATGTTTATGGTTTTCTTCTCTTGTTTTTCTAAAAATAAGGATCTCATCTAGATAAAAAATAATAAACTTTCCTATATAGTTCATCAACACTTTATTCATTAGCCTCCTAAAAGTCTTAGGAGAATTTCTAAGCCCAAATGGCATAAAAATCCATTCATACAACGCTTTCATGGTTTTTCATCTTGTTTTCCATTCATGCCCCTCTTTCATCCTAATTTGGTGATAACCACTCTTTAAGTCTTTTTAAGTAAAGTATCTAGCCCCTCCAAGGTAATCCATCAAATCCTCTATTCTAGGAGTAGGAAACCTATATCTTATTGCTATCCTATTAATTACCCTAGAATCCATACAAAACCTTCATTTACCTCCTTTTTTGGGTGTTAGGACCACTAGAACTACACATGGGTTGATCATCTTCCTCACCAAACCTTGGTCAAGCAATTCTTGAACTTTCCTTGTTACCTCTTGGTTTTTCTCTAATGTAATCTTATATGTTGTTTTGGTGCCCCTAGTATGAATTCAATCTAATGACTTATTTCCCTTGGAGGAGGTAAACTTGTAGGTGATCTGTCACTTATTATGTCCTTGAACTAGGCTAACAACTTTTGCACATTGAAATAAAGTTAACCTCAATGGTAAGAGCTTTGGTAGGAAGGAATCTAGTTGGCAAGAAGTTAGTAGTAGGGACTGGCCCTAGTGGTGTAGGGAATCTGAAAGTGGGGAGCTCAACAGGGAATGTAGAGAAGTCAAAGATGAATTTTAATGGGATTCTCGAGCAGGAAGAAGACAAAGTTTTGTTCGATTTCTATTCTAGAAGATGTGGGTCACTAAATATAATCATTCTGATCCCTTCACTAAGAGACCTATCCAGACTAGGGACCCATTGTAGGAGAGGAATTTCTTAGTGGATGTGGGCAAGGTTGAAGAAGGATCACATGTAGAGGAGTAGAAGAAGGATGATTTTGAAGTGGGTCAATGAAAGTGGTCTTCTTTTTTTGGAAGAAGGTTAGGATGAAAGTCTTCCTTTCTACATGTTACTTAAAAATTCTACTCAAAAAAAGGTGAGTTTTAGATCCCTATCCTAGATTCGATTGTTGATTATTCTTTTTCGACCATAGATTTTACCCTAGTTGGAAAATTTCTGGGGGCCTGCCCAAATATTAATGCTCTTAGAAATATGGTTAAAAAGAAATGGGCTATACATGGTCAAGTGGATATTGCATTAATGATGAAAGGGTTCTTTTCCTTTGTTTTTACTTGCAAGGAATATTTAAATATGGTTCTAGGTGGTGGTCCTTGGTTGTTTGGCAACAACATTTTAACAATTAAAAAGTGAGAACCCAATGTGGATCTTTCTGATTCTTTTTTCCTTACTACTCCAGTATGGATCAAACTACTAGGACTCTCGCTTGAGTTTTTGCATGAAGAAATTTTTAAAGGGATAGTTGGTTCATTTAGTGAACTCATAGCTATAGATAATGTGATAGATTCTAGGTCTAAACTTCATTGTGCTAGAATCTATGTGAAATTTTCTCATTTGAAGAACCTTCCCTAAAAGGTGGAATTATTCAAAACTTGGAAAATGGATGCAAGAGATAGCCTTTGAATATCTTCCTAATGCATGTTTTATCTAAAAAAAATAGGGTCACTGGGCTAAAAACTATCCTATGAAAATAAAAAATAACCAAAGATGGTGAATGTGGAAAAAAAGGTCGAAACAAAGATTCAAAAAAGGGTTTGGAAACATAAAGTTATCCCTAATAAGGAGGTCAAAATGAAAGTAGACAAAGGTAATCAAAATAAGGAGATGTTGATGGAAGAAGAGGAGATTACCCATAACAATGAGATATTAGGCTCAAGGATAAAGAGGAGTGTGAAAATCCAATGAACCAAATGGTTATCTATCAAAATAAAGATTTTGAATTGGAAGAGATTGAAGATTTAGAGGAGGTTGTAGAAGAAGAAATTCTTGAGGAAAGAAGTGGTCAACTTGATGAGATTGATATCTTAGAGAAATCACAAAATGAAGAATCTCAATCCCTGTTGAGTCCCCTATGTCAAGAGTTTTTTCTTATTGAAAGTGTATTAGATTCTAAATGTTTGGATTTGATAACTAATAAGAGAGAACCTAAATAGAAATAGGGTCAAGAAAGAAAATATAGAAAAAAACTAACCATATGCCTATGGGAGTTGAGACATGTGGAAGTAAAATGGAAATTGGCTCTCTTAAATTAAAACTAAATGTTGGAACTCTAGAGAAACCTGGTAGAAAATATACTAGGAAGACTAGAGAAAGTGAGGCTTATAGAATATTGTTGATGAGAAACAAGAAACTAATCTAGATTTTACCCCTAAAAAGCTATAATGAAAGTTATCACCTAGAATATTAGGGGGATGAACAATATTCATAAAATTGAAATTGTTCAAAAAATTTCTAGAGAGCACAAACCTAATATTTAGTGCTCCAGGAAACTAAAATAGATAAAGACAAAGCTGAAAAGTTGAAATATTTTAATAATTATTGTATCATGGCTAGTAGTTCTAAAGGTGCTTCTAGGGGAATGATGATTTTATGGAAGCATTCTTTTTTTCCTAGTAGTTTTTTGGATGCAAATAAACATTTTATGGCATAAGATTAAGAGTTTATCCTAGGATGACTATTGGTGTGTTGTTAATGTGTATGTGCCTAATAATAAGAATTCTAGAAAAAAGTTTTGGGACTCTCTATCTAAGATTAAGAGTGCTGATTTTATAGTAGGTGGTTATTTTGGGGGGATTTTAATGTTCCTCTTTATGAACATGACAACAAAGGTGGAAATGCTAGTCAACTAGAAGGAAGACTAGATTTTATGGACTTTATAAATAATGAGGGGTTAGTGGACTTAGATATTCAAGGGATTGATTTTACTTGGAGTGATAAAAGAGTTGGAAATGATTGTATCCAAGCTCATTTCAATAGAGTCTATATATCTCCAAATTGGACTAAAGATTTTGTATTTAATCTAAAGGTTATTTAGAAGATTGCATCTAACCATTTTCTTCTTTTATTTATGGTGTCTCCAAGCTAGGAAGAATTTCCTATTCATATTTGAAAAAATGTGGATGCAACATCCATAATTTGAGGATCAGCTGGAAGAATGGTGGAACATTAATATTAAAGGAACAACATTATTTAGTTTTGCTTCTAGACTCATAAATGCTAAAAAAATGTTAGAGAATAGAATAAAAAATATTTTGGAAATATCTTTGAAGCTAAATCAAAAATTAAAGATGATCTAAAAGTTATCCAAGATAGAATTCAGTAGGAGGGATACTCGATGGAATTGGTGAAGGAAGAAAGTGAAAAATTGGTGGAGTACCATGATATCATTTCTATGTTGATCTCAAATTGGTTTTGACAAGTGAGTGTCAACACACTTAAGCCATTTACTTAGTTCATGCTGAATTAGTAACATATGTTGAGCACAACATGTAAATATTAGACCATGCCTAGTTGCAATGAGTGTCAAGTCACTCATGTGCTGAGTCACTCAAGTGCTAAGCAGATAGACTATGCCGAGTGATTCAAGAGTCGAGTAAACAAGTGGATGCTAAGTAATGCAAGTGCCAAGAAATAGTATACATAATAGTGCATGGCAAGCAGTAGAGACTTCATATGCCAAGTGACATAGTTTTGACATATTTGTTTGTAATGGCACAAACAACTATGTAAACCATTTTTTAGCTGACTTAAGGATAGATTACGATCATTTGGAGATAAGGACAAATCTATATTTGGATTCCTTATGTAACTACATGCATCCAATTCAAAAATGAGAAGGTTTAAGTAGAAATATGGATGAATCTCAACCGTAGATTCATACCTAATCCTAAGCCACCTAAGTCTTCTTAAGGAGGACAAAGCCCTAAAATATTTACTATGGATGGGTGAGTGATCAAATTAGAGTAGTGAACAAGATAGTTTGCAGAGCATTCAAGGTGACTTAGAAGTAAGAGTGAATTGCAAAATTAGTTAGAGAAGAATAAAGGATAGAGCAAAGGATACAACATTGAGACATTTGATCATGAAGGACCAAATTGGACATTGTGTAGAGGTGATATGTTATCAGGCAAGCAAGTGCCAATCACAAGATCTATGATGAGACATTTTAACAAGTGATTTTAGTCAAATCTCTTAATAGAGTAGTACTAATAGGCTGTATGATATCCTTTAATAGGATGCTTACTTAGTTGTAAGTTGAAGTCCTCTAACAAGGCACACTTCTAACAAGGTGTTGAAATCCTCTAACAAGGTGAGACTTAACAATCTTTGTAAGCCTTTAACAGGGAAAACCTTTCATAAGGTAGACCATGATTCATGGTCAAAACATTGTAACCTACATTAGATATGCTTTATTGCTGCAATAGTGAAGATTTGTGGGTGTCATCCCCACCCCAGTTTTACCTTCTCACTTCGAGGGTTTCTGGATAATCATATTTGGTGTTGTGTGTGTGATTGTTTACATGTTTGCATGATTTAGATGCATATGCTTTACATATTATATCAGTTCACATATTGAATACATATGATGAATGAATGGTGAAAGTTTTATGGGTCCAAGTTTAAATTCCTGATTCACCCCACCCCTCCAGAAGTTTACTCTTTTCACTTGTAATTCCAATAATTGGTATTAGAGCCTTGTTCTCTGAAAGACAATCTTTGCAACTTTGAGGAAAGATCTTGAAATGGAATTCAACAAGTTGGGAAAGACTATTGAAAACTAGGAGATTGAAATACATCTCATACTACATCAATTGAATGGGGCAAGAAAGGAACTAAAGAAATCCTTGAAGAGAAGGAAAGAGATTGCTATTGTGGAGAATGACACGCAATACACAGAGATAGACACTACCAAGCTATTTGTAGATGGTGACTCCAATGAATATGATACAACAGTTGCAAATCTAATGGAAAATAATAGAGTCCAAGTTGAGGAAATCAGAAATCTCAAGCTAGAACAAGAATCACAAGCTATATTGTTATATGATGTGACTAAACAAAAGAAGAAAGCTATGGAAGACAAAGCTATGATTGAAGAAGACAAATGAATTTTTTCCAACAAACTAGAAGAGAAGTCAATGGAGTTGACCAAGATTTCCAACATGCAATTGGATACTCTAAGTCAAATGATGAATGCTAACTATGAACTTAATGTCAAGGACATTGAGATAACTACATTGAAGTTGCAGAATGAACAATTGAAAAGTGACCTAAAAAGAGAAAAGGAATTTGTTGAAAGTCTCAACAAGCCAAATGAAGCCATCAAATACTTTGAGCAATTGTTGAGATCCCCTAGATCCAACAAAGATACATCAAGACTAGGCTACACAAGCACTGAAGAAGTAGAATCATTTGATGTTGTTGAAGAAAGGAACATCAAAGGTAAGAACTCCAAACCTACTTGTTATAATTGTGGTAAGAAAGGACATACTGATAATATGTGTAGAAGCAATAATACAAATCAAAATGTCAAGCCTAAGAACATGACTCATTGTCATAAGTGCAATAAGAAAGGTCATCAGGCACATGAATGCAGAACTAGGACCATGCATAAGTAAATATTTGAAGATTATTGCTACAACTGTCAGAAGTATGGACATAGAGCTTTTGAATGAAGATCCAAATCCATGTAGTCATCAAACAAGCCAACAAAGGCAAAAAACAATGGGAAATTTTATAATTGGGATTATAATACAAGGTATAGTTATCATTATTGTCAAGAATATGCAAATTTTCTTGATAATTGTATTAGGACACACTTCAATGGTAACTACAAAAGGTGGTTGACTCAAATCACATGTTTTAGCTATTTGGAGACTAGTCACATCAGTAAGCATTTTCCAACTAGGTCAAAGGCAAGTTGTGAATTTGATAAAGGCAAAGGGAAGGTAGATGTTGAACACATTAGAGATGAGATGAACAAGACATGGAAAAAGAAGGATGAATGTAGCACATCAAATTGAGAAGGGATCACTTCACCCAATAGGTTAGGTGATCACACCTCATCAAACTAGACATTTAAGAGGTATGTGGGATTGATATTCAAAGTGTTATATCATACATCAGTTCTAAAGGAAATAGTACTAAAAAGACTATATTAGCATGAATAAAGATGTAAGAAGTTGTTGACAATTCAAGTTAAATCTTTAAGTTTTTTCATGTTGTTACCGAGCATGAAATGTTTCATATGTATGCCAAGTGCAATGATAGTTGATGATGAGTTGCCAGACTATCTAGTTGATGTTGAACTAGTAGCTACCAAGTGATGGAAATATCAATAGATGTCGAATAATTCTAAAATTGATTAATGCCAAGCTTACAGCTATGTAAGCACTCAACATTAAATGCAAAGTTTTCAAAGGGTATATGATCAATTTTTACTCATTATTCACCATTTAAATTTCAAGCAAGAGCAAGCAGAGCAAAAGGTGATTTAGAAACTTGTCCAAAGTGTGTAGAGATTTTAGCAATGATCTCACACCAGTTTATCAAATTTCACAAGGCATTTATCATAAGCTGAGCTACACAATTTGCTTTTGCATAAACCCTAGTTTGACAAAATGGCATCTAGTTTGAAAAATGTAGAAGGGAAGGAGGTTTTAAATGTTATGCTTGTTAGTAATGAAGTTAAGCAATCCATATTTAAAGCTATTCCTAACATAGCCTGTAAACAATATTCTTCTGGTGCATTATCAATGATCCCACCAAAAATAATTATGGTACAAGATGTGAGGAAGTGTTACAATTGCAAGATAGGAAGTATATGACATATGAAGATAAGAGATGCATTTAACAAATTGTGTGAGAATGGTGTTTTGAAGGAGGAATACAAAATCATTGAGAAAAAGGGTTTAACACGAGCCCTAGATTTTCCTAATGTGTTTAAGACTAAGTGGATACAAATTTTTCTAAGCATAATTCATAATGGTTCTTTATGGCTAGAGGGAGGACCGATCAAGATCACCAAGAGAATAATTCATAGGGTTACTACCTACCCAACCCTAGATAGGCCAAAGACACTCATAAGTGACACTAAGGAATTAAGTAAGAAAAACATTGGAGCAAAATGGAATACGAGAGGCATGATAATAAATACCATTGTTGATCCATTGTTGAACTTTACTATAAGGATAATCTCACATAAATTCTATCAATCCATCAGATTGAATAGTGTACCCTGCATAGCTATGGATGTTGGCTACAAGATTGTAAAGAAAGATCATACATATGATTTGGTAGAGCTACAATTACAACAACTGATGGAGAATCTTGGAGCTATCAGGAAAACCAAGAGTGCTCAATGCAAGTTTGGTTCAATACTAGTTTGTATATTCTTTTATGTATAGAATGCATTCCCCTCTTTTGGTACTATAGGGTAAAAAATGAATAGATCAATTGCAGTGTTGATCAATGAGTTCATTGAGTAGATGGGAGAAAGCTTTGAAACCTTGATGACAAGTTACTTTGAAGATTTTAAGAAATCAATGAAGGAAAGAATGAGGATACATGGTTCTATGGTTGAATAATACTATAATGACATGTTTTCTTGTTGATGTCAATTACACTTTTTTGCAAGCCACCACACTAAGGGTAAGATGGTTAAGACCACTTGGGTATGAAATTAATGTTGATGAAGCCTCAACAGCCATCACAACACTACTAGCAGAGGAAATAGATAAAAGTACAAAGATATTTGGCAATTATGAGATGGTAAAATCAAAGATTGCCATGTAGTTGAAAACTACATTAGCCATTAAGAAGAAATATAAGATAGTGAAGAAACTAAAAGCTAAATTTGGAGAGGAGGAAGAAGAGGAAGAAGAAGAAGAAGAGGATGAAGAGGAAGAACAAGCACAAGCAAAAGAACCTCTTACATTGACTCAAGGCATAGGAGAAGACAAGGAAGAGGAGGAAACTAAAAGTGTTGAGGGAGAAAAAGTTGAGGAAGCAACTACTCCTATCGAGCCAAAGAAAAGGAAGGCTAAGGCACAACCAGTGGAAAGAGCAAAGAAGATTGTCAAACATAGCCCAGCCACACCAACTGCTCCTACCACTAGAGCAAGTACACATGCTACAACTCAGAAGGCTAAGGAAAAGACCAAGCAAACAGAGCAAGGTGGCCAAGAGCAGAAAAGACAAAGAAGAAAGTAAGTGGCACAACCTAATTCTAATGAAGAAATGATAGAATTAGATGAAAATGACCAATTTAAAGTGGTTATTCATAATCCTTTATCTAATCTTGAAAACTTATGTGAAAATATCAAACACAATGCAGATTTATCTAGTTTGAAGCATATTGATTTTGATAAACTTGGAAAAGAAGAGAAAAATCAAGTGGAAGAGGCATTATATGCCATGATGTCAAAGTTTAAGAACACTCCACTAGAATTTTCCAACTCAATACCAAAAGGTTTATATGATATTGTTAAGAAAAAATGGTATTATTGTTTGAATTTGGAAAAAAAGATTAGGGAAACAACATTAGCTCAAGTGATGCCACAGTTGATAAAGGGATAGATTGCTAAGGCTGTCAAGAGATATGTAGTTAGGTTCACACCTAAATATAGAGCCTTCAACATTCTTAAAAAAAAACATTGAAGATGTGATCAAGAAATCAACCCAAATATGGAAACTTATCTATGGGTTGACCACTATGAAGCAAGGAGAAGCTGACCTTTCAGAGGGTAAACAAGATGATAAAGATGATGAGAATGATGAAGATAAGAAAGGTGATGGTAAAGAAAATATAGTTGGTGAGGAAATAGAAAAGCAAGATGATTATAAGGCAATAGCAGAGCAACAACAAGATAAACAGAGTGTGAAGGACACACAAGTGTCAAGTGTCAATCCTCCTCATGACACAAGTGTGACAAATAAGACTATAACTATAAAGGATGTTTCTAATGCTTCAGCTCAAAACATCAATCCACTTACTTTAGAAGACTTGAAGAAGATTCTAGAATAATCTACACTCTAAGCTAAACTCTATAAAAATCTAGTTTTGGTCAGTGTAGAAGAATTACAAAAGGTAGTAACTGAGGTCACAAGGGAAAAGGTGAATACACAAGTACCACCTTTTATCATTCTTTTAGTTACTAATTTACAACCTTCAATTCAAACAATAGTAGATATATCTACGAAGGTTGATACAAGTGTTAAAATTGATACTATTGAGAAAAAGGTAGAAGAAAAAGATAAAACTATAGGACAACTAGAAAATAGGATAGATAGATTCATCTATACCTACAACATAGGAAAAAGGTGCTACTCAAGTCATAGTAATAGATCAGAGCAAGCCTAAAGAGCATGAGTTAACACCTAAGGTCAAGGACGAAGAAACCATCCAAGCACTGGTAACTCTACTGGTATCTGGCACTCCTACACAGGCTCTTCAGAAACCAAGCACAAAAGCCATTCCATTACAAATCTTAGTGCCAAGACCTAACTCATCAAAGGTTGATAAGGTAATTCACTATGGAGACATAACCCTTGATGAAGAAATTGTGATTTCAATGTTTGATTATGACACTATGACATTGGAGCAAATATGCATTTTGGAACATGCCTTAGAAAAGAAAAAGCATCAAGAAATGCTCAGGAGAGAACATGGGTAGAAGTAAGCAATCCAAGATATAAAGGACATCTTTTTAGATGCATTCAGCCTACAAACTCCTAAAGAAACCAAACTACTGATAGAACAACTGACAAATATAGTGGAAAAGGTCAATAATGAAGACCTTGATACAATTGCAAAACTTTTAGAATGGTTTGAGAAGAAGTTTCAAGGAAAGGTAAATGAGAAAATATCTAGTGAGATAGCACTAACTCAAGTTGCATTGGCAACTAAGGTTGAAGATGTAAAGAAGGTAATTGAGAATATATTCTCATTGTACACAACTATATGTGATCCTGCACTCTTCACTCAAGATACTAGTAGTCATATTTTGAGTTTGGAGAGAAACCTCAACATATCATGTACTAAGCTACCTCAGAACCCAACTCAAAGTGAGAAGAATTTCAAAACATTTCTTTAGACACAAAGTTAATTAGATGTATTGATAGAAGATGAGGCTAGCATAAGAGTCAAATTGAAATGTATATAGGCATCCCTTACCCCACACATAGAGATACTGCACAAGGAGCTAGGTTATGCTGAGACTCTTTTGAAGAAAGACCCCAATATTTCTACTTTGGATGGCCTAGTCCACCTTATTGCCAAGCTTGCAATCCAAATCAATTCATTGGATTTTGCATGTGACAACTAGGATGTAGCCCTCAAAATCATAATGGATGTCCAATAAGTGTCAAAAAGGAGGAGAATAAAGAAAGGGGGAGATAAAACAATAAATAACGAAGAATAAAGAGGAGATAGAAATAGAGGAAGATAAAGAATAGGGGAGATTCATTTTTTGGAGAGGAAAGCAACAAACAGATACATATATTAGCTAAGATAAAGCATATTATATGAAAGAGTATTAGATACAATGCATTAAAGTCAAAGGGAGCACAGATTTTGGATGCAAAATAGACACATTAACTCCAGGGGAGTTATCAATTTTGACATATATAGGTTATTACAGAATTTTAAGATTTTGAAGTTTTGTATATATGTTTAGTCATAGATATGTTATGCTTGAGAAGATTAAAGTTGATTATGTATATTCAAGTATTTTTGTCACTCATGTCAAAGGGGGAGATTATTGATCTCATATTGGTTTTGACGAGTGTCAACACACTTAAAGCCATTTACTTAGTTCATGTCAAACTAGTAATACATGTTGAACACAACATGTAAATATTAGACCATGTTGAGTTGCAATGAGTGCCGAGTCACTCATGTGCCGATCAGATAGACCATGTTAGGTGATTTAGGAGCCAAGTAAACAAGTGGATGCTAAGTAATGCAGGTGTCAAGTCACAATATATAGAATAGTGCATGTCGAGCATCAGAGACTTCACATGCCAAGTGACACAGTTTGACATATTTTTTTGTAATGGCACAAACAACTATGTAAACCATTTTTGAGCTGACTTAAGAATAGATTGAAATATTTTGGAGATAAGGATGAATCTATATTTGGATTCCCTATGTAATGTTGGAAATATAGGAGTAACTGAGAGAGGAGGGATGAATCAGTCACTACAAAAATAAATCCCAGATCCATGAGATGTCAGTTCAAAATACAAATAGATAACTGAATACTACTAAAGCTTGACAAACACATAGAATGTTGTAACTCGGTAGTAACTAGATTAGCTCAGTAAAAGATTAACACATAAATCATTAGATGTTATCTATGATTACCATTACTTTAACTTAGTTGCAAACACATAAAGAAAATAGCATGAACACATTTGACACTAGGATTTAATGTGGAAACCCAATTTGGGAAAAACCACCAATAGCAACTAGTTACAGATTTTCACTCTTCTGAAGTGAGCCCTATTAGGAGCCAACCCTATTAAAGGTTACAAAACACACTGTTAGGTGTGACCCTATCAAAGGATTTAATCACCCTATTAGGAGTGGCATGGTTAGAGGTCTTGAGAATAATTCAATGGGATTGCCACCTTGTTAGAGGATTTTCAAATAGTTGTTAAGCCAACTTTGTTAAGAGATTTAGAACATTGCTAGAATGGTTAGAGAGTAACAATGGGATGATCTTATTTGACTACAACTAATTTGTTGATTTCATATCTATTTTTTGGCTTGTACTTGCTCCTTCTTGATAGAATATGGCTTTGTTGCTCCACAAGGATATTATGCTTATCCTTCAAATTCACTTCCTCTGCTCACCATTAGATCTTCAATCACATCTTCACAATTTGTACATTTTCTTCCTCTTTTCACACACACTTTGAAGTCACAACTTGACTTTATAATTATATCTTCCACTTTGTCAAGTTAACTCAAATACAACTTACAATAATCAATATT
Source organism: Cupressus sempervirens (assembly GCA_028749045.1). Classification (NCBI taxonomy): domain Eukaryota; kingdom Viridiplantae; phylum Streptophyta; class Pinopsida; order Cupressales; family Cupressaceae; genus Cupressus; species Cupressus sempervirens. The sequence goes on along the minus strand of CM053783.1, from coordinate 480,115,991 downwards.
CATTACCTTAGTCAGTTGGAATCAATAGATAAATCAATTAAGCTTAATACAACAAAATAAGAAAATCCTTCATTAGCTGACCTTGCTTGGTAGAAACTAACTCTGAAACAATTTTCTTTGTTAACCAACAAAAGCTCAGTTAACATTGAAAAATTACAAAAGTCCTTTGACAACCAAGTGAGCTCAGTTAGCACTGGTTCCATCCAACTTTCCTTTGTTACCTGAGTGAGCTCGATTAACACTCATTTCTGCAACTTTTCCTTCAACACCCAAGTGAACGCGGTAGACATTGCCTTCTGAACTAAGAAAACATAGGAATTTTTGGTAGACACTAAGAACTATCTTCACTACCTGAGTGAGCTCAGCATATACTGACTGATAATGATATCACATTTGTGTAACATCAAAGACAACACATAATTAACCAATTGTAACCAACAATCTCCCTCTTTGGCATTGATGGCAACACAACATATCATAGCATAATCAAATTTTGAATTTTAGATTTGATAACTCCCTCTATCAATATGAGCTCTTCCTTTCACTAAATTTCATCTTCAATGGCTATAACCAAGTTCATTTAGAACATCCTCCCTCCTTCAACATACTTCTTCTTTGAAAGGCTTCTCCCTCTCTAGTTTCTAACTTTATTCTAGTTCCAAAAATTTCTCAGAGATATGACAATAAACCTCTCCCTCTTTGACAACACATGCCAAAGACAATAACTCTGTAAATACCAATGTCCCTTAAGTACTAATTTATCTACAATATGCCCTTTCCAATTCTTGCACCAACTGATTAATCTTCAACAGTAACTAGTTGATACATTCACTAAACTTCATTTAGTGAATTTCAAATAAGGAAATGACCCCTAGCTTACCTCTTAGATATAGAAATGCATCCTTAGGTAATGGCTTGGTGAATATGTCTATAACAATCTGTTCCTTCGTATTCACAAATTCCAATCTGATTTCTTTATCTTGCACCAACTCTCTTAAGAAGTGATATTTTATAGCAATATCTTTGTTTTGGAATGCATTATTAGATTCTTTGATATGTTTAATGCACTGGTGTTATCACAATATATGACAACTGGATCTTTGATTTCTACCTTCATTCCTTCCAACAGTTATTTGACCTAAAGAATGTTAGAATAATTGACTGTTACTGCTACATATTCTACCTCTGTTGTGGATTCAAATATATAATTTTGCTTCTTGCTTGTCCAAGATACTAGTCTTTTACCAAGAAAGAATACTTCACCACTAATTTTTTTTCTATCATTAAGACTTCCTACCCAATCAACATCAATAAATACTTTCAAGTCCAAATTGCCTCCAAATTTATACCCTAAACCATAGTCTTCAGTACCTTTTAGATAGCTAATGATTCTCTTGATTGCCATCGTGTGATTTTATTTAGGATTTGCTAAGAATCTTGCCACTATTCCAACTGCTAGAGCAATATTAGGCCTTGTGTGTAATACATACTGCAATTTTCCAATCATTGATCTATAAGTGGTCTTATCTACTTTTTTGGAACCATCATTTTTGGAAAGCTTATGTCTAGTAGACATAGGTGTTCCAATTAGTTTTGAATCTTCCACTCCAACTTTCTTTAGTATCTCCTTGATATACTTAGATTGAGTGATGTAGATACCATTCTTGTTCTGTTGTATTTGCAATCCAACAAAGAATTTTATTTCACCAAACATGGACATCTAAAATTATTTACTCATTTTTTTTGAGAATGCTTTGCATAAGTCATTATTTCCTGTAAATAGAGTATCATCAACAAATATTTCTACCAACACAATCTTCTTATTTGGTCCTTCCTTGATATACAGACTACTGTTATCATTAGTCCTTTGAAAACCAATCTATACCAAGTAATTATGGAGTCTTTCATACCAAGCTTTGGGAGCTTCCTTGAGACTATATAATGCTTTGTGTAGTTTGCAAACCATGTCTCTTCTGCTAGGATCTACAAAACCTTCTGGTTGTTCAATGTAGACTTCCTCATCAAGAATGCAAATTTAACATCCATTTGATATACTTTAAATCCTCTATGTGCTGCATATGCTAGTAAAGTTCTAACACCTTCTAGTCTTACCACAGGAGCAAAAGTCTCACCATAGTCAATACCTTCTTCTTGAGAATAACCTTCGCATACTAATCTTGCTTTGTTTCTTGATACCTTTCCATCTTCATTTAGCTTATTTCTTAATACCCATTTTGTGCTAATCACATTTTTATCCTTGGGTCTAGGAATAAGAGTCCAAGTATTGTTCTTTTCTATATGTTCTATCTCTTCATTCATTTCTTCAATCCAAATTTCATTTTCTAGAGCATCTTTAACACTTCTAGTTTCAAATTAGCAAGTAAACATGTACCTTTTAATTTGCTTCTTATCATTATTCCATCTAATTTGTCTTCAATGATCTGATCAGGTGCATGATGTCTTCTAACATATCTTGCTAACATAGGCTCCTTGGTCTTTGAATGATTTCCACCATATTCTTCTTGAATTTTAATTTCAAGCTCGATTCCTTCTCTTTGTGACTCAGGTCCATTAGGCTCAGTTTCAACTAGCTTAGTAGCCTCTGATTGTGACTCAGGTCCCTGTAGCACAGGTTGCATTGTCTACAACTTAGGAACTATTCGAGTTTCTGGGGACTCGGGAGATGAATCTTCTTTTCTCTCAAATAGATTTGGTAGAGTATTAAGTTTATAGTAAACAAATCTCTTGTAGTTTTCAGGTTCTTTATTGCTTTCTTCTTCACTCTTTTCTACTTATTCATCAATTCTGACATGTGTACTTTCTATAATTTTATGAGTAGAAAAATTTAAACATCTGTATGCTTTACTTTTGTAGGAGTATCCTAGAAATATGCCTTCATCACCTTTTATATCAAATTTTCCTTTTCTAGATTCTTTCAATATGTAACATTTTCTGCCAAATACTTTCAAGTAACTTACATTAGGTTTGTAGTCATACCATAGCTAATAAGGTGTCATGTTTGAATCTTTCTTCAACTGAACTCTGTTTAAAGTATGAACTATAGTGTTGATGCTTCCTTCCAATATTTGAGAGCAACATTCTTTTCAATCATCAGGGTTCTTGCACAATCCATGATAGATCTATTTCTTCTCTATTATACCATTTTATTGTGGTGTACCAGGGGCAGATACTTGTCTTTTGATTCCTCTTTCAAAGCAGAAATTATTGAGTTCATGGGAGATGAATTCACCACCTCTGTTTGATCTTAGGCATTTCAACTTCTTTCCAGTTTCTTTTTCTACTCTTGCCAGATACCACTTGAATTTTTGAAACGCTTCTATTTTTTCTTTTAGGTACATTACTGCCATCATTCTAGAGTAGTCATCAACAAAGAGAATGAAAAACTTTTCTCCACTATAACTTTATATTCCAATAGGTCCACATAAATCTGTATGAATAATTTCCAAGACTTCTTCTGACTAATAGTCTTTTCTTTTGAAGCTTGTCTTTCCCATCTTACTAATTTGTCAATTCTTGCCTAGACCCATGTTAGGCTTCTTCAAACTAGAGATACCTCTTATTCTTTTATGTTTTCTTATCTTAACCAAATTATCAAAATTCACATAACATAGCCTTTTGTGTCATAACCAGATTTCCTCTACTTGAGCAATAAAACATGAACAATCACTGAGATCGAGATAAAATAGATTAGCTTTTGTTTGTTTGCTAGAACCAACCAAATTTCCTTTCCAATCCAGTAGTTTGGTCTGTCCATTCATGAATTCTACCTTGAATCCAATGTTATTCAATTGTACCACACTCAATAGATTATGCTTTAGTCCTTCAACCCAATAAGCATTATCACACACAAGTTCTTTAGTCAACAAGATACATCCTTTTCCTTTTATGTTACAAGGTTCATTGTTTCCAAATCTTATACTACCTCCAGCATAATATTCCATATGCTCAAATTTTGTTTTGTCATTAGTAATATGATGTGAGCATCCACTATCAATAATCCATATATCATTTTTGCTAACATGAGAGATAAGTGTCATCTTATCTCCTTCATCATCAGATTCATCTTTCACAGCTATATATACCATTTCATCTTCACTATTATCAGAATCTTTAGCCATAAAACAAGATTTCTTACCTTTGTCCCTAATGCTCTTGTAGTTCTTGGAGTCCTTCTTACCTTTATGCTGATTTCTTTTCTTCTCATCCTTAATTTCCTTGTTTGGACACCTAGTAGCAATGTGACCAATTTATTCACAAGAAAAGTAGATTAGAGGTACTTTACCTTTGTACTTTCCTCCTCCTTTGAAATACTTCCTTGCAAGCAAGGCTTCAACAACTTCAAGATCATTGTCTAAACTTTCTTCTAATGTTCCATCTTCTCCACTTCCTAATTAACTAGATTTTGACTTTTACCCTTTTCTTTAAGTGATAGTTTAGCTTTAAATGAAAATTCAACATTCTTTAAAGTATGAACATAGTTATCATAATTGTCTAACTCAAAAGCTATTAGTCTTCCAACTAGAGCATTGAACCCTATTTTATTATTTGGATCACATCTCATTTCTTGAATAGCAGATACTCTAATAGCATAAATAGGAAGAAGAGTTTTGAGTACTTTACTTACAATAGTTTCCTCCTTGATGTCTTCTCCAAATGCTTTGATTGAACTTACACTAGCCTTGATCCTTTCCACATATTTTTCAATGTTTTCATATTCTCTTATTTTTATTTGATCAAACTGTCCTCTAAGGCTTTCTACTTTGGCTCTTCTTACATTGTCATCTCCTCCATAGATATCTTTCAGTTTGTTCCACATTGAAAAAGTAGTTTTGCAATCTTTTACCTCATCAAATTCAGCATAACTAAGAGCAGATTCAATATCAATCATCATGATATTATTATTATTCTTTTTAGCAATGTCTTCAACTGATAATGTTCCAGTGGGAGTCTTATATTCATCATCAAGATACTTGCAACCTAAATCAGTGATGGTAGCCAGATGTAATCTTATAAGTTCTTGTCATGTTGCAAAATTGTCTTTGTTCAGCTTGGGAATCTCTCTATTGTAGGACATCTTGATCTTTAGCTTAGGTCCTTGAAACCTTCTTTGCAAGCACCAAATGCTCTAATACCAATTGTTAAAAATATAAAAGGAGTAACTAAGAGGGGAGGGGTGAATCAATTACTACAAAAATAAATCCCAAAAATTCCTTAGATGTCAGTTCAAAATACAAATAGATAACTGAATACTGTTGAAGCTCAACAAACACATAGAATGTTGTAACTCGGTAGTAACTGGATTAGCTCAGTAAAAGATTAACACATAAATCATTAGATGTTATATGTGATTACCATTACTTTAACTTAGTTTCGAATATATAAAGAAAATAACACGAACACATTTAACACTAGGATTTAATGTGGAAACCCAATTTGAGAAAATCCACCAATAGTAACTAGTTACTGATTTTCACTCTTTTGAACTAAGCCTTGTTAGGAGTCAACCCTATTAAAGGTTACAAAACACAATATTAGTTGTGACCTTGTTAAAGGATTTAATCACCCTATTAGGAGTGGCCTGGTTAGAGGTCTTGAGAAAAATTCAATGGAATTGCCACCTTGTTAGAGGATTTGCAAATGGCTATTAAGCCAACTCTATTAGGAGATTTAGATCACTACTACAATGGTTAGAGAGTAACAATGAGATGACCTAATTTGACTGCAACTAATTTGCTAATTTTAAATCTATGTTCTGGCTTGTACTTAATCCTTCCAAATTGAATATGGCTTTGTTGCTCCACAAGGATATTCTTCTTATCATTCAAATTTGCTTCTTCTGCTCATCATTAGATCCTCAATCACATCTTCACAATTCACACATTTTCTTCCACTTTTCACACACACATTGAAATCACAACTTGACCTTATACTTATGTCTTCCACTTTGTCAAGTCAGCTCAAATACAACTTACAATAATCAATATTCATTACCTTAGTCAATTGGAATCAATAGATAAATCAATTAAGCTTAATACAACAAAATAAGAAAATCCTTCATTATTTGACCTTGCTTGGTAGAAACTAATTTTGAAACAATTTCCTATGTTAACCAACATAAGCTCAATAAATATGGAAAATGTATAAAATTCCTTTGGCAACCAAGTGAGCTTGGTTACCACTAGTTCCATCTAACTTGCCTTCATTACCCTAGTGAGCTCGGTTAACAATTGTTTTTTACAACTTTTCCTTCGATGCTCGAGTGAACTCAGTAGAAACTACCTTTTGAACTAAGAAAACATAGGAATGCTTGATAGACATTGAGAACTATCTTTACTACCCAAGTGAACTCAGCATATACTGACTGATAATGATATGACATTTGTGTAACATCAAAGACAACACACAATTAACCAGTTGTAACCAACATGTAATTGCATGCAACCAATTAGAAAATGGGAAGGTTTAAGTAGAAATATGGATGAATCTCAGCTATAGATTCATACCTAACCCTAAGCTGCCTAATTTTTCTTAAGCAAACAGAGCCCTAAACTCTTTACTATGGATGGGTGAGTGATCAAACTAGAGGAGTGAACAAGATAGTTTGCAGAGCATTCAAGGTGACTTAGAAGTAAGACTAAATTGCAGAATTAGTTAAAGAAGAATAGAGGATAGAGAAAAGGATACAAAATTGAGGCATCTAATCATGAAGGATCAAATTAGACATTGTGTAGAGGTGATTTGTTATCAAGCAAGCAAGTGTCAATCACAGGATCTATGATGAGACATTGAATAGGTGATTTCAATCAAATCTCTTAACAGAGTAGTCCTAACAGGTTATATGAAATCCTTTAACAAGGTGCTTACTTAGTTGTAAGTTGAAGTCCTCTAATAAGGCACACTTCTATCAGGGTGTTGAAATCCTCCAACAAGGTGAGACCTAAACATCTTTGTAAGCCTTTAACAAGGTAGACCTTTCATAGGGTAGACCATGATTCATGGTCAAAATATTGTAACTTTCATTGGATACACTTTATTGCTATAGTAGTGAAGATTTGTGGGTGTCATCCCCACTCCAGTTTTACCTTCTCACTTAGAGGGTTTCTAGGTAATCATATCTAGTGTTATGCATGTGATTGCTTACATGTTTACATGATTTAGATGCATATGCTTTACATGTTATCTCAGTTTACATATTGAATGCATATGATGAATGAATGGTGAAAGTTTTATGGGTCCAATTTTAAACTCCTGATTCACCTTCCCCACCCCCCCTAAGAAGTTTACTCTTTTCACTTGTAATTCCAACATTTTAAAGAAGAGATCTATTAGAGACAGAGGTCTAGATTCATTTGGCTAGAAGAAGGAGACATAAATATGATTTTTTTTCATTTGTCTACTTTGAAACATAGAGCCAAAAACCATATATCTAATCTCACTAAAGTAAGACAAAAAATTACTAATGAAATGGTTTCCTTTTTTTCTTCTTTGTTGTCTTCAGATGTTGATATTTATGAAACTAAATAGATTTAGTTGCTTGATGTAATTCCCTCTTTGGTCACCTTTGAGTAGAATAAAATGTTGTGTGTTATTCTTAAGGGAGTGGAAATTTTCAAAGTTGTGTGCTTGTTTGAAGGAGATAAGTCACCAGGGTTGGATGGATTCCCTATGATTTTCTTTTAGAAAGAGTGGAAACTGGTTGGAAAAGATGTATGTGATGTTGTCAAAGAATTCTTTGGGGCTAAAATAATGCTGAAGGAAATTATTTCTACCTTCCTTTGTCTTATTAAAAAGAAGATTGGAGCTAACTCACTAAATTAGTTCAAACCTATTAGTCTCTACAACTCAATTTATAAAATCATTTCAAATGTCCTTACTTTGAGATTTTTGAACCTTCTTCTTGATTTGATTTTTGAGCAATGGAATGGAATTTTCTTCACAATATTTTACTCTTGTTTGACTTTGGTGTCAATGTGATTAAGCTAATTATGTAGATAGTTTCTACCACTTATGTTCCTGTGTTAGTCAATGGGAGGTCCATAGATTTTTTTAAACCTTCTAGGGGTTTGAGGTAGGGTGATCCTTTATCTCTAATTCTCTTTACTATTATGGCTAATTGTTTGGGCAGATATATTGGGAAGTTGGTTTCAAAAGGGGAAATTCAAGGTTTGAGACCTTCTTCATATCCTCTTACTTTTTCTCATGAACAATTTGTGGATGATACAACTTTTCTAGGTAAATCTTATGTAAGGGAGGTTAGAAACCTCAAAAAGTGATGCAGGAGCATCCAAGGTCTTTTCTATTTACCCTAGCAGTCTAATGCAGGAGCATCCTAGCCATTGTTTTACCCTACTAATTCTATTATAGACATCACCGAGTGCCAATAAATTTTTAGTCATTGTTGAGTTGAAGTTACCCATGTCATGTTAACATTGGGAATTGCATGTTATCCCACTTATTCTGCCAATTCTGATCAAGCGATCCTTCAAGTGCTAAGTTGGTCAGTTGCAATGTTTGTTGAGTTGCAATATGTGCCAAGTGTTCCTTCATGTATCGAGTATTCTTGTTGGTGCCAAGTTTTCTTGTATGTTTCAAGCATCGATATTAGTTTTCTGTATCTGTTTCCAATTTGGACTGACCTAACGCATGTTTAATTTTGTGATGGATATTTAATATTTGTTGAGAGCCAACTTGTGGCTTTTCTATGTTGTAAAATCTTCTGTAAGCCATTTTGGAAAGTATTTAACGGGATCTTCTATAGAGTCTTAATGATAGTTTTGGTAGAGGAGTCTTAGGTGGAGTAGCTTGGAGGTACTAATTCATATTTGAGTCTAGAGATTTGTTCCTCTTTGAAAGATGTATTCTTCTTTTTAATGGTCATAACCTAGAAGGCCATATAGCCAGGCATGTTGGATGTAAACTTCTTGATTCAAATATATATAATATTATCTCTCTATATTTGAATCTCGCTCCTCTTGTTCATTTTCTACTGTGTGTTTATTTGTTGGTTTTTGGATCACCTCATTTTGGGGTGCATCCAAATTAGCAGTATATCATTTAGTATTAGAGCTCAATTGTTCCTGAGTGTGTAAGAAAATTTTTGAAGTGCAAGATAGTTTGTACCAAGACCTTGGTTGGGAAAACTTTATTAGAGAAGGGTTTTGATTTTGGAAGTCCTAGCTAGATGGTGATTCGATGTAGGGTTGCAGATTTTCAAATTTGGCTTGCACTTGTAGAGGACTCACTATTTGATTATTGTTTGTATGTGTAAAGATGGTTCATGGAAGGAGAGATGTGGATCTAGAAATACTTGACAAATTGAGGAAACTTACATCTGGTTTAGAAGTTATTAAGTTAGCACAAAATTGTGGAAGACATCTTGATGATGATGAGAGCAATGAGTATGAATCTTTTTGGGATGATTTACATAAAAGGATTGATGATCTAGAAAAGTCTAATTTAAGTTAGCATCTGAGGATTAGAAAGGAAATTTTCTGGCCAATTAAAAAGATTATGAAGAGAAGAAGACAAATCATGGAAGTACATGATGATTTTTCTAAAATGGAGGAAGTATCTTTTGGTTTTCATGAGCATATGGATAGATCTAATATGGAAATTCTAGAGCATCTTGTTGTGCACAACAAGATTATTAAAGAGGAGAGTTTCACTTGTGTTGGTAAGGAACTAGATATTGTTATACAAAATGATGTTAATATTAGAATGGATGTGATTGAGGACTTATCTATTGATGTCGTTGTTGATCTGAAGTTATATGTTCATTCTTTTATGAATGATGTTGATTTGGATGTTGCTTGTGGTAAGAAGATGGATTTACTTGCTGGTAATATGGTTGAGGGTTTTAGAGGTGTTATTGATGTGGATTTACATGATGTTGTTGTTGTTGATATGGATCTGAACTTATATGTTGTTGCTGAGATGTTGAAGGATACAGATGTTGTTACTAATGTGGATTTTCATGATGTTGATGATCTATATGTTGCTGGAGGAATGAATATACATGTTATTTCTATTATGGCTTGTATGTTGCTGCTATTATGGATCTGAGTTCATATGTTGTTGCTGATAGGGTGATTTGGATATTGTTGCTGATCTAGTTTTCATGTATGAGGATGATGTTATGAATAATGTTGATGATAAGTTATACATATGGAGCATTATGATTTTCAGTTGAGTTCATATGTTGATTGGTTCGATGAGATTCTGACTTTTGAATGGATGAAGCATAGATGGTTGATTTTCAAATTTGATCTCTTTTCTTTAATGGAGTGGAAACCATTTGTGAAGATGAAGCTGAGTAGAGAATTTTCTTTCAAAAGTAAAATGTGGAACACATTTTTATATTTACCGAGGGAGTTCGATGTAGGAGCATCTAAGCTCTTTTCTATTTACCCCAATAGTCTGATGTAGGGGCATCCTAGCCATTGCGTTATCCCACTAATTTTGTTATAGACATTTCTAAGTCTAGAAAATTTTTAGTCATTATCAAGTTAAAGTTATCCAATGTCATGTTAACATACCAATTAGTGTATTATCCCATTAGTTGAATGATCCTTTAGATGTTGAGTTGGTCAGTTACTATGTTTGCCAAGTTGTAATGCTTGTTGAGTGTTCATGTGTCGAGTGAACCTTCATGTGTTGAGCATTCCTATTGGTGCCAATTTTTCCTATGTGTCGAGTGCCAATATTAGTTTTTTGTGTTTATTTCTAGTTTGGATTGACCTAGTGCATATTTGATTTTATAATGGGTATGTAATATTTGTTGAGAGTCGACTTGTCGATTTTCTATGTTCTAGAATCTTCTATAAGTCATTTTGGCAAGCCTTTAAGGGAATCTTGGGTAGAGTCTTAATGATAATTTTTGGTAGAGGAGTCTTGGGTGGAACAACTTGTAGGTAAAAGTTTGTATTTGAGTTTGGAGATTTATTCTTCTTTGAAAGATGTATTCTTCTTTGTAATGGTCATAATCCAAAAGGTCGTACAGCCAAGTATGTTGGATGTAAACTTCTTGATTTGAATATATGAAATATTGTCTCTCTGGATCTGAATCTTGCTTCTCTTGTTCATTTTCCATTGTGTGTTTGTTTGCTAGTTTCTAGATCACCTCATTTTGGGGTAAATCTGAATTAGCGCTGCATCATTTTGATGTAGGAGCATCTGAGGTCATTTCTATTTAACCTATTAGTCTAATGCAGGGGCATCTTGGCCATCATGTTATCCCACTAATTCTATTACAGACATTTTTGAGAGCTCGTAAAGTTTTAGTCATTGTTGAGTTAAATTTATCATACGTCATGTTAACATAGTGGTTAGCATGTTATCCCAATGACCAAACAATCCTCCAAGTGCTGAGTTGGCCAATTGCAGTGTTTGCTGAGTTACAATATTTGCTGAGTTACAATGCTTATCAAGTGTTCCTTCATTTATCAAGTGATCCTTCATGTGTTTAGTGTTCCTATTGGTGCCAAGTTTTCTTGTATTTGTCAAGCACGAGTATTAGTTTTCTACGAATATTTCTAGTTTGGGCCAACCTGGTACATTTTTAATTTCGTGATGGGTATTTAATATTTGTTGAGAGCCAACTTGTGGCTTTTCTATGTTCTAGAATCTTTTATAAGCCATTTTGGCAAGTATATAAGGGGATCTTGGGTAGAGTCTTTATGATAATTTTTGGTAGAGGAGTCTTGGGTGGAGCAACTTGAGGTAAAAGTTTGTATTTGAGTCTAGAGATCTATTCTTCTTTGTAATGGCTATAACCTAGATGGCCATACAGTTAGGCATGTTGGATGTAAATTTCTTGATTTGAATATATGAAATATTGTCTCTTTGGATTTGAATCTTGCTCCTCTTGTTCATTTTTCAATGTGTGTTTGTTTGTTGGTTTCTGGATCACCTCATTTTGGGGTACATCCAAATTAGCACTACATCATTTGGTATTAGAGGTTAGTTGTTCTTGAGTGTGCTAGAAAATTGTAAAAGTGTGAGGCAGTTTGTATTAGGACCTTGGTTGGGAAAATTTTATCAAAGAAGGGTTTTGATTTTGGAAGTCCTAGCTAGTTGGCAATTTGGTTTAGGGTTGCAGAGTGCAGATTTGGCCTGCACTTGCAAAGGACTTGCCATTCAATTGTTGTTTTTATGTGTAAAGATGGTTTGTGGAAGGAGAGATGTGAATCTAAAAAAAATTGACATGTTGAGGAAACTTGCATCTAGTGTAGAAGCTATTGAATTAGCACAAAATCATGGAAGACATCTTGATGATGTTGAGAGTGATGAGTATGATTCTTTTTGGGATGATTTACATGAAAGGATTGGTCATCTAGAAAAGTCTGATTTGAGTTGGCATTTGAGGTTAGAAAGAAGGTTTTTTGGCTAGTTAAAGAGATTATGAATAGAAGAAGATAGATCATAGAAGTACATCATGATTTTTCTGAAATGGAGGAAGTATCTTTTAGTTTTCATGAGCATATAGATAGATCTAACATGGAAATTGCAAAGCATCTTGTTGTGTGCAATGAGATTGTTGAAGAGGAGAGTTTCACTTATGTTGGTAAGGAACTGGATTTTGTTATATAGAATGATGTTAATGTTGGAATGGATGTGATTTAAGACTTATCTGTTTCTATCTTTGTTGATTTGGAGTTACATGTTCATTCTGTTATGAATGATGTTGATCTAGATTTTTCTTGTGGTAAGAAGATGGATTTACTTGTTAGTAATATGGTTGTGTATTTTAGATGTGTTATTGATGTGGATTTAAATGATGTTATTATTTTTGATATGGATCTAAAGTTATATGTTGCTACTGAGATGCTAAAGGATACAAATGTTATTACTAATGTAGATTTTGATGATGTTTCTAATCTATATGTTGTTGGAAGAATGAGTATATATATTGTTATGAGTATGGATGACATAGGGTTATTGTTGCATGTTCTTGATATGGATTTATTTACTATTGATTTGATGGAGGATTCCTATATTATGGATTTGAGTTTATATATTGTTGATGATCTAGTTTGTGATTTGGATATTGTTGTTGATCTAGTTTTCATGTATGAGGATGATGTTATGGATGATGTTGATGATAAGTTGTAAATGGAGCATTTTGATTTTCATTTCAGTTCATATGTTGATTGATTGGATGAGATTCTAATTTTTGAATAGATGAAGCATAGATGGTTGATTTTTAGATTTGATCTCTTTTCTTTTATGGAGTGGAAACCTTTTGTGAAGATGAAGCTAAGTATAGAATTTTATTTTGGAAGCAAAATGTGGGACACATTTTTCTACTTACCTGGGAAATCTAATGCGCATCTGATGTCTTTTCTATTTACCTCGATAATCTGATGTAGGAGTATCGTAGCTATCATTTTATCCCACTAATTCTATTACAAACATTGTCAAGTACTAGTAAATTTTTAGTCATTGCTAAGTTCAAGTTATCCCATGTCATGTTAAAATTCAGAGTTGTTTGTTATCCCACTTAGTTTACCAGTTTTGACCGATTGATCCTTCAAGTGTTGAGTTGGTTGGTTGTAGTGTTTTCCAAGTTGTAATGTGTGTCGACTGTTCCTATTGGTGTTGAGTTTTCTTGTATGTGTAGAGCGCTAGTATTAGTTTTCTACTTTTTTTCTAGTTTGGGTTGACTCGGCACATATTTAATTTTGTGATGGATATTTAATATTTGTTGAGAACCAACTTGTGGCTTTTCTATGTTCTAGAATCTTTTGTAAGCCGTTTGTAATGGTTGTAACCCGAAAGGCCATATAGTCAGGCATTTTGGATGTAAACTTCTTGATTCAAATATATGAAATATTGTCTCTCTAGATTTCAACCTCACTCGTCTTATTCATTTTCCACTATGTGTTTGTTTTCTAGTTTTTGGATCACTTTATTTTGGGGTACATCCGGATTAGCATTGCATCAAAAAAGCTCTTAGTCTTTATTCCTCTACCTCTAGGTAGTTGATTAATTGGAACAAGAGCTCTCTATTTTTTATTAACACTCTTGATTTCAAAAAGAGAGAGATTGCTAATATTATTGGTTGTTCTATAGGATCTATTCTATGTACCTATCTCAGTCTACCCTTGAGGCTTAGTCCTTCAAATACTTTTTGGGAGAATCTTGTAAGAAATTCAATAAGAAACTTGTGGGGTGAAAACATAATATGCTAAGTCAAGCTAGCAAAGTTACTCTTCTCAAAGCTTGTCTTTGAAGTATTCCTTCTTATGCTTTGAACCTTTTTAGGATCCCAACTAAATTTGTAGATGCTATTGATAAAATTAAAAGGATTTTTTTATGGTCTAGAACTGAGGAAAAGAAGATAATGGCCTTGATTTCTTGGGAAAAGATCTATAAACCCAAGATGGAAGGTGGGTTGGGTATTAGATCTATAAGAAGAATGAATAAAGCCTTATTAGTTAAAAAAGGATGGAGAGTTTATCATGACAATAAGGAGTGGAGTTCCATTTGGAAACATAAATACCTTTATTAGGTTCCTTCTATTTTAGATTTTCTATCCTACCCTAATGTTTCTTCATCTTCTGCTATTTGGAATGTGGTCCAAGGAGATAAACATATTTTAAATAAAGGATGTAAATGGAAAGTTGGTAATGGTAGTAAAGTCAGATTTTGGGATGATGAGTGGCTTTTTGATCATCCTTTGATTGAGGATTTTGAGGATATCACTTTTATAGAAATATGTAAATAGACTTATGGTGATTTTATGGAGAATTATTGGATTAACAATGAGTGGGTTAATATTGTTGAGACTAATCATGATTTTTCCAACATCCAATTGGTTATGTATGCTTATAGCCTTTATCCAAAAAAGGAGGATATTATGGTATGGGGGATTGAACCTAGAGGATGTTTCAAGGTCTCTTCTATATTTAGATCTAAGGATAAGGGAAAATTTTCTAGTGTAGGATAAAGCATGGATCAAAGGACTTATTCCTAAAATCAATATCTTTTTTTGGACAATGCTTCAAAATAAAATTTTAAATCTGGATAATTTGCAAAAAAGAGTGGTTTATTTGGTTAATAGATGTTGCCTTTGTAAGTTGGATTCAGAAGATAGGAATCACCCTTTTTGTAAATTGCAGGTTCAACTAGAATGTCTAGAGTTATCTCCACTATTGGAATATTGATTGGGTTCAACATAATAGCATTGATCAATTTTTTTAGAGCTAGATATGTCCTAAAAAGGATGTTGATATTGGTTTTCTTTGGAATATATCTCTTCCCCATCTTTGATGGGGTATCCAAAAAGAGAGGAACAATAGAATTTTCAAAAATAAGGAAACTCTTAATTGGGTTTTGGGTCAAAATATTATCAAAGCTATCAAAGAGAATTTCAAATCTTAGAATTTTTTTTTTTATGAAACCCAAACAAGTAATCCTATTAATCGTAAAGGTAATAAAATTAAATAGGATGATTAGAGACAATATCTGAAGTGGAGATCTCCACCTTTGGGATGGGTTAAAGGCAATTTTAATGGTTTAGTTGAAGGGAGTCCAAGAAAAGTAGGATGCGGTGGTATTTTGAGAGACCACTACAGTAGATTAGTAGATGTTATTGCAATACCTATAAGACAATCCATTAGCCATAAAGTTAAGGCTATGACTACTTTGTTCATGATGAGGATGATTGTAGAATCTGGATTTCAAAATTTATGGTTCGAAGGAGATTCTCTTAATAGTATCAACATGTTGAATAATAAGAGTTTGATAACTTGGAGTATTGAGGGTAGTATGATGAAAATAAAAAACCTAATGAAAGAGTTTGATAATGTTTTTTTTACTCATATTTTTCATGAAGGTAACAAAACCATTGATTGGATTGTGAATCAACTGATCTATAGGGAAACAAAGATGAGTTGGAAAGATGACCTAAGCAAGGAATATGAATTGACAACAATTGTTAATTATGATATCATACATGCTATTGAAGGAAAGATCACTCAAGATTGAGGAATTTATGATGAGATTTTTCTAGTGTTATCACAGTATATAACTACTGGATCCTTGATTTCTATCTTCATACGTGTCAATAGTTGTTTGAACCAAAAAATATTAGAACAATTGACTATTACTACCACATAATTTTCCTTTTTCATGGATTGAGAGATACAATTGTGTTTCTTTCTTGTCTCAAACACTAGTCTTTTACCAAGAAAGAATGCTCCACCATTGGTGCTTTTTATGTCATCAATACTTCCTACCCAATCAGCATTTTTTAAAAAAATTATGTCCAAATTGCCTCCTATTTTTTACCATAGACCATATTCTTTAGTACCTTTTAGATATCTCATGATTCTTTTGACTACTATCAATTGATTTTCTTCGAGATTTGCTAAGAATCTTGCCACCATATCAACTGCTAATGAAATATCAAGCCTTGTATGCACTACATACTACAATTTTCCAATCATTGATCTGTATGTGGTCTCATCTACCTCTTTGGATTCATCATTTTTGGAAATCTTATGTCTAGTAGACATAGGGGTTCTAACTGGTCTTGAATCCTCCATTCCAAATTTTTTTAATATCTCATTAATATATTTAGATTGTCTAATATAGATACCATCTTTCTTCTGTTGAATTTGCAATCCAACAAAGAATTTTATTTCTCCAAACATAGACATCTCAAATTCTTTACTCATTTCTTCTAAAAATGCCTTGTACAACTCATCATTTCTTGTGAATAAAGTATCATCAACAAATATTTCTGCCAACACAATCTTTTTTTCTGGTCCTTCTTTGATATACATACTACTGTTATCATTTTTTCTTTGAAAACCAATCGGTATCAAGTAGTTACTAAGTCTTTTATATCAAGCTCTAGGAGCTTTCTTAAGACCATATAATGCCTTATGTAATTTTTAGACCATGTCCTTTTTTCTAAGATCTACAAAACCTCCCGATTATTCAATGTAGACTTCCTAATCAAGGATTCCATTCAAGAATGCAGCTTTTACATCCATTTGGTAAACTTTAAATCCTCTATGAGTTGCATATGCTAGTAAAGTTCTAACACCTTCCAATCTTGCAACAAGAGTGAAAGTTTCACCATAGTCAATACCTTCTTCTTGAGAATAGCCTTTACATACCAACCTTGCTTAATTTATAGAAACTTTTCCATCTTCATTTAGCTTGTTTTTGAACACCCACTTTGTGCCAATTACATTTTTATCCTTGGGTCTAGGAACAAGAGTCCAAGTTTTGTTCTTCTCTATCTATTCTATTTCTTCATTCATTAATTCAATCCAACTTTCATTTTCCAAAGAATCTTTAACATTTTTAGGTTTAAATTCAACAAGTAAACATGTACCTTTCAATTTTCTTCTTGTCATTGTTCTATTTAATTTGTCTGTAATGATTTGATCAGGTGCATGATGCCTTCTAACCTATCTTGCTAACATAGGTTCTTTGGATTTATTGATTTCATCATGAACTTTAGTATCAAACTTGGGTCCCACTGGCTATGACTCTGGTCCATTAGACTTGACTTGTTGTAGCTTGGTAGCCTCTAATTATGACTTAGGTCCTTCTAATTGTGACTTGGGTTACACTGTCTACAACTTGGTAGCTGTTGGAGATTTTAGGGACTCGGGAGGTGAAGCCTCTTTTCTTTCAAATAGATTTGGAAGGGTATTAGGTTCATAGTAGAAAAATCTTTTGTAATCCATAAGCTCTTTTCTACTTTCTTCTTCACTCTTTTCTACAAACTCATCAATTCTCACATGTGTACTTTCTATTATTTTATGAGTAGACAAATTCAAACATTTGTATGCTTTACTTCTGTAGGAGTATCCTAGAAATGTGCCTTCATCACCTTTGACATCAAATTTTCCTTTTCTAGATTCTTTCAAGATGTAACATTTGCTACCAAATACTTTAAAATAACTTACAATAGGTTTGTATCCATACCATAGCTTATAAGAAGTTTGATTTGAGTCTTGCTTTAGATGTACACTTTTCAAGGTATGAACTACAATGTTGATAGCATCCTTCTAGTATTTGATTGCAACATTCTTTTCTATCATTAAAGTTCTTACACAATCCATGATGGATCTATTCCTTCTTTCAGCTATACCATTCTTCTCTAGTGTACCATGAGCTAATACTTGTCTTTTAATTCCTTTTTTAATGTAGAAATCATTGAATTCATTGGAGATGAATTCACCACCTTTGTTTGATCCCAAACATTTCAATTTTTTTCTAGTTTATTTTTCTACTCTTTCCAATACCACTTGACTTTTTGAAAAGCTCCTAATTTTTCTTTTAGATACATTATAGCATTCATTCTAGAATAATCATCAACAAAAAGAATGAAAAACATTTCTCCACTATAACTTTCTATTCCAATAGGTCCACATAAGTCTGTATGCACAAGCTCTAAGACTTCTTCAGAATAATAGTTTTTGCTTTTGAAACTAGTACTTCCCATCTTACCTGATTTGGAAAAAATTTCATAGACACATATCAGGTTTCTTCAAGCTAGGAATACCTCTTACCTTTTTATGTTTTCTTATCTTAACTAGATTATCAAAGTTGACATAATATTGTGTGCCATAACTAGCTTTCTTTTACATGAGCAATAAAACATGAACTTTCACTAAGATCAAAATAAAATAGATTACCTTTTATTTATTTGCTAGATCCAACCAGATTTCCTTTTTCATCTAGCAGTTTGGCCTTCCCATTTATAAATTCTAACTTGAATCAAATGTTATTCAACTATACCACACTCAGTATATTACGCTTTAGTCCTTCAACTCAATAATCATTACATATAAGTTCATTGGTCAAAGAGATACATCATTTTCCTTTTATGCAATAGGGTTCATTGTTTACAAATCTTACACTACCACCATCATAGTATTCCATGTTCTCAAAAAAAAATTTATCTCCAGTCATATGTTGTGAGCAACCACTGTCAATAATCCATGTATCATTTTTTCTAACATGAGAGATAAGTGCCGTATCATCTCTTTCATCATTAGATTCATCTCTTACAATAATAAATACCATTTCATCTTCACTATTATCAGAATCTTTAGTCGTAAAACAAGATTTCTTACCTTTGTCCTTGTGGTCCTTGTAGTTCTTGAATTCCTTCTTGCCTTTGTACTTGTTGCTTTTCTTCTCATGCTTGTTTTCTTTGTTTGGGTACCTAGCAACAATGTGACCAATTTCTTCACAAGAAAAGCAGATTAGAGGAATCTTGCCTTTGTACTTTCCTCTACCTGTAGAGTATTTCTTTGCAAGTAGGGCTTCAACAACTTCAAGATTATTGTTAGAACTTTTTTTTGTTTCTTCTTTACTTCTTGATTGATTGGCCTTTGATTTCTTACTCTTTTCTTGAGTGAGATTTTGGCTTCAAATGTAGACTCAATACCTTTGGAACTAGGAACATAGTTGCCATAGTTATACACACAAAAGCTATTCATCTTCCAACTAGAGCATCTAAAGTTATATTGCTATTTGGATCACATCTCATTTCTTGAATAGAAGATACTCTAATTGCATAAATAGGAAGAAGGGTTCTAAGTACCTTGCTTACAACTATTTTGTCATCAATGTCTCCTCTACATGCTAAATGATTGCACTCACACTTACTTTGATTCTTTCCACATATTTTGCAATGTTTTCATTTGATCAAATTAACCCTCTAAGACTATCTACTTTGGCTCTTCTTACATTTTCATCTCCTCCATAGATGTCTTTTAGTTTGGTCCACCTTGCATAACCTATTTTGCAGTCTTTTACTTCATCAAATTCATCATAACTAAGAGTAGATACAATATTAATCATCATGATGTTATGATTCTTCTTTTCAGCAATGTCTTCAACTGATAATGTTCCAGTGGGAGTCTTGTATTTAGTATCAAAATACTTACAACCTAAATCATTGATAGTCACCAATTGTAATCTCATAAGTCCTTGCCATGCTACAAAATTGTCTCTATTCAACTTGGGAATCTCTCTTCTATAAGACATCTTGATCTATAGCTTAGGTCCTTGAAACCTTCTCTGGAAGCACCAAAATATTTGATACCAATTAGTGGAAATATAAGAGGAGTAACTAAGAGGGGAGGGGTGAATCAATTACTCCAAAAATAAATCCCATATCCCTTAGATGTTAGTGCAAAACAATTCTATGAAAGCTTAATTCTGTTGATGCTCGAAAAACAAAAAAAAATTGTAACTTGGTAAATACTAAAAATGCTTGGTAGGCACTTCATGAAAATCTTAAGATGTTATCTGTGATTACTTATTACTTTATCCTAGTTGCAAACATTTAAAATAAATAGCATGAACACATTTGACACCAAGATTTAACATGGAAACCCAATTTGGGAAAAACCACCAATTACAACTAGTTACTATTCTTCACTCTTTTTGAAGTGAGCCCTGTTAGGATCCAACCCTATTAAAGGTTATAGAACACAATGTTTGGTGTGACCCTATTAAAGGAGTTAACCACCTTGTTAGGAGTGGTCTTGTTAGAGGTTTTTAGACAA
Source organism: Cupressus sempervirens (assembly GCA_028749045.1). Taxonomy (NCBI): domain Eukaryota; kingdom Viridiplantae; phylum Streptophyta; class Pinopsida; order Cupressales; family Cupressaceae; genus Cupressus; species Cupressus sempervirens. The sequence goes on along the minus strand of CM053783.1, from coordinate 480,095,427 downwards.
TTCAATAGAACTGCCACCTTGTTAGAGGATTTACAAATAGCTATTAAGACAACTCTATTAAGAGATTTAGATCACTACTATAATGGTTAGAGAGTAACAATGTCATGACCTGATTTCTAATGCAACTTAATTGTTGATCTAAGATCTCAATTCTAGCTTGTATACTTGATCCTTCTTGATTGAATATATCTTTTTAGCTTCTCAAGGATATACTACTTATCCTTCTAATTTGCTTCCTCTTGGCATCATTAGATCTTCAAAAATCTTTCATGCATTCACACATACTTCACACATTCTAATCCTCAACTTGACCTTTTATTTATATCTTACATTTTGTCAAGTCAGCTGAAATACAACTTAGAACAATTAATATTCATCTTCTTAGTTGGATAGAACCACCAGATAAATCAATTGAACTCAATATGCCAAAACAATAAAATCCTTCGTTAGCCAACCCTACTTGGTAGATACTAACTCAGAAATAATTTTCTTGTGTTAATCAAGTGAACTCAGTTAACACTGCATACTTGCTAAGTTCCTTTGGTAACTGAGAAAGCTCGGTTAGCATTGGTTCCATCCAATATTTCCTTCATTAATTGAGTGAGCTTGATTAACACTCATCTTTTGTAGACATTCCTTTGGTACCCGAGTGAACTCAGTAGATACTATCTTCTGAACTAGGTAAATGCTAGATCACTTGGTAGACATAGAAAATTGTCTTCGATGCCCAAGTGAGCTTGGCATGCATTGACTGGTAATGATATGACATTTTGTGTAATGTTAAATACAATACACAATTAATGAATTATTCCAATAGATCTTTCATCTTATTTTGGCTCATACTTTTGTGAATTTGATTGATACTAGTCTTCCTACATTTAAAACTTTCATTAAAGATTCATGTGGTAGACTTGTTTTTTCAGATTATGTGAAGAATTTGGTAGTGTTGAGATAATGAGTGTTGCACACATTGCATAATATTATTATTTTATTATTTTATTTTATTATGTAATGTTGTACCTAGATGGACGTGCAACATGTAAAGATTTCCATGGAATATTCTTGATGAATTGTATTGTAACATTGTGAAAATATTTCATGTGATTATTTAATATTGGGGAAAAGAATTAAATGCCCAATAATAAATGTGGGGTTAGTGAGTTAGGTAGCACATGGTTTTACATGGTTTATGTAATACCACTTAGTGGTTTTGTGGGACTTGCTACTATATAAGCAGCCACAAGGGTAGTTGTTGTAGAGAGAGTGACAAGGAGAAGACAAAAGGTAAGAGTCGAGTGGGACAAGGCTTGACAGGTTAGCCAAAGGAGCATTTGTGAAAGTTGGAAGCATGGCATGGGATGTGTGGATTCATGCTTGTTCACATAGTTTGCTCGGTTGTGGCTATGGCCATGAAGGCTTCCATGGTTGTATTGCAATGGTATTTTTGTTAAATAATACATGGTGATGGATGCTTTTGGAGGCTGGGTTTTTCCCTCAATGAGGGTTTCCCAGGGTATATCTTATGTCACATTTTGTGGGTATGTTGTCTATTCTCTTGCATGTGGATTTTAATTTCGTGTTTATTTCAGATCTATTATGGGTTATGTGGAAACGGTTATATTCTTTATTGTCAAGTTTCCTTACAAGTGGTATCAGAGCTATGGTTTTATTATTGTAACCCTAGATTGAATCCATGGGAATGCATGAGAGGATAAAAGAAAAGGGCAAACTATATGAATGATTTATTGCAGATCTGAGGGTTTTGGATTTGCTGTTATGATGGGATGTTAAAAGATTTGGACATGTGAAATTGTTGGAGAAAAAGATTTTTTCGGATGTTTCATTTAAAATGAGGGTTTTGGGGGGTAGCTTGCATAAATGACCTCCTAGGTAAAAAAAGACCTCACCATTGGATCCGGGTTGACATTTCCATAAAATTTGATATATAATATGCTCTAGTTTGGCCATGTTAAGAGGAAATGAAAGAGTTTTTTAGTTCCAGCCCATGATGGCCGTCAAATTTAATCCCGTCGAAATTTTTGTCACTAAAAAAAAATTAAAAATGAAATATCGTACTGAAAATGGTAAAAAGACTGTCTTAGTAAAATGGCCATAACTTTCTCTCAGAATATCAGATTTCAGAGTTCTTATAGGCGTTGGAAAGCTAATTCAGAGTACTACAACATGGTGTAGGTTTGGTTCTATGATTTTGAGATTTTGTCAGGTTTTAAGATCCCTAAAGTCAGATGTTATTTATTTTAAGCACGGATTAGGACATAACTTGGGCATACGGAGTCGGATTTTGGACTTCAAGTAGTCAACGGAAAGCTCTTGGAGAGCTCTACACATTGGTTCAGATTTGGTGTAGGTTTGGCATGATTTATTTGTTGAAATATTGATCTGAACAATTTATAGGTATATTTTGACTATGGTAACATTGTGAGTTTATGGCATTGGAGATTTAAGATTTGATGTCATTGTATACTCACTTCATATTTCAGTTTGGTCTCATGATGATATGGTTATCAGTGTTTGGTTTGGATATGCATGATGACTTGTTAGGTCTACAAGTTTTGCAATGTTGTAAGCGGTCTATACTTACAGGTTTCATTTATAGCTTGGTTATGGGTTGTCTTTTCCCATTGATCTTTCATTATTGATGCATATTCAGATTGGTGGCTTGGATTTGGGATGTCTATGCCCTAAGTCACATGATTTTATCTTCATGTAGAAGGGATGAGATGTTGTTACCAGGTACAATCATGGTGGAGGATTGTGGTTGACTATTTTATGCTAACAGGTTGGACACTATTGAGAGCCAGATGCTTGGTTCATGGATGTGATCATGGTGTCATGGATTTCTGATTCAGTTATGGTGGTATATCTTCTTGGTTGAGGATCATGGTTATTTGATTTCTTTTGAAGAGCTCATGATGTGCACTTTGAGTTCTTTGATGGTTTGATGCCTTGGTTGATTCTCATGGTTAGAAGATGGTTTTTCATCATTATGTCATGGATAGCTTGGATACACGATTTAGTGGGAGCTTGTGACAGTGATGGGGTGACAGTGCAGGATTAGTTCCTGATTTGGTTTGGATCTTCAAGTAGGAGATGGATTTTATGATGCCATAGGTGACTTGGTACCACAGTTGAGTGGGAGTTGTTGGCATTGATATATTTATTGAGTGTTTGCAGATGTTGGAGGTTTGTCTTAGATCCTGTTGCTGCAGAAGTGTCTTTGACATTTGCATGGTGCACTTGTTATCTTCATGGTGTATGGAGATGGTTCTTCCTAGTATGTGGAGATGGTTTTCTTCATGGTGTGTGGAGATGGTTGCATCTTGAGGACTCATAGGGTTCTTGGCAAAGGTGTGGTTTATATTTTTATTTGGCATGTTATCCTTGGTATGAGGATGGTTTCATTATTATGTCATGGTATACTCTTGATACGCGTTTAGAGTTGTGACATGTTATGGTGTGTTCATATGGAGCATGTTATCTCTTTAGTTGAGATGGTAAGATCATGTTGTCATGTTTATGTTTCTAAGGCCATGGTTGGAACTTGGACATTGATCTTGGTTTAGTTTCTCGGTATTGAGTACACTGATCATAAGCTGGATACTTCATGATATTGCTATGTTGCATTTGGAGTTGGCATCTATTGATTGGTTGTAGGTGCTCATGGATACTTAGAGACGGTGGTGATGTTGATTTCTCTTGGATTAGAGAAGTATGTGTTGGGATGGTTGATGGTTTCAGCAGGAAGTCCGAGGGGCAGTCACCTAATATGGACTTGAGAGGAGATTGTTCTTAGATGAGTCTTGGTTGGAGACTTGGGTATCTTGATGAGCATTCTCATTCCCCACTCTTGGTCTACTCGGTGGTTTGCTACTTGAGAGGTATAGCCCATTGTTTCTCTCAGTTGCATTATATTTATGCTTGTCTTTCATAGATATGGATCTTGAGCTATGGTACATGAGTTAGTTTTGGAGGGTTCATTTGAGAGATGGTTTTATATTGGGCATTTTCCTTGGATTAGGAATGGTTATTCCTTGGTTTAGGAATGGTTTTATTGAGTTTGGTCTTCTTGTGAGAGGCTTACATCCATGATGAGTTATATGGTATGGTTTGGGTGTTGTTGAGGCTTCTTGTTGGGGTTTTATGAAGGAGATCATACTTGCACAGTTTACATCTAGAGGTGTGTGTAGAAGGACATGATACATGTTATGATTTGCATGGTTTCTCTGATCTTGGTTATCTTCTTGGATGTTTAGTTTTGCCTACATTGGATTTGAGATTGGTTGGAGATTGTGATCACTGGTTTGTGCTCATGTATGTCATGTGAGAGATGACATGGTTATTTCTTTCTCTTTCCTCTGTTGGTTGTGGAGAATTTGGGAGACTGTTGGAGACTTGTTATGAGAGTTATTCTTGTAGGATATTGGATTATGTATTGTGGATGTCCTTGATACTACATGGATTCACTTCTTTGAGATGTGTTGAGTGGATTGGTTATAGATTTGACATTATCTTTTGTAGTGGGAGCTTCTTGATGTATATGTGGCAGGTATTGCTCTTGAGGCTTGTGATTGCAGATTGCAGATTAGATATGTCAGTGATATGATATTCACTTGTTATACCTTTGAGGTATGTATAGTTGGATGGGTTTGGCACTTGTTGTGGGTGCTATTTCAGCTATGGACATTTTGACAACTACGGATAGATGTGATTACCTTTGGATCGGGTTATTTGTGCTTGGAATTTCAGTTGGTACAGGATTTTATGATCTTCTAATGCGACGGGTTGGGTGGCTTTCTTTTTGGATGGCTTCTATGTATGTCCAGTGGGAGTGGCATAATAGGAGGTGAGATCATTCATGTTTGAGATGCTGGATACTTTGATTTTGTTGCGGGTACCAGGATGGAGCACTTGGTGTATTTTGATCCATGATGGTGGATGTGCTGGGAGGGATTGTTCCCTTGTTCGTTTTGTGTGGCTACAGATTGACCCTATGCAATGTATACAACATACAAGAGAATAGACAACATACCCACAAAATGTGACACAAGATATACCCTGGGAAACCCTCATTGAGGGAAAAACTCAGCCTCCAAAAGCATCCATCACCATGTATTATTCAGCAAAAATACCATTGCAATACAACCATGGAAGCCTTCATGGCCATAGCCACAACCGAGCAAACTATGTGAACAAGCATGAATCCACACATCCCATGCCATGCTTCCAACCTTCACAAATGCTCCCTTGTCTAACCTGTCAAGCCTTGTCCCACTCGACTCTTACCTTTTGTCTTCTCCTTGTCACTCTCTCTACAACAACTACCCTTGTGGCTACTTATATAGTAGCAAGTCCCACAAAACCACTAAGTGGTATTACATAAACCATGTGCTAAAACCATGTGCTACCTAACTCACTGACCCCACATTTAATATTGGACATTTAATTCTTTTCTCCAATATTAAATAATTACATGAAATATTTTCACAATGTTACAATACAACTCATCAAGAATATTCCATGGGAATATTTACATGTTGCACATCCATCTAGGTACAACATTACATAATAAAATAAAATAATAAAATAACAATATTATGCAATGTGTGCAACAGGTAGGTTATACACAATCTCTTATTCTTCCTAATCCTTATCCTATTATTCCTAATCCAATGCCTAGTTCTCAATCTATTAATCCTAGTTCTTCTCATACTTATGATGGATTTCAAGCTATAGTTCAAGATGCAGATGTGCAATACTTTTTTTATTTACCTTCTCCTCTAATTCGTGGTGATATTAAAGGAAAGAGTAAATAAACTTCTTCAAAACCTATTATTCCACCTTATACAACCTTTACTCATGAACATGATAAACAATCACCTCTTGTAGAAGCTTTACATGATATGTACACTATAGGATATAATATGATAATCAAACAAGGTTATAGGGGTTTAGGGATTGGAGTTAATGAGCATGGTATCAAGTATCCAATTCATATACCCTCTAAACCAGATATGTATGGTGTTAGTTGTTCTCAATCTCAATCCAAGGTGGTTGATGTCAATCATCATCCTCCTCTTCATGATCTTCTCCCTACACCTACCTTAGATAACCCTGATATTCGTCAAGAGGTGGCTAAAATGGTGTATGTTGAGTAAATGAATTCCAAGAAAGAAATATTTAGGCATATGTTGATTGATGCTTAGTATAAATACAAATGTCCTTTTCATTATTGTAATACACATTTACTTGTTGATTGTAAACATTTCAAATTATATGTTCAAGAAAGAGTTGTTTAGGAATTATATATTTCTCTCATGCAGTTTTACAATTCCTTCATAATTTTGATATAGAAGATTCCCCTCATTCTAATATAATGTAGATCTATTCTCCTCTTGTCTCATAAACTAGGGGGCAAGAGGTGTATTTCCATCCAGTCTCATAGGATCCATTGGGCCTTTTATTGGGCTTAATTGGTATTCTTTCTTTCTTATTTTTCTATGATTTGGTATTATGTTCTACTTAAGATGTCTTTTCTAGAATATTTGTTTTGCAAAGGTATCCCTTATCTTCTTCCTTGGGGGACAAGGGTCTTCCTCCTTTCTCTTTGTCTTGGTAACTTTTTTCCTTAGCTTCGTGGTACTTATTTATATTGTAATATTATTTCATTATACTAATAGATGTTTTGACTATGGATATCCTTTTTACACGAGAAGTTGTTGTCCTAGTTCATCACCTCTTGTCTATGTGTAAATTATGTTCTTTATAAACTCTTACCCTTGCTTTGGTGTTAGAGTTGTTTTCCTCATTCCAAATATTCCTTTTTCTCTTCTTTATAGGGGGCTTGATGATTGAATCTTTGTTCCTGCTTGGTTTATCTTTGAAAGATGATATTTTATCTAAAAGCACTCATCTATGGTGGGGGTCTTGTTCACAAGATATTTTCCCTTAAGGATCCTTTTCCCATGAATGACATATCCTTTTCATAATTATATATACTCTTGGATGTAGGGTCCATATCCCTCATGAAGACTATAGTATATATTGTTGTTAAATAGGATATCTCCTTGCATTGTGAAGTAGGTATCCTCTTTCTCTTCCTTATCATGTCTAGTAGGCAACCATGATAAGGAGGGGGACATATATAGGGTCTCCCTTGTACTACATTTTTTCAAATTATATGCTAAATCTTGGAAGGTAATGCACATAAGTTACTAAATCCTAAAGAGATACACATTTTTTAATTTTTCAATATGTTAGATCCTCTAAAGATAATGCACATAAGTTGCTAAGTCTTGAAGATACACTCATTTTGCAATTTTTTAATATGCTAAATCCTATTAAGGTAATGCACATAAGTTTCTAAATCCTGAAGAGATGCATTTTTCAATTTTTCAATATGATAAATCTTCTAAGGGTAACACACATAAGTTTCTAGATCCTAAGGAGACACACATTTCATATTCATAGTGATAAAAGAAGGTGGATCTATGAGTGTTCTAAAAGCCATTAGAAGATGCATTATAATTTCAAGCATAGTTTATGGGTGAACTATTAGGTTTGGCCACCTGTTTGGCTCTCTCTCTCCCCTGGTGATTTATGGTAAGGTGGGCATCTTACCGGACGAGGTAATCACTTTCTCTTTTTCTTTCTTTTTGCTTTCATGCTAGTAGGATTGGATCATGAAGATATGTTATTTATAGTGTTTCTCTTGTCTTTACTATGTAATAATTTATGTTTTTATGATAGCTTTCTAAATAGGATATTAGTATGAGAAATATTTCTTAGCAAGGTTTCTTGTCCTAGTTGATTTGGATTTGTTTAGAACTAACCCTTCTTTTGTGTTGTTTTGGTTTTCTTTTTGTTTTTGCACCTTTATGTGTGTATTTTGAGTTAGAATCCTTAGCCTAGGGACTCATGTCCTTAGCTAAGTGTTATTTTATCTCGTTGTGAATCCACTTGGTTCTCTTCTTTCTTCTCCTAAATGAAGAGTTTGCATTAAATCCACACTCTTGCTAAAGTGGGGGCTTAATGTATCATCTTAAAATGGAATCACTTCCATGTTAAGAGCATTTATCCCTTTGAGTAAATGGTATGGGGTCATTTAAAGTTCTTTGAATAGGTCTTTGCATGGATCTAGTTGTTTCCCCCTATTTTTCTTTTCTCCCCATGTTTCTAGCCTCTTTCTAACAACTTTCTCTGAGAAACTAAAGACTTTGATGTTTTGGGTCAATGATGACCTAAAGGGTCAAGGTTGACCTCGACCCTAACCTAGGTCAAGGATGACCTCAATCCTAACCTAGGGCAGAGATGACCTTGACCCTAACCCCCAAGTCCAAATTTCAAGTTCTAGAGTTTTTGGGATGTTGGGTTTTAGAAAGTTTAATTTTCTCATTTTCATGTCGGCTATTTTGGGTTTTAGAATGGTACACTCTTAAATTGCATTTAATCTAGGTCCATTTCAATGGGTTAAGGTTAATTGGGATTTAATTATCCAATGTCAACCTCTCTAGAAGTTTGTTCCTTAGATCACTATATAAGGAAGCCTCCTCTCATTTTGAAGAAAACCACAAGTTAACTAGAAGGAGAGTGAACGCAAGATATCAGACAATCCAATATTTCTAAGAAAGTGTTCTATTAATCATTTTTAAGGAAGCATCCAAGTTATTGTCTTCATTCAAGTTTCTATTGAAGATCAAGGATTCTAGCATTCAAGCCTTTGAAGGGATTTGGTTCAAGCATTCAAGATTCATCATTCAAAACTCTAGATCTAACCATCATGGTGGTGTGATCTTCCTTCAAGGTCCTGTTTGTGCATCTTCTAGATCTATTCATTTTTCTCTCAAGGTGGATTCCAAGCATAAAATCATGGAGGTTTTGATTTATATTTGCTAATGTTATGTCCATGCTTTCATATCAACATATTTGTTTACATTTCAAATATGCTCATACCTATTGAATATATAGCTTCATTATTAGATTTACTTCTACTACTTGCTAGCATTCTCTATTTCAATTTCATTATTAAGGTTGATTCCAAACTAAGGTTTGGCCAAGGAAAACCCCTCATCCAAACATCAAACCTTTTTCTTTCAAGTATAGGTACAAGATAGAAAATTAAAGTACTGATTTAGATACCCTTTTTAGTCAACTTCTGAGATCCACAAATAGAAATTTTGTCAGAGGAGTGCAAGTCAAGGTCAACTTTTTGACATCAAGGATGACCTTTAGTGAGGGATACAATTGTGCCTTGAGGTAAGATTGTGCCCCTCTATCTAGGTTGTAACGCCTTGCCAAGGGATCCAAAAGAATTAACCTAAAGTTTTACCAAGTTTGCTAAACTTTTTTTTTTTTTGAAGTAAGAAAGTATAACATACACATCAAACACATAGTAGTGGAAGCAATAACATGTAATCATCAACAAACATACATAACAGGTTACATTCCTTAAGGATCCCAAGATGTTGAGTCACATTTAAATTTAATCTAAAACTAAGTCTAACAACTACCACATCCACATGAAAGAATAATTAGAAAGTCTAATGTCCATTTAATATACATTTGTGTTGAATGCCTCTTGGCAAATTAATTTGGAATGCTCAATCATCCACTATACATGTCACAGTGTATGAAAGACTTAAAAGAATATACATATGTAAAAATAAAGATACATCATCCTCAAATCCATGATACAAAGTACAGAAAAATAAATGAAATCATTCACCATACATGATACATCCATACATCCATAATGATAAAACATCCATCATAAAATCTAACCATCCATCATAATAATCCATGAACAAAATGAAGGTAAATGCCAACCAAGAAAGCTCCAGCCACGGTGACCACGAACGGATCTCAATGGTAAGAGTAAAAAGCACTACCACCCGATCGCGTGGAACCTAAATGGCCCACTCCCACCGTGCTAAGGAGATAGTCTCAACTCCCAAATAGGATATCAAAACACAAAACACAAGTACTCTCTAAGTCTAGGAAATCCTAAAAGTACACTAACTCAAAGGTTCCAACATAGATAGACATCTAGACCCAGAGATACACAAAGACACGTCGGAAACCTACTATGCAAGTGGAAAAGTGTCATCGCAAAAGTCACGTTGGAAGTTACTTAAGCAATCCCCTAGGAATCTTGGGTCCCCTGTGATCCTGCGGCCACTAGGATCCTCTTGTACTGATGAGGCATACTACGGAATGCAAGGTTGCAACCAAGTGTTCTCTCTACCCCATCCTAGTTTGTACTAGCACTCTAGGCATGGGAGAGAACATACAGTTATCTTATTAGGTTCATTTAAGTCAGTATTTAGGTGAGAAGTTTTCACTTATTAAAACAACTTACAATGGGTTTCTCTAGGTAGCCTCTTAGGGCCCCGACCCCCATTGCAAGCCACTTCCCAACACTACACATAGATAACCTACCCTAGGCTAATGAAATCACAAATCACAAATATCACCTCAACCCTATACAAGCAACTAGAAAGCATCAAATGATAATAATAATGATCACAACAATTCTCTATCAGCAACTGAAGGCATCAATGATAAGTCACAATATCCAATGGTTCTCAACGAGCAACCCAAGTATAATTGATTGATGACTCAAAATGGTAAAGTCAGGAATCTCATAACCTACACCTCAACTCCACACAAGGAAACTGGAAAGCAATAATAAACAGTTTTAAAACATCCATCATAGAGCATATCACACATCACTATGGTTGGGTTTAGAAAGATCGAGATCAACTCATCAAATCATCACAACCGCATAACCCCCAAGCCTCTAGTAAACATCCTATAACTGGTCAACAATCTAGTCAACCCAAAAAATCCCAAAGCATAGACAGAACATGGAAAACATAATAGTCTAACAGTTTGGATTTGAAAACACGCAATTGAGTAAAACAATAAAGTTTAAGTTTCCAGTGTTACTATGAGTTCCTCAGTTAACCCATTTTATTTTTAAGTCAATTACCTAAATATTCTAAGAATAATCATATATATACTTTTTATTATATTCTTTTTAAAGAATCATTTAAAATATTCCTCATTGAATTTCAATAATTGCAATTCAGTAAAGTCACAATTAAATAATTTCCACCTAATTATCTAATTTTCGTTATTAAATAAATAAATTATATCAAATTTAATCAATCTAATAACTATATAATTAACATTTAATTAATTATTAAAAATTGTTAATAAATATTATTGATAAAACAATATTAATAATTAATAATTAACTATCAATTAAAACATTATATAAAATAATATTAAAATTTAATAATTTAAATATTATTGAAAACATAATATAAAAATAATATTAAAAATAAAAAATAAAAACATCAAACAACATTTTTTTAAAGCTCGTCGGCTTATATCAAAAGCTTGCGGCAGTCCTACGGTCGCAGGGCCTACAGTGGCAGGTACTTGGTACCTGATGTCATAGTACCTACGATGCAGGTATTGTCGTGCAGTGCCATAGTAGTGGGGGTGGGGTACGAGGTAATTCCCTCCCCCCCCCCAATAAATTAAACGATTTTTTTTAAATTTATTTTTTAATAATTCAAAACGCAATTACATGATCAGAATAGATTCCAATTTATTACGATTTGTAATTAACAAATTTTAATAAAATAAATTTATTTAAAGTATACATGTATATATATATTTTGAAATTATTTTCATCTTTACTCTGATAGAGAAAATATTTTTAACCAATCAAATTTTCAATCTTAAATTTTCATTTAATTTAAAATTCGACCATTCCCCAATGAAATCCTGATTTCTTTAATCTAGTGTAGGAGGGTTCTTCGTTTTTCTTTTCTAATCCCTATGTATCGAGTAGTTAATTGACAAGCATCTAAAAATTCACAATATTTGAAATGCTTAAACTTCTATCACAGAGAATTCAGATTTTACAATCCACAGACACGAAGAAGATAGGAAAGGATAATTGTGAGATTTTAATCAACGATCAAAGCACAAGACCCTACTTGATACTGATGCTAATATGAAAACTGCAAAAAGTTGTGAGAGAATTCGCTCCTCTTCAATAACTTTCCTCTGAAAAACTTTCCTAGAATTCTCCTTCTGAAATTCGCTGCCAAAAGATGTCTCCCAAAATTCCTGTCCCAAAAATTCTTTCCCAAATTCTTCATCCCTCAAAAATGAACCCCAAAGTTGTGATAAGGATTTTTCTCCTCAAATAGGGGCACGAATTGTGCGTTCACCCGAGAGGACTCCTTGTTTACAAGACTCAAACTCCATAATAACTTTATTTATCTTTGCTTTACCTTTTAATGCACGTTAAATGAATTATTAAATAACTTTATTAAATTCTCCACTTGACTTCTATTTTTAATTAATTTATTACTTTTAATCTCATATGCACTTTATGAAATTTTATCTTTTTAATTAATTTCTTTTATTTTCAACTCATGCTTGCATCATGCGATCTAGAATCTTTTAATAATTTAATATCTTTTTACTTTTAATTTATTTTAGAAACTTAATTGATAAAATATTTAATTAACTTAAATAACAATAATATTTATCATTTATTTAAAAATGAACTCTAAATATATTATTATTAAATTAAATAAATATTATCACATTCTAAATTTATACTTAAAAATTTTATCTCCAAATTTAATTCTTTTTATTTAATTAATCTCTTAGTTAATTAAATATAATTAAATATTAAAATGTCATAATAATTTTCCATTAAATTAAATCATTAATTAATCTTTTTAATTAGACTTAATCAATAGAAAATACACCAAGGACACATGAAACAACATATGAAAACCCATCCTACAGGACTGAATAGGGATGGAAGGACCTTTCTATTATCTCAGAGGACCTTAAACCAATTATGATCATGCTTAATTCCTTATCCCTCGGCACCAACAAGGATGAATTGGTTTGGAGGGATAATGCCAATGGGCTCTATTCGGTTGCCTCTGGGTACTCTGCTTTATGGAGTACAAAAGTGTCCTCCCCTTGGTCGAGGGCCTGGCTCCCGGGCCCAATGCCAAAAGTCAACATGTTTTTTTGGTTGGCACTTTAGGACAAAAATCTCACTCAGGAAAATTTCATTAAAAGAGGTTACATCATGCCTAGCAGATGTGTTTTATGCAAAGATGAGTCAGAGACAGGCAATCATTTGTTTGTTCTTTGCTCTTACTCCAGGACAGTCTAAGACTTCCTCACCCATGACCTTGACCACAGCTAGTGCATCCCTTCCAACCTCCTGGACTTTTTCTGCCAATGGCAAGGTATGTTCAATGGGTCTGCCTTGAAGGAAATTAGCTCCTGGCTCCTCCCCATTTTTGTTGGAGCATATGGAAGGAGAGAAACAACCAGATTTTCAGAGACAGGGAGGAGCCGGCTTTGGTTGTTGGAAGGAAGATCTTTAGTAACATAAAGGAAAAATTTTCCGTGAGGAAGGGGGGAGCTTTTGAGACAGGAGGCAGGAAAAAGGAGAAGGTAAAAGACAAAATGAGAAAAAGATAGGAAGCCAAGTGGATCCTCCCCCCTGAAGGGTAGCACAAAGCCAACTTAATTCGACGGAGCCTCCAAGGGAAACCCTGGATCCTCGGGTAGTGGAGGTGTGGTTAGAAATGAAAATGGAGATAGTATTGCAACTTTCGCTCTTCCGTTGGGTTTCCAAACAAATCATTTTGCGAAAGCCAACGCCACGTGCAATGTTGTTAAACTGGCTTTTGAAATTGGGGTCACCAATTTATGGCTGGAAGGGGACTCGAATAACATTATTAAGTGCAACAATGACCATCTTGGATGATTGCAAATCTTATCAATGAGACTAGAGAGACCCTTGCCAAATTCAAAAAATTCCATATCACCCATACTTTCTGGGAAGCAAACCTAGTTGCTGACAGGTTGGCAAATATAGGGGTCAGCACAGACCAAAAAATGACTTGGCTTCCTGAAACTTCTTTGCCGGCGGATGTCAAGTATCAGATCGACTTGGATAAAATCCAAGGAAGTATAGAGGATATCAAGTTGTAATTATGAATATGAAAGGGTTAAGATACATGAGTACTTTTCATAATAGAAGATTGGGAATTCGTAAATGTAGATATCCTTCTTTGATTAATTGCCATGCTTTGTGGGTTGTTTATTGCAATTGTTTCAAGGGCAACAATAAAGTTATTTTTCTCTACTCTTTGCTTAATCTTGATGGTCCATTCCAGTCTCACAGTGAAGAGCTTATGAGTAAAGTGGGTGTGCAGTGTGCGGAGATGGTGGGCGAGAGATGCAGAAAGGAGCCGGTGGGGGACTTTGAGAAATGGAGAAGCAGGCCAAAAGTTTGGGAAAAGCTAGATGAGGGTGGGGTAACCAAGTATCTCATGAAGCTACATGGTTTTGATCAGGAGGTGACCAACAGTATGGTGGGGTCTTGGAAAGATGGCAGGGTTAAGGTGAATGGCATCAACTTCCAGATAATGGAGGAGGTGATCGCGACTGTCACCAAGATCCCTATCGAGGGTTTCAAATTCTTCAGGGATAAGAAGCTCTCAGCCAATGCAGTTAGGGATTTTGTGGAGAGTGAGAAGGAATTGAAGGCATTGAAAAAAATTGACACCTACTATGTCCCCGACTCCATGAAGAAGCGAAGGAGGTATGTTCTGAAAGTTGTTATTGAGTATATCAATTTAGACCCAAGGTTTGATAGAGCCCGAACCCACCACTTTGTTATTTTAAATCATTTTCGGAAGAAAGCCATAATTTCTTTCCCTTTTTATCTGTTAACCTCTATGAGTAAGGCAATGGACAGCTTCAAAAAGAAGCCCATTGCAAACTCGGCTCTACATGAGGGGCTGCTGCTACTTATCCATGAGCACTTCAAAGCTCAGACTATTAGCAATGCCCCCCCTTAGATAGAGATTGTGGAGTCTGGAAGCTCCAATTACTCCTTTGACTCGGATGATATTCAGAGCCTCAGTTCTAAGAAAGGTGGGATCTCCTCTTCAGGGAAAATAGTGACTTACCATGTTAAAAAATCCCCCTCCCCCATAACCCCAAGCAAAAAAAGCCCTAGGGATCTCAGGAAAAAGCAGGCTAAGAAGGCTGAGGAGGGAAGTAGCGATGATGAGGAGGGTTTGGAGTCTGAGGAGGTGGTGAAGGAGATGCAGGAGGAAACAAAGGAGGATAGTGGAAGAAAGAAGCGCAAGAGGGAGAGTCTGGAGGATGTGCGCTCTCAATATGAGGACGCATTTGTGCTACTCCTTTCTCCTGTCCATCTCCACCTTGAGGAGCAGAAAGAGGAGAAAGCTGGGTATGCAGAAGGGGAAGTGCAAACCAATGATAGGAGGAAAGTGTGGATCAAATTCAATGTCAAGACTGCCAAAATGGGAATCTTTAGGGAGGCCATGAATCCCCAAATCCTCATGGATAATCAAGAAGAGCAGCGGCTGGAAGAATTAATTGATCTGACGATTGCGGCTATTTCAGATAGAGCTAGGGAGACAGGGATGAACCTTTTAAATAATGCTCACAACAGCATGATTGATAATTTCAGATCAATCAAATGGCTTTTCCACGAGCTTGAGGAGGTTAAAGACTAGGTGAAACACATTGAGGCAACAAGAAAAGGAATGGATGCCAATAGGAGGATGGATTCAGTTGATAGGCTCACTATCGTGGAATAGAGGATCTACAATTTAGAAAACTACAATCATAACCTTGCGAATCAGATGTTTTCCTTGTTAAGCTCCATCAACAACAACAACATCTCTCTCATGGGCTGGATCAAAGACAGAGAAATGGATGATGATGAGGATGGAAATGACAAGGACGAGGCCAGAATGGAGGACGACCTTGCAAAGGACAACTCCACTCCTGCTCAGGACCAGGGGAATCAAAGGGTGCAACAGATGAAAATGGAGGAGAATCAATAGGCCTTAGAGGCTACTCAGGTGATGTATGATCTGGAGCGAAAGAACGAGGAATAATTGTTCTTTTGTTTATTGTTGTCTTCTGGCTTTTTGTTCTGGCTTTTGACTGTAGCTTTGATTGTTTCCTTTTCTTGGTCTTTTCTCAATACTCTTTCCTTTGGCTAGGCTTAATGCTTATTATCAGCCTTTGAACTTATACTTTTTTGGCTGGGCTGTCATGCTTATTATCAACCTTCTTATGTATTAACTTTTGGGTTTCAGGTTCCCTGTAAAACCTGTTTCTCTAATCAAAAACATATGAAAACCCATCATAGAAGAACACATAAAAAATCAAACTAAAGGGTTATAACCATGAATTAACGTCATTTGATGCATTCGAAGGGTACTTGACTCAGATACTTGTCCTAATTATGGCTAAAGGGTTTAGGATTTGGACTTAAGATTTATCTTCCCTCTCTTACCATTGAGATAATGTGTTAGGATATGCTCATCCTAGAAATTTAGGGAAGTCGATATTCAGTACCTGCAACCTACATAAAAATCCATGCATGTATAGACACAATATTATAAGCTAAACAAGCAATGGCAGGAAGTTTGCATCGTGTAGATTCAGACTAGTAGGTGACTATGACTCCCTTCCTTAACCACATCAGAAACACCATACATAAAGAAAACAAACACGTGCACCATAGACATGCAATATGGGGTAAGTATCCATAAGAAAACACATGTGATAATAAACCATCTAACTAATCATCATCGATAACTGAAAACACTGAATAATCATCATACATACATGAAATATAGAGTACCTAGTAATCTCATCATATAATCAACTAAATCTGAAACAATATATGATAATCTTAAACTAATACTACTAATAATCAAGTATTAAATTGGCCTAAAAGAGTTTGGCAATGATAACTAAAATGTGACTTAGGGGCATGCACTACATGGGTCAAGGTTGAACTGCTTTTAGTAAGATACAACTTTTATGGGTTTTCTACGTCTTGGAATTTCTAGTCCAAAGCAGGTTGCAAAATCTCCCAAAACTGTGTACAAACATTAGAAATCATTATTTTCCTGATTTTCCCTACCTCAATATTAATATTTCTCATCTATCACCATTTCTTTCTATTCATATGTTATAGTTCATCTCATAAGAAATCAACATGTGACTAAGATAGTACATTGCTCATTCCTTGTGGTTGTTCTCTTCTTGAGCTAGCAAGATGCCTAGAGATGAATCTATTGCAGATATATACAAAATGAGAGGCTTCCCATAAATAGGAGGCATCAAGATTAGTGGATTAGCAAGATATTGTTTAATATATGTTAGGCTCTGATCACAATCTTTGTTCCTATCATATTGGACACCTTTATGTTATGAGGTGGAGGCATTTCTATTAGTTCTTGAACCTTTTATGGGTCTACCTTGATTCCTTTTGTAGATATAATATAGCCAAGTAACTTCCCTAATGTGACACCAAATGCACATTTCTTAAGATTTAACCTAACAATAAATTTCTCCATATGATCTAGGATTGGTCCCAAATCTTTAAAATGGGTATTGTGGTATGTAATCTTAACCAAGGTGTCATCAACATAGTTCTCCATCATTTTATGCATCATGTCATGGTAAATTGTTGTAACTGCTCTTTGATATGTGGCACTAGCATTTTTTAGACCAAATGGCATCACATTTTAGCAAAAGGTACCCCATGCATAAGTGAAAGTAGTTTTCTCCTTATCTTTTGGTGCAATTTTAATTTGATTATAACCAAAAAATTTGTCCATTAGTGATTACATCTCATATCTTGTTGCAATATCCATTTTCATATCAATATTGAGTTATGGAAAGTCATCCTTTAGACATGCTATGTTTAGATCTCAAAAATCTGTACAAGCTCAAATAGACTTATCATGTTTGGAGACTAGAACAATGTTTGAGATTTATTCAACATAATCAATAGCACGGATGTAACCATCTTTTAAGAGTTTTTCTAGTTTAGCTTTAACAAGTAGTGCCACATGAGGATACATCTTCCTAAGGTTTTGTTTGACAGATTTCACTCTTGGTTCAATAGATAAATGATGCATTATGAGATCAGGATCTAAGCTTATCATGTCTAAATTTAAGTCCATGCAAAATTAATCTTTTTTTCTTGAAAGAAGGCAATGAATTCCTCTCTTTTTTTGCATATAAAGATTGAGCAAGGTGTATTATATGAGGATGTTTCATAGCTCCCAAGTCAATTGGTTGTTTTGGCTTTATCAACACTGATGATATCTCCTAAAAATGGCTTGGAAGCACATCAAATATCTCATCCTTAAGCACCTCAGAGAGGTTTTCACCTTTGGATACATCTTTTGTTTTTACTATTTTAGGTTATGATACTACCACAATGTGGTTTTCACCATTGGAATGTCTTTTTATTTTTCTTTTCATTGTGTGACTAAGATATTTGATATCATCTTTAGTCATATTAATACTATGTTCACTAGTGGAGAACATTATTGGTTCAACAACATGTAGATAGCAAGCAAGAGAATAATCATTCTAAAATATAGGGACTTCACTAGATGTAATATTGGAATTCTAGTCTATTAACTTAGGATAAGTGGTGAGAGAGAAGTGGTAGGTTCAATGGCATTCATAATATAGTTATCAAATGCTTGGAAAAGTAATTTGAGACCTAAAGCAATTTTGTCCAAATGTATGTTTGAATGCCTTTGAGTTCTAACAACATTAATTGAAGACTCAACGATACTAGTAGGATGAGACTCATTTGATTGAACCGTAGATTTCTCCCCTATTTCAAGTTGATTTTCATATATATAAACTTGTTGTACATCCTTGTCTAAAGTTTCCTATGAGAGAGAATCAAATTCATACTCTCAAGAATTTGTGCTACATTGAGTCAGATTGTAGAATTCCCCAACAGTTATTTAGACCCATTCTCCACTTTCATTGTTATCTTAATTTTTACAAAGTTGTTCAACATCTATAGTACGACTAGACTCACCCTATTCCTATTGAATTTGGAGAGTATCAGTAGTGTTCTCAAAGGAATCACTATCAGCATCAACATTACTAAAATGTGGTACAAAGTCATTTGGTTTTGCAAAGAACTTAACAAGATATAGAAGAATTGGATAAAGAAAAGTATCCTCATCATTAGAGATGTCCTCTTGATTATTTGACTTAATTTACGACTCATGTTCAGATGAACTCTCAAATTTTGGCATGAATTTATTGATCCCTAAATGAAAGGGAACCTTCTTGAAGCCTAGGCCTATTGTGTCACAAGGCCTCCTCAACATTTCTTTGATTGGATTAGTTAGAACACTATTATTACATCTAATAGGACTATTTTATGTGTAGCCAAAGCATTTGATTAGTTTAAAACATAGTCCATACTTTTATGGAGTTATCTCACGAGACTAGTCTGTGAGATCAACAAGGACTTCTTATATGTGTAACCATGTAGATATAGTCCTATTTTCATCTTCATCCTCTAGAGTTACACTTTCCTTCACAAAGTCACCATTGAATTTAGTCTTAGGTGATACCACAATAAGTCACTTTGCTTCAGATGGTCTCCCATAATGATGAGGAGATTTAGGAAGAGATGTCAAAGAAAAAATTGATTCGATGTGATATTCCCCCATTCCTGTTAACTTGGTATTCTTCCCCATTTCTTTTAGCTTGTTGACATGATTATTTGTGGACTCTCTATTAGTAGGGACAAAACTATCAGCAGATTTGAGCATGTTACAGGTGTAACTAGTATTAGCAGATATAGTAACTTTAGATCCTTGGAATGGAAACTTGACACATTGATGGTATGTTGAAGGTACTACTTGTATTTCATGAATCCATGGTCTACCTAATAATATTTTTTCTATTAGAGGAATGTTAAGGACTTGACAAGTAACATCCCTTTCTACTGGACCAACTCGAAGAGGTAACACAACAAGACCTAAGGATTTGCATTCTACTTCATCATATGCCTTGATGGTTATTTAGCAACAAGGATCAATAAATTCTTTAGAATAATCCAATTGTTTGAGCGAAGTAGCAGAACAAATATTTAGATCAGCTCCATTAACTATGAGCATGTGATGAACACATTGTTGATGTATCATGACTTCAATATGAAATGGTTCATTATGAGGATGACTTAATGAATTATTGTCCTTTTCAGAAAAGGAAAAATAATAAGGTGAGGACTTGGAAGTTGTATTTAGTACCCAAAATCTAGTAAAATATTATCATGAAGATATCATTTTTTTAGTTTCAGGGATTTTATGTGAGTATTTGGTATATAGTTGTTATCATCTTTGGAGAAATGTTAGGAAAGGTTCTCCAATTCTTTGTTTAAGGTTAGACAGATCTCGTATGTTGACAAGATGTTGTATATTGTGTGAGTACTTCTAAATAAACTTGTTAGCAATCTCATCAAATATTTTTATATTAGTAGGTAATCTTGAAAACCATTCCATGAATTGACCATCTAGACTTTGTGGAAACAAATGCATAAGATACGTTTGATTGTGCACTAATTCCATAGACAAAAATGTCAAACTCCCTCAAATAGTCTTGGGGATCATATGTTTATAAGTATTTTTCATATTTGGGTAGTTCAACTCCTCTAGGAAAAGGAGGAATGTACAAGCCCTTATCGAAGGAAATGGACAAATAGTGTCTAACGTGAATTTTTTAGTTGGTTTATCTTGGTCTCTTATCATTTGGGTCAATTTCTTGTGCATACCTTGAAGTTTTTTTTGTAACTTGGAGGTTTTAGTTTCCTCTTTTTGTGTAAAAATTATTTCAACATTGAAATGTTGAGGTAGTTTTGCTCCTTCTTAAGTGAGTTTGAGGAAATATTTTTCTTTCTCATCATGGAGTAAGATTTCCATTATTTTATGGAAGTTTTTATCCTTACAACATTTCTCTATATCTCTTATGGGTATCTCTTCAATATCCCCATACTCATTTGTGTATGTATAAGGTTCTTTCATTCTTTCATTTCTTTGGGAGTCTTCTCGGTATTATCTCCTACTATTTTCCCATGTTTCTTGATCTCAATCAACCATTATAGGAGTGTAGAAGGTTTTAGTATGTTTCAATTGTATAGGTATTTCAAAAAAAAGTTTAGCTATTATATTTAAAGTTGTAGGTCTCTTGTCAATATCTGAATGTTCTTTCTAACTTGTTGCAAATTTATGGAAAAGACTGTCCAAGAACTAGGTGGACCAATAGGTGAAAGAGATCGTGAAGACCCTTCACTAAAATTAGACTATATGTAAATTTGGGAATGACCTCTACCATGATTTCTACCTATATCCCTACCTCATCTCAGTCTATAGGGAGGATACAAGTTTCTACTCCTAGTTGCAACAGTCATAGACAATGACTTATGATAGAGTTTGAACAAGGATCACACTAGAATGTTTTATCAAGGTAAGTAAGATTTAGAAAGTGTGTTGTATATCTAGGTATGAATAGTTAGAGAAATGGCTAGAATAGACAAGAGTTTGTTTGACTATTGTGACACAAGAGACTAAATAGGAAAACCAAGTAAGGAGACTAGTTCATGTACGGATCAAAAATGATCAACTAAGCAAGATGTCAAAGTTTTAGACTATTTTTGATAGAGGAATGACTTATCTTTTCAAACCCATATCAAATTTGGATCAAGTTTTGATTAGAGAGCTCAAAATAGCTCATTTGTTTTAGCCAATTGCTTATAGACTCGCGCAAGCAAATGAATCTAAGGCGAGTAAATGTGGTTAACTAGGAAAGGAAACACCTCTGAGAGATCAATCTTGATAGTTTATAACCTAAATCTCATCTGAGGATTCAAGCTGAGATGCATGAGGAAGTACATAGACTTGTGAAAAGATTTATGACAATTGTCTTAATGTTTTCTTGCATGGATATTTAGCTAAATTTGCATGAGAAAATGACTAACTTGGTGTTTGAGCAATGTTTTTGACAATTTATACCAATTGGCAGTCTTGGTATATTCTTGCATGAGGATTCTTAAGCTCCTATGTAAGAAAGTATAGAGAACCACACGAGGATATGCAGCTTGACAAATTTTTTGGTAGTTCCTCGTGCAAAATTTTGCAAATGTATAGGCGAGTAAAGGGCAATCTGGTAAGTTTTGACTGTACTTGAAGAGATTTTGATGGATTTTTACAGTTTCTAGACAAAGTACTGACAATGTTTTATAGTTTTCAATTAGGTAAGAATGTTGTTTTCAGATTTGGATATCATGTTGGATGGTAAGTAGATAGTTTATTTTCAAACCAGGGATACAAATAGTAGTCATAAACAATATGACTAAGGACAAAGCAACTCAGATGAATGAGGGAGTCTTGACCTTTTTTTATTTGGACAATTTGTAGACTCGAAAAAAGACACTTTTTATCCCTATAACCAAAAATGGTAGAGGCAGCAAAATCTTTGTCTCACAACTTATGTGCATGTGTTCACCTCACACAATCATGTCACCCCACTAGAGGGCACCCATATTTTTGGTGTATTCCAAGGACTCAATAACATATATGCTCAATGAGCACCCTTGTGGTAGGGGTCAAGGGTGTATACCACCTTCTAGCATCTAGGTACATGCATATGGTGAGGATCTACATAAGAGATTCTTCCCCTTCATTGCACAAAGACTATGCCCCCTTTTAGAGGTGAATCGGGTAGCAATTGATTACAAATTTTTTAATAGGCTTATGTTCATATTAATCCCTAGTGGATTTGTGAATGAAGTTAAGGCCAGCAACCCACACCAACATCTAAAAGTGCACACACTTGACTAGCAAGACTAGGGGTGATGATATCAAAAGCAAGAAGAATAATTAACATGGCTTTGGAGTCTTTTGCCCTACAAAGCTTCATTATAAGAGTGAGTTGGAATCATTAGCATTACGTGTGTGCTCGCTTGGATCATTCCCTAAGGTTGGATCACTGTGGTAGGCCCTCTAAAGGTTGACTCATTCTTAGCTTGGATTAAAGGGTCCAAGTTTCTAATTTTGCCAAAGGGAAAAGTGTAACGCCTCGCCAAGGGATCCAAAAGAATTAACCTAAAATTTCACTAGTTTGATAGCATTTTTTTTTTGAAATATGAAAGTTAAACCATTCACAACATACACATAGTAATGGAAGCAATAACAACATTCAACTGAAGGTATAGATAAACATACATAACAAGTTACATTCCTTAAGGATCCCTTAACGTTGAATCAAATCTAAATTAACTAATATTGACTCCATCTAATTCCATATCCACATGAAATAATAATGAAAAGTCCAATGTTCCTAAACAATGTACTTTTGTTCCAAATGTCCTTAAGTAGAATTACATTTTAGAATGCTCAATCATCCACTGTACATGCCACAGGGCATGAAAGGCTTAAAAGAATATACATTTGTGAAAATATAGTACATCATCCTATTCTAATCCATGATGCAAGTGCAGTAAAGTAAATGAAACCACATGTCATACATGATACATCATCATAGAAGATATAAACATCCATCATAATAGATAACCAGAAATCACAACACATAATTATCTAAGTGCACAGTTCCTCCCAATCGTAAATAGCATCATTAGACCATCATGGGCCCTAGCCATCCCTCAGTGCGTAACATCCCAAATTACCGAAGAGCATCGGTATTATCATAGAAGGAATGTCACTCCTAAAACATACTACATCATATGCAGAAAGAAATCTAATGTGCTACAACATATGCATAAGAAATCTAATCATGCAAAATAAGGCATAAGATAACATCATCTATCATATGCTAATCATCAATATAAGGATACGTGTCCAGCATCATAATCCAAGAATAGTATGAAGATAGATGCAATCAAAGAATACTTCAGCCACGGTGTCTCAGACGGATCTCAAATGGTAAGAGTGAAAAAGCACTACCACTCGACCGCATGGAACCTAAATGGTGCACTCCCACTGTGCTGAGGAGTTAATCTCAAGTCCCAAATAGGTTATCAAATCACAATACAAATACTCTCTAAGTCCAAGAATCCTAAAAGTATACTAACTCAAAGGTTCCAACACAAATCGACATCTAATCCCAGAGGCACACAAGACATGTAGGAACCTACTATGTAAGTGGGAAAGTGTCATCGCACGAATCACGCTAGGGTTACCCTGGTAGTCTCTCAATAGACCCCGGCCCCCTAGTGATCCCTATGCAGCCACTAGTATCCTCTCATACTGACGAGGCATACTATGGAATGCAAAGTCACAACCAAGTGATCTCTCTACTCCCATCCTAGTCTGTACTAGCACTCGAGGCATGGGCAAGAACAAACAATTATCTTATTAGGTTCATTTAAGTCAGTATTAGGTGTAATGTTTTCACTTATTAAACAACTTACAATGAGTTACCTTGGTAGCCTCTTAGGGCCCTGGCCCCCATTGCAAGCCACTTCCTGACACTACAAGTAGATAACCTACCCTAGGCTCATGGAATCATAAATTACAAAATCACCATAGTCCTAAACAAGCGACTAGAAAAATATCAAAAGATAATCCATAATAAGAGCATCAATCTCCATGAGCAACTGAAAAGCATCCATAGATAATCATGACCACAACAGTTCTCTATTGGCAACTGAAGGTATCATTGATAATCACTATATCCATTGGTTCTCAACAAGCAACCAAAAAGTATCTCAAAGTAATACTGATCGAAGACTATAAAATGGTCGAGTCAAAACATGTCACAACATGATATCATCAAGATCAGATAAACAATTCAGTCCTATCAAAGTGGCTGGAAGTAATCCAAATACAATTGATCAATAACTCATAAAAGGTTACATATAACACAGCTTACACAAGAAGACTGGAAGCAATATCAATCAGTAAACCACACACACCATATAGCATGCCATATCATAACCATGGTTGGGTTTAAAAAGATCGAGATCAAAAGACATCATCATGACATCATAATCATAACCCTCAAGCCTTTGGTAGACATCCTATAACTGATCAACAATCTAGTCAACCCAAAAACCCAAAATAGATAGCATAGAGAAAATGCAACATGCAAGCACATGTTTGGGTTCATTAAAATCTCATAGTTGAACTAAGTGTGGGGTTTCTGTTTTCATTTTCAAATTTAGATATTGAGTGGAGAAGTTTGTACATTTTACCTAACCCATGTATTTGTTTGATAAAAGTTTCCCTCCATAGATCTTTAAAACAATTTCTCTAAAATGTTCTAAGACCATTTTGTTGGAAATGATCCCTCCTTCCATATTTTAAATCAATATTTCTATATTTCTTTTGGGAAAAAATATTCTTTTTAAAATCATATATCTTTTCAAATAACTCAATTTACAATTTTGAAAAAACCAAAATAATTGGTAACTTAAATATTTCAACTATAACATTTCATTAACCTTATTTAAACTCATTCCAATTAATAAATTTATTAATTCTAATTATGAAACACTATCACTTATTTAAAATTTTATTGACTTAAATAATTACTTAAAACAAAATTTCATTAATATAATATAATATAATACATACACACACACACAGACACACACACACACACACACACACACACACACACACATATATAATAATTAATATTTAATAACTTCATCATACATAAAAATCAAATTACAAAATTCGATTCCAATGTGCCAACATCAATATTAAACAATGTGTAATGAATTGTGTCACAGTTCGTAATATGAGCGCTGTCATTTATATGGCAATGTCGTGCAGGCCTGCTGACGCAGACCTGCAACAACACGCTATCATAGTGCCTATGGCAGGAGAGCCATCGGCACTCTACCATGCGCAGCAGGGTGGGGGTACGGGTTCGTCCCTCCTTGCCCCTTTTACATTGATTTTTTTTTAAAAATGTTTTTAATAACGTTTTCCTAATTGTGTTCCAAACTAAAGTTTTAAGATGCGGCATAATATATATATAATTTTTATATAAATATTTTTTAATAACGTTTCTAGATTCGTTATTATATATATGTATACAAAAAGGCCTTTCCATTTTTTATTTTTTTTTGTAAAAATAAGATTTCTCCTATCATGATCGTTCTTTAGATTTACCTATTTAATCCTTCTAATAGGTTTTGTTCATAAGCATTTTAAACCCTAACCCCATATATTTCTCAGATCTATGCATGTGGGATTTTCTCATATAGGAGTTTAACTAATCATAACAAGAATGCATACAACCAGATATTCATCACATGAAATCCTCAAAAAGCATTCAGAAGACACGAAGAAGTTAGGAAGTGCAAGAAGCAAAAATAACATATGCAAAATCACAAGTTCTCCAACGTTCCTGGGTCCTCCCAAACACGCTCCTTGAGCTTCTAGGAGTGCCTGAATATAAAGAACTCTCAGGAAGCACCTAGAATGTCTCTAGAAACAACCAGAAGATGAGATAAGCGTTGACAACTAAGCACGAGCCTTTTCCAACCTTCTAGATGAGTCACAAGGTTGTAGACACCATGTGCTTATTGTGTGCTAACTCCTGTGTTGTAGACATATGTGCAATCAAGAGGTGTGCTTACTCCTAGGTAGACTTATAACTTTTATTTTAATTCTTTTATTATTATTATTAATTTTAATTAATTTTATTTAATTGGTTTCCCATTTAATTAATGAAAATCAAACTATCAAAATATCATAACATTATATTAATTTTCTCCAAAATAATTAAATTATTAATTAAATCTTTTTAATTTTAGACTTAATTAATAGAAAATTCACCAGACTTCCAAAATAAAATATGAAAACTCATCATAGAACAATCCACACAAAATCAGTCTAAAGGGTTAAAATCACGAATTATGTCATTCGACACATTCGGTAGGTAAAACATCTGAGATACTTGTCCTACATCTCTAGGACAAATGGTTTAAGGGTTTAGGATTTGGACTTGAGAATTTATCTCCCCTCTCTTACCATTGAGATAGTGCGATAGGGTATGCTCATCCTGGCAATTTAGAGAAGTCAATACTCAGTACCTGCAACCTGCATAAAATCTATGCATGTACATACTATATATCTATATATATATATATATATATATATATATATATATATATATATATATATATATATATATATATATATATATATATATATATATATATATATATATATATATATATATATATATATATATATATATATATATATGCTAAGCTAAATAGGCAATGACAGGAAGTGGTGCATCATGTAGATCTGGACTAGCAGGTGACTATGACTCCCTTCCTTAACCACATCAGAAACACTATACATAAAGAAAACAAACATGCACACCATACACATGCAAGTATGGGGTAAGTATCCATAAGAAAACACATGTGATCATAAACCATATAACTAATCATCATCAATAACCGAGAATAATATAATAGTCATCATGCATACATGAAATGTAGAGTCTAAATAATCACATCATATATCAGCTGAATCTGGTAGTCTCTAAACAATGCTACTAACCATCCACATAAAACTAGTCTAATAGAGTTTGACCATGATAGCAACAATGTATCTAGAAAAATGTAAACGAGGGTAGGAACTACAAAAAGAGCATACTCCTCTACATCTTCACCTTACCCAAACATGCAAAACATGTTAATCATCAAGCTAGCTTATCAATCTCAACTTGTTTTTTTCCAAGATTTTAAATTTTTCTAAAAGGAAAAGAGCATCATCTCTTCATAAAAATATTTTCTTGGGAGAATCACTACATTTCTTGCCTCTCTCGAGTACCATCTTCTGAAGGCATCAAGGCTTATAATTTACTCTTGGGTGTCACTTCCAAGTAGCTAAGAGCATACTCCCCTGTTCCTTTGTCTAGAGCCCTATGAAGTTCATAAGCCCTATTAAACTATGTGAGTAGGAAAGCATTAAAGCAAACATATTGTTTGAGTAGGTTTGAATTTTTTCTTTGACAAGTGTATCTTTGACAAAATGTCCTGCAATCTAATTATTAGCACTGTTTGTATGTTTATGACAAGGTATCTTTGACAATTGATCTACAAACCATTATTAATCTACTTCAAAAATCACAAATCATAAAACATATACTTCAAAAATAGAGATCAGATGAAAGAAATCATAAACTCAGACTTAAACAAGCAATTTTTCCTTTTTTTTGATGTCGAGTTTTGCCTGAGATTTTGTAGCTTGCTATGCAAGGATTCTTTTTGTGTCGAGCACTGCATGAGCATATGAGTTTCTGCATGAGGAAGTATAGAATGTGATACAAAATTTTCATTTTCTCGTGTGAGAAAGTGTCTCAATGTGTGATAATTCATTGTTTTATACAGATGAAAAAATACAAAATGAAGAAAAATGAAGAAAATGAGGCTAGAAAATTTAATTTTTTTCAAGCCCCACAATGGGTGCTAGAAATGTGAGTGTTAAATATGGGCCTCTAAATCCACACACACTTCAACATTATCATTATTTGCAATTAATAACTCAGGATGAACATGTGATTGTCCATTTGATGTGTATGCACAAGGCGATCTGTTGCCTTCTACCTAGATGGGGTTTTATTATTCCCTCTCAGAATTGAGAGTTTAGTAACTAGATCAAACTAGTACAAAGGATTTATGAATGCAAAATGCAATCTAATCTATATTATTTATGTTTTTCAAATGCAAAGATGTAAACTAATCTAAATGAATTTCAAATTAATCTAAGAATATTGAATATTAATTTAGACTAAATGAATGCATTTTAATATAAATGATGAACATATAAAGACAAAGTAAATTTGAATGCAAGAAAGCTTTGAGCAAATGATTCAACAACAATTTGATATTATTCATGGGTCCTCTCAAAATGAGAAATTGAAGGTTTCTTTTATAGAATTGGAACCAATCAACTGTCAAGATTGATCTAAGTGTACAATCCATATCAAAGGTGAGATTCAATCCTCCACTTTTTATGGAGTTTATTGAGATGAAATAGGAGATAACCTTGATCCATTCAAATATGTGGTCATAACTATTTTTCTAATTAATTAAATAATCAATTTCAACAATTATGAGCACATATTTGGTTTAATCAATATTTTTAATTCCTTTTTCATATGAGATGAATTAGGAAACAATATTGGTCCATCCAAACATGACATCATAATTGGGTTTTGTAATCAATTAAATAATTAGCTTCAACAATTATGATGTGTGTATGTGTGTGCGCGCATGCGCGTGTGTGTGTGAAAAATTAAACCAAGGTATTTAAATTCCTTTTATATGTGTATTAGCTAAAGAGGGTGGATTTTATTTAATTAAAGTACTTAGGACTTATAATTAAATTAATTAAATTAGGATATTACTTTAGCTAATTTTAATCAATATTTAGGAATTAAATAAAGCATGTAACTAATACAAATTAATGATTTTCTACATTTGACACTTAGTTCAAGTAGAGAAGATAAGAATATGAAATACCTAGTACAATAGGACTTAGTTGATTAGCAAATAAATGTGGTGAGATTGATGCATTGAAATTGGCCCAAAATGTCGATGTGCCAATTTTCGGGTATTACATGACTAAGGGAAAGAGATTAAGTATTGCTAAAGATCAATTATGACAAACATCAACCTATGCAATGAATCTCAATCAAGATAAGAATGCAATACCTTTGGTTATAGTTTAATCAATTGAACCATTATATTTGTTAATATGCTAAGATGCACTTATGTGTGTGTGTGTGTGTGTGTGTGTGTGTGTGTGTGTGTGTGTGTGTGTGTGTGTGTGTGTGTGTGTGTGTGTGTGTGTGTGTGTGTGTGTGTGTGTGTGTGTGTGTGTGTGTATTATGTATGTATGTATGTATAACTCAAAAGTGTTACTCAATTATTTATATAATAATTTATGATAAAAAAATTAATTAAATAATAACTAAGTCATGAATAAGAAATATTAATACTAAAGACCAAAATTGATTACAACTTAGTGACAAAAGACTCAATAAGGAATATTAATATATTAATAAACATTAGTAAGTCTACCAAGTGTTAGAGACCTCTTACAAAGTGGTGAGAATTTGTAAAATGACCCCTTGACTACTTTCATTAAGGCAAACAATATTGTATCTATGGAGAACATTTGGATGAGAAATGAGGCAGTAAAAATATAACAAAATAGACTTATTGTAAAGATTACCACAAAAATTCCATATAAGCACAATAATGAAAAACTTAGATAAAATGTAAGCATAGTGTAAGTGGGTTAATCGCTAAGACTGTTCCACATAAAATGAATCCATTGCATAAAAAAGATAATTACATGTTGATCAATATGCCAAAAGGTACATGATAACCCATTATAATATGAGAGAAATTAGTATAGAAAAGATGTCAACCAATACTTCATGCATCATACATCATGAATGTGAAAAATACATCAAGTGCATGACACATAGGTCAAGATGGAACAAGATGTCAATATATGGGCCATCATACTATCTATTATCCATTTGCATGGTCATGTCTCCTAATCCATCAAAAATCTATCCATCTACAAATCTTGAGACAAGAATGTGGCTCAGACACTTTTTCTACCCAAACATACAGTGATTATCTTCCCCAATGCTCATCCTAAAATGAAGAGATTAGCTCCCTTGGGGCTCACCTCAAAATGAAGAGTGCACCAACCTTGTATGAGAAACCTAACAACTCAACACTAGTGTCTCAGAAGGAATCAAGTGCAAACTGTGAACCTATCTACTTTTTGGATAAGTCCAAGTAGAACATTCACATATATGATATAGAGATAGAACAAAATAACCAAACAGATTAGACATACATGTGTTTCAATATATTAGGCCTAAGAATTCTAAACTAAACTTCTATTGGTAGGTAGATAAAAATAAAATATCCACCCTTCTCTATTTACGCATAGTCAACACCCTTTCCCCATGCTATATTTTCATGTATAGTAGAAATAAAAGAATATATATTCCCTAACCTTCTAAATGAAATCTAGTCACAAATTCTAATTGATGCACAATAAATTTATTATGCAGTTTGTTCTCAATTTCATGAAGGAAGGGTATATAAATAGTTTTTAATGTATAATATGAAAAACACACTCTAAAACATCTCATTTCAGTTGAGATATCAATCCACACTCTCATCTTCAACCAAGCCTATAAAACATCTCATATAACCAAGCTCATACAATATCTCATTCAACTAAGCTTATAAAACATCTCATTCAACAAGCTTGTAAAACATCTCATTCTATTGGAGATGCCATCAATAGGTTAGTCCATAAATCATAATTAAATTTAATGCATCAAATTCAATTGCAAAGTAAACATCATTTCATCATAAAATCATAATAACATATCAACATAGATAAATTATCATCATCATTAGATTGAATATTATCATGTCATAAAAATAGAGTAAAGTCAAAACCAACCAGCTACAAAAACTAATAAATCTAATCATCTGCCATAACAAATTGAGTCAAAATTACTCAAAAAAGCCAATAAAAGTCATAATATGTCACTAACAAATCCTAATTATTAGGAATATGCAAGATTGGGTAATGCCACTTTTGATTATATTTATTTGGAATTTATAATAGACAAGTAAGGGAAGCACCAAAAATACATAGAAGGAAAACAAATTAAATATTTAAAAAGTTATAATTTGCAGTTATAAGTGACTAAGATCCTATAAAGGTAAGTAGAGCTATACTATATATTTAAATTTTTCCTTCACATTATTAATATGCAATGGATATTTGTGTGCGTATAAAGTTATATTACTTCAGAAAAAATGGTATTTAAAGGTTTATGTATGTTAAATAATGAGAATCCACATAATGATAGGTAATGATTATTTAGTACTATATTTATTAATTAAGAAGTAATGAATAAAAATTCTCATAGTGCAAGAGTACAACTACACTCATCTCTATACAAATAGCTATGTGCTAGTTTTGGGTTTGAGGTTGTCTCTATATGAATGGCTAAGATGGGATAAAATGAACCTCATAATGTCAATGTAAGAGATTATCATAATCTCCAATCAAATGGTTGATAGTCCCAGTGTGAGAGAATAATATAACCTTGTATGAATGTCTGGATGAGTGCTAGAATATTCTGATGACTCAACATGTGTACATGTGAAAGGCCTTGGATGAAGAATGTCCCTTCCAAGAAGAATCTTAGTGGGTGCAATCTAGAGAAGATGATGCAATAATCAAGGCAAGTTTTAGAATCGATATTATAACATTCAGACCCTTGGAGATCCTCGAAAGGGTAAAAATCCACCAAGATACTTGGGGGGGAGGGGTGTGAATCAATTATCCAATTAAAATAACTCTTCTTAAACTTATTAATTTTGAAACATATAATGAGGAAGTGAAATAACCAGAAGAAGATAACCATATACAATAGCACTAGATTTGTTAACTAGGGAAACCCTTGATTAGAGGGAAAACCCTAGTGCAGACAATACCCACAAAATGATGTACTAATATATAAGTTCCTTATAAGAGGATGGATCCTATTAGGAGTTAATGAAATACATTCAGTACATATCAATCCCTATTAGGAGACTTTGAATCCCTGTGAAGAGATTCCAACCCCGTTAGGAGTTATGTCAACTTTGTTAGGAGTTGTGGAAGGCAAAATGACCCACTGTCCAAACACCTTCAGGGGCAAGACCACTGAACTCATTGTCCAACTAGCCTTAGTACTATCCTTCATAGAATAATACCAATAAACAACTATCCATAGCAACCTCTTTTACAAATAGAGTCTCTCTGTCAGCTTGGTGTGCCTTAACTAACCCAAACACTTCTCAAATCTCAATATATTCAATATTTGATTCACTGGATCTCACATCCAAGTTCTCTTACTTGCATTACATATTCACACTTAATTTTCACTTCACTTTACAATCACGCTTACAACCAAGGAAAAAAACATTCCTTTATACCATGTCCCCAAACTAATTCTTGAGTCATCCTTGGGGCTTTCTCAATTTACAATTAATATAGGACCACATTAAGATAATATAATATACATTACATTAAATCTTTTCACAATTACATAACATTGTCAACTCATAGTCATCACAATACTTCCCACGTGTAGCATCAGGCTTAACATAATCAACCACACCATCTTCTTCATATCTTCTACATCTATACAACCACGTTTAACCAAATTCTATCTTTCTTAGGAGATATAATCAAAATAATAGTAATCACTTCTCGAGAACTCTGCCAGAACTCGGTCTCCAATAAATCTCAAATAGCTATCATTTTTCTTCGTATTTCTTCATACATACTAAACCACATGATCAAGACACTCTATAGAACCTATCCACAACTACACATAATGTCATCTTCAATCCTTGAACCTCATGATCTCGATCTTTGTCTATTGCTATGTCAATCTTCCCAAAATAACTAGTATGTTGACATCAATGACAAACACAATCATGAATGCAACATGATCATGCTAACAATCTCCCCAATGATCTAGTAATACTAGGATACTCCCCCATAGGAATATTATTAGCATTCATACTAGCAATCTCCTCCTTTGACATTGATGGCAACATAGATGAAAAACATCTAAGTTCCATGAATATCAAACATATATCTCCATTGTAACTACTCAGTTGTACTCTTTCTTTTCCAATCCTCTTCATTAATAAAATTTGAATATTGGGAAAAACTTCCCCCATTGATATGCTTCCCAATTCTATGTTCCATTAGATGTTTTTCATTAACATCTTATCCCCCATTGACATCAATGACAAAGGCATCATTATGTCAATTTTGCTACAAAAGATCTTCAACAAGCTCAAGTATCCAAAGACATTGTCAAATACTAGTTACCAAGAGTCCTTCATTCCTCATCTAAATCATAGATACTCCCCCATAAAGGAAGAATCATGCATCTAGTCTAGATAAACAATAGTGCTTTGTAACAATAGATTGATGTCATCTATGCATCAACTACTCAGAAGTAGAAAGGGGCATAACCCCAAGCATATCTCTCAGGTACTCAAATGTATCCTTCAACAAGGGCTTAGTAAATATATTTGTTATATTCACCTTTGTATTGATATACTCCAGTCTAATCTCTTTCTCTACAACTTTCTCTCTTAAAACATGATACTTAATAGATATGTGCCTTGTCTTTGAGTGTAACACATGATTTGTGCACATACTCACTATACTTGTGTTATCACAATGTATGATAATAGGCTTTGTAAAATCAACTCCAATGTCCTTCAACATTTGCTTCATCCACATGATCTGATTACAATTATTTGTTGCTGCTACATACTCTACTTCTATTGTGCTCTATGAAATACAATCTTATTTCTTTCTTAACCAAGAAACCAATCTTCCTCCTAAGAAAAATGCTCCACCAATTGTACTCTTTATGTCATCCATAATACCTACCCAATCCACATATGTATAGGCACATAAGGTAAAGTCATTTGATCTATCATACCATAACCCAAAATTAGGTGTACCCTTCAAATATTTGAAAATCCTCTTCACTACTACATATTGTGATTCTTTAGGATCAGCTTAAAATCTCACAATAATACCAACTGCATTAGCTATATCTAGTCTAGTGTGAGTCAAATATTAAAAACCTCCAATCATAGTCCTAAACTTCTTCTGCTCAATAGTAGGTGTCTCATCTTTGCTAGATAGATTATGACCAGTTACCATAGGTGTACCAATAGGCTTACAAATTTCCAAACCAAATCTTTTCAACAAATATTTCAAATACTTAGTCGGTGATAAGAAAATACGAGTACTATTTTGCACAATTTGTAATCCCAATAAATACTTCATCTCACCGATCATGTTCATTTTAAATTCCTTCTTCATTTCAC
Source organism: Cupressus sempervirens (assembly GCA_028749045.1). Lineage (NCBI taxonomy): Eukaryota > Viridiplantae > Streptophyta > Pinopsida > Cupressales > Cupressaceae > Cupressus > Cupressus sempervirens. Next base: position 480,060,521 of record CM053783.1, on the reverse strand, counting down.
CATCAAATTCCTCACTTTCTTCATCATCTCCTCTAATGATTATGTCATCCAAAAACACTTTAACAATCAATAAATGATTTTTGATTTCCTTCAAATAAAAATTATTGTCTATAGCGCCTTTAGTAAATCTCAATTTTGCCAAATACTTATCTAGTTTCACATACTAGGCTCTAGGTTCTTTCAATTCATATAACACTTTCTTCAATTTACAAACCATATCTCCTCCTTCTATCAAAGGAAAACCTTCAGGCCACTCATTGTAAATTTCTTCCTCTTATTCTCCATTCAAAAATACTAATTTGACATCCATCTGATACACTTTGAATTTCCAGTTAGCCGCATATGCCAAAAACATTCTAACTGCTTGTAATACCTCTCCCTTTTTCCTATCATTGTGTATTCTCTATCAAGCTCTATTCAAATCTCCTATGAATGGGTAAGCCCTTAATGATATTTAAATGCAAATACTTCAATATGTAAATACAATTATTTTCTTGATGATACCATATGTTATGTCTATAAATGATGATTAGTGTATCTTCATGATGATGAGTTGTTATAGTGAAATTTGATGTTATTTGTATTCATGATTTATTTATGGTACTTACCCCATACTTGCATGTGTATGGTGTGTGTGTTTGTTTTATATTTATGTTTGATGTATTTGATGTGGTTAGGGAAGGGAGTTGTAGTCACCTGCTAGTTGGGATCTACATGATGTATCACTCCCCACTATTGCCTGTTTAGCTTAGATATATACACACATGTACATGCTCATCTTTTATGCAAGTTGTAAGCACTAGACATCAACTTCACTGAATTGTCAAGATGAGTGTGTTCTATCACAATAACTCAAATGGTAAAAATGGAATGATAATGATAAGGTCCAATCTCAACCATAACCTAAACACTTCTCCTGCAAGGAGGACTCATATTTGAAGGTCTACCCTTTTAAAACTCGTGAGTCTTTCTGTGTGTATGTTGTTTGACTTTTGCTTTGGTTGATTTTCCTTGTGCATTTTATGCAAATTAACTTTGTGATATTCTTGGTAGAATATTTATTTATGATTTTTGGATTAATCTTTGATATTTGAATTATTAAATATTATTTAATTTAGAAAGGGAAAAAATATTAAACTAAGATGATATTTAATTCATTGGAATTATTTGAATATATGTTTAATTGAAAAGATTTAGTTTAAAGTTCTAAATTAGAAACTAAATTAAAAAAATTTAATATTAATTATTATTTAATGTGAAGATTTAATTAATATTGATTAAAATTAGAAATTGCATTTATATAACATACTCTAATTATCTATATTGATTAAAATAATAAATAATTGCTTTTAACGTGCTTGCATTAAATAATAAAGTAAGAAAATAAAATAAAAATAGTTTATCTAATTAAAAAGTGAGTTAAATTTGCATGAAAGGATTAATTAAATTAAATAATTATATTTTAAGGCTTTTAGAAATGAAAACCCTAAAGAGAGTTAGGGCTCTATATTAAAGGTTTTCTGGTTCATTATTTCACACACAAGTTTTCGGGAGCAATTTTTGGATTTCGAGTAAAAAGAAATTTTAGAGGCTTGTGGACATTTTAGAGTTAGATAGGTTTCAAGAGAGAAATTGTGGAGAGTAAAGTTAAAGAATTTCTTTAAAGCTTAGGAGTATTTTGGATCACATACTTTGGGATTACGTAACCTTGAAAATTTTGTTGCTAATAGATTTAAGCTAGGGTTTGAGAACCTTGCAAATGTTTCCTTAAAAAGATCGTCTTCTTTATGTTTGTCAAGTTGTGTTGTAGTAAATGTTAAAATTTATGCATATATTTTATATGTGAAATTTAAAAGAGAAATTACTTCTGGGTTATATTATTGAGAAATTAGGAGAAACTAATTTACTGTTCTTATGTAGAAAACTTTGGTAAAACTCAAATCTAGAAACCCTTGTTTTAAATTAGCAAAACCCATGTTGTATGAAACCTGTCAAAACCCTAGATTCTTCTTGAGAAAACTTACACGCAAAATAACTAGAAAATATGGATATTCATCCAATTTAGAGTTTGATTAAATGTCTTTGCAAATTAAAAGTTAAATCTAATATTTGGAAAAATGTAAAATAAAATTCAAAAATATATATGACAAAAAATATATTTATATATTTAAAATGCAATATATTTATTGTGAAAATAATTATATTTAATACATTATATTTTATATATATGTATGTATGTATGTATGTATGTAAATCAATGTAGTTATGCATGTAAAGAAATAAATATATTTATTCATGTGAAAAAAGAATAAATGCATGTAAAAATTTGATATAATAATCTTGCATGTTTAAGAGTAAATAGATATGTGAAAAAAATTTGCATGCAAGCTTTTTTTTATTTTTGTATTAGGCAAGAGCCTACAAAGCATCAGTAAATTGTGAGTCTCTCATCAGGGAGGTCTTGTGTTCAAATCTATTCAAGATTAACACATAATAATAATTGATCAAACAATAATAATAAATTGAATAATGAATAATCTAGGCTTTGGTTAGCTATCAATTTTTTTAATGTATTATTTTATTATTATTTATTAAATCTATTTTTTTTAAAAAAAACTTAAAAAATATATTATTTATTAATTTTGAAAATTAAATAATATTACTCATTTATTTGTAAAGTGGATGTTGGTGATAATGACATCTTAAGTATAGTTAAACTAATAGTTGCATATGAGTGATTATATATTTATTAATGCAAGTGGGGAGTTAATAAATAAATATTTATGATTTTAATTATATTTTTAAGAAGAGTCATAATAAAGTTAGCTATTTATTTCTTATTGAAAATTATTGTAAAGCAAGTTGTTAAACCTTCTCCGACCGTGGGGAAAAAGTGGAAAGTGACCAGTAATGAACCTCACTCTAAGAAAGTTAAAAGTGAGGAAGGCACTAGTGACAACAAGAGTAGCAAAAAGGGTAATGAATGAGAGATTAAAAAGAAGAATGTGGAGGAAGTAACCGATTTTGAGAACTTTGTTGAGGATGATAATAAAATGGAAATGGGGGACCTCAGCTCGAACCTGGAAGGTTATTCTAGGAGCAAAGGAATGTCAATTGGAAAAGATCATGTGGAGGGTAGTAAAGACAAGAAAATTGAGACTAATGCAAGGTTTGAAGCTTTAGGGGATGAAGGAGAGAAACAAAGTGTTCACCCTTCTCCTTCTAAAAGGAATTCCAATGAGGAGAAAATGGAATAATGAGGGTAATATCCTTGTCATGAAAGAGCACAGTCTGAGTAAGGAGAATATAGAGGAGCTCAATGAGAAGTAGGATGCAAACACTGAGATCCAGGTCGATCAAAAAAATAAGGAAACCACTATTGACATGGTGAATAAGGATGATGAAGGGTGTAGGGATGAATCTCCAAAGTTATCTTTCCTTCATACTACCAAGCTTAAAGTGGAGGTGTCCCTTCAAGGTGACTCATGACTCTACAATGAAATCATGGTGCTCAAGAAAAAAAATTGGGGTTATTCAGAAAGATCTAGACCATGAACGTGCCATGAGAGCCCGTCTAGAAAGACAAGTTGGTAACATTCTTGAGAAACTTAAGGAGTACAAGTTGGAAATCTATCAATTAAGAAAGGATTGTGGGAAAATAATGGAGCAAGTTAACTCCAGTTTGTGTGCTGCAGCGAATAGTCCAGGCAAGAAAAGCAATGAGGAAATGATGTCTCTAGATACAGTTGGGGTAAGAAGTCCAGGAGGGCCAAGCAAGAGGAGGCAGAGTATGAAGAAAAATATTATTGAAGCACTTGAAGATCCTAGTCCTTGTAAAACTTGGGTGTGTTTAGTTTAAACTTGTGGTTTCAAGTTCTTGTAAAACCTTGTTTTGTGTGAAATTTGATAAACTTTAGGTTCCAGGTCCTTGTAAAACTTGGTGGTGCTTATTATTGATCTTTTGCTTTTGTTAAAGAGTTTTGAGTCCCTTCAAAACCTATTTTCACTTTAATCTAAAACTATATAATCATCTAGTTAAGATTATTTATCATTATGATAGGAATTATAAATAATTTAATTATAATTATAATTTCAAGTTTGAGTTATTTGTAGTTGCATTATGAATTGAAAGAAAAGTAAATATTAATATTAGACATAAATAGAGATTAAAATAATATTTAGAAATGAAATTGATATTAATATTTAAATCTTATAATATACATTTATGTTATTAATTATTAAGTCATTTATGATTTAAGATTATTCAAATTAATAAAATGATAATATCGCATGACATTTTATATGCACAAAGAAATTCAACATTTAAATACTTATTCATTTAAATAAATATATTAACTAATTTACAAAATAGGTATATTCTTACCTTATTGTTCAACACACCCTGATAGCCTAATCTAAATATAGAAGATCATGAAATTAAACTATATGGCTGAAAACTACATGTTTTTTTATATTTTATTTATGGTCTTGTCATGTCTATTTTCATGATGATTTTATGTGACTTGTATAGTTAGCCAAACTAGGATGTGCACCAGAGGCTTTTGGGATCTCTTTTATGATTATTCAATTAGATTTCATGATGTATTTTATGATTCAAATTGAGATTTATTTTATGAGTTCTATTTTGATGAGCATTTATGAGAACTTGGGTTTTGAGAACCAATGTTATTTTTTGGTTTCTTATCATGGAATTGAATTTCATTATTACAAACTTTGTGGAATGAGACACAATTATGGTTTGTGACCTTTGGGAAGGTTGTCTAGGTGTGTTTCTGTGGGAGTGGCTTTCAGTGGGGGTCGAAGCCCAAAGTGGTTGCTAGGATAACTCATTGTATAAGCTAAGGATGGGAATGGGATGATACATAGTGAGAGGCATGACTAGTTTTCCTCATCTTCATGAGAGGGTATTTTTTGTTCTGTATGTATCAAGTTGAGGGTCTGGGGTTCAAAGTGACTAGTTTAGGGTAACTCAACACTTGAGGGACCAGGGTCTAATGAGAGACTGGTCCAAGGTAACTCAAGTAGTTGATCATGTGATGACAGTCCCTAGTGTATAGCTTGAGTCTCCTTCATATATATTTTTTGTATTCGCCTCTAGTGGTGTACTTGTTGATTTTCTACTTCTTGGATGTTTTTATTGTGGGTTGTTACATATTGGTTGGATGCCATTTATGGTTGGCAATTTTACTTTTATTGATGGCAGTTGGTGATATGTGGGTTATTGTACTTTTGACATGTGGCTTTTGACTTGGAGTGGATATCTTTCATTGAATTAACTCTTGATTTCTGATATTTAATTCATTCATGGTATTTGCATGTTGACTTGGTATGTGGTGCTATTAATGGATTGAGTGTCCTTTCAATTTTGACTATCTTTCTTCTTCAGTAATTTGTATAGCCTTGAGGTAGAATTAGACATTAGGGTTCATTGCCTAGGATCATTTTATGGTTTGATTATTTGTATGTGGGTCATTCATTATCTTGCTTGCATGGTGGGAGTGGAAGCTTGATTAGGTGACCGCATGATCGGGAGGTAGTGTCTTCTTACCATTTGGTTCCCTCTCAGATTTGTGGATGTTGGATGCCTATTGATGTAGTTGTACCCATTATCATTCACATTCCTATCTTGGAGACTTCTATTCAATTGACATATACATGTTATCATGTATCTTTTATTTGGATGTACTTGTATTTATTCTTGCATAGCTTACAACATATGCATTTGATGTTGTTAATTGGAGATATTTAATTGTATCAGTTGTATTCATGTACTTTCTTATGAGATGATGTATCTATTATTTCTTTATACTCATGGAACATTGTATTTGAGACTTAAGCTAACTAATATAATATTCTTAAATGTGACTCAATGTGAAGGAACCCTTGAGGAATGAAATCTATATGGTATTTTCTTATATGTTATGGATGTGTATGTGTGTAGTACTTCCACATTGTAAAAAAATAGTTCAATAAACATTGTAACATGTTAGGCTTATTTCTCTTTGGTTCTCGAACAAGTTGTTACACTTCTTCTATTCTAGCAACATGTGCAAATGTTTCCTCATAGTCAATACCTCCTTGCTAGGAATAACCATTACATACCAATATTGCTTTGTTTCTCACAAACTCACCTTGCTCATTCATCTTATTTCTGAAAAATTATTTAGGTCCAATAACATTCTTGTCCTTAGGTCTAGGAACCAATTCCCACATATCATTCTTCTCAGTTTGATCTAATTCTTCTCTCAAATATTTAATCCAAAAATCATCTTTACAAGCTTCATCTGCACTCTTAGGTTATACTTGTGAAATAAAATATATTTCTTCTCTTTGTATCTTGTTCCTTGTCATGACTCCTTTGTCCTTGCTAACAATAATTTGATCAACATGATGCTTGTTTATCAGATTCTTATTAGTTGTCACTATTTCAATTCTTACTTCATCTTTGGGTTTACTCCTTGGTTCTTCACTCTATTCCACAATCTATATGTCATTTTGAAAATCTGTGTCAATCTCATGAAATAACTCAACATTTTCTTGGTTATCCTTTGGATTAATCTCTTCATCAAAATTATAATCAAGCATTCTTTCTTGAATTCCAAACTTCTCATCAACCTTAACATTCACACTCTCAATAATAGTCTTAGTTCTTTGGTTAAAACATTTGTATGCTTCACTTTTCAATGAACAACTAAGAAACATATCTTCATCACTTCTTGCATGAAACTTACCAATATCATCTTCTCTCTTAATGTAACACTTGCTTCCAAAGATTTTGAAATACTTAACTAAAGGTGTACGACCAAACCAAAGCTCATAAGGGGTCTTATTAGTACTTTGTCTAATTTGTATTCTATTCATTGTATATACTATTATATTAGATGCTACCCTCTAGAATGTCTTTGAAACATTGTTCTAAAACATCATAGCTCTTGTTGCCTCTGTTATTGGCCTATTTCTTCTTTCTGCTATACCATTCTGCTCAAGTGTCTTAGGGGCTTAAAGTTGTCTTTTAATGTCATTTACTTCACAAAAATTCTTAAACTTATTCAAAGAAAAATCTCCACCTCTATTAGATCTTAAGCATTCAATCCTTAATCTAGATTCATTTTCAACTCTATTCTTAAACACCTTAGACTTCTCAAATGCTTCATATTTCTCTCTAAGAAATGATACCCACCCCATCCTAGTAATTTAATCATCAACAAGAACTATGGAATACCTTTCACCATAGACTACTCTTGTTTTTGTAAAACCACTCAAATCCATGTGTATTGTCTCCAATTTCATTGATGTAGTAAACTTCTTTCTCAGAAAAGAACTTTTATTTTTGCTTTTTCCATAACACATTCCTTTCATACCATGTTAGTAGGCTTCACAATTTTAGGCAAATCTCTAATAACAGTTGCAGTGCTCAATTTTACAATGTTGTCAAAATTTATGTGACAAAACCTCTTATGCCATAACCAATTGTTATCAACCTTAGCAACTAAGAATGTAATCTTAGTAGGATTCAACTAAAAAACATTACCTCTTGATCTTGTACTAGTACCAATACACTTACCATCTTTCTCCTTGATAATCCATATATTTTTTGAGAATTGTAACTAATATCCCTTGTCAACTAATATTCCAACACTCGAAATATCATGTTTCAGACCCTTAAAATAAATGTAATTAGTGTTTTTTATTAAGTAAAATAGGTTTTAATGGGTGCCTGAAACCCTATAGTAAACAAGATAATACTAAATTAAAGTCTATAACATAAAGCAAAACAATAAAGAACTACAGGCCAAGGAAGGTTGCAAACCAGTCCTAAGAAAAAATAACCTCTAAAGGAGTAGGCAAGCCTGACCAATCTAAAAAATAGGGGGAAAAAAAATAATCTAGGAGAACAAATCAAGGCACTATATCTTTTACCAGCTCAGTTATCTTGAGCTCTAGCTTTTCCATCTGCTTCAGTCATCAACCGATTGTCTTATAGAGTATCCTCCCTATTCCTCTTCCTCTTTCTCAATCTCCCTTTATAGCTCGGGCCATCATCCAAGGGGTTGGCATCCACTTTAGGAGCCTAGTTTTCCTCACTGGCTATGTCAACTTGCCCATCTATGCCAACTTCCATCATCTCTTGCATTTTCTTGATATTATCATTTAAGCCTTTGATAATATTAAGGCTTTGGTTTGCATAACTGTAAAGAGTGCACTTCATCCTATCCAATCTCTTATCCATCTCAGTAACCTTGGTTTCCAAAATGATAATTTTGTTAGACCTAACATCTTGTTCCTTCCTTTCTAGCACCTTTATCTTGTTTTTTAACTCTTTAGTTTCATGAAAAATCCACTTGATTGATTGAAATTTATCCACCATGTTGTTGTGGGAATTATTGAGGAGATTCATCCCCACCTCCCTAACATTGTTGTTGAGAATCACCATTACCAGATCAATAAGTTCCTCCAAATGGATTTTATCATCATCTCCCTTTAAGACCTTAGGTTGGATATGTTAGAGTAATTAGATATTTTCCAATTAACTCTAGTTTTCTTAAGCTAAACTTTATGCATATAATACTTAATTCTTTTATTAATAATTATTATGCAACCTAGGTTAGACCTTTTTAGTGTTTTGATCTCCTTTATAAGGATGATCTCTCATTGTAGACAATTATTAAGAATAATTTATTGTTGATAATAAAAATTTATCTTTTTGCTCGTCAAGAATTTCTCATCTATGGATCTAGTAATTCCAAACTCCATAGCTTTTTGTTTCTCTCTTCTGTGATAGGTGTTTTCATGTAGGTGATTCTTGGGAGTTGTGGGGTTGATCTTTCATCAACTTCAACATGGTATCAGAGCACTAGATCTTCATGCCCTTGTTCTATTCATTGGAGATTTGGCATCGACTTTGAAATCTATGGCTTTTAGAGGATTTTATATTGGGATTTTTTTTGGGCGGGGGGGGGGGGGGGGGGGGGGTGGTGGTGGGGGGTGGGGGACCTATTTTTTGGAGCATTGTGAGCTTAAACAAACATCATTCTTGAGGTCAAAGCACTCAAAAACCCCAATTTCCATATAAAATATGTCTAGTTTGGATGCTATTGAAATCCAAGGCAAATTTTTTTGCACCCAGGTCATTTTGACATGGGCACACAAATCGAGGCCACAATATTAAAGTTTTTTTGAGCTCATGTGCATGTTCTTTATGCTTGTCCTTGGTTGTTGATTGCGATTTCCATTAGTTTGGCACGCGGATTCTTTTGGGATAACTTTTTTTTGAGGCATATGTTTCTTAAAACACGTAAGGACTAGCGGGCACATCGACCAGTCATTTTGATGTGGGCCGTGAACTAACCAGCCTCTTCCCAAAGGCATTTTTTGTTTTGGAAGTGCATGGGTTGTTTTTGGGCTTGCAAATGTGACTTCATCTACTAGTACAAAAGTTAAACTCGGAGTGTCTTTAGCATTTTTATTGGACTCTCTATTGTTGTCAACTACTCTTGGGCTCTTTGGACAGAGACCATTGCATTGGGTGCTGCACACACCATGAAAGCATCTATTTATTAAGAGTTGGAAAACTTTAGCCCCCACGATGTAAGGTGGTCTTCAAACTTTCGTGTATGACAGATTTGGGACACCTCGTATCTTCACTTTTATTGAGAAGGTTTACAATTCATAGGCTCTTTGTATCTATCTAGTAAGTTGTTTTTTGCTTGAACCTAATGATTTTGTTATCGAGCTCCTCTATACTTGATTGGAGGCTCTTTATGGTCCCTCACCCACTTGTCATTCAAAAATTTTGTCAACTTGGGGCTCTTTATGAAAAGAGAATGCATGTTACTCCAACCCACATAGTTATCTTTCATCAAATTCAACAAGATAGTCTCTCTAACAATGCCCATCTTTGCAGTCCAAGACTCGAAGTTCCTCTAAACTATTTTCCTACTCTTGAAGCCAAAAGATATGATAGTATTCTCCTTTCTATTATCCTCATTTTTGACCTCTTGGACAATGTGAGTAGTCTCCTAACACTTGCCAGAATCTTGATCAGCTTTAATTTCAATTCTTCTTCTCCTCTTTGTTAGGATTTCCACCTTCTTGTGAGCTTGGACCTTGCTAGTACCCTCCTCTTTCACAACAATCTCCTCTTTTGTATCCATCCCCTCATCCTCTTCATTATAATCCTTAGCTGAATTAACCTTAGACTTGAAAATTTTACCCATTGAGCCTTTCCCAATCTTTTCCTTCTTGTTCTTGACCAAATCCTTAATTATCTTGGTCACCTCCTCTTCATCACTCGAGTGGAGCCCCACACTATCCTCAGTATCAGAAGGGAGGTATGATCTTCCCATATCGTTTGAGTAATATACATTAAGAGTAATATGATCCCATTCCATTAATGTGATAGACAACATTGTTTCCAATTCTAACAATTCCTCAATCACAACATTTGAATTCAACAAATTTATTCATATCACCAGTCATATGATGTGAACAACCACTCTTTATGATCCAATCAAATCATTTTTTTAAACTTGTAACACTAATGCCTCTTCTTCTCCAACTTCTTTTTCCTGACTTTCATCTTTTATTGTAACAAATCCTATTTCATCACTTTCACTAAAAAATACTTCCACACTAGCTTCCAAATCTTCATCATTTGCATAAAGGTATTCTCTAGGTTTCCTAGGCTTGAAATTCCTCTTATACTTCTTTATTCTCTTTGTGCACTTAGAAGCATAATGACCATATTCATTACAAGTCCAACATTTAAAGATTTTCTTACCTTTACGTTCTCTTCCCACAAGCAAGGAAATTCCTTCTTTAATCTTTATATCTTCTTTTGACCTTCCTCTGTTGTTGTTAGCATAATCTCTACTAGTACTTGCACTTCTTATCAATATCAGTTGAACACTCAATGTGTTGAAAGTAGTCTCAACTCTAGGTAAATCTCCACTTTGTCTCAAACTTGTCTTTGTCTAATCCGATCTTCCAAGAAGAATCTTTCTTGTGAGATTTTCCATGCAAGGTATAACTTGTTCAATCATATGTGCTATCTGCTTATATGTAGGTTTCAAAGTTTTCAAAATCTTCCATACAATTTCATCTTCACTTGTGTTCCATCACAAGCCTTAGTTCCTGCAATAACCTTTGGTATTTTACCAAAATAACTTCTTACAGATTAATCTTCCATCATTTTAACTTTTTGAAATAAAAATATCCAATTTTGCAATCTAACATTATTAATATGCTTATCACCTTTGTAAGTAGATTCCAAAGGTTTCCAAATTTCATGTACCAAATTAAAAGATTTTACTAGAATGTACTCATTTTTAGGAAGGGCTAACAAAAGTGCTTCCCTAGCAAGCATATTTGCACATAAACAATTCTCTCTGAGGTTCAATGCACTCCTCAAACTTTTCTTCTTCAACCACTTGCTTCTTGTTCCCAGTGATCAACCAATATCCCAAACCCATGCATAGAAAATGTGTCTTCATCTTCTCTTTCCAATTGTCATTGTTGGTTCCATCAAAATTCAAACTTTCTTTTTTGAAATGACTCGCCATAGATCTCCTTAAGATGTTAAGCTTTTTCTTCAAGGACCTAATGCTCTCATACCAATTATTAGAAAGTAAAGTTCACCAAGATAACTGGGTGGGGTGGGCGAATCAATTATCTCATTAAAACACCTCTTATTAACCTTATTAATTTTGAAACATATAATCAACAAGTACAACAACTGCAAAAAGATAACCATACACAATAACACCAAATTTATTAACTAGGGAAACCCTTGATCATACAAAAAACCCTAGTGGGGATGGTAGCCACAAAATTGTGTACTAATATATAAGTTCATTGTAAGAGGATGAACCCTATTAGAAGTTATTGAAATACATTCAATACATATCAATCCCTATTAGGAGACTTGGAATCCCTGTGAGAAGATTTCAATCTTGTTAGGAGTTACGCCAACTCTGTTAGAAGTTGTGGAAGGTAGAAGGACCCACTATCCAAACAGCTTCAAGGATGAGACCACCAAACTCACTGTCCAACTGGCCTTAGTACTATCCTTCATAGAATAATACTAATAAACAACTATCTACAACAATCTCTTTACCAACCACAGTCTCTCTGTCAATTTTTCGTGCCTTAACCACACCAAATTCTTCCTAGATCTCAAGATATTCAATATCAGGATCATTGGATCTCACATCCAAGCTCGCTCACTTGCATTACACATTTACACACTTAATTCACACTTCACTTCACAATCATACTTACAACCAAGGAAAGCAACTTTCCTTTATACCAAATCCTTAAACTAATTATTGAGTCGGCCTTGAGGCTTTCTCTATTTACAATTAACATAGGACCACATTAAGATAATACAATACACATTACATTACATCTTTTCATAATTACATAACATTGCTAGCTCACAATATTCACAATCCTTCCCACATGCAACATCTGGCTTAACAAAATCAATCATGCACATCGTCATCATATCTTTTATCTCTATACAACCGTGCTTAACCATATTCTATCGTTGTTAGGAGATATAGTCAAAACAATAATAACCGTTTCTTAGGAACTTTGCCAGAACTCTATCTCCGATAAATCTTAGAAAAATTGTCAATCATCTTCATATTTCCTCATGCATACTTAACCACATAATCAAGACACTCTGTAGAACAGTTCACAATTGTGCATAACCTCATCTTCAATCCTCAAACCTCTCAATCTCAATCTCTGTCTACTACTCTACCAATCTTCACAAAATAACCAATATGTTGATATCAATGACAAACACATACATGAATGTAACACACAATTATGTTAACAATCTCCCCAATGCTCCAACAATGCTAGGATAACCCCCCCCCCCCATAGGAATATCATCAGTATTCATGCTAACAACTCATCCCCAACTAACTCTACTAGCAAGGAAATTACAAAAATAAGTTGAAGATAATGTTAGGTGCAGTTCTAAATTCAATTATTTTATTTTTTTTAGATCTAGCAATAGAAGATTGATGGGGACACAACCCAAGAACAGAATGGACACAACAGAAAAGGGAAATTATATTAACTGAGAAAATAAGCTAGTACAAATAGTACAGAGAAAATAAACTTCAAAACATGCCCTAAGGGCTTACAATAGCATAAATCTGAAGAATATTTCTCCTTTTAGCACCTCCTCTCAAACTCCACTCCGAACTGCCCTTTACAATGCCAGAAATCTCCTTAAATAGACCCCGGAGGGTTAAGGACTAGGAGTACATTCTAGAAAGTGCTAGTAGGCATCCATCGACAAAATAGAAGGTTCCAGAAGCTGTGTTAGAAGTCGGTGCAAATCTAGAAGAATCCAGAAACGGTAACCAAACTTTCAGGAGGCATAACTTTTGAACCGTAGCTCCGATTGACGAACCGTTTACATTTTCAAAAAGCTCTCGAAGCGCTCTATAGCCCTATGGACAAGCTTTGCTCATCCCCCATTTTTGACCCTTTTTGAGGTCATTTAATGCCCCAAACCTGACTTTGAAGCATTATTAGGAGGTCTCCAAAACCTGAAAAACTACAATAACTTTCAAACCGTGGGGCCTATTGACCTGATTCTTTTTCTGGAATGCTCTAAATCATGATTACATTCATTTGGCCAATTCACACCTTTTAGTTTACAAGAATGATGGCCCAAATACATGCTCCTATTTTTTTGAGATTTTCAAACGCACTGATAGTTGAACTATGAGAGTTGGAACCTTTATTTGAGCCAAATGGGTATCCAAAAATGTAAAGACATGAAACAGAAACTAAGTCTAAGTACATTTTTTTGGGTGACACAGGATTGCCCTTATACCTCTGGATGCTCCTGCATCAAAGATACACCATTGAAATGAGTTTGAAGACAATGTAGGACTAGAATTCTAAATTCAACTATTATGCCTTTTAGATCTTATAACAGAAGATCCAACATCGAAAGAAGTTTAAAGACAACATAGAACTACATTTCTAAATTCAACTGTCATTTTATCTTAGATTGATTAGTAGAAAATCTGACATTGAAAGGAGTTTGAAGATAATGTAAGGTTGAAATCCTAAATTCATCGACCATTTTTTCTTAGATCTTGTAGTAGAAGATTTGACATCAAAAGAAGATAACAAAGATAGATTTGTCATGCCCAAAATATAAGAGCAAAAACACACACAATTTTTTTTACTAATATTTAATAAGATAAAATGGTTGACAGAGGTTTAGATGTTTAATCTATGATGGAACTAATCGTTCGAGTAGTTTAAAAATTCAGATAGCCATAGGTACTTTGAAGTTAGGTGCAAATTCTCAACGATATAACGAGGTTACAACTCAGTTTGATCATATCATAAAATAGATAGTTGGATGAACTAAAAGTTTCTAGTAAATCAATTAATTAAATTAAATGACTAGCCCATTTAACTAAGGTCCTAATCCATCAATTGGTTTTAGTACTCCTTAAATTATTTCCTCCTAGGGATGACAATAGATTATCACAACGACTTATTAACTACGTCAAAAAGACCTACTAAGTAAAATGACATCTATCTCTTAATTACATAACTTGTTTAGTACCAATCTAATTATGATCAAATACTACTAACCTTAAAAATGATCTAATTAATTAGGCCCTTTTTATTAACTTGATAACTTGAACGTCATTACAATTTTAATCATTTACTTTAGGCTTAATGTCATTAATTAACTTCTTTCAACTTCATTCTAATTATGTTTTAAAACTTTAATCCAAAATCTAAACTAACCTTAAAATTTTCTCCAACATACTTATAATAGTCTAATTAATTAATTTATTGTTTACCATTAAAATTGATGACTAGAATAAATTCAATAAATCTATATTTTAATCTAAACTTTATTTGAACTATCATAAATTTAAGTCCATATTAAAATCAATCTATAAAGCTCACAATAGTATAAAACTAATTAATAAAACATTAAAATTGTTTTAATTAAAATATTCTAATTTCACGTTAAAACTTTTTAAATTAAAACTAATTTAATATTCTAACATCTAAACACTATCTAATATTAACACCATTAATCTAATTATAGATTTTAATGTAATTCTTAATTTAAAATATAACAATCTAAACTAACTAACAAAAACTAAACTATCCTAATTCACATACTAATAACTACATTGCAAACCCAAAAATATAATACTAAATTACCCCTATACTAACCTAGACAGCAACTACTCAACACCCCTATACTAACCTACATACCCACCTAGCTCCAAAGGCTCCTTATAGCCTGTCCCATGCAACCCAAAGGTATTGACACGTTGACATAAGTATGTCAGCATAGTACCTCCCTCATATTGTGTGGGTGGTGAGCAATAAGGAAAGAAAAACTAGGGCATGAGTTTGGAGGGTTAAGTTAAAAAGGTGAAGTTTTTCTTTAAAAAAAAAAAAAAAAAACCATACTTAATAATATCTTCCCTATGCTCCCCCAAATTGACATGACTCATGTACTTACTGCAAGGTGGGGGAGAAATTTAATTTTAGAGGGTAAGTTTTTATTTTATTTTATTAATAAAATAAATGGAAATGATGGCCTAAGCAAGTACCCTGCCCCCTTAGCCACTGAGAGTTTAATGCAAAGTTTTATGGTTGAGATATGTCAACAAGATATGCATTTAAATATTTTAATTTCAAATGTATTTAATTTATATTCCCCCTTTAAAGGATTTAATAATGATTTTTGGGTTGAAATTCAAAAGAATGATTCAAAGAATATTCTCTGTGACTTAGGGAAATTAAAATTTTCCCCCATACATTTTCCAGAGAGGTTTTTAACTCCTGGAGATGCACATTCTTTTTTTTTGAAGCCTATTTTGTCTAAGTGTTAACATGGTTTTTTTTTTTTTTTGGCTATATATATTTATACTAGGAGTGATTTTTAACCTAATGACAACATTGATTCCCATTAACAAGCATACTAATACAAGGAAGTGCATAAGGTTATATTTTGTCTTTCTCTCCTATAATTTGTGTTTTATCAGTCATCATATAACAAGGTGTATGTTCCTTTTATAGTTAGAGTTCAAGGAGTTGCATAATTTCTTAATCAAATTTGATTGTGTCAATTATGAAATTTAACAAGGAGATGGATAGCTTTGTGATCACAATGTAGGATTTTCATTTCCTCTTAATACATAAACCATCAAATTGGGAACTTCAACATATCAAATTACTTTTCCTTAACATAATTGAAAACTTGATAATTCATAATTTGAAGACATTATCTATTGAGCTATTTTCTCACATACATATGCATAATTTGAAATCACATAAGAGCAATGCAACGAGATTTTCATAACCTTTTTCTTTCTCTATTATTCATCCTAGTTCAAGGCTCCATCGGGAAAGAACCAGTAAGAAAACCCAATGTCTTTGCCAATACATCAAAATTCAAATACATTTTACATAAAATTACAATTCAAATGAAATCTCTTCAAAATCCTTCACAAGTGTTTTCTCCCAATACCTTCAAAACTTCAAGGAAATACAAGGAGAAGACAAGCGCTGACTCGGGTGAAACATCACAACATCAAGAACACAACAAGCATACATCCCAACTCGGTTTTACACAATAGATCCAAATATAGGACCTGACTAGGGGGGAGGTGGATTTTTCTAATGGGAGACGTCAATCACCATACCATAACATAACCCTTTAGGGGCTAAAACTTCAAGAACTTCTGTTCTTCTACAAGGCCCTTTCGAAGCTATTTTCATAAAGATTTTCATTCCTTTCCATATTCAAGTATTCACAATAATAACAAGGTATGTGATGACAAGTAGGGGCCCATACACCCTACCCTCTTTCCCTCCTCTCACCATGAGAGGAGACTCTACACCATTGAGGTCCAACTAAGACCCTTCCCCCGTATATGGCCACTTCTTCCCTATCCAAGGGTGAGTAATGCCAAAACAATCCCCATGAAATCCCCTCAAAAATAAATAATCAAGACAAGCATAAGAATACATGAAGAACAAGTTAAAATCTCTCCAAATCAATCCCAACATACAAGCAAGCAAAAACAAAGAACAACACAATGCTTTATGCAAGATTCAAGCATGAACAACATGAAGAACAAATCCAAAAGAGTGAAGAACTCCTACCTTCACAAAATGTTATGGTAAAATAGTAAGTTGAGAAGAGCTTTTCCCTTTTCTTCTTTCAATCTTCAAACTTTCTCTAAAACTAGAGATTGGGTAACAACCCCAAAACTACTCCCAAAATGCCTCTAAGTATGATCCTTAACTCCACTAGACTTCAAGTAACTTCAAGATGAAGTTTGAGTCGCCAACTCAAGTAGGAGACAATCAATTTTCGCAATCAACCAAAAATAGGATTTTTGAGTGACCCTAAAAGTCAACCAAAGAGACTAAGGGGTTGAAAAGTGCTCCCCACCCACATCGTTACCCCTAGTGTACTTAAATTTGATGTTTTTAAGCTTTGAAGACTTAAAAGGAACAATTAAAAGCTAGGAGAATAGTAAGACCAATAACAACCTTCAAAGAATTACAATACAAAGATATCACAATTTAACAAGGGGTTTTAGTTCCATCTTTCCATTGGATTTTCCGGCTACATTTCCTGCACACTCATTACACACATCAGTAGTTCAAGAAACACATGTATATATGTAAAAATACGTATCAAGAAATTCATGTAAATTAAAACATCCATTTTTCACAAATCAATTGTTTACTTCATTTTATTTATTAAAATTGGAAAACTCAAAGTGTTAGTTTTGCATTCATTCACTTCATCATCATACATGTTCATAAAGCATTAAATGACGAAATCAAATATCTGAAAGTAAAGCATCACACATCATAATAGCATAACAAGGTTTAGTGCATCAAATAATGTTCTGACATATCAAGTCATGAGTAACAAAATAATAATGTATCATCGATGCTAGGATGGGTCGGGGCGAGGCCTCACAAGATTGATGTCAGAACTAATCCTGAAGAATAAAAATAAAATAAAATGTAAATTGCTCAACTTTTACTCTCAACTAAGTACACCCATTACACATTAAAACTAATTAAACAATTTTCACATTTATAAAGTTAAATTCACACATTAGTTTTCCCTAGATCTCATAGTGGAAGATTCAACATCTAAAGGAATTTGAAGATAATATAGGGCTATAGTTCCACATTCTTCTACCATTTTTCCTTATATCTTGTAAAAGAAGATTTGACATCGAAAGGAATTCAAAGATAATGCATAATTGTAAATTCTAAATTCAATTCTCATAGTAGAAAATTTGGCAATTCTAAATTCAATTCCCATTTTCCATAGTAGAAGATTTGACATCTAAAAGAAGTTTGAAAACAATACGAGACTCTAATGTTATTTTACCAAAAAAAAAAAAAAAACACAAGTATTTGGAACTATTTTCTAACATTGAGATTCTAATTAGGTAGATATGTTAGAAGCCTAACTTAGTGTAATGACTTGCATAAAAGAAGACAAAGGAGGGAGAAACGACATATCATTGTATTCTATTTCCTCATAAATATATACGTGCTTGAGAGTTTTGTGATTTTAGTTTTTGCTTCACATAGGAAACACGAGGGAGCAAATAGTAAAGGAAGAGATATAAGTCCCACATTCGAAACCTAGAATTAATAGAGACCAAACACTCGAGACGTCTTCCGTCTCTCCACATGGAATCCCATGGCGCAAAGCAATCTAGAATCATAAACAATGATATTTGTGGGGGAGAGAGGGCCCCACGGTGCTTCCCCCTCCAAGCGCTCACATTTAGATTTTGTGAATCAAAACAAAACATCTCAACGCAGCAAAAGATGGGATTGGCGAAGCCCCTAGATTTTTTTCCCATCGACCTGCCACGTGTCAGCCGGTGGAGAGCTCGATCCAAAAGCTGAAAAAACCCCGGACGCGAACTCCTTCATTAAACCCGATTTTATAAAGTTCGACGAATCTCCCTTTTCTGTGGTCCTCCTGCCATTACCACCATCCATCTATACTTGTAAAACCAGTTATTAAAGGGGCCCCGTCCACCGGTACGTGCCGGTAACCATCACCGGCTGTAATGGATAGGAGTTGGTTTGCGATTGGGTTGACCTTTAAGCGCAGAGGGAGAAGATATTCTCTGGGGTTGGTGGGACCCACTTCCACGTGGCTATCGACGTGGCCGATTGTAACGCCCTTGCGATCTTGTATGATACGCCCGTCCATGCTCAGCCCTGCTTTAGATTTTCCCGAATTGACGTCCACGTCGTCGTGCCACGATGGCAGGCAGATATTTCATCCCGTTCATTCTAGACCTCCATTTCTGCCACGCTGGTTTCCACGTCTTAATATCTCCGCGAGACCATTTTTTTTTATCTTATAAGCCTGCGAGTGTTGTAAGGAATGTTTATCAGAAAAAAAAAAGAGCGGAAACCCTCGAGGATCTGCAGAAGTTGGAGCGATTTTTTGTAACGGCTGTCACGGGTAATGCTACTTCCTCTTCTGCGATCTTTGTCTTCTGTAAATGGTGTTGTTTTTCAGTCTAGCTTTCCCAGTTTTTGTCTGGAAAATGGGATTATTGTTTGCTGTTTGTTGTTTCTAGATGTAGAGTTGTTTGAATGGTTTCTGACAGCGTGTTTCGTTGTTCTACGGTGTGATCTTTAGGGTGTTGTGTTGAGGGAAGGATTCTGGTTTCTGTGTTTTCGAGTATTCTCCTGTCTTGTAGTAGCGTATTTTGTGGGGTTTTTTCTCTGTTGAATATCATTTAGTTTAGCGTGGATGAAATGAGTTTGTTGGCCGTATTGGGTGTCTGAAATGTCTGAGAGTCACAGATGCTCTTTTATTTTTTGGTAAATTCGAAGTTTTTTGTGGGGGATCCTGTTGCTGTTCTGAATCTTTGCCTCTTTTGTACATGATCTTCGTGCTTTTTTATTTTTATTTTCTCGTCTCTGAGAGAGACTTTTTAGTAAGAGAAAAGTTGTTTCTTTCCTGGGAAATTCGAAGTTTTTGTGCTTCGATGCGTATTCAAAATGTTGATAACGCTGAAAATTCTTCAGTATTGGTAGTTTACGTTGCTGCGATCTGAAGGATGCCCCATTTCTTCTCAAAATCGATACCGAAAAGGCTTGTAGAGTCTGATTATGCAGGCTTTTAAAATCAGTCAGGGAAAATTCTTGCTTGTACGAGAAGACCCATTGCTATTTTTAATTTTCTGCTGCTTGTTTCACAATATTGTATTATGAAGTCGTTGTAGTAAATTTGAACAGAAACTTGTTATTAATTTATTGGGTTATAAAGCTTTGTGTCTGCAAGTTTCTAAAATTAGCAAACGCGAAATCCTTGCTAATGTGAGATGCTTTTAGTTTTATGTTTTGTTGGTTCAGTCATTTTTTCGCTAAGTATGAGCTGGAATTTTCTATTAGTCTTTTCCCTTTCGCTTTCCTGTAAATGATTCAAATCTACATGGTTTGATGCTGAGTATTTTTCTTTTGCAGAGTGAAATCTAAGTCAGATCGAACTTGCAGTGTAAATGTGACTAGAAAAAGCGTTTCAATAACGAGGTCCGGAGTATTGAGGTTTTGATAGGGGAAATATTTGACGCTTATAGGCTTTTGCCTGAGACAAAGGTCGGGATAAAAGCCTAAAGGTAAGGCCTAGCAGATGAGTTGTGAACTGAGGCACATAAATTCTGCTGTTCTTCGTTACAAGTTTGGTGTTGGTCAGGGATCGGAAGGTTAGATACTGTTTGTTGCAGAAGCGGAGTGTTTGTAGGTAGGATATTGGGTCATGACAACGGGTAAGTCAGATGGGGATAGTAAGTTTAAGCAAACTTCCCAAGGAGTGCAAAAGCAAGTGAAATTTATAATGAACCTGGAATCTGACGGTGAACGTGTTCCAAAGAGAACTTACGGTGAAATTTCCGATAAGGTTAGATTTAGACATAGAGACGGATCATCTACTCAGAGCAATGAACGGCAAATGGATGTCAAGAGAGTTCCTTCTCGAAAAGATGTGCACGTTCGACATGATAGTGTGGGGTTTAATAGCAGAGCAGAAGTAAATAAACGGGGGCAAGCAGATCAAGAGGTCAGAGCTGGTTTGATGGGTGATGGGCAGGAGCTCTCGGAGGAAGATGAATCAAGGAATGATGAACCGGTGGATGATGTTGTGGATGGTAATTGGCATTTAACAGATGCCAAAGTACAACTTCCAGGACCTGCCCTTCCACAGCAACAGCCTCAGATCCAAGGACCCGTAATCAGATGGGAAAGGTTCCTTGCACAACGTTGTTTGAAAGTCCTTTTGGTGGAAAATGATGACTCAACTCGCCAAGTTGTCAGTGCTCTCCTCCGCAACTGCAGTTATGAAGGTTAATCCAAAGCCTTCTATTTGCTTTCTGTTTGATACCATATATCTTATGCTGTGCTATTCAAGTGAAAATAAACTAGCAGTATGGTAGATTAAGGAATTCGTGCATAGACTAGCAGTATGGTAGATTAAGGAATTTGTGCATAGCAACTTTCTCTGAGTCCCGATATGAAATGCTTGAACGGTCGCAAGTCAAGGTTTTTGCTTATGGATTTTCCAGAAATTTTGGACATAAGAAATTGCAGACATTGTGCTGTTGTTGAAAAGATGCCTTCGTCTTTCTGCAAGGTCTGTTTGATATTTAATATCCCGTAGATAAAGCCACCTGTTGCTTAACATAACTCGTCATGTTTGCTATGCAACTGAAAGCTGTTGAGCTGTACTTTCTAGTTTCTTATTGTTCTTGTTTGCATATTCCTGAATGCCATTGCACCCTTCTTGGTGAAGAGTTCAAGAATTATTCTTAGGCATCCAATTTCATATGAGTTTTGTGGCTGCCATTTCAAAGTACAGAGATCTTGCAGCTATCTTACACGCTGTGGCTTCTTTTGATTACTTGAAGCTTTCACCTTTTCAACAATTAAATTAGGGGGATAGGGTACTGACGGCATTATATTTTCTTTTAATATCTTGGAAAACAAGTTCTGATGGCCTTATAATGTTTAGTCTGTTGTAACTCATGTTCTATGTTTTTGAGATCCATTTTGCAATTTAATAATATAGAAGTAGGGTGGTGGCATTCTTGTGTTTAAGTATAATGCTTCTATGGGTACCTGAGGGATGGAAAAAAGAAAAGTTAATTCTCATGGTCCCTTGTAGCTTGCATCGCGCAAACATAATGGCTAGAGCAGCTTATTGTATCCATTTACTCATATACTTCACAATAGGGAGAAGTGTACTTAATAGTAATGTCTAAAAAGTGATACAGAAGGACAAAAAAGGCCTTCAAAGGCCTTCAATATTGACATCTGGTGTGATGTTAGTAATTTCCTGGATACCCCGATTTTAATGCATCCTGTATATTTTTTATTATTTTTCCTCTTAAGGTGTATTTGCTTGCTGCTCTGATGTTTTAGTCAGAGACAAACATCTCATGAGGTTGGTATGCCCTTGATCAGTTTGCTGGTTGGTTTAAAATAATTCTCCTGGAGCCATAACTCCACAAAAAAATATCATATCAGCAGTACACAAAGTGAGAAAATGTAAAATTTTGTAATGGTCGATGTCTTTTCATGCCTAGCATTAATATGGTGGACATAAGTTTAACAAATGAAGTTTAAGTTATTTAATGGTGGCATAGAAGCTTGTCAACTTCATACTGTTTGGCTAACTTGGATGGTGAATTTTGTTTTTCAGTTACTGCTGTTGCAAATGGTCAGCAAGCATGGAAACTTCTTGAAGACCCAAGCAATAATTTTGATCTAGTTTTGACAGAGGTAGTCATGCCTTGCCTTTCAGGCATTGGTCTCCTATGCAAGATCATGAGTCACCAGAATTGCAAAAATATACCTGTTATAAGTAAGTTTTGTAACTAAAATAAGCTTCATTTTTATTGAGGTTTGATGTGATGTTGTAATATTGTAATATTCTATTAACCTTTAAATGTGATGATTCTTCTTGACAGTGATGTCTACGCATGATTCTATGGGCATTGTTTTCAAATGCCTGTCAAAAGGTGCTGTAGACTTTCTTGTAAAACCTGTAAGAAAGAATGAGCTGAAGAATCTATGGCAGCATGTTTGGAGGAGATGCCACAGTGTAATGAGTTTCCTTCTAAGACTCATTTTATTTATTTTGTAATTTTTGTTAATACTGTCACTAATTGTTTTCATTTGGGCAACATAGGTGTCTTTTGTTTGTGGGAAAAGCTATTTATTTTGACTAGAAAACTCTTGTTCATGCCCATGCTTTTAGGCTGGACTCTAAATAAGAACTGTGTCATAATGATGTTCACATGCAATGATGATTCTTTATGCTGCTTCTGCGGGAAAATATCTAGTGCAGGGTATTGCTAGTGTAGAATTCTGAAAAACATATCACAATGATTATTGAGGACTAGAGCTGATGAATTGTCTTTTAACCTTTCAGTCAAGCGGAAGTGGTAGTGAAACTGGTTCCCAAACAAAAAATGTTGTGACACCAAATGGTGAAGCCGACCCTGATAACAACACTGGCAGCAATGATGACAGTGATGATGGGAGCATTGGTCTGAATATCAGAGATGGGAGTGATAATGGAAGTGGTACTCAAGTAAGTATATTAAATAAGGCACATAGCATTTCATTCCTGTTGTTCATACACACTTTCAAAAGTCTGCAAATGTTTGTTTTCAATAGCTTACAAGAAAAAGAACTTTATCTTTGATAGAATTATATGTATTCTAATTCCTTCGATATCTACATGCAATGCATTTGAAAAATCCAAAATACCTTTCTGAATTAGCTAAAATTAACAAAGAAATTAAAAAATGTGGAGATAAATTTTATTACAGAATTTAGTCTGAATTATGACCCCTGTGTCATAATTTGTGCTTTTCTTTGATCCCAATCTATAGTTGTTTACTGAAATACCACATTATCAAACCATCTGAGAATGCTTGTAAAATATCTGTGCATGTGTAGCTGAAATAAATGAAGTTATGTTTTCTTTTAGCGAGAGAGCTGTTAGGAAAGAGGCTTCAGTGGACTTGGTTTCTGCAATTTTTATGCATTAGCTATTTTTTCTCTTCCTTGTGCATGGGTGATTACCAGGCCCCATTTATATCTGAAAACCTTTTACATTTAAAGTGATAAAATAATCTTTGACTTAGGTAGGGCTTTCTGCATTCTGCTGAATTTTACCATTTTAAAACTGTTGCCAAATACAGGCACCTGTAAACTGATTGCTTGGGAAGTCTCACTTTCTTCAATTTTGCAGAGCTCATGGACAAAGCGAGCTGTTGAGGTTGAGAGTCCTCGACATATTAGTGAATGGGATCTCGGTCGGTCTCACTGCAGCACCATTGCACAAGTTATTCAACCAAAAATAGGGATAGTCCAAAATGAATGGATGCCCCCAAGCGGAACTTCTAGAGAATGCAAGGATGAGAAACCATATGGTAAGGCACATAAGAAAATTATCTGCTGTCAATATATATGAATTGCTGTTGTTAGGTTCATCGGCATTACATACAATGCAGAGCTATTTTAGATCCAGATTCCAGATATGTTATACTGATTACATCTTTTGTGACTGTAGATTTTGCAATGGGAAAGGATCTGGAAATCGCTGTGCATGGACAAATAGATGTAGAAGCTGGACAGAAGCAGGATAATAAGGTTCTATGCAATCAAGCATACACCAGCAAGGAAAAAGCTTCCCTGGCAAGTAGTGCAGAAGGTGATGAAACAGAGGAACCTATGGATACTGATGCTAGTCCTCGTGAGACAGCTACCAAGGCTGCTGACTTGATTGGCACCATAGCTAGCAAACCCAAAAGCAGGAATGTAGAGCTAGAAGACTGCGCTAGCAGGGAAGTTCCAGAGAGATGGGTGACCACACAAATGAAAGATAAAACAGTGGCTGATTTTAAACATTTGCCCTTCCTTGAGCTCACTTTAAAAAGACCCCGTCAAAATGGAGAAGAAGATGTGGAAGGTGAAGATAGGCATGTTTTGAGACAATCTGGTGGTTCAGCATTCTCAAGGTAAGAGAGTTTGTATTTAGTATTTACCATTTTTAGTCTCTGATTTTTATTTCTCTGTATGAATGAAATGCAATCGGACTCTAATGGGAAGCTTAGTCATTTTTTGTGGGCTTGAGGACTAATTTGATGAATGTCCTATGAACAGTGTGTTCTGACTAAGAATTTAATTAGGTCAGATTCTTGCAATGCATTTGTGGCACTCCTTATTATTCAACTTAATTAACAATATGAGCTTCGTGTGATGAACAGGTATAACACAAATGGCCCTCAGGCTTCTCATCCATCTGGAGATTCATTTCAACCCAATTCATTATCTAAAGGATATGGAGGGCAGTGTTGTATGACCTCTGAAAGTGGGAAAACTGGAGCTGTACATGCTGCGGTTCCAATTGAGACGGTGGCTTCCTCAAAAGGAAGTGGGGGTGATGCATCAGCACCTGCTCCTGTGCATAATCAGCTGTCACAAAGTAGCAACAATCAAGATTTGGGTTCTTCTGTTATGGGTCCAGGTCAAGATGTGTTTCCCAGGTCCATGCCTACCAAGGATGACATGCTATCAGGTACAAATGCAGGACCACAGGCCGGAAAGCCTGTGTCCATGCATCCAGGAGTTAAGTCATATGATAGTGTACCTGCAGTTTATGGTTCTGGAGTGCATCCTATGTATTACTCTCATAATGCTCCATCTCTCTGGGGTTCTGAAGCACAGAACCTAAATGAAAGAGGAGAAATATGTAAAAATTCTACTCAGACTGAACAGCAATTGTTGGGTGCTCGAGTTCATCACCATCACCACCATGTGCAGCATGTCCATCACCATCATCACCATCATCAAAATCGGCAATACAAGCATGGCCATGAGCATCCTAATCAAAATGAACACACTATGAATAATGTTACCATGACAGCCCCTAGATGTGGGTCATCCAACATGGTTGATTGCACACCAGATGGTAACAATGGCCAGAGTGGAAGTAACAATGGCTATGGAAGCAATGGAAATGGAAATGGCAGTGTCAATGGAAGCGCATCTGGAAGTAACAATGGGAGTAATGGACAGAATGGTCATAGCAATGGGCAGAGTAGTGCTGCTGTCACTCCAGGAACAAATGGGGAGAGTGACGCTGGCAATATAGTAAAAAGCAGCCTTGGAGGAAGTGGAAGTGGAGTTGACCAGAATCGATCTGCCCAGAGGGAAGCAGCATTGAACAAGTTTCGTCAGAAAAGAAAAGAGAGATGCTTTGAAAAGAAGGTAGTCTGCTGTTTTTAATTTTCTTTTATATTTTTGGAAGTTGTAAATGAGTTGCAATATTTCAGGGTTATGAGAATGCCCACTCTTCTGCTAAAATGCCAAAGTTTGAGTTGCAATTCTTCTGGCAAAATTTTATCGCAGTTACCTGGCTTGTGGTCCCTTTTAAAATATCTGGCCTCACATCTGTCCACTTAGAATCTTCTTAGCACGCACATCGGCAGTCAAGTCAACTTCATTAGTAAACCAATGATAGATATGCTCCAATGCCAAAAAATTTATGTTTCAAGTCACTGGGCCTTCCTCTCACTGTCATGAATGTCTTGACTAGAATCCTCTTAGCATGCATGTCGGCAGCCAAGTCAACTTCATTAGTAAACCAATGATAGATACACTCCAATGTCAAAAAAACATTATTCCTCCCACTGCCATGCTTGTTACCTGCATATTTTGTCCCAGTGAATTTAGTGCTATATTAAACATTTCTGGAATTATTTTTTCTCATATTTTAGAGCTTGGAACTCTGTTATCATAGGAAATGAAATAAGGCAAGTGGACTCAGCATTCCTGTAATTTTTCCTCCAGGTTCGTTATCAAAGCAGGAAAAGACTTGCAGAACAGCGACCGAGGGTGAGGGGCCAATTCGTGCGTCAACCTTTATATGAACCTAGTAGTGGTGATGTCGATTGAGTTGAACACATTTAAAATGCCACCCTCTTGATCTCAGACAGATTACTTCAGCACGGCTCCCTTACTTGGAGTGCTCTCACCTTGGAAAGAGTGCTTCAGTTTGCTGTTACAAAATTTTTACTGTGACTGGAACTTGTTTATATAATGACATGCTGAAATGAACACGATCTATTGTTTTCCTGGTTCTCAATACATACTCATTCCACAGTTTGTCTGTTGCCTACCATTTCCCCAAATCCACCTTGCAAAGTGTTGTTTCAAACTCTTAAGCAACTGGGTCATGGCAAGTGTGCATTTGGGCCAGACACTAAGATATATATATAAATTTGTAACTGTATCTCTAGGCGCTATTTCTGGCAATAGACAGAGCACTAATTTTGAAACTAATTTTGCTCCAATTCTTGTTGTGGGACTGTTTTTTCATGCTCCAATTTTGAAACTAATATATATATATAAATTTGTAACTGTATCTCTAGGTGCTATTTCTGGCAAGAGACAGCACTAATTTTGAAACTAATTTTGCTCCAATTCTTGTTGTGGGACTGTTTCCTCATGCTATATTCGTAGTTTTTCTTTCCTGTCTTCATAAAACTACTCTGTTATTGGTAATGTTCATGACTTTTAGTTAAGAAATGAAAAATCATTTTGGTGGGTAACCAATTCTATTTTTTTTGTTCTTATTGGAAGAAGAAGATTATGTCAAGTATAAGCAATCCAGAATCATCTCAGAGGATCATAAAATAGCAGCGATGGTAGCAAATTACGATACACGCCAGTAAAAATGGGGCAGCATAAACCCTAAGAACATATGACAGCATATACTTCGTATACCTCAAGAAAAGCACAGTTAGTGGACAGGACATATATAATTGATAAACAGCTAGACTTGAAATTGAATTGAAAGGGAGTTTCAGTTTTCCGGGATCTCTTCTATAGGGGAGAACGGTTATCACCTGTCTGTAACCAGCAATTGTTAACTTTGCACATTTTACCAATTAAGTAATTACTTTTGTGGCAAGTATTGGCTCTGGAAAATGATATAAAAAGACATCTTAGAGATCTTGTAGCTGTGCACTTGAGGAAAGTCATAATTTCAAATAATGTTAAACGTCATTGTTGTTGTTATTATTTTATTTTATTGATAGGGGTTCCGTATGCGAAGCCTTTATTAGTTTTCTCTTACGTGAGGAATTCTGATTCTGGGCAACTTGGAGACTAGTACCGATCGTGTAAATGTGAGCATAAATTCGTTAAGAGATTCGAACTTGGGGTATATGTTGGCAAATGCTTATCGTTAAATGGTTGACCTCGGCGGCATGTCGCACCTAATTGGAAGCATCATGCAAGCCTTGATTTTTTAAGTGGTTTGGGAATAGCTTGAGGGTTTTATAGGTCTCGGCTTTAACTTCCCACAATGTGTAAGCGGCGAAAATTAATGCCCTATAATTTTTTAATGTAATTTTTGGCGTCTACCATTAAAGATTTGTGTTAGCACACGATTTCGATTGATTTGATTTTTTAATTGAAATAATTAAACTCATCAATTATTAAGCATTTATAAGCTTTTTAGATGGTTTCTTCGTTTAACAAATCTGCAATCTTGTACATTAGATCTAATTAGACTCGTCCTTTTAAGTTTCTATTTCAAATTCAATCATAGATCCAAGTCTAACTCCTCTCTTTTCAATTAGTCACTATATATTAACTCTTGGATAATAACTTTTAAATTTGCATTTGGAAGTATAGAAGACTTTTAAAACTGTCCTATTATTCTATTGTACTAATTTTTGGGTTAATTACTTAGAATAACTTAAACTATATGTTAATCTAATTTTTCTTCTTATATTAGATATTTTTATTTGGTTAATTATATTTATCTAATTTTTCTTCTTATATTAGATATTTGTATTTGTTTAATTAAATTCTTTTCTAAATTCTAATTTAATAGTTGTTTAATTGAATTAACTTGCTCTTTTCAATTGTAGTTCTTATTAACTATTTTCTATATATTTAAATGAATTATAAACTTATTTGATTAATCGATTTCTTCCAACTCTTTTCAAAAATAAATAAAATATTTTTTATTTATTTCTTCTTCATGCATAATTAAATATTTTCTTAGTTATTTAATGTTAATTTATTCTTTTTGAACTATTTAATCTGTTTAGTATTCTTTAGTCAATTTAGTTATCTATGAATTAGCTTTACTCAATCTCAATATTTCATGACTATCTAGTATCAACTAGCAATTGCACCTTAGTGTATAATGGGTACATCAAAGATATGTAGAAGAGGAACATCAAATATAAAATTTGAAAGAATATTAAAGGTGCGACCTCGACTTAAACATCAAAATCCAAGAACATAGTCCTAAGCTAACTCATGTCTAATTGGTCGACTCACACCCATATCCTTTGTTGCTCAAGGATTCGCTATAACATTTGATTTTCAATAGTATTGGCCTTGATGTCAGTCGTTTACATGTCTTAGACACTAGCCCATTTGACATTGTCTCTAAACCTTTTTATGGTCCCTTAGGTCTAGGAATCAAATTTTACAACCCCATAAAGTTTTGGACACTAAGGCCGATTGAAATATTCTACTTCGCCATCTACAAAGCCCTATTGAAGCAAGGTCTCCTCCAACATATATATGAACTTGAGCTTGCACTTGATCAACATGTAAAAAGCAAAATAACGTGGTCAATGGAGGTTTATCAGATTTTATATTCAATGTATGCCATGTGGCAAGAAAATGACATTTGCAATAACTTCTTTTGGTAATCAAAATAGACAATCATAAAATGAAGTGCATTCTTTATTATTTTCTCTAACCACAATCATTAAATTTATTATGTTATCATTGTAAGGAGTTAAATTTGAGAGCTCAACAACACAAAAATGAGATATAAGGGAAATGAGCTAGTTGTCCATTGACACTACTATCTTTCCCTCTCAATTATTGTTCGTAAAAGCCCTTCAAAATAATCGCACATGTAATAGCCGATCATACACACACTAATAATTGATCATTTTTTAGTTTTCTTGGTTGCTGATTGGTCCATTTGTACAAAAAATACCATTTTTTTGAGTGACTGGCCTAGTCTTAGTGGTGGGTTTTGATTGAATGTTTTAAAATGACACTTTTAGACCACCTTGCACTATACGAGTTCTACATAGAGCTTTGTAAATGTAGTGTTGAAGTATGTAGCTTTGGTTAGACAATCTCTGTGATTAATGATATGAGAATAAACACACACACACACACACACATGTATGTATGCCTACATATATGTATGTATAGTTGTATATATGTATATACATATATATGCATATACATGAAATGCCTACCCCTAGTTTACTTTTCATGTTATGTTGTCGAATTCTTTTAAGCTAGTTTTATGGTTATATTTTATGATTAGCAGTACTTGGTTACTAGATTTAATTAGATGTTATTTCAGACTCAGTTTATATATGTGATGAGTGAGTTAATTATTTCATATGTTCATGATTATTTCAAAGATGATACATGCATGTTCATATAGTGACTTTAGTTATTTCATGATGATAGATAGATGGATGGTTTATACGTAGTTTCTATGGATACTTACCCCATATTTGCATGTGTATGGTGCACTTGTATGTTTTACATTAAGTTTGATGTTTCTGATGTGGTTGAGGGAGGGAGTCGTAGTCACTTGCTAGTTGGGAACTACACGATGCACCACTTCCCACCATTGCTTGTTTAGTTTAGATTTATATGTATATGTACACGCTCAGATTTTATGCAAATTGCAGGTACTGGGCATCAACTTCCTTGAATTGTCAGGGTGAGTGTGCCCTATCGTAGTATCTCAATGGTAAAAGAGGAGAGATAATTCTCGAGTCCAAATCCTGACCCCTAAACCAATTGTCCTAGAAAATGGGTTAAGTATATAAGTTATTTACCCTTCTGAATTCTTTAAATGATGTGAATTTGCGATTTTGACCCTTGAGTTTGATTTCGTATTCTGGATGTTATAATTGTCCTAGAAAGTAGGGCAAGTATCTGAGTTTTACCCTTTCGAATTCTTCAAGTGACATGAATTCGTGATTTTGACCCTAGTTTGATCTAGTACTCTGTTCTTTAAATTGGGTTTTCGTATTTAGTTTTGTGGGTCTGTTGTGATTTTTAGTGATAGTTAAATCAAATTAAAAGATAATTTAATGAAAGTTTTATAAGAAAAATTGATATTTAATTAATTGTGAAATTAATTAAATAAAAAAATAAAATTTAAAGATTTAATTAAAGTTCTAATTTTGACGTAATCATATTTATTTAATTTAATAATAGTATATTTAGGAGTTTCATTTTTATACTAAACTCTTAAAGATTTCTTGTGATTTAGTAAGAGAGAGAGAAAGAATTAATTTAATAAAGATTATTTTAATTAAAATGCAATAAAGTTGCGCCTGAAATCAAAATATAATAAAATAATTAAGAAAAAGGTTTTGTGTGATTGCAAAACTGAAACCCTAAAGGGAGAAAGCTCTTTATTAAGAAATTAGAGCTCATTTCTCCACACAGAGGTTTGGAGGAGCCAATTTATGAGAAGAGGGTTTTCAAAAAAAGGGGAAATTGCTTATGAGCTTCGTGCATCCGTTGTTTAGCATTAGATCCAGGTAGGATCTTATGGGTTTTGCACAGTAGTTCCTTTCATTGGAATATTCATATTCTCCATGTCTGAATGTAATTGTTTTCAGAATTTAATTGGGTTGAAACCCTTGTTTGTGAGTTTTATAGTTCTTCGTTTCAAAAACATCTGTAAATGAATTTAAAATTTGAAACCCTTGTTTTGTAAGTTTAGAGATTTTTAATTTGATAGAGTATAATGGGAGTAGGGTTTGGAAAAGAAATCAAAATTTAATATGCAAAATTCGATTAGTTGTTTGTGTTTTCCTTATTAGATCTATTATATATAATAATAATAATAATATAATTACCACATTGATTTTAAATTATTGTGATAATTATATTACCATATTAAAAATGGGAATTGCAAAAATTTGGTTTTGATTGTTTTTATTTAAAAAACAATAATAAAAAAGGTGGACGGGGCCTCCAACCCCCCACCCACCTGCAACTGCCATTATACTGTTGCACAACTGTTTTTGTCGTAGTAGTAGCAACTGTCGTAAGGTAGTATGTTGCTGCTACAACACTACTGCGACAACCTTTATCGACCAACGAACCTTAAATGTATTTAATTTTTGTTTTTTGTTTTTTATTAAAATAAAAATAATTAAATTAATAGATATTATAAAATTAAATAATTAATATTATATTATTAATAATAGTAATTGTGATTATTAATAGATTAATATTATTTATTAATAGTTAATAGTTATTATTTTATTTATTAATAATAGTTATTTATTTGATAATATTTATTTAAAATAATCAGCAACTAAGTGTTAGATGTCAAAAAATGGCAGGTACAAGCACATGAACAAGCACAAGTGTAGTTGTAGGCACATGTATAGAGGTAGAAGCAAGATTAGGAGTAGGCGTAGGCCCTGGGGCAGGTGTAGTTAGTTGCAGTTACATGCATTGGAGTCAGCACATAAGCAAGAGGGGGCTTGATCAGGAGTAGGTGCTAATGTTGTTCCAGATCAATGATCACAAGGTAATGCTGGGCCTTCACCGAATGCTTGGTTGAGATCATGGAATCATAAAGTTTTTTAGCCTGCACAAAAGTACCCACCATTGAATGAAGATTTCACACAAATATTTTTGTCTACACCCTTTGTTCAACTTGTAAAGAAGGTGCATCATGAGTTCAGGCTTTAGAGTTACCCATTTGTGGAAATAAATCTGCATAGTGGCTCCCTAGATAGTAAAGTTTCAAAGTTAATCTTTAGAGGTAAAATAATAGTACAACCCACAAAGCCCTTCTTTGTTAACCCATGTTTCCTTGACCATCGCAACCCTGCAAAAGCATCAGGGAATCTGCCAGATAATAGGATCTCCAAATCTAAACCCCCATTGGTGACTTACATGTGAGTGATGGACAAACTGAGACTCAGGAATGGCTCCACCCACATTTGAAATTGGAGAACCTTTGAATCAATCTTTTCATTGCTCTTTACATGTGTCACTTTTTAAAAATGATTTTGGGTGGGTTACTAAAAATTTCAAAAAACCATTTCATGCTTTGAAGTGGAGATAGAGGTTCGAATCATTTCCATAGGAACATGAAGCTTGGTTGTTTCGCCAATCATCCTCGTCAAGATCACCAAAAGCAACCCATCTTTGACATTTGCGAGGGTACTCTTGGGTCTCTGGTCCCTAAAGAAGAAAAGGAGATAGTAAATTCCCCTATCAATGCAATCTATGTTATTGAAGGATCAAAATCAAAGCAAGTGACTAATGCTTTTAATTTTGAAGCTAATATACTAGATTGCTATATGTCCTCCTTCAACCCAAGAAAAACTTCTCAAATTTGGAAAAAGAAAAAACCCTTGGTGCCAAAGTCTAAGGTTATAGATCAGCTGATTATCGCACTTCTAAGTCATCCGCTACAACATTCTATTGGCCTTCTCCATCAATTTGCTCTCATAAGTAAGTTTGCTTGCTCTTCATTATCATTTTTTGGTATCAAGGATTGAGCATTTTCTTCTTGGAAAGGGTTAAAAGATATTTTTTCATAGACCAAGATTCCAAATTCTTCATGGCCATATTTAAGTCTAAAGGGGACAAAGACTCTATCCATAGATAAAAATGTTGGTTTTGCCAAGGTTATGGGCTTTTCACCATAATCTGGACTCCAAACTTCAAGCCATAGTCTTCAGATGTTTATTTCCTACCTCATTGGATTTCATTTCCCCTCTTGCCTCTTGAAAACAAAGTTCCATAAATTATTGAAATCTTGGCTAATAAAATGGGTATCTTTCTCAAGCATGATCTTATCCCTTTTGATTGCTCACATGTGGAGGTTAGAATATGCTTGCTTCTTGATATGCATAAACCAATTCCTTGTCAACTTTCTAACAACTCCCAGTGGGGTTCATGGATTTAATCCATCAAAATTCAGGATGAAGTTATTGTTCACACATTTCAACATAGACTTGGTCATCTTACCACTCAATGTCAAGCCAATATACATGAATCTCTTGAGGTTTTCTTAGATCACAACTCTGATATGACTTTATGCACTCAAAAAATCTCTTCTCGTATTCAAACTGATCATAATGCCCTAGTGCATTCTAAGAAATTGCTTGAAGGCCTTTAGGTGGTGACCACAAATAAGCTCCCATATGCAAAGTTTTCACTTTTTAAAAAAATGGGTAATGTTTTTCATTCAAAACTTCTCACTCAAACCACAATTGTGTTTGTCATCAGTTCTTGAATCCTCTCCACCCTTATCAACAATTGCAACTCTTCCGGTCTTTGATGCAATATCTTCAAACTATCTAAACAAGGGAGTTAATTTTTTCCCTCTATACCAGAGGATTTGTCTATCAAAATTTCACCTATAGATTGGAAGCTTTAGCAGATTGGGATCAGATTGCTTCCAATATCATTTTTGGAATTGCAAGCCAAGAAGGTGTGTTTTTAAGTGATCTAAATTTTTTGCCACTTGATGACATTCTTAAAGAATTCCAATTTTGGAACAATTGGGTCTCTCCAAACCCCTTGTATGCATGCAAAATTTCAAATCTTGGGGATGCTACTCTTGATTATATCCATGAAAAATCTACAAAACTTATTGTCAGTCAAAGGATACCTCATGATAACCAAGCTAAAATAGATCCTTTCTCCATTGAGGATTCACTAGGTGTAGAGGACTTTATATATCAATAGGTGAAAAATTTGACTGATAACTTAGATTCTCTTTGGTCGGCTGCTCCCCCTGTTGAGAGTGAACATAAAACTTCTCAACCCTCCATGGACTTTGAGAACATTACCTCTGTGGGGCTATTTGACCATCATAGAATCTTGTCAATTGCACAATCTCCAACCCAAAGCCTAAATGTCCCCAAGACTCCAAAATCTAGAGGTAGGCAAAAAGACTCTAAGAGAAGATAGAAATTGAAACTAGTATTCAGACTACTTTGGATGGTAGGTTTGGTGTTGGTAAAAGATTGACAAGGAGAAAAAAAGGTTCTCCTTGTCAACAATGAAGATATTTTCATGGAATGTCAGAGGCATTAATGCCTCTGACAAAAGGAATAGGATCAAACCAAATATTGATTCTTTGAAGGTCAATATAATCATGCTTCAGGAAAGCAAACTTTGTCAAGACAATTTTGAAAAGATAATTGCCAAATGGTCAAATTGGTCCTCTTTACGTTCCCCGGGGATAGGAGCCTTAGGAGGTTCTTGTTGTCCTATGGAATCCCCAAACTATTTATGGACAACTCATTCAACAACAAAATAATTGCCAGATGATGATGATGTCAAAGTTTGATACCACTTTCATTTTGGTTAATGTGCATGGTCCCACTTCAACGTAAGATAAACTTAGTGTTTGGGACAACCTTACTCATATGATTCAATTGCAAGAGTCTCAGAATGTCATCCTTGGGGGCAATTTTAATGTAGTTTTGTGTCAATAAGAGAAAAATGGAGGTATTAGCCCACCCCTAAAAACTATTCAAGATTTTCTCAGTTTGTGGATGATAACAACCTTATGGATATTCAACCTACTCAAGGGTATTTTATTTGGACAAACAAGAGGGTTGGATTTGCACAAATTGCTGTTTGGCTAGATAGATATCTTTATTCACGTGATTGGAAAATTCAAAACTTGGATATAAGCTCAGAGATCCTATCTATTCATGGATCTGTTCATTTCCCAATTTCTCTCAGTATCTCCCAATTCGATAATGGTGACAATATTCAATATCAACCATCTTTAAAATTTGAAAGGACGTGGCTTCGACATCCTTAGTTCTTGAATCTTCTAAAATAATGGTGGGTGAATGCACCTTATGAATAAAGATCTAAGATGCACCAATTTTCCATGAAATTGAAGCATACTAAATGCGTCATCAAAAAATGGAATCAATAATTCTTCAAGAATGTATTTACACAACAAGAAGAGGTCAAATTGCAATTAGATGAAGTCTATAACAATATAATTCAAAATGGCATGAATGAAGATACTTAAGCAAAACAAAAAAACTCTTCAACAAGAATGGGAAGAACTGTGTTGTAGAGAAGAAGTATATTGGAGACAAAAATCAAGAGAATTTTGGTTACAAGAGGGTGCTAAAAATATAAAATATTTCCATGCTTTAGCTAAATAGAAGAGAGCTGCTAAGACAATCTTTGAAATCAAGGATGCAGTTATGAGGAATCTCATTTCAAATGCACAACAAATTCATGAAGAAGGGGTGAATTTTTTTAAGAACCTTCTCGCCTTAGCTGCATACCCTTCACCTTCAGATTCCCAAGTGAATGAGTTATTAGAATCCATCCCAAAATTGATGTTACCTCAAGAGAATGCCATGCTTATGGCCCCCTTTACTATCCAAGAAATTTGAAATGTGATTTCCCCCCCCCCCCCCCCCCCCCCAAATAAAGCTTTGGGCCCCGAAGGATTTACTGCTCTTTTTTTATTTCAAATCTATTGGGACACCATTGGTTGGGATTTATTAGCTATAATTGAGAAGTCAAGGAAAAATAAGAATATGCTTAAGTACTTCAACACCACGAATATTACAATAATACCAAAAGTTAAGGAACCAAAAACATTTTTTGATTTCAGGACAATATCCTTATGCAAATTAACATACAAGATCATTACTAAGGCTATTTATTTAAGGATGCAACATCTCATTCCCTCCATTATTTCAATTGAGCAAGGTGGTTTTTTCCCAGGTTGTGAAACCATGGAAGGGGCTTTGGTGGCTCATGAGGTCCTTCATTCCATCAACAATAATCAAAGCTCAAATTTTGTGATCAAATTAGATATGATGAAAGCATATGATAGAGTTTGTTGGAAGTTCTTATTTCAAGTCCTACTTAAAATGGGATTCTCAAAAGCTAGTGTAACTAGATTAAAGCATATATTTTAGGAGCTTGGTTCTTAGTTATAGTAAATGGTAAACCAGTGAGATTCTTTTCTTCAACTTAAGCAGTTCGATAGGGGGATCTTTATCTTTGATTTTGTTCATCATCATGGCTGAAGCATTTAATAGCACTATTAAATACCAACATGAGTTAGGTAAGTGTCAAGGTGCACATATCAATGACACAAATACTTTTGTCACACACTCCTTATTTGCTGATGACACCTTGCTACTTGGTCTATCGCAAGTCCAAGAGGCTCAAAAAATAAAGAACTCTCTACAACTATATTTTGATGTATCAAGGCATAAGATAAATGTGCAAAAGTAAAAAAATAATATTTTCAACACAAACAAAGTCATATTTTATAAAATAGTTCAGATATTGGGATTTTTAGTTGACTTCTTGCCTTCTATTTATCTAGGTATACCACTATTCATGTAATCAAATAAAACAAGTTATTGGTCTTCAGTCCTTCAATGTATTCAGACAAAATTGTGGCTTGTAAAGCTAGATGGTTATCATTATCAAGAAGAATCCTTCTTATCAAATCGATTCTCTCAACAATTCCAAATTATTATCTAGTTGTTCTTAAGGCCCCTTTGTCAATCCTACTATAAATCCAAAAGCTAATAAAAGGTTTCCTTTGGAAAAGAAATATAGATGAGGTAAAAAAAATGCCCCTCTTGTCCCTCCAGGATATGACACACATTCTTGCAGTTGGAGGAGTGGGCGTACATAATTTTAACACAAAAAAATAAGGTTCTCAATGGAAAACTAGTATGGAAAATGTATAGTAAACCTCAATCCATATGGTGTTAGATTATGCAATAGAAGTATTTGGATGACAATGACCCGTCTAGAATCTTGTCAATTTGGATCTGCCAAAGGGTTTGGTCATATGGGACTTCATGATATCTTCAAGAGGCATTGTCCTTAAATACGTCACTTGGGGTGTTAATAGTTGGAATATGGTTAAATTCTGGAGAGACTCATGGAATGGTCAACCTCTATTATTTAATTGCCAGAATTTAGAAGATATCATTGTAGTTTCAGAAGCTTATTGGGGAACACAAGCTAGTCATTTTGTATCAACAGTCAACATTTACTCAGGGAAAGTCATTTGGAAGGACCCAAATCAATTGCCATTGACACAACAGGACAAAGATTCTCTTTGCAACATCTTGGCAAATAAACATGTCTTTTTCTCAGTTAGTAAAGATAAATTATTATGGGCCCCAACTAAAGATGGTAACTACTCAATTAAAGAGGGTTACAAATTATTACAACAAATAGGTTTGGATAAAGTTCCTTCTAGAGCGTTTTCATTTTCTTGGAATCATATTGTTTTACCAAAGGCAGGTTGCTTTGCTTGGCTTGATATTAAACATAGAATATTAACAAGTAATAGATTAGTTAGATTACATATATCCCCACCATTCAATTGTCTACTATGTAATGCATGCCAAGAATCAGTGGATCATCTTCTTGTGATTTTCCCTTTTGCTCATCAGTGCTGGACATTTATCCTAAAAAGATTAAATTATAGTATTCCACTTCAAAATAATATATGGGACCTTTTCTAAGCATGTCTAGTTCTTTACCCGAATTCTCTATTTTCTAACTTATGGAAACATGTCCTGACTCAAGTCATATGGACCATTTGGTGGGAAGGAAATAAATGTATCTTTAGGCAAGAAACTTCTACTATTGACAGGGTCTTAGAAGGTATTGAAATATCAATTTCAAAAGTGACTAATGTGAGTTTAAGTAGATGCAACTTTAACCCTATTATCACCCCATGAGATGGTAGGATGTTACAGGAATGGAAAAAGTTATGTATCCCATCTGGGTGGTGCATGAGTAAGTTAGCCACAACTTTAGTAGATCGGTTTGATGTTCATTGGCGTCCACCTATAGAGGGTTTTATGAAGCTCAATTTTGATGGTGCCTCAAGAGGCAATCTAGGAATATCTAGTTTTGGGCATGTATTTCAAACTACCAAG
This sequence comes from Cupressus sempervirens, assembly GCA_028749045.1. Classification (NCBI taxonomy): domain Eukaryota; kingdom Viridiplantae; phylum Streptophyta; class Pinopsida; order Cupressales; family Cupressaceae; genus Cupressus; species Cupressus sempervirens. The sequence continues at coordinate 480,021,396 of CM053783.1, read as the reverse complement.
GCAATGTGATTTTTCTCATTACCTCCCCTCTAATTGTTACTAACAACATTGCTAAAGCACAAGCTCTCTTTGCAGGACTAAATCTAGCTAAGCAAGGAAATCATTGTCATTTGCATATTAAAGGAGATTCCTCGATCATCATTAATGCTTACATCAACAAACATACACACTCTTGGCATCTTAAATACATTCTAAATCAAATTTGGCAATGTAATCACCCAAAAATGGTCATCTAGACTATGAACCCCCTTTCTAGCATTTGTTCTTAATTTATTCATTGGTTATCTTTGATCAAATCTCTAAAAATCTATTTATTTAATTATAATCTATGGTGTGACCACTTTATCCCAAGTTTATATTGAATTAAAATAATATGTCCCCCTTTTAATTAAATAAAAATCCCCACTTCCTACTTATCCTAATTGTGCACACATAAAACATTATTCCTATTTTAGAAATAAAAGAAAAGGCATTTTTATCTATACATAAATACACAATTTTTTAGGTGGGAGGAATCTTTTATTTTAAAAATAACTTTAATTCTCCTCCACACATTTCAAACCTTCTCAAAAGTCAACCATTAATTGTGATTGGTTGAGATGCTTGAGCATATGGATCACTAAAGATGCATTCTTCTCCCTTGATTATGCCTAAATTGGCTCTTAATCTCTGCCGTCTATTTTTCTTTAAAAGGGAGGGCTCTCTCCTCATTCAAAAATCTTAGTCTCTCATGCTATTATTATGCTGTAGGTTTTCTTGGTGATTTTGGAGGCTTGAAGCATTCTTGCATTTTTGCATTTTAGCTTAGCTCTTATTCTACTTATATTATGACATTTTTAAGCTTAGTTTCCTTTATGATTTAGCTTAGTTCTCTTTGTTAGCTTGCATTCATTTAGAATATCTTGCTTTTGCATTGCATTTTATTCTAGATTCTTAGATGCTAGCATTCTTGCTCCCATCTTTGAATCTCTCATTCTATGGTGCACCTTGTAAGGGTTGCATAGTTTGGTTCATTTGAGAGCCACCATCTCATAGTCTTTGCATTTCATAGATAGAGAGCTATAAGCTAGCTCTTGAGACTCCCTCTTCCATGGGTTCTCTCTAGAATAATGGTTTATAGAAGTGTGACACATTTTGTACATACATTTTTGGCGCCCACTGTGGGGCTAGAACCAAATTTATAGCTCCTTTTTCTTGCATTCATTATCATTTTTGATTTTTTACAGCAACTTCTTGGATCTAATCAAGTGGTTTTGCAGGTTTCTTACTTTGGTTTTAAGGCTAGCCTTTGTGCAAATTTGTTTGAAGACCAAAACCCTAGTTTTGAAAGATTTGAGCATATCTTTAAAAATTTTTTGAGTTTGGATCTGAAATATTTTTTGCAAGTTGAGGATACATCTGAAATGTCTTGGTCCAATTTTTAGATTGTTTTGAGTTGATTTGCGTTTGTTATGAATATTTCTTCATTTTTCATAAAAAAATGTTTTTGGTTGCAAATAAGAATTTTTTTTGGAAAATTTCACATTTTCAAAAAGGTCTCTAAATTATACATGAGGTTTTTTCTTTGTGCTTTGAATTTTGAACTCATATTAGGCCTCAAAAACTCGACTTGATAAATCTAGTCTATTTTGACAAAATGGGTCCCAGGGCACAAATGAAGAGATATTGTTGAATTTATTGCATTTTTGGAACTCTCTCTAGTTTTTAGTAGGGCTTTCTTCTTTACATTTTTGTTTTTAGATTCAAAATCGTAGCAAACAAATCCATTCTTGTTGAGTAGGTCAAAAGCAAAGAGTAAAAAAGAGACCATTTGTGATTAGCTTGCACTTTCTTTGCATACACTTGGTTGGAAGATAAATTAGATTTTTGAGGCAAATGACCACTCTATGTTGCAGGTCTTACTTGGTTATTACTGTAGTGCCCGCCCCTAAGTCGCATTTCTGTTATCATTGCCAAACTCTTTTAGCCCAATTTATGTTTGATGATTAGTATTATTATTTTAGAGATTATCAGATGTTGTTTTACACTCAGTTTATTATATGATGAGATTACTTGGTACTCTATATTTCATGCATGTATGATGATTATTCAATGTTTTCAGTTATCGATGATGATTAGTTAGATGGTTTACTTTTCCATGTGCTTCTTATGGATACTTACCCCATACTGCATGTGTATGGTGTGCGTGTTTGTTTTATTTATGTATGGTGTTTCTGATGTGGTTAAGGAAGGGAGTCGTAGTCACCTGCTAGTCAGGATCTACACGATGCACCACTTCCTGCCATTGTTTGTTTAGCTTAGAATATTGTGTTTGTACATGCGTGGATTTCTATGTAGGTTGCAGGTACCGAGTATTGACTTCCCTGAATTGTCAGGATGAGTGTACCCTATCGCACTGTCTCAATGGTAAGAGAGGGGAGATAAACTCTTAAGTCCAATTCCTAAACCCTTTAGCCAATTGTCCTAATTGATAATTAGGAAAAATTTCTGAGTTAAGTGCCCTCTGAATGCATCAAATGATGTAATTTCGGGAGTATAACCTTTTTGTTTTGATTTAGTATATGCTTTTCTATGTAGGGTTTTTGTATGTTGTTATATGAGTCCTTGATGTGTTTTCTATTAATTAAGTCTAATTAAAAAGATTAATTAATGATTTAATTTAATAGAGAATTATTATGATATCTTTAATATTTAATTAATTGAGAAATTAATTAAATAAAAGAATTAAATTGGGAGATTAGAGTTCAAAGATAAATTTAGAACAGGATAATAATTATTTAATTTAATAATAATATAGTTGGAGTTCATTTTTAAATAAATGCTAAATATTATTGTTAATTAAATTAATTAAATATGTTATCAATTAAGTTTCTAAAATTAATTTAAAAAGTTGAAAGATATAAATTATTAAGAATTCTAGATCGCATGATCTAAGCAGGAGTTTAAATTTGAGTAATAATTTAAAATATTAAATATTAGAAATTAATAGTGTTATTTTAATTTCATAAAGTGCACATAAGATTAAAGTAATAAATTAATTTAAAATAGAAGTCAAGTGGATTATTAAATAAAGTTATTTTGTAATTCAACTTAATGTGCATGAAAGATGAATGCAAAATTAAAGAAAAGATAATAAAGGTTAATTTGGGAGTTAACTGAGTTGTGCAATGAGTCTTCTCGGGTGAACGCACAATTAGTGCCCCGATTTGAGGAGAATTTGTTTATCACAACGTTGGGGGGTTCATTCTTGGGGGATACAAATTTTGGAGAGATAGGAATTTTGGGAATGAATTTTGGAGACATGAATTTCAAGACACGAATTTGGACCGGGAATGGGGAGACAGGATTTTTGGGGAAAGAACTTTTGTAAGAAAATTTGAGAAGAAGAATTCTGGGAAAACTCTTAGAGAAAGGTTCTTGAAGAGGAGCAAATTCTCTCATAGTTTTCGGGGATTGTGTGTTAGCATCAGGTTCAGGTAGGGTCTTTTGTTTTGACCACTGATTGAATTATATAAATTGATATTCTTGTCTATTTCATGATTGTGAAAACTTGTCTTCTCATATTTCATTATACGAATATGTTAATTCTTCATCTTGGATATTTTGCTATCCCTTTTCATCTGTATCTAAGAATTTAATAAATCAATTAGAAAACCCTCGTCTCCTAGCTTAAAGAAACTAGAATTTTAATTTGGGAAGGGTTTGAATTTTAAAATAGATGTTTGATTGAAAAATTTGTATGGTTGATGGTAATTCTTCTATCAGACCATATTTAAAATATATTAAAATAATAATAATAATAATAATAATAAATTTACATATATATATATTAGTAAATATATATAGTATTGAAACTTAATAATATTATTGGAAGAGATTGTTTTAAATAAACAATTTAAAAAAAAAAAAAGAATTATAACACAAATGATATTAAAGTAAATAAATTGAATTGAGAAGAAATTTGTTATATTAAATTGTTATAAAGCAAAGTTTTATAACATACATATATTTATATTAATAAAACAAATTAAATAAAAATCCAAATATATATATATACAATTACCCCATTCTTAATTATTATGGTGGCTGACTACTATACGCAGTCGTACACGATTGCTACAGCAGTCGTATGTCTTGGACAGCGATTCTTATCATATTTAGTGGCTAATATAGCCGAGCATATAAAGGTGCGGCCATCCCTTAATTAGAGGCAACTGTTGGTATATAGCGCCTGCATTAATTTATGTCGTGGGTGGTAGTTTAGGTAAAAAAAATTATTAATTTTGATTCAATGTTTTATATGATATTTAATATGAATTTTAAATATAATTGTTAAGTAAGTTTATTGAATGTGTATTATTAATTTTATATAGTATATTTTATATATACATGTTAATATTAATTCATTTAAATAATATAATATAATTAATTAAATTAATTTTATTATTAACTCATTAATTAATAATAATTTTTAAGTAATAATTTTATCATTAATTATTTAATTAATTATTGAATTAGTAAATGTTATTTACAAAAGGATTTGATTCATAGTTTAAATATTAATTATTAATTTAATTAATATTATTTATCAAAGAATTTTGTCAATAACTTGATTATTAATTAATTAATAATGTAAATGATTATTAGAATAAGATTGAATTAATAATAAATATCAATTAATAATGTTAGTTATATTTATTATTTAATAATTCGATTATTAATGGAATTGGAAGTAATGTATTTAATAATCAATAAATTATTAATTTAATAATTTAATAAACGATTATTATTACTTATAAGCTAACTTATGATCTATAATTGTAAATACGAGAATGGGTTAAATAATAAGGGTTGAAGTATTAAATTTGTATACTCAAAACTGGTATTGAAACGAAATTGAAATCTTGCTATGAACTGAAACTTTACTTCTAACTCAACAATGTGCTTTCTAGATTAAACCCAACTAAGAGATTATCTTGTTTTTATGCGATGTTTATGTTTTGGGGGTTGGCTTAGTTGTTGACCAGTTTAGGTTGTTACCAGAGGCTCGGGGGTTATGTGTTTGTGATGTCATGTTGATGTTGATATCAATCTTTTATACCCAACCCTGGTGATGTGTTGATATGCTCTATAACATGTTTGTGATTATTGTTTGTTATTGCTTTCCAGTTTCCTAGTGTGAAGCTGAAATGTATGTATTTAAGATACCTGACTTAACCATTTTCGAGTCTCGATCAGTTATATTTGATAACCATTTTTGAGTCTCGATCAGTTATACTTGGATTGCTTTTCGATCACTTGAGAGGACTGAAGTGTTTGTTATGTTCTTGATGATGTCATGTTTTGACTTGACCATTTTGGAGTCTTCAATCAGTATTGTAATTTACTATTGGGATACTTTCTGGTTGCTCATTGGAGAACCATTGGATTTTGTGATTTATCATTGATGCCTTCAGTTGCTGATAGAGAACTATCGTGACCATATGATTATTATTTGATGCTTATATGTTGCTCATGAAGAACTGATGTAATTTTTGTGGCTTATCTTTTATGATATTTTTCAGTTGCTTGTATAGGACTGAGGTGATTTTATTATGATTCTTTGATTTGTGATTTCATGAGCCTAGGGTAGGTTATCTATGTGTAGTGTCGGGAAGTGGCTTGCAATGGGGATCGGGGCCCTAAGAGGCTGCCTGGAGTAATCCATTGTAAGTTGTTTTAATAAGTGAAAACATTTACACTAAATGAGAGAAAATGAACCTAACAAGATAATTGTATGTTCTCTCCCATGCCTTGAGTGCTAGTACAGACTAGGATGGGGTAGAGAGAACGCTTGGTTACGACCTTGCACTCCATAGTATGCCTCGTCAGTACGAGAGGATACTAGTGGCCGCAAGGATCAGTAGGGACCCAGGATTCCTAAGGGATTGCTCAGGTAACTTCTACGTGACTTTTGCGATGACACTTTCCTGCTTGCATATTAGGTTTCCTACGTGTCTTGTGGTACCTCTGGGATTTAGATGTCGATCTTTTTAGGAACCCTTGAGTTAGCGTACTTATAGGATTTCCTGGACTTAGAGAGTATATATGATTATAGGTTTTGTTATCCTATTTGGGACTTGAGACTATCTCCTCAGCACGGTGGGAGTGGACCATTTAGGTTCCATGCGGTCGGGTGGTAGTGCTTTTTACTCTTACCATTGAGATCCGTTCTGTGGTCACCGTGGCTAGAGTTTTCTTGGTTGGCATTTACCTTCACTATGTTCTTGGATTATTATGATGGATGGTTAGATTTTATGATAGATGTTTTATCATTATGGATGTATGGATGTATCATGTATGGTGAATAGTTTCATATATTTTTATTGTACTTTGTATCATGGATTTGAGAATGTTGTATCTTTATCTTTACATATGTATATTCTTTTAAGCCTTTCATACCCTGTGACATGTACAATGGATGATTGAGCATTCCGAATTAATTGCCAAGAGGCATTCGAAACAAATGTATATTATGGACATGGGACTTTCTGTTTATTCTTTCATATGTATGTGATAGTTGTTAGACTTAGAATTAATTAAATTTAAACGTGACTCAACGTCTTGGGATCCTTAAGAAATGTAACTTGCAAAGTATGGTTATTGATGATTACATGTTATTGCTTCCGCTACTATGTGTTTGATGTGTATATTATACATTCTTACTTTAAAAAAAAAATGTTTAGCAAACTTAGTAAAACTTTAGGTTAATTCTTTTGGATCCCTTGGCGGGGCGTTACAATTACTCCCTAAACTTGGTTTTTTTGTAGGGAGTTTCTCATTTCATTGCTAAAAAGAATACATGTCAAAGCTTCAAATGCACAAAGGCTACTAACACTTGTTTACAGGGCTACCTAATGAATGCATAAAAATCAAACATTTTCTTGTATTTCTTTCATTTTATGTACGGAATCTTACTAGTTGTTTAATTTTCTAGGCGCATAAAACTTGTAATTGGGATCCTTGGGTGAGAGAAAAGTATGCTGTTCACCCTTGCGACAAATCATAAATCTTGACTTACTTTTGGATTTTGAGAACAAGTGGATTAATTGAATCTTTTTGGCCTATTTGGGGGAAACAATCAAGATATGAGAGTATTCTCTTCACCTTCATGGGGAATTTAAAATCTTGACTCTTGAAAGTGGATCCAATTTGTCTTAGAATCTTTTAGAGGGCCTACTCTTGGGCAACCAAGAAGAACGAACCAAGTGGGGACAAGAAAACTCGACTATTTGGACCCACTATAATCTCAAGGCTATTAAGAGCACAAAACCTTGGTAGATGTAGCACTTTTATTATGTAGTGTGATTGTTTGTGAGATTGCGACCATGAGGAGATCACTAGGGAGGAATGCTTAAGGTACTCTTGTGGTCACGAGATCAATTACTCATTGCAAGGTGAGGTGCCCTATATTAGGAGCAAGAGGAGTGATATATATGGAAATCCTTTCTAAACACCCTAGGTTATTAGCTATCCTATTTTTCCACTCAGTTTCTTGGTGCAAGGATCAATCTTAGTGGATTACCCGATTCACCCCAAGATTTTACACTCACCATTTGTGTTCCCTTGGTTGTGCTTATGGAACTTCCATGACAAAGCCAATATTTCTTGCAAGAAATCACTTGGTGTGAGATGAAGGAGCACTTAGCGTGAGCCAAGTTGTTGAGTAATGAACCATGACTTTAAGGTAGATTTCTTGGCAAGTGTTTTCAAATGTGCTAGACCCATAGAAATCTTTTGAACATACATATGACGATAGTTCTAGGGATTTCTTTTGAGACCTCATATATGATTTTATCATGAAAGGTTTATTTTTCCTTTGCTTGATTGTTTTAAGACTACTCCATGTGTCACTATCTTTCTTGAAAAAAAATTTGGTTTTGAACATCAAACTTGCTATGCTATCAACTATCATCAAACTTTGTCAACCAAGTCAAAACATCAAGTACAAACATTTTCTTGTGTTGCTTTCTAAGGGGAGTCTAATAATTTGACTTTTTCTTTCCTATGTATTTTGTGCTTGAACATTCTTAAAGAGGCTCTTTGTTCTTAGTGCTCTTGGTCTTTCTATCTTCATGGTCTATGTCCGCTTCCTAGTTATTTTTTTGCTGAAATGGTTACCTTGATTTCTTGACTACACTCTTGGGTTGGGAAAGTTGTTCACTTGCCACCCCGCTTGCTCTATCAATTTGGCTATTTGGCTTCTTTCCTAGCTCTTGACTTGAGTTACTAGTCCTATTTTTCTTGGACACCTTTCTTAACAAGTCACTTTAATCTCTCTCTACTATTTTGGCAAGTGAACACTTTACCTCCTTAGTTTGGGCATCAAGTTATCTTGTGTCACCTTCTTAGCTTCCTCTAGTTTTTTTCATGCTTGATTATCTATATATTGCTATGGAATTCAAACCTTGTGCTACCAAACCTCAACCAAATCTAGATGATCACGATATCCTCCATGCCACTAAAGAGTTTCAAGATCTATACACACAATACAAAGAATTGGAAGAGACAAATGATATTTCTTATGTTTATCTCTCTAAGTGAATGATAGAAATGAATTCTAAACTTGAAAAAAGGTTAGAGGAGAAGATTAGATTCTTAAATAAATCTCCCTTAAGATCGTTATATGCACATAGGTCATCTTCTTCAAGATCGACATATTCTACTCCAAGACATCAAATATCTTCATCTTCTAGATCCAAATACCTCTTTAGAGAACAAACAAGTGATACCTCCTTCGAGCCTATGTCAAGCTTTCATGATGAAACTATCTTTGACCAAGAAAATTATGAAGACATGGATGCACGCTATGCACTTGAGAAACAAAAAGAATATTGTAGGCATAATTTTGCTATGAATTTTACTCCCTTGAATTATTCTTATGATGACATCTTGCAAACACTTCTTGGCACTAAGCTCATTACATTTCCTAAGTCTAGCTCATATGGAAACATATTCTTGGATATCTATTGGGCTTATCATCAACATAATGAGCACAGTACTTCAGATTGCATTGAGCTAAAACAAAAATTCCAAGATCTTATTGATTATGGGATTGTTAATACATCTAATGACTCATGTGATGAGGATACTTCTCTTCAGCAAGATCATATTAATGAACCTATGTCTAGTCCTAGTTTCCTTGATACTTCTGCTTCTTCCAACACTCATTCATCTCCCAACACTTCAAAGATTCCCAACATGCCTCCATCAAATAAAGAACCTAATTCTTTCCACATTGACTATGCCTATCCTCAAGGGCTACCTCTAAAAGAAACTCAAGCTAATCTTCACTTGGCTGCAAATATTTTCCATGCTACTAATCCTAAAGACTCCAAATCTTCATGTGCTACTATGCCTACTTTGACAACTACTCCATGCACTCTTCATTCTCCCTTTTCCTTAGAAGTGGCTCCATGTCAAGAGGACTCTCAAAAAGAAAAATCTATAAATGTCAAGAAAGATCAAGATCAAGTACCCTTTCACCTCTTTCAATATTTGTCACCTCCATATCCTATGTCTTATCCACCTCCTAAGTATGATGAAGACATCACTTCCACTATTTCCATTGAGATTACTAAAAATTATGAGAAAATTTCTCTTCCTATGCTATCTAAAGATAATTATTAATAACAAAGTGTCCACTCATGTTCTACTTCTCCATACCACCTCAAAACTATGCTAAAGCTTTAAATGATCCTATGAAAGATAATCACGAGTCTATTGATATCTATGGTCACATTTCTCACTCTAAAGATGCTAATATCCCTACTCACTATCCATTGGCATCTCCAAAATCTATCCATGGTCCTTATCCATCTAAACTAAAGTCTTCAAACCTTCCATCCATATTGGGACCTTATGTTCCTTCATCTTGTACATTTTCTATTCCTAACTCTCCTATCATACCTCAAGATCAACAAAGACACTCATCCTTGATGAATTTCCACCCATCTATCCATCTAAACCAGTCATATCATCTTTATTCATCCACAAATCCCAAGTCTTTTGCAAGTGAGAATAAATGTAAGAATCCATTGAAAGATGAAGATCACTATGTCTCATCTAATCGACATATGAATGTTAAGAAAGAAAAAAATTCAAGAGACCACAAAGGTTCACTACCCAAAGAGCTAAATCAAAGAAAATATGGGTTCCTAAACCCATTATTGAAGAAATATGTTCTAAATTATGCAAAGGAAAATCTAAAGCTATATGGATTCCCAATTCTCATTTGAAAGACTCGAATATTGAAAATACTTCAAAATTGAAATTCAAGCTTCCAAAGGCTTCCACTCCATATTCTTCCAAACATCTTCATAAAAATATTCCAAAGGCTTCCACTCCATATTCTTCCAAACATCTTCATAAAAATATTCCAAAGGCTTCCACTCCATCTTCTTCTTAAATTCTCCTACCACCTCATACATCTAAACCTCAAGCTATTTCATCTACAATTCCTCCATCATTACATCACCCTTTAAGGTGTGTGTCAATGTTGATCTTGCCCACTTTTTCACCTACCCTCATGAAATCCTCTAAAAGTTACACTTACTTGCTATCCATGCTTATTCAGTTCTTTCAAGACATGAAATCTTATCCTCCATATACTACTTTGATTACCATCTCTCTTCCATTACCCTATCAACATCTTTGAGTATAATTATATATGGTATTGGCTTATCAAGGCTTATCTTTCTTATAGGAGCACTATCCAAATTGAAGAAATCTTGAGCTCTTTCTAAAAAATTAAAAAAAAGCAAAAAAAAAAGTGCCTTTGTTAAAACCACTTCTTGTGGTGCCTTGGACAAGTACCATGATGAAAACTTGGTAAATAGGAATCATGCATAATTCTTCCATCATCCATCTATTCCATCTTTCCTCTTTGATCTTGACAATGTTGAGCTATCATTGCATATTGGCTATTTTATCCATCAATTTTCCTATTATGCTCTCTCATTCATTCATAGCCTTCATATCAAGCTTCATTCTTATTACTCTATCCCATCACTATCCTATCTAGTTGACCCCTTGGTATTGATCAAAAAAAAAAAAAAATGGTTCTAATAGATCTCTTAACATGTCTACTCTCTTGGACTACACACTTTCATGCTATCTTGCTCATTGGCCTCCATTACTTATATGCTATCTCACTTATTAGCTTCCATTTCTTATGCTATATGCTATCTCATTTTTTGGCTTCATTGCTTATCCTATGTGCTATATTTCTCATTGCTTCCATTGCTTATCCAAAACCTACTTAATATGGCTATCTTTACCTAGCTTGGGTACTCTTGAGGAGCAAGTCCTTGAGGATCCCTTTCACTCACTTCATACTCCTTTCTTATCCATCTCTTCTTATCCATCATCTTGCTACTCCATCATGTTCTACACTTTGCTAGACACTGGAAAAAATTGATGTGATCTTGCTTGAGAACTAGTAATCTCTAAATCATTCTAAAAAATACAAGAAAAATCATATATGATGCTAAAAAAAATCCTAAAAACTAAGAATTGTCTAGAAAAAATGACCATCTTAGTGAAAACCTAGCAATAGGCACTTTGATGTATCACCAAAAAAATAAAAAATTTCAAAATACAACAATATCATAAAATGTCCTAAAAAATTTGCCAAGTGGTGAAAACCTAGAAACAGGTGCTACTTGAGACTCTTGCACCTATGCTTATTAGTCTCATTCATTTCACAACATATTTCCTAGTTTGGAATTGTCTCTTGTCCTCGTTTAGGAGGCAAAACTACTTAGTTTATCATAGTCTTCTTGTGCATTAGGGTTTCTTTGGAAACTCACAAAAAATAGTGTTTCTCAATAACTTACCCACTTTTGACATCAAGTGTTTCTTAACACTTTGTAGATAGTCTACTTATAGTCTCAGATGTTGTGATATTTATCATTATCAGATTCAAGTCTTGAAGAAATGGCCAAGTGACACACACACACACACACACACACACACACACACACACACACACACACACACACACACACACACACACACACACACACACACACTCTTAAACATTTAAATTATTGAGCTATGATGAATTTTATCTACTTTGTGTGTTGTCTATGACAATTTATTTTTTATTTTTTCCCTCCCTAATAGTCTTTCAAGGATGTCATGGACTAGAAGACTGGGGGCATGGGGCATGCTTTCTTTCTTTTTGCTTGTGGGTATACTTTGTTTGTCTACAATTTTTAGAGCATTCATGCTTGTCCTACTTGACACTTTGACTCACAAATGTATTATCCTTGGCTATTTTTTCAAGACCACACTCAAGGATTATCCTAGCATTTATACCTTGATATAGGTGTAATCTTGCTATACTAAACTTAAGGAATCTAACTACATAGTCATCTTGACCTATATGTCTTTGATGCATAGGTTGGATTGTTAGAATTTAACGTTGGATAGAAATAAAAATTACATGCAAATATAAACAATAATAAAAAATAATAGATGACATAGAAGAGAACACAAGACACCAAGATTTAATGTGGCTCACCTAATCCTTGGGCTATGTCCACCAAATAGCAAGTCCAATATTGTTATGATCCAGTGATTACAACCTGATTACAAGTATTTTTGTTGTAGCTCAATACTACCACAAGAAGTGGTTTTTTCATCACCCACAATAAAATAATCCCTAACCCTAAGCCTTTTTATACAAGTATTTTTGTTGCTTTAGGGTTAAAACTAGTTACAACATGTCAGCCATAAAATGTCGATATAGTAGCCCCGATCCTCGCCAAGGAATTATGGAGTATGTATAATACTTTCCTAATTAGTCACCACAACCTAACAATCTCCCACTTGGGGACTGATTAGGCTCCACACTAAACAATAATCTCCCACTTGGAGGCTGATCTTGTAGCTATGCTACTACTCCACGAGGCTTCCGCTAGATCAAACCACCCTGGGCTCTGCTGTTCTTTTATTCATGTTCAGTCTAGAAGACCAACCAAAGCAGAAGAGGAGTTCAACTTCTCCTTTGTTATTGCCTTTGTAAACATATCTGCTAGATTTTTATCTATATGTATCTTATCCAAATTTTATTCTCCATCATCCAAAACTAACTAACTAAAATGGTACCACAACTGTATGTGTTTCGTCTTTAAACACAGAGCATAGTTCTTTGAATGTAGAGCATAGTTCTTCGCAAGATGAATAACACTCTGGTTATCTATAAAGAAATAATTATCCCTCTGAGGGTGTCCCAATTATTCCAAGAATAACTCAAGCCATATCAACTCCTTGGTTTCCTTTATAGTAGCAACATACTCTGCCTCTATAGTGGATAAAGAATTAACCTTCTACAATTGAGAAACCTAGCTCATGACTACCACACCAACAATAAATACATAACCTATAGTACTCCACCTGGTATCAATATCCCCTGCCAAATTTGAGTCAACATAGCCCTGTAAATCAGTAGTAGAGCCCCCAAAGTGTAAACACTTATTGGATGTTCGTCTCAATTATCTGAGAATCCATTTAATGAAATTTCAATGCTCAATTCCTAGATGACACATATATCTGCTAATGACTCTCACTGCATGTGCAATACCTGGCCTAGTACATACCATAGCATACATCAAAATTATTACAACTAAATCATAAGGTACCTTGGACATCTTATCCTCTTCTTCTTGTGTTTTGGGACACATCTCCTTAGTCAACTTGAAATGACCAAGTAAAGGTGTGCTGACAACTTTAGCATTCTCCATAGAGAAATATTGCAACACCTTCGCAATATAATCAACCTGAGATAATGTCAATTTCCTATTCTTTCTATCTATGCAAATCTTCATACCAAAGATTTTTTTTCTCTCCCCGAAATCCTTCATAGCAAATGCATGTGCTAACTAGCATTTCAACCCCTTAATGTGATCAATGTTAGAACTAGCTACAAGCATATCATCAACATATAAACATAAAATACTGTATTTTTCATCATCCAACCTCTTAAAGTAAACACAATGATCTGAATGACACCTACTATATCCATGCTCATACATAAAATTGTCAAATTTGAGATACCATTGCCGAGGTGCTTGCTTCAAGCCATATAAACTTTTCTTTAATCTACACACTAAGTTCTCCTTACCTTTGACCTCAAATCCCTGTGGCTAAGCCATATATATCTCTTCATCCAAATCACCATGAAGGAAGGCTATTTTAACATCAAGCTACTTTGAATGAAAATCTTTAGTAACCACAATACTTAAAACAATGCAAATAGAAGTCATCTAAACAACATGAGAGATTATCTCATCAAAATCAATGCCTTTTTTCTATGCAAATCCTTTTACAATTAACCTGGCTTTAAATATTTTCTTACCTCTATCCTCTTCTTTCAACCTGTAAACCTACTTATTCTATAAAGCCCTTATAAAACTTTATTTGAATGAAGTAGTTTCATACCTTTCTCACCCATGTGCCGAAGTCTGTTGTGCCATAGTGCTTTATCAAAATCTACAACAACTATTTGTTTTCCCTACTCAATTGTAGTAATTGTTCACGAACATTCATTTTTCTCTGAAACAATTAAAATGGAAGGAACAATATGACCTATACAAAGATATAAGGTGTCTACTTTCACACCTTTTTCTACTACAAGGGAACCTTTTGAAACCTTCCAATTTTTATCATTAGAAGTAACTACACAACCCTCATTACTGAGTTGCCCTACTAAAATTAAATTACTACTTAACCTTGGAACATGTCTTACCTCATGTAGTAACCAATAATTCCCATTTTGTAAGTTAATCTTAACTTTTCCCTTTCCAACAATCTGACAGGGTTCATTATCCCCAAAATAAACAAGCTCAAAATCCCCTTGGACATAATCAATGAAATGACCTCTATGAGGTGTAGCATGAAATGAAGCACCAGAATCTAAAATCCATAGATCATCAACACTTTCTAAAGATAGAAGAAAAGCATCCTCTTCAAATTTGTTACTTACCACATTTATCTCCTTGTCTCCATCTTTCTTTTCCCCTTCATTTTTCTTTCGAGTTCAACAATGTTTCTTCTTATGCCTTGGTTTTCCACAGTACTAGTAGTCATTTGGTCCTCTTAATAAAGACCTCTTCCCTTTTGAATTTCATCTTGATTTCTTATGATTTCTAGAATTACTTCCTCTCTTAGTCATTCTGCCTTGACTTTGTGCACTTAAAGCAGTTCCAAATGTAGATTTGCCTGAGGTTTTTCTACGAGTTTCCTCACTCAAAATAACATTGATCACATCATCATATTTTAGAGTATTAGATCTAGAAGTGGAATTACTTACAACCATTACCAAACCATTCCAACTTTTAGGCAAAGAACACAAAATCAAGAAAGCCCTAATTTCTTCATCAAAATTAATACCCACAGAAGATAATTGACTAGTAACAGTACTAAACTCATATAAATGATCTGCAACATATCCAACTTCTACCATCTTCAATTAAATAAATTCTTTATGAGAAATACCTTGTTTGAAGCAGAGGGTTTTTCATACAATTTCACTAGGGTTTCCATAAACTCTTCTATCATCTTCTCTTTTGTAATATTAAATGCCATTGATGGCGCTAGGCATAATCAAATGCTTCCAAGTGCCTTTCTATCTTAAAGATCCCAGTTATCATTTGTCATAGATCCTTGATTCTTGATTTTTCCTTCTAACAACTTCCATAAATCCTTCGAATAAAGATAGTCTTCCATTTGCATCTTCCATAACTAAAAGTTCTACACATTAAACTTGTCAACCCTCAACTTACCCTTGTCTTCGATCACTCCCACTTAACCATAAGACTTTCCTATAGAGGATAACTTAAAAAAAAACCTCACTTTGATACCACTTGTTAGGATTTAACTATGGATAAAGATAAAAATTACATAAAAATATAAAAAATAACAAAAAATAATATATCACATAAAAGAGAACACAAGGCACTAATATGTGATGTGGTTCACTCAATCCTCTAGCTACATCCACCAGATAGAAAGTCCAATATTATTACAATCTAGTGATTATAATCTGTAATCCCTTACAATTCAATATCACTGCAAGAATTTTTTTTCACATCACCCACAATGAAAGAATCCCTAACCCTAAGTCCTTCTATACAAGTATTTTTGTTGCTTTAGGGTTAAAACTAGTTACAATATGTTGGCCATAAAATTTTGATATAGTAGCCCCCAAAAAAATTCTTGGGGGCTCCACCCTCGAACCCCCAATAGTCATGGCCTATCCTTAAACCCCACTGAGGAATAATGAAATATGTACAGTACTTCCTTGAGTAGTCACCACAATCTAACATGGATTTCCACACTCCTATCCAATATAGATCATATTCATATCCTCATAGTTTTAGATTATGGTAAAAATAGGTTTTGAAGAGACCCCGAAACCCTTTAACAAAAATAGAAAAGATTAAACATGAAGAACAACTAGGTTTTACAAGCACTTGAAACCTAATGTTTAAACATAATCAAAATTAGGTTTTACAGGGACTTGGAACCACAACAGATATTTGAAAATTGAACCCAGGTTTTACAAGGACCTAGAACCTAGTTTAAAAAATTGATAAAAACTAGATAACACTACCAAAAATAGAAACCATCTACCAGGACTAGTAAATAAAGCCAGGATAAGAACAAAATCCAGAGACCAAAGACTAGTGAATGCTGCTATTGTAGCTCTTCGATCATTTTTACCACCTCTTTACCAATCTCTGCAGTACCTTGAATGGAATTAGTAGCCAATCCACCAGAAACATCCATAGCCCTCTTCTTGGAACTCTTCCTAATTCTCTTACTAGGACCCCCTGGCAACATAATTTTTTCATTGGTACACTTTCCTAGACTTGTAGCAGTAGCATAGATACTAGAGGTAACCTGTTTCATTTTATTACCACTTCCCTTGATAAAAATCCGAAGGTTTTGTTCATAGTCCTTGAGTTTTTTTGGTATGTTTCCCACTTGGACTTCCATCTGACTGAGCTTAACTCGGTCCATATCCTAATTTTGCTGCACATTTTCCATTTTCCTTTTGAGACTCATTAACTCATTATACATCCATGAGTCAGCTTGCAAGATGGTATCAACTTTTAGTTTTGTAGTGTGCAAAAAGGAGAGCATAGTATCCCTTTGAGGTGAGTCATTTTTATCCTTCTCCACATCTTCTTTGGTAGGAGAAACAACCTTTTTAGTCCATTCTTCCTCCCTCATATTTACAGGGTCCTCCTTACCCTACTCCATCTCCTCTTTATCATCCCTTACTTTTTTGGATTCATATCCTCATAGTTTATGCTAGTGATGATTGTATGATCTTCTGATGTCCCTAATAAGGCTTGATGATAAAAACTAGGACCTACTTATGTAACCCTTGTAATTACACCTTTTCATATTAGCTTGCATTCTAGGATTCATTCTAGCTTAGCTTTGTAGTTTGCATGTTTTGAGAGCTCTCTTCTTTATCTTTCATGCACTTGTTAGCTAATTGCATTCATCCTTCTCTTTCCTCTTTTCGATCTTATCTTATATCTTCTTTCCTATTTCTAGCTTCTTTTCTATCTTTCCATCTCATCTATTCTTTTGACCTATCTTTTCTAAACTTGACATCCTAGATCCATTTTCGGGATCAAAATCCAAATTCGGGCTCATCTTGCTAGTCAAACTTTCTTCCTTCTTCAATGTAGTTGGCTGACCTATTGAGGCTTAATCTTTGAATCTTGTTGGGGAAATCTTCATTTCTTCATCATTTCTACTCTCTTCCACTCTTTGCTTTCATTTCTATTTCATCTCATTTTATCTTTCTTCTTTATTTGACCTAATTCTTATGCTTTATCTTTCTTGGTCAAACTTAGTCAAACTGGAGAATATCTTCATTGCCACAACTATCTATTTTCTCTTGATCTATCTTCTTTATTTTTCTCGACATATCAATGCTCATCTTGGGTACTAATATTTTCTCTCTCCAAATGTTCAGTATTGTTGCTAAATAGATTGTGCATTTAGGATCTACTATCTCTATGTGCTTTATTCTTTAGAGTCAGATCTCTCTATCATCTTGGCTTCTCCATCCTTTGATGTAACGAGTTCCAAGACTAATCACACATTAGTCAAAGAGGGGAAAATATAATCGCCCAAAAATGGTCATCTAGACTATGAACCCCCTTTTTTGCATTTGTTCTTAATTTATCCATTGGTTATCTTTGATCAAATCTCCAAAAATTAATTTATTCGAGTATGACGTATGGTGTGACCACTTTATTGAGGATATGATTGAACAACATGATGATCTTAAAAGATTGATTGAGGCAAATATGGAGGCCTACTGTTATGAAATCCCTTAGCTCAATCATGATGTGACAATGATTGCAAATGTCAAGTTCATTAAAGTGTCAAATTTGGGTCTTTTTTACCCATGTCATCTTCCTATATGATCTATGTTAATACTAACATGCAAAATTATAAGTACACCTTGTAGAGTTTAAATGAAATTCATTACAAATTTTTCACATGGCTCCTCCAACTTCTCATGTGCCAAACTGCCTATTTTGTGCCACTTCATTACTCACAATTAATGGCATGGATCTTGCATATCAAAACATATTATTGTTCAACTGCCCATGTACACTCCATGCTTACAAAATAATCTGCTGACTTCTATTTGGTAACACTCTATGAATATGTCGACATTTGTGAATGTTGTGCTATTTGTGAGACTTGTCATAGACTGCATAGGTTGATCTTGCTAAAGAATCATCACATATGGATTCCACCAAGCCCTGAAGAAAATGTGCTACCTATGCAAGTTGATGATGCAACCTTGGATTTGATGTTCTTTATTCACTCTCTCTCCATCCATTAGGAGACAAAGTAGGTAATTGGGGAGGAAATTATTTGTCCATCTTTGAAGCATTTTCTCTACCCTTCAAACAAGGTGTCTATCTTTCTTTCCAATGCTATGGATATTATGCAATCACCCCAACTCTTGCTATCATTAGGCACCAAGGACATCAAGTATTATTTCTTTGTTGATATTAAGCTTAAAAGCACCATGCAAAATTATGACTTATGGGTAGGGAAGGCTTTAGTTGGTGGCTTGTTCACACATTTCCAACTATTGCAAAAACATGAAGTTCTGGTTACATATGAAGTGCTTCAAAGAGCCATTGAAAAGAAAAGCCCTTCACATATGAAGTCTACATTACAAGCCATGGCTTGGGCTCTTGGTTTTTAGTTGGAAGATCGAGGTAGAAAAATAGGGTATACCATTTTGGAGTTGTTAAGGTTCTCAAGTACCCCATCTAGCCAATGTTCACAACAATTTCCCTTAGCTAGGCCGACCGATGGTCCATGTGTAGAGTGGAATATCTGGAATGATTCACAACGTCAACTGGAATGCAAACAGGGAGATTTTGGGCTTCAACATCAGTCTCAATGCAATGTAATGCTTGTGTTGGGTTGGTCTCCAAAAAAGAAAACTAAATGATGTAGTGGTTGGGACTCCGTTGTGTCTTCATTGGGTACTTCTGGTGGGAGTTTGGCCACAAGTTTGGGGCGAGACTTGCATACTCAGGCCACCTTTATTACTGGTTGCATTCTAGATGTAGGTGATGATGTTCAAACAATGCAAGCCATTCGAGACTATATTGAGATGGAAGAATGAAAGTTTGAAGTACTAATTTTGTTATTTTGGCTTTTTGCTTATTTATATGTTCAAAAGTAATATATAACTCATAATGTAAACTGGCTTCTTTTTGGCATCTTCAAACTATACTTAGCATGTAATATTTGATGATTCAAATTTTTTGTATTGAGTGAGGATTCTGGGTTGTCTTCTTGATTCTTTCCTAGTTGAGCTTTTAAATCAGTTTTATTAAGAAAATATTATAGTGGTTCTCCCACTTTTTCCTTAAAAAATAAAAAATATTTATTTAAAATATATTTTAGTTAATAAATTAAAAGTTTTTGGGAAATAGATCTTCGTTTTAAACCAATAAGTTATAATTGAATTATTTAGTATTAAATCTAATATTGATTTAATTAAATGATCATTATAAACTTTTAGGGATACATTTTAAAATGAAGTACAAAAACTTGACCCTTGGTTGTTTAAATCAAAATCATATGTTTTCAAAACTAAACAAAATCTATGAAACTACATTTCTATGATGTATGCTTTCTTTTGTGTTGGGTTTGGGGTTGACGTAGTGCTTTGACCAATTTCGTATATTTATGAGAGGCTTGGGGGTTTTATTCTATGGCGATGTTATGGTTATATTTTGGTCACGATCTTTTATACCCGACCATGGTGATGTATCACGTGTGTTTTATGATGAGTTTTTCTCAGTGCTTGTTAGTGCTTTCTAGTTGCTTGTATAGAATTGAGGTGATTATGGTGATTTTCCTGGTGTAACCTTTGAGTTTTGATCAATTGTCTTTTGATGCTTTCTAGTTGCTTGTATAGGACTAAGGTGATTACTATGATTGGTCTTTAGGTGATTTCTAGTTGCTTGTAAAGGACTAGGGTGAATATTATGTTTATCTATAGGTGCTTTCCAATTGCTTGTAAAGGATTGAGGTGAAAATTGTGATTTATGAGTTGAACTTTCTATGAGCCTAGGGTAGGTAATCTCTATGTATGTTGGGAAGTGGCTTGTAATGGAGGTTGAAGCCCTAAAGTGGTTGCTTGGAAAAACCATTGTAAGTTGTTTTAATAAGTGATAAAATTTCATTAAATGAGAGTAAAATGAATTAATAAGAGTCATTTTTTTTCTCAACCATGCCTTGAGTGCTAATACAGGCTAGGATTGAGAGTAGAGAGGATGCTTGGTTGTGACCTTGCTTCATTAGTATGCCTTGTTTGTATGAAAGGATATTGATGCTGCATAGAGATACTAGGGGCTAGAGTCTAGAGAGGCTACGAGAGTAACCTTAGAGTTGGATCATGTGATTATACTTTCCCACTTGCATAGTAGATTTTCTACATGTCTTTATTTCCTCTGAGACTAGATGATATTTGTGACTTGGTACTTTTGAGATAGATTGATATTAGGTTTTCCTTGACATAGATGTTGGTTATGACTTTTGATATTGTTATCCATTTGGGACTTGATATTATCTCCTCAACATAGTGGGAGTGGGCCATTTTTGTTACATGAGGTTAGGCAGTAGTTTTTCTTATACCATTAAGATTTGACAGCTGGATGTCATTACTGGATGTGCTTGTTTAGTTGTACCTTTCTTTTTGATCTTGTATTTTTGTTGGATGGTTATATTTTGTTATACTATACTTGATTATCAGAGATCTTATGGGATGAAATATTTATTTTTGATGTATATTCTTTGAGCTTTTCATACCCTGTGACTTATACAGTGGATGATTATGCATTCTAGAGCTATGCCAAGTGGTATCTTATGTCTTTGTATATTATTTAATTGGAATCATACTTGTAATAATTCTTTGATGTGGTTTTGGTTATGTGTTATATTTAATATAAATAAACTTATACATGTGATTCAACATTATGGAACCCTTGTACAATGAAATAAAAAATCTCTACATTTCTACTTCTTCGTTGCAGGAAAAGTCCCTAAGTTTATAGGAGAAGATGGATGAGGAAAGTAAGAAGAGGATAGAGTTGGAAGCTTTGGATGGGAACATCCTAACTAAACTTCAAGAGTATGAAGCTTCCCTCAAAAAATTGATAAAGGATAGTGAAATAGAAATGTAGAGTGTTACTTCGTCCATCTTGATTGCTACAAAATCAATTGGGAAAGCCTCTCCAATTGAAGTGACTTTGACTAATCATGCTTTGATGGTGGTTGGTGGTCTAAGAAGGCACACTAGATAAAGTAATAAGAAAGATGACCTCCAAATCCATGTGAAGAGCATTTAGGACTCTCTCAAAGAGGTCATTGTCCTTGGCTCTTTTATCACTGGAGCTATTAAAGACCTGGTTTAAGTTTGTCTTTATTTTTTCTAATCTTTTGGCCCTTGCTATTTTTGTTGAATCATTTTGGTTTTTGGTCCATGTAAAAAAAACTTAACTTGGTTGTTGGTCCTTGTAAAATCAGCCTTTGAATTTTACTTTGAAACTCTGGGTTACTAGTCCCTGTAAAACCAGTTCTTGACTTTTTTTCTTTTTGTTTGGGGTTTCAAGCCCCTTTCAAACTTGCTTTTATCTAATCAAAATTTCATGGAACCCTTAAGAGATGTAATCTATTTATGATGGTTGTATGTATGTGAGTTATTGCTTCCATTATATTATCACTTCTTGTTATTATGTTTCAAAAAAAATGTGTGGCAAACTTAGTGAGACTTTAGGTTAATTTCATTTGGGTTCCTTGATGGGGTGTTACAATAAATATACATGTATATATTTATATGTAATGCAATTGAATAAATATTCTACATATGATAATCATTGAACATGAACTAATGTATATATATATATATATACTTTCATCTAAGATTATATCTTAATTATGATCAAATAATACTTTCAGGTTGTGAATGGAACAACTTTATTATAGTCATTAATGTTAGTTTAGACATGTAATGTCTAACAATACCTATCAAGTATGATAGACACCGAACATATGTGATGATGAATGGGCATGTCTCCATTCTAAGACATGACCATTCACCATCACACCCTTCATTCACATATATATACTTAATCTGATCGATATTTCCAAGCATCAAAATTGACAAATGTAAGGAATATCTAAAGTATATAACCATATCAATTAAAGAATATTTCCACTATATCACTGAGAATTAAGTATATAGAATCTAAAGATATTTAGATCACTTGATATTGAAGATTGAAACCTAAAAAATAAATTTTATATTAGTCAACATTATTCATACATAGTTTGAAATTTGATATAAACTTACATCTTTACATGGTATCAGAGCCTAGTTAAGGAATAATTAGATTAAGTTTGAGAGTTAAAATTTATATCTTGAATTATAGTCACATATAATTCTTCTAAGATGTCAAACATGATAAGATTTTAAGAACATTTTGAAAATGCTTACAACTTTGCATCTAGAAATCTTTGAATAATAATGTTGCTAAAGGAGAACAAGTTAGAATATATTGTGAAAGAAGAAAAGGAAGAACCAAAAGACAATCTAGAGAAAACTCAATGGATTGAGAAAAATGAGAAAGCCATGAAAATTATAGTAGATGCAGTTAGGGATCAAATAGTACCCATTTTGGCAAAAGAAGAACCATAAAAGAAAAGGAATATTTCATGGAAAGGGATCTTCAAAAAAAAAAAAAAACCTATCTAAAATTAAATGTTTCAGAAGTGGTTGATATGGACATTATGCACTAAATTATCTTTATCGATCAAAACTTCAAGCATCATTTTCTAAAATTGATAAGTCAAATGAAGATCAAGATCTTGAAAAGTATCCCTTCTACTTAGCTTTGCCTAGTCAAGTGTCAAAAAAATCCAACACTTAGATAATTGATATTGGATCTTTAAGACACACCATAGGATATCGCGACAATTTAGAAAGTATGTAAATAGAAATAGATGAAGGAGTTACAATTGGAGATGATTATGCACATTCTGTGAAAGGGATTGGGACTTGTACTATCAAACTAAAAGCTGAAAACACTATTCAACTCTCGAGAGTGTTATATGTACCATGTATTTAAAGAATACTTACATTTGTATCAAACCTTGAAGATAATGGATACAAAATTACATTCATGGAAGGTAAAGTACTAGAACATACAAATAATTCAACTATAAAGAAGGCTCATACTATAGGTATGAGACAAGGAATATTATATGAACTTTGCACTAAATCAAATCAAGCTCTTATTCATGAGACCTTAGAATCAAATGAAATCTAGCATCAAAGGTTAGGTCATTTAAAATTTTGTGCCCTAAAGCCTATGGGAAAGTTAGTAACTAGACTACCTAAATTAAGTCAATTTCATAATGAAACTTGTAAAGGTTGTGCTTTGGGTAAAAACACAAAAGATCATTTCCTATTAGTTTGAGTAAAACCAAAGATGTGTTAGAATTAATACACTCTCGCCTATGTGGCTCCAAGTTGACACCTTCCATAGGAGGATTCTTGTACTATGTGACATTTTTTGATGACTTCTCAAGGAATACATGGACATACTTCCTTAAATGCAAGCATTCATAAGAGATTCTTAGGCAGTTTAGAGTATTCAAAGCTATCACTGAAAAATTCTCTTGAGAGAAAATCAAAATTTTAAGAATAGATAATGGGAAAGATTACACTTCTAAAATAACCAAAGAATTTTATTCAAATGCTGGGATTAAGAGGGAGTTCATAGTTCCTTAAAACCCTCAATATAATGGGGTCGTTAAAAGGAAAAATAGAACTATTGTAGAAGCTACTAGGGCTATGATATATGATCAAAATTTAAGTATGTCATTTTCGGCTGAAGCCTCTAATATAATAATCTACATTCAAAATAGATGTCCTCACTCACACTCGGATAAAAGAAATATTGAAGAATCCTTTTTTGATGTAAAACTAGACATTAGCCATTTGAGGATATTTTGATGTCCTGTTTATATCCATGTACCTAAAGTGAAAAGGAAAAAATTAGAACCTACTAGAAGGAAAGGAATTCTTATTGGTTATAGGAAATCTACAAAGGGTTACAAAGTATACATACTTGGACAAAATCAAATAGAACTCGATAGAGATGTCATATTTGGAAAAGACATTGCTTTCAAAAGAGTAAAAGGTTCAAATGAAATAGAGATGTATGATACACCCAAATCCATAGAAGAGGTTCCTACTCCTGAGATTCAAAGGGAGTACCTTGAAGAGACTAAAAATGAAAATGAGATCCTTCCATAGATTCAAGAAGATAATCTTGAAAATAATCCTAATAGGCCACTTTGGGAAAGAAAAATAATAAAGAGGATCAATTTGTAACACCTAAAGGGATATTCAGAGAGAGAAAAATACCTCACAAATTAACATACAATTCTTTAATGTGTGATATTCCTAACTCTAAACCTTCTAATGTCTTTGAAGGTATCAAGCATCAAGTTTGGAAAGGTGCTATGATAGAAGAATACCAGTCAATACTAAATAATGAGTTTTGGGATATAGTTCCTAGACCTAAAGGGAAATAAGTTATTTCATCTAAATGGCTCTTCAAAGTTAAGTATGCTGGAGATGGAAACAATAAAAAACATAAGGCATGTTTTGTATCTAGACAATTCTATCAAAAAGAAGGAATAGACTTTGAAGAAATCTTTGCATCGGTTGTTAGATATACCTCAATCAAAGATGTAATAGCCATTGCAGCTGCCAAAGGTTGGAAAACCTATCAAATGGATGTAAAAATGACATTTCTAAATAGAACTATTGAGGAAGAAGTATATTTAGAGAAACCTAAAGGTTTTATGATTCATGGTACAACTACTTATGTGTGTAACTTGAAGAAAACCATATATGGACTCAAATAGGCTCCTCAAGCATGGTATGCAAGGATTGAACAATACCTACTTAGTCTTGGATTATCCAAGAATGACGCTAATCCAAATCTTTATTTTAAGGTGACTAACAGTGATATGTTGATTTTAATCCTTTATGTTGATGGCCTTCTAATTATAGAAGAAGACTTTAGAAATAATCATTGTAAGAAATAATTGACTTCAAAAATTTACATGAGGGACTTAGGGATTCTTCATTATTTCCTTAGATTGCAAGTCTGACAGAAGTTAAGGAATATCTTTCTAATTTAAGAGAGGTACACTATTGACATTTTAACAAGATTTGGAATGTGGAATTGTTGACCTATGGCAATACCTATGGAAACCAGTTTACACAAACGAAAAGAAGCAACTGCCAAATATAGACTAGTAGATTCTAGCCTGTATAGATGGATAAATAGATCTATGATGTACTTTGTAAACACTTGATCTAATATCTGCTATGTTTTGAATGCATTGAGCTAGTTGATGTGTGAATCTTGAGAAGTACATCTTGATGTTGTGAATCATATATTGAGGTACTTTTAGGATACCATTGGGAATGGACTTAAATATGAGAATATTAGTATGGAACTACATGGATATACTAATTTTCAATGAGCAGAAAGTGTGACAAATTGGAAAAGCACATCAGGATGTTGTTTTAGCTTAGGATCAGCTACGATCTCATAGATTTGTAGGAAGCAATCTTTTGTTGCTCGGAGTTCAATCGAGGAAACATACATTACAACAACAATGGGAGAAAGAGAAGCAACATGACTTCAAAAACTACTTGTGAGTTTATTTGGTGAGCCTTTAAAGCCTACCACCATTCACTATGATAACCAAAGTTGCATCAAGTTATCCATGAATCCAATATTTCATGAAAGATCAAAGAATATAGAGATCCCTTACCACTACGTAAGAGACATGGTGGAAAGAAGAGCTATCTAGTTGGAGTATATTAATACTAGTGATCAAAGAGCTGACATTCTCGCTAAGACTCTTCCAAAAATGAAAGTTGATCACTTCAGATTGAAACTTGTTATGGTTGAAATGTAAGCTTCTGAGATTAATCCTCAAAATTGTATTAGTATTTATAAATATGTTTAAAATGTAAACTCTTTCATCATATGTGTGACTCTATGATTTATGGGCATATCTTATATACAATATTAAGAGGTGATGATCTTTTAATGATGAATTATTGACTCTAATATTATAAGGTGATAACTTTAGAATGATTAGATTACTATCATGACAAGTATCATGTGACTTGATATTCATGGACAAGTCATGATAGTTAAAATGAAATATTGATAGATATCACATGACATGATATCAATAAAAGATCTTTATGTTTTTTCATGGTGGATATTATGAGACTAAAAATCTATGGATATAACATGACCACTTATGGTAGACATCATGAGATGTGATGTTAGTGCACATACCATAACTTAGAAGAATATCATATGACTTGATATTCTTAAGTATTTTCTTTGATATCACAAGCTAGATGATATCATTTTAGATAAGAAGAACTTGTTGATGTATACATATCTATACTTTGTGGAGTGTTAAAGTATGTAGCTTTGGTTACACAATCTCTATGATTGACGATATGAGAATACCTACATATGTACACACACACACACACACACGTGTATGTAGGTATATAATATATAAATAATATAATTGAATAAATATTATGCATATGATAATCAATGAATATGAACTGATGTTTGGGTAAGTGCACAAAGATGGTGTGCAAAAATGTGGACACCATGAAAAAAGGTAAAAAATACACATAAGTCGATCACGTTATGTGTACTTTTCATAAAAAATTAAAATGGGGCTTGGATCCATAACAAGCCAAGAAAATAATATTAAAAAACATCAACTCAACCATAACACGATCACATTTTTACTCACTAATAACACATTCACATTTTTACCTACTAATAACATGATCACATTTTTACTTACTAATAACATGATAATGTTTTTATTGACAAAAGTATATTTTGTTTCCCATAATGAGATTACATTATGAAGAACTAAAAGCATTACATCTAGTTCTTATGGGCTTTTTATTATTGGGTGGAGGATGAGATGCAACAAGAGAGATTGAAAGTGAGATATATCTAGAGAGATAGGGGGAAAAGGAGATGCAAGGGAGAGAGAGAGAGAGAGAGAGAGAGAGAGAGAGAGAGAGAGAGAGGGAGGGAGGGAGGGAGAGGTAAGGAGAAAGTGAGAATGTAGATGAATGATATAAACACACACACACACACACACACACACACACACACACACACATGTATATATCTAGAGACATATTGCATATATATATATATATATATATATATATATATATATATATATATATATATATATATATATATATATATATATATATATATATATATATATATATATATATATATATATATATATATATATATATATATATATAAAGATAAATAAAATATAAATTTGTTAGTGTAATATATATATATATATATATATATATATATATATATATATATATATATATATATATATATATATATATATATATATATATATATATATATATATATATAATGTTAATGGCAAGTTCCAATTGACTTTACTTTTACATAGATATAACACAATTGTGTTATGGCTAGTATAGTTTTACTAACCATAACACAATCACAATATGTCTAGTATAGTTTATTAAGAAAAACATGATCACGTTATGTCTAGTATAGTTTTACTAAGCATAAAACAATAATGTTTTGTGTTGCCATTTTTTGCCTCCTTGCCAAATTCAAATTTGAATATCTGGCCCATCTAACGGCTACCCACCAAATTTAATGATATTTTAATGCCCAGGGTATTTTTAATATTTTGCCCTCGCTGGCATGCAACTTTCCTCGCTGTCAGATCTTGCCAGATCTATGATGGGCACTTCCTTGCAAGATACAGATGCAAGTAGTTTAAGTATTGTAGGCAAGCCCTTTTGTGCCATGTGGTAGGTGGGTCCATCTTCCTTTGGCCATCCATAGAGATGCAATTTTTTATCCGCCGACTAGATCTTCCCAAATCGACAATCACCGCACGTTCGAAAGATGAAGATGTAGGGGAGTTAAATCATGCAGGAATGGCCCTTTCTAACACGTGGACAACATGACATCACATGGGGTCTTCGTCAAGTTTTAACGCACAAGTTACAGGCACCATTGGATCTCCCCAAATCAAGGGCTGGTGCTTTCCCGTAAGGTCAAGATACAAGCAAGATAGATAATGCGAGGAAGCACTTTACTGCCACATGTCTCTGTGGGACCAATTTCTCTATGGATCTCCAGTTGGATGCCATGTGTTGCTAGGTGTGGTGTGGATAATTCTAGATGTGTGCCAAGTGTTATGGGCCCAGGGTAAGAACAAGGCACAATGTATGAAGGATTTTCTCAATCGTTGATCTTGTGGAGATCAACGATTAGCGCTTTCATGTAAGATGAAGTTGCAGAGGAGTTGCGTAATGCGAGAAGGTAGGTGGAGGACATGTGTCCCGATGGCTCAAGTAACATTGATAGTTAATGATAGTAGTTAAAATAATTGCCACGGTGAAGGTTTTAGCAGGACTGTTGCGGTTAGGGTTAGGGTTAAGGTGGCATAGTTAGTCCATAAGGCATAGTCAAATTCAAGAGGACCCGCAGGGTGGCAAAACAAAATAAGCTCGTTAGTCCACGTGGCTCATCCTGCTTGTAATTTTAGTTTGACTCATTGACTTGCTGTATGAGCCAAAATGATGGAAAAACAAGATTATCTTGCGAATCTGACCTCTGTAATCAATCCCAACCTACCCAGAATGAATGCAGAATGAGAGGGACACTCCACTACCCATTTTTGATCTATCTACCTAGTCAGAATGGTTTAATGGCACCGTTTCTGTCCTCTCAAGGTATTATTTGACATAGAAGATCAGATATCATTGCATTTCGATCTATATCCAGATTAGTTTTTCTCCATGATTATTCTCTGCAGGACTTAATGGTAGGTAGTTGCGAAGTAACTACAGTTAGAGGATATCTCAGTTATGCCTACACTATAAAGGCAATTTTTGTGAATTCTGTCAACGTCAAACCTTTCTCTATTTTCTCTATTATTGCTCTGCAAATTTTTAGTGTAAATTCCCCTGTGCCTCTGAACTGCATGATTTTTTGCCTTATCTCTCTCAGCCATTGGTGTGAAAGTGCAAGAATTCTTTGCCTCCACTAGTGTTTTGTGGAAATATGTAATCTGCATGACTGTATCTCCTATTAGCCAATGAATGATAATATAAGTGAATCTCTCCTTGCTTGTGTCATTCATTTTGGTCTTCTGATCTGCATGTGATTATTAGATTAAAGCAAGTCTGTATGTGTATATCCTTGGTTTCATTCTGGTTCTATAGTGCATGTATGGGCAGAGATTGGTCTGAACACTCTATTTTGGTGCATGACCTCCCTAGATTAGAATAGGTAGATTTGTTTTCTTGTATCCCCTTCTCCCTTTTCCCTTCCAAGAGTAGTTAGGTGCATCCTGATAGTAAGAGGAAGCCGGCCTTCTTCAGAGACTCAAACTCACAGTTCAAGTCCCCCATCTTGGAGGTTGTTTCCATGTTTCACTAGGTTGTCCTCACACATAGGCTTTGGACAAGGGTGCAAACCTAAGTGACAAAAATTTTTGGCAGACCTGGTGGGACATATATCAGAAGATTTCAAGATTAACACTAAAGAGATAGTATTGGCTTTGGTGTTCAAGCCTTCAAGAGGTTCATTCTTCAAGTACTTGACAACTCTAAGCCTCAAGCACATCTGGTTCTACACCAAAGTTGTAGTAATTCATGCCCAAAGCTGAAACAAGGGCATCTTCTAGAGGTAAATTTCAGTACCAAGAGCTTTCATTTTTGAACCCTAGAAGAAGGAGGACTAGAGTATCTTTATCACCAATTAAGAGTGCAATAGTAACAGATACCCCTGCAAGATCTATCTCTACTCCTCCTACTGTTAGATCTCAGCCTAGATTGCCATTAACACATATCAATAGATCACTTGTCTATATGGCATTGTCTAGAGCTCAAGCTTTTGCCACCTTTAATGGTGGAAGTCCTCTTTTATTGGCCCAAAGACACGACATACCAATAGCTGCACTCAAAAGTATACTAGAGTTTACAGGTGAAACTTCCATTTCTCCCTTAGAACATATTCAAGAGGTTGCAAATGTCTGTAATATCCATGGCATTATAGAAGATGATGTTGCAGTTAGGCTTCTAGCCTCATCCCTGAAAGGAAAAGCATTACAATGGTATAGAGGTTTAGCTCATGGTTCTATAATAGATTGGGATGGGTTAGGAGCAGGACTATGCAAACATTTTGAGGACAAAAGTGACCATTTGTCACTTTTAGAGTAGTTGACTACCATAAAAAGAGCCCCCCATGAATGTATGATTGATTTCAACTATAGATTTCAAAAAACGTGGGATAGAATACCTATTTCAGTGAAGCCTACCCCTGGTAATGCCTTCTTGCATTACCTTAGAGCCTTTAATAGTGACGTTGCTACTACAATCCAAACCATGGGAGGGGATACTTTACCTAACGCTTATGCCATAGCAATAAGGGCAGAAAATATATTGATACAAGGAGGGAAGTTAGCTCCAAGGCCTCCTATGCCCTTTTTCCCTGATGTCCCAAACCACCAACCAACAATGGCTCCTCTTCTCGCAACTTCCACATCACAATCCCTTGCTCTAGTACCTCAAACCTCCACACCTTCAAATGGAATAGATGAGATTAAGGAGATGATGCAATCTATGATGCTGAACATGGATAAGATATGGCAGGGCCAAGAGAAGAAGCTAGAGGACTGCTTCTTTGTGATGCAGAAAATGAGCAATAAGGTGGTGACTTTGGAAAGGAAGGCTCAAGGTAAAGCTCATCAATTGCAAGGCCAAACTCTAAATAGTGGTAGGCTTCCAAATTAGAATTATGGGAATAATTATTTTGATCATAATAAAAAAAGTAGTCATGCTTCAACTTCAAATAAAAGCCAAAGTAGGGCCATAGTCCCTCAAAACAACATGGCCCAAGATCAGGATTTTTGTCCCTCCTGTAACTACTCCTACGCTCATTGCATGTGTCAAAAGGCTGAATCTTATTTGGCTTGACCACCCAAGAGCCTACAATACAACCATCATACCAGGAAGGACAATTTAAGGATGCCTCATATGTGCAGGGGCAAGGTGATTGTTCTTTTATGAACCATCAGATGGAGGAACATTGCAATGTAAACCAGGATTCTATTGCTCACAACACTAGGAGCAAGAGAAGGGCTATTGAAGATGTTGCCCCTCCTCCTAATCAGGCCTAAACTTCAAGTGCAACACCTCATGAACAAGCAATCAATGAGAAATCAAATGTTTCTCAACAACAAAGGAAAAATAATGTCAGAAAGGATGTGAGTGATCCTCTAGTTGTTCCACCTCAACCTCCTACAAGGATAGGTCCCAAAGCTTCTACCAAAGTGCCCACTATGCCATTCAGTGTGGTAGAGAAAATGAAGAATACAAATGTGAATATCTCTATATGGGATGCTATTGCTACTATACCCATGAAAAAGAGGTTGCTACAACAAGAATTTGAAAGTATTGAACCAAAGGATCAACCACCCAACATGGAAAGTGCCATAAGCTTAGTGAAACCATCAAATAGGGTAGAAATGAGAAAAAAGGTTAGACCTCCCCCATTCTATGTTTCTCTAATTATAGGGGATAAACTAGTCCACAATTGTATGATTGATTTAGGAGCTAGTAGTTCAGTGATGCCTAGGTGTGTTTCTGATGCTTTGGAGATGAAATATGAGCCCATTGTTAGGGATGTGTTACACCTGGATGGTAGTACTGTCAAGACTGTAGGGATCCTTAAGAATTTAGAAATGGCCCTACATGCATGCCCTAGTTATACTGTAACTCAAGTTATATTAGTGGCTGAAGTCAAGCCACATTTTGCCATCTATTTTTCAAGAGACTGCACTGCCCAAATAGATGGTTACATATCTTCTAATTGGTCATAAATGTTTTTTAGAACAAGATATGGAGCCAAAGCTTCAATTAGAGTAGAGCCTCTAGCCCTCCATCATACCGAGCCCCACACCCCTAACCTCATCAACATGAATTGCATTATCCTAAAAGTGGATGAGAATGACATAGTAAGTGGGCCTACCACATCCCTAGTAGAGATACCTAATTTTCTCTTAGATGAATGGGCTGATGCATATCAATTTGATTCTACATTAGAAACTCTTGAGACAAGCCTTAGTACATATTGTATATTAGAGAAGAATGCTTTAGTTCCCAATCTGGTGGAGACTGAAGAAGATGTAAGTGGGATATGGAGTATGTACTTTGATGGATCAAGGAATACGAATGGGTTAGAAGCTGGTATGATGTTGGTTTCTCCTGCATAAGTAAGGCATTATTTCTCATTCAAGCTCTAATTTAGTTGCACTAATAATGTGGCCGAGTATGAATCCTTGATTCAAGGTCTCCTACTTACTCAAAAATGAGGAATCCAAGCTTTAAGTGTATATGGAGATAGTAGGTTGGTGGTTAACCAAGTGAGAAATCAGAATATCACCAAAAATGGTTTGCTCAAGTCTTATAAACATAGAGTTTGGGATTTTCTTGAAGGTTTCAATGCATTTAATATCTAAAGCATCCCTAGAAAAGAAAATAGACATGCTGATAGACTTGCAACAATAGGTGCATCTTATGATGTGCCAAGGAATCTTGAGGAGAAGAAAGAGCAACAAATCAGAGTGGTAGTAAGGCCTTCCATCCCAGACAATAACACTCATTGGCAAGTGTTTGAATTTGATGAACGAATTGTGAGCTTCTTGCAGAATGAAGTAGAATTTTCAGAGAAAAATCAGTCAAGACTGCAGGATCAGTATGGTGACCAAATCATTAATCTCAGCTCTAACAAGCTGCCTAAAGGTCTCATTACTCTAGAGAGTGTTTTTAATCTTGATGATCAAGTAAGAGGCAGAGTCATGAACCTAGCTACTAATGAAGATGACTACACTCCAGCCATGATTGTTGTTGGAAAGTCCTTAAACATGGGGAAGGTATGTTATGAAATTGAACAAGAAAATTTTATTCATCTATGTCAAGAATTTAATGATGTATTTGCTTGGACATATGATGAATTAAAGGGCTTTGACCCAAGGTTGTTTCAACATACCATAGATTTAATTGATGATGTAAAACCAGTAAGACAAAAACAGAGACTAGTGAATCCTAAAATTGAACCCTTAATGAGAAAGGAGCTATCCAAATTGATTGAGGCCAATATAATTTTCCCTATCAAGCACTCATCATGGGTAGCAAACCTTGTCCTTGTTAGGAAGAAGAATGGAAAAATTAGATTGTGTGTGGAATTTAGGGACCTTAACCAAGCTTCCCTTAAAGATCACCATCCTCTTCCTTCCATGGAGAAGATTTTATCCAAGGTTAGTGGTTTAGAGAGATTTTTATTTCTTGATGGGTTCTCTAGTTATAATCAAGTGCTGGTCAAGGAGTCTGATAGATACAAGACTGCATTCACTACCAAGTGGGGTACCTATGCTTATTGTAAAATGCTATTTGGACTAACTAATGCAGGTGCTACATTTTAGAAAGTAATGAAGATGGCCTTCAAGAATATGATTGAAAGGTTTGTGTTGGTTTACCTTGACGATGTTACAGTGTATTCAAAGAATGTAGATGATCATTTTGGTCATCTCAGACATGTATTCTTAAGGTGTAGAGAGTTTGGGGTATCTTTTAACCCAAGCAAGTGTGTCTTTGCTACCAATCAAGGAAAATTATTAGGACACATTGTATCTAAAGATGGCTTAACCATTGATCCAGAAAGAACAAAAGCAATACTTGCTCTTCCTTTTCCTAAACACAAGAAAGGGCTGCAAAGTTTCCTTGGTAGGATAAATTTCATGAGAATATTTATCCCCCAATCTTGCTACCATGGTGAAACCCCTTACAACTATGCTCAAGAAAAGTATGGTCTTTGTATGGACCAAGGAAAGGAAGGAAAGTTTTGAAGAGATCAAAGCAGCCATAGCCTTAGCCCCTACTCTCATCAATCCAAACTTTGAGAAGGATTTCATTCTTATACCTTAGGTGGTGAGTCAAGTATTTTTGCTGTCTTGACTCAAAAAAATGCTAAAAATGAGGAGTAGCCCATAGCCTTCTTTAGTGAAGGGCTCAAAGAGTATGAAGATAAGTACAGTTATGTTGAGAAACAAGCCCTTGCAATCATCAAAGCTTTGAAGAAATTTAGACACCTCCTATCCCATAACAAGATTTGTTTATTAGTACCTCACGCCAGTGTGAAGGAGTTCCTTTTGAGCAAGGATGTCAGTGAGAAAAGAGCTAGTTGGATCACCAAGGTAATGGAATATGATGTTGACATCCAAGTCACCAAGTTGGTAAGAGGGAAAGGATTGTGTAAACAAATGTTATTTTCTCAAGAATTAGATGAGGAAGTTGCCATGATATTAATAGAGGAACAAGAGGTAAGAAATGATGATTAAAGGAATTGGATGGATGATATGAAGAATTTCTTATTAGGAAATGGATACCCTCAAGGATTAGATAAAGCTAAAAGGAGATAGTATAGATTGCAGTCAATCCCTTATGTCATAATTGATGATATCCTTTTCAGGAGAGATTTTAATGGAACCTTATAGAGATGTATTGATATAGACCAAGCTGAAATAATAATCAAAGAGCTTCATGATGGTCCTGATGGTGGTCACTTCTCAGCTAGAACAACTGCAATGAAGATCATGAGGGCTGGTTACTTTTTTCCATCCTTGTTCCATGATTATCATAGGTATGTAAGGAAGTGTGAAAAATGTGCCTTTTTCTCTGGCAAGAAAAGGCTTTCAGCTCTTCCCCTTCATCCTATCTAGGTGGATCAGCCATTTGCTCAGTGGGGATTGGATTTCATAGGCCCTATCAATCCTCCTTCCCGTTCTAGCCACAAGTGGATTTTAGCTACTACAAATTACTTCAGCAAATGGACAGAGGCCGTTGCATTGAAGGATGACACATAATCTTTAGTTGTTGAATTCCTTGATGGAATTGTGACTAGGTTTGGTGCTCCTTCAACCATTTTTTTATATAATGCAAAGTCGTTTGTAGGAGCTCAGATTTGTGCATGGGCAATTGACCACAACATTTAGTTGAGCACATATCAAAATACTACCCTCAGGGTAATAGCCTGGCTGAGTCATCCAACAAGAACCTGATCAGGATCATTAAAAGGACAATAGAGGATAACAAGAGGTGTTGGCATAAAAAGTTAAGGATAGCTCTGTGGGCTGACAGGATAACACCTAAGAGATCAATAGGAAATTCTCCATTTGTGTTAGTATATGGTAGAGAGGCAAGGCTTTCAATTTCATTAGATTTCCTAGCCCTGGAGTTAGCTCATCAGTTGGAGCTAGTTGAAAATGATGCCATGATAGTGAGGATGGTAGAGCTGATGGAGCTAGAAGAGAAAAGAAATCAGGCCATGCAAACCCTAGAGACACATCAATGATAGGTAAAGAAGAGCTTTGACAAGAAAGTCAGGGTCAGGACTTTCAGAGAAGGTGATTTGGTTTTGAAATGGGATGTAGACAGGGAAAAACCAAGGAGGCACTCAAAATTTGACACACTATGGAGTGGTCCCTATATGATTGAAAGTTGTAAATAGAAAAATGCTTCCCAGTTAAGCAAGGATGATGGTGAGATTCTGCCTATCCCAGTCAATGGGATCTATCTCAAGCCATATTTTTGAGGGTTCAAGATTCCATGTGCATAGTTAGCTTAGTTTTGTTTCCAATTTTTTCCTACTTTTCCAAGAAGTGCACGAGCACAGGGTTGTCTCTTTGTGAGACAACGAGTTTTGAAATTTTTGAGGGTTGCAGAGATGTTTGATTCCTATTTCGAATTGCAGAAACAGATTTTCTTCAGAGTTTTATGCCTGTAGGGGTAGGATTAGGGTTTTATGGCATAATGATTCACATTTTCCATAACTCTGTAGCCCAATGGATGCTTTAGGCCACTGGTCATATGCATAGTAGGCTCACATTCCCTGTGAGTCACTAGATTGTTGCCATTTTTTGCCTCCCCGCCAAATTCAAATTTGAATATCTGGCCCATCTAATGGCTACCCACCAAATTTAATGATATTTTAATGCCCAGGGTATTTTTAATATTTTGCCCTCGCCGGCGTGCAACTTTCCTCGTCGTCAGATCTTGCCAGATCTATGGCGGGCACTTCCCCGCAAGATAAAGATGCAAGTGTTTTAAGTATTGCAAGCAAGCCCTTTTGAGTCACGTGGCAGATGGGTCCATCTTCCTTTGGCCAATTGTAGAGATGTAGTTTTTTATCTGCCGACCAGATCTTCCTAGATCGATGATCACTGCACACCCGCAAGATGAAGATGTAGGGAGTTAAATCATGCAAGGATGCCCCTTTGTGACATGTGGACAACATGACATCATGTGGGGTCTTTGTCAAGTTTCAATGCGCAAGTTACGAGCATTGTCGAATCTCTCCAAATCAAGGGCTAACACTTTCCTACAAGGCAAAGGTGCAGGCAAGATAGATAATGTGGGGAAGTGCTTTGCCGCCACTTGTCTCTACGGGACCAGTTTCTTTGTGGGTCACTAGTTGGGTGCCATGTGTTTCCAGTGTAGTGCCTGCCCCTAGTTTACATTTTCGAGCTACATTTCTGATATCTTTGCAGAACTCTTTTAGGCCAATTTATGTTTGATGATTAGTATTATTATTTTAGAGATTACCAGATGATGTTTACACTCAGTTTATTATATGATGAGATTACTTGGTAATCTATATTTCATGCATGTATGATGATTATTCAATGGTTTTAGATATCGATGATGATTAGTTAGATAGTTTATTATTCCATGTGCTTCTTATGGATACTTACCCCATACTGCATGTGTATGGTGTGCGTGTTGTTTTATTTATGTATGGTGTTTCTGATATGGTTAAGGAAGGGAGTCGTAGTCACCTGCTAGTCGGGATCTACACGATGCACAACTTCCTGCCATTGTCTGTTTAGCTTAGAATATTGTGTTTGTACATGCATGGATTTTATGCAGGTTGCAGGTACTGGGTATCGACTTCCCTGAATTGTCAGGATGAGCGTACCCTATCGCACTGTCTCAATGGTAAGAGAGGGGAGATAAACTCTTAAGTCCAAATCCTAAACCCTTTAGCCAATTGTCCTAATTGATAATTAGGACAAGTATCTGAGTTAAGTACCCTCTGAATGCATCAAATGATGTAATTTCTTGATTATAACCCTTTCTGTTTGATTCGGTATGTATCTTTCTATGATGGGTTTTCGTATGTTGCTTTATGAGTCCTTGGTGTATTTTCTATTAATTAAGTCTAATTAAAAAGATTAATTAATGATTTAATTTAATCAAGAATTATTATGATATCTTTATATTTAATTAATTAATTAATTAAATAAAAGAATTAAATTTGGAGATTAAAATTCAAAGATGAATTTAGAATAGAGTAATATTTATTTAATTTAATAACAATATATTTGGAGTTCATTTTTAAATAAATGCTAAATATTATTGTTATTTAAATTAATTAAATATGTTATCAATTAAGTTCTAAAATAAATTAAAAGTTGAAAGATATTAAATTATTAAGAATTCTAGATCGCATGATCTAAGCATGAGTTTAAAAATGAGAATTAAATTAAAAGATTAAATTATAGAAATTAATAATGTTATTTTAATTTCTTAAAAGTGCACATAAGATTAAAGTAATAAATTAATTAAGAATAGAACTCAAGTGGAATATTAAGTAAAGTTATTTAATAATTCAACTTAATGTGCATGAAAGTTGAATGCAAAAAGATAAGAAAAGATAATAAAGGTTAATTTGGAGTTAACTGAGTTGTGCAAAGAGTCTTCTCGGGTAAACACACAATTAGTGCCCCGATTTGAGGAGAAATTGCTTATCACAACTTTGGGGGTTCATTTTTGGGATATTTGAAGTTGGACGAGAATTTTTGGAGAGACAATTTTTGGAAGCGAATTCAGAAAGCTGATACCAAGAAAGTTTTCCAGAGGAAGGTTATTGAGAGGAGCGAATTCTTTTACAGTTCCTGGAGATTGCATAATAGCATCAGGATCAGGTAGGGTCTTGTGTTTTCGATTATCGATTTATTACGCAATTATCCTTTCCTGTCTTCTTCGTGTCTGGGGTTTGTAAATCTGAAATTCTCTGTGAGGAATACTTAAACATTACGATATTGGAATTTATCAGATGCTTTTTTATAAACTTCTGTATACATGAGATTTAAATGGGAAGGGTTGAATCTAATACCGAAATTCTAGATTAGAAGTTTGGATGGTTGACTTTATTTCTATACCAATATATAAAAAAAAAAGAGGCAATTCTTTAATATATATTTATACATTTATATATATTAAAAAGGATTTGAATTAGTATATTTATAAATCTATATATTTATATATGCATATTTATATTTAAACAAAATTAAATTAAAAAAAGAAAATATTATGTAAAACAAAAAAAATTGTTTTAGTGGGGGGGAGGGAATCACCCCTTACCCACCTCCACTATCGGCGGGCCGAGAGTACCTGCCGCCGCAGGCCCTGCGACCGCAGGCCTGCGGCAGACCGCAGTGGTCTCCTCAGCCGACGGGCTATAAACGTATGTTTAAACATGTTTTTTTTGGTTTTTTTTTTATATATATAATTTTTATAATTTATAAAAAACAAATTTTATTATTATATAAAATTTTTAATTAATAAATTTTTAATATATATATTTTTAATTAATATTTAATAATTAAATAATAATGCATTTAACATAGTTTGTAAATATTAATTTATTAATAATTTTGATTAAATATTAATAAATTAAAAATTAATGGTTAGATTAAAATAAGTAATTAGATCAAATGATTATTGATTAATTTAATTAAAATTAGTTTAATTAAAGTTAATTAATAATGAATATTATCTTATTAAATAGTAGATTTGGAAGATTGACTTAATGGAAGTTATTATAGAAATGGGTTAATCGTAAAGGGGTTGATATGAAAACTTTGTTACTTGAAATTTGACATTAAACTGAAACATAAACCTTACCTTAAATCAAATAATATACTTTCAGATCCAATCTCTGAGACTTTGATGTTGTCTTTGTGCTTTGAATGTTTTGGGGTTGGTTTAGCGTTGACCAGTTTAGGTTGTTACCAGAGGCTCAGGGTTGTGAATGTGATATCATGATGATTTGGTTTCGATCTTTCTTAACCTAACCATGGTAATGTGATGAAGTGCTCTATGACATGATTGTATTTACTATTTGTTATTGCTTTCCAGTTTCTTTGTGTGAAGCTGAGATGTACATATTTGAGATACTTGACTTAACCATTTTCAAGTCTCGATCAGTTATATTTGATGACCATTTTGGAGTCTTCGATCAGTATTGTAATTTACTATTGGGATACTTTCTGGTTGCTTATTGGAGAACCATTGGATTTTGTGATCTATCATTGATACCTTCAGTTGCTGATAGAGAATTGTCGTGATCATGTGATTGTTATTTGATGCTTATCTGTTGCTCATGAAGAACTGATGTAATTTTGTGGCTTATCTTTTATGATGTTTTTCAGTTGCTTGTATAGGACTGAGGTGGTTTTATTATGATTCTTTGATTTATGTTTTCATGAGCCTAGGGTAGGTTATCTATGTGTAGAGTCAGGAAGTGGCTTGTAATGGGGGTCGGAGCCCTAAGAGGCTGCCTTGAGAAACCCATTGTAAGTCATTTTTAATAAGTGAAAACATTTATACTAAATGAGAGAAAATGAACCTAACAAGATAATTGTATGTTCTCTCCCATGCGTTGAGTGCTAGTACAGACTAGGATGGGGTAGAGAGAACGCTTGGTTACGACCTTGCATTCCATAGTAGGCCTCGTCAGTACGAGAGGATACTAGTGGCCGCAGGATCAGTAGGGACCCGAGATTCCTAAGGGATTGCTCGGGTAACTTCTATGTGACTTTTGCGATGACACTTTCTCGCTTGCATATTAGGTTTCCTACGTGTCTTGTGGTACCTCTGGGATTCAGATGTCGATCTTTTAGGAACCCTTGAGTTAGCATACTTATAGGATTTCCTGGACTTAGAGAGTACTTATGATTATAGGTTTTGTTATCCTATTTGGGACTTGAGACTATCTCCTCAGCGCGGTGGGAGTGGACCATTTAGGTTCCACGCAGTCGGGTGGTAGTGCTTTTACTCTTACCATTGAGATCCGTTCCGTGGTCACCGTGGCTGGAGTTTTTCGTGATTGGCATTTACCTTCACTATATTCTTGGATTATTATGATGGATGGTTAGATTTTATGATAGATGTTTTATCATTATGGATGTATTGAGGTATCATGTATGGGAATAGTTTCATATATTTTTACTTTACTTTGTGTCATGGATTTGAGGATGTTGTATCTTGATCTTTACATATGTATATTCTTTTAAGCCTTTCATACCCTGTGACTTGTACAGTGGATGATTGAGCATTCCGAATTAATTTGCCAAGGACCATTCAGAACAAATGTATATTATGGACATTGGAGCTTCTGATTATTCTTTCATATGTATGTGATAGTTGTTAGACTTAGAATTGATTAAATTTAAAGGTGACTCAATGTCTTGGGATCTTTAAGAAATGTAACTTACAATGTATGTTTGTCGATGATTACATGTTATTGCTTCCGTTACTATGTGTTTGATGTGTATGTTGTACTTTCTTACTTTAAAAAAAAAATGTTTAGAAAACTTAGTGAAACTTTAGGTTAATTCTTTTGGATCCCTTGGCGAGGTGTTACATCTGGTATCAGAGCCCGAGTTTCTACATTGGGAGCTCTGGGTATATTGGAATGCCACGAGTGTTAACTAGTTGAATAAAAATGCAAACCTTAAACTGAAACTTGAAACTAGTTGAACTGAAACATTATGTA
This sequence comes from Cupressus sempervirens, assembly GCA_028749045.1. Classification (NCBI taxonomy): domain Eukaryota; kingdom Viridiplantae; phylum Streptophyta; class Pinopsida; order Cupressales; family Cupressaceae; genus Cupressus; species Cupressus sempervirens. The sequence goes on along the minus strand of CM053783.1, from coordinate 479,979,724 downwards.
AACTATTAGTTACCTATTTTTTTCATACTTCAACACTTAAGTCTTCAAAACTGAAATTATTCTTAAACTAAAATTATAGGTAAACTAAAAATTGAAAATATCTTATTTGCAAAACATGTGTCTTTTATCTATGTATTTCGGTAGTATGTCTCATGGTTATTTTAGCATCTTGTGTCTTGGATATTATTGTAGGATGGTATCTGGGATGAGATCTTTCGTTAGAGGCTGTAGTCTTGGCCGTGGCAGAGGCCGTGGATGAGGCAAAGATATTAGTGTTCATGAGTCTATCCACAAGAGCCCCATTCAGGAAGAGAATATGGAAGAGCATGTCAGTGAGCATCAGGAAGAGAACCACGAAGAGGGACATGCCGACTCTAAGGAGGTTGATCTAAGGCAAATGATGCAAACCCTTATTGATCGCTTACCTCCTATTCTTGAGCAGGATAGAGCACACCAGGCAGGGCATGAGCATAGACACAAATCTAGGAGTCCTCAGAGGGATCGACATAGATCCATAGTATCTTCTTAGATGAAGGACCTTCAGAGGTCCAAGATCAAGCCCTTTAATGGGCAAGGTTCTGGGTATGTAGCTGAGCAGTGGCTTATTGCCCTTGAAAGGATTTTTTCTATGCAGGACTTTGACAGTAATGTCAAAGCGAGCTTTGCCATTACCAATCTAGAGTTATTTGGGGCCACCTGGTGGACTATTGAGGAGAAGAAGTTGGGCATTAACATGGGTAGTGTCACTTGGGAGATTTTCCTGGAGAGTTTTCATGAGCGATTCCTACCAGAGGAATGGAAGCAGCATAGAGCAGATGAGTTCCATAACCTGAGACAGTTCACTATGACCGTTGTAGAGTATGAGCGCAAATTCTATGAGCTCATGCCTTTTTCGAGATTTAGTGACAACCTAGCGCAGTTGGCACAACATTTCATTCGAGGCTTGAACAACTATTTTATTGGGGGTGTTAAGGTATTTGAGCCTAAGACCCTCAAGGATGCGGTACATCAAGCTATCCTGGTAGAGCAGAGTGTCAACTTTGGGCAAGGGGGATTTGTGGGAGCACCTACTATGGCAAGATCTAAGGGCAACCACAATTTTGGTGGAATCAGGAAGCCTCCCTTACCTAGGAGGAATCAGTATTCTCAGTAGCAGCCTCAACAGCATAAGGGATTTTACCCTCAGGCACCGAGTGGTGGCGGTGGATCCAACTCTAGGATCAATCGCAATGCTCAACATAATAGATAGAATTAGCAATCTCGGCCTGCACAAAGCAGCCAATCTTTTGCTAGTAGGGGTAGCCACCAACGGTCGAATGCACCACCTATAGGGAGAGGATCTGGTAGAGGCACGAGATGTTTTTCGTGTGGACAGATTGGTCATATTGCAGCGTACTACCCACAGTGAGCATCTCAGTATTCAGGACCTAGGCCAGCAGCATCTGAGCCTACAGTCAGAAATGCAGGTGGATCTCATAGAGTTTTTGCAGTGGTGGATCACCGTCAGGAAAACCATCAGGGGACAGTAGTTGAGACTACAGGAGCTATCCGAGGTACACCTCTCTCTGTATTATTTGATTCAGGTGCTACAGATTCTTTCATTTCTCCATCTCTAGTTGATAAGTGTAAGCTGGAGTCGGTTAAGCAAGATCATGGTTGGCAAGTGGAACTAGCCTCAGGTGCTAAAGTTTCCACAGATTCTGTAGTTCATAAGTGTGGACTTAGCATAGGAGGGTTTGAGACTTCAGTTGATTTTTGAGTTATTCCTCTTGGCTCCTACGATGTGGTCTTAGGTATGGATTGGCTTGGCTCTCATAGGGCTAGTATAGACTGCAGAAAGAAGACCATTATGTGTCAGGATGACCAAGGGAAGGATGTTGAGATTGTGGAGATACCGAGGCCTATATTCCTACGGATGATCTCTGCTATGCAACTAAAGCGAAGCTTTCGTAAGGGATGTCAGGTATTTGCCATTACGGTAAATGAGCTTGATGAGGAAGACTCTACGAGGAAGACCCTAGATCACCCTATTTTATAGGAGTATGTAGATGTCTTTTTGAGTGAGATTTCAGGCATGCCTCTGAAGAGAGACATTGATTTTAGCATTGAGCTCACTCCAGGAGCAGAACCTATCTCTAGAGCTCCTTACCATATGACCACCCAGGAGTTAAGTGAGTTGCATTTGTAGTTAGAGGAACTTTTGGCCAAGGGTAGTATTCGACCTAGTGTATCACCATGGGGAGCTCCAGTGCTCTTCGTGAAGAAGAAGGATGGTTCTTTGCACCTTTGCATTGATTACAGATAGCTAAACAAGGTGACAATAAAGAACAGGTATCCTTTACCAAGGATTGATGATTTATTTGATCAGATCAAGGGGGCTATAGTGTTCTCTAAGATTGATCTTAAGTCAGGATACCATCAACTTCGCATCAAGGAGGCTGATATTCATAAGACCGCCTTTCGAACTCACTACGGGCATTATGAGTTCACATTGGTACCCGTTGGACTGATGAACGCTCCATCAGTTTTCATGTTCTTAATGAATGGGGTGTTCCATTCCTATCTTGATAGATTTGTTCTTGTGTTCCTCGATGATATTCTGATATATTCTAGGTCCCAAAAGGAACATGAGGAACATTTGAGTTTAGTTTTGCAGTGCTTGAGAGATAATCAACTTTATGCCAATGCGGCAAAGTGTGATTTCTTTCAATCAGAGATACAGTATTTGGGACACGTTATTTCAGGTGAAGGTATCTCTGTAGACCTTGCAAAGATCCAGGCAATAGTAGATTGGCCTGCACCCACTACTATGTCAGGGATTCATAATTTCATGGGTCTAGCTGGGTATTATCATAGATTTGTTCAAAACTTCTCTAGAATAGCACACCCTATTACCTCCCTTTAGAGGAAAGGAAAGAAGTTTCTTTGGACAAAAAAGTGTGTAGAATCATTTCAAAAACTCAAAGAGCTTCTGACCAGTGCACCGATCTTAGCAGTACCTGATCCAGAAGGTGATTTCATGGTGTGTATAGATGCTTCCCTTGAGGGTATTGGAGCAGTTCTAATGCAGAATGGTCGAGTGATTGCTTATGAATCATGCAAACTCAAGGATCATGAGTTGAATTATCCTACACATGACCTTGAGTTAGCAGAAATAGTTCATGCCTTAGTGAGATGGAGACATTTCTTGTTGGGACACAAATTTGAACTACATAGCGATCACCATAGTCTTCAGTACATATTTACGCAGCCTAATCTGAATGCTAGGCAAAGGCGTTGGATGGAGTTTTTGTGCGAGTATGACTTTGAGGTAAAGTATATCCAGGGGAAGGAGAATGTTGTAGCTGATGCTTTGAGTCATAGGAAACATGTGATATCATGTATGACTCTTAGTGTCGATTTGAGGTGTCAGATACTTCAGGCACTCCCCACTGATCCATGGTATCTGGAGGTGTGCAGTGAGATCAATTTAGGGAGACCCTTGGAGGGTAAGTTTTCAGGCTATGTCCTAGAGTTGGATGGCCTTTTGAGACATTCAGGAAGGATCTATGTGCCACTACTAGATGAGCTTCGCATATTGATCCTATCAGAGGCCCATCGTGCACCTTACTTGGCACATCCAAGTGTCAAGAAGATGCATGTAGATTTGCGACATTTATTCTATTGGTCTGGGATGACGCGCGACATTGCTGATTTTGTGTCTAGATGTCTTGAGTGTCAGAGAGTCAAGGCAGAACACCAGCATCCGGCAGGACTTTTGCAACCGAATCTCGTTCCTTCATGGAAGTGGGACATCATCTCTATGGATTTCATAGTAGGATTACCTATGACTCCTCGTCGTCATGATGCTATCATGGTCACCGTTGATCGGTTGACTAAGGTGGCACATTTTGCACCAATCAGGTCTTCCTACACTGCAGCTTCTGTAGCTAATGTCTTCATGCGTGACATTGTGAGACTACATGGTATTCCTCAAAAGATCATTTCGGATAGGGATCATGTTTTCACTTCCGCATTTTGGACATCACTACAGCATGATCTTGGAGCGCAGTTGAAATTCAGTTCAGCATATCACCCAGAGACAGATGGGCAGATAGAGAGAGTGAATCAATTTCTCGAAGATATGTTGAGGATGTACGTAATGGATAGGCAGACCCATTGGGAGGACTATCTCTATCTAGTGGAGTTTTCTTACAACAACGGGTATCACAGTTCTATTGGCATGGCACCTTTCCAAGAATTATATGGATGCCCTTGTCATACACCTTTGAGTTGGGATAGCCTTGAGGATCTCATCTTGTTAGGTCTAGAGATGCTTCGTGACATGGAGCAACAGGTGGTGCGTATCCAAGAGCACTTGACAATGGCTCAGGATAGGCAGAAGAAGTATGCTGATGCACATAGGTCAGATAAGCAGTTTGCTGTGGGAGAGAAGGTTTTCTTGAGAGTGCGTCCGCAGAAGAGTCCGATCCGTTATGGAAAGGGCTCAAAGCTAGCACCTCGCTTTGTGGGACCATTCAATATTCTTGAGAGGATTGGTCCAGTTGCCTATCGTCTTACTTTACTGTCCAGCCTTGCTCGCATTCACGATGTTTTCCATGTTTCAGTACTTAGACAATATATCCCTGATGTTGTACATATTCTTGATTGGAATGCATTGCAGGTAGAGGACGGGCAGTTGGCTTTGGAGCCAATACGTACTCTGGAGCAGCGGGAGTTGACCCTCAGGGGTCGAACCATAGAGCAGGTAAGGGTCCAATGGGACCCTACTGATGACTCTTCAGCTACATGGGAGGATGCATCTAGATTATGGGATTTATATCCCTATTTGTTTATAGGCTTCCAGGAGTAAGCCTAAGTCTAGGGGGGGTGGATGTAGTGCTTGCCCCTAGTTTACATTTTCAAGCTACATTTCTGATATCTTTGCCAAACTCTTTTAGGCCAATTTATGTTTGATGATTAGTATTATTATTTTAGAGATTACCAGATGATGTTTACACTCAGTTTATTATATGATGAGATTACTTGGTACTCTATATTTCATGCATGTATGATGATTATTCAATGGTTTCAGATATCGACGATGATTAGTGAGATGGTTTATTATTCCATGTGCTTCTTATGGATACTTACCCCATACTGCATGTGTATGGTGTGCGTGTTGTTTTATTTATGTATGGTGTTTCTGATATGGTTAAGGAAGGGAGTCATAGTCACCTGCTAGTCGGGATCTACACGATGCACCACTTCCTGCCATTGTCTGTTTAGCTTAGAATATTGTTTTTGTACATGCGTGGATTTTATGCAAGTTGCAGGTACCGGGTATCGACTTTCTTGAATTGTCAAGATGAGCGTACCCTATCACATTGTCTCAATGGTAAGAGAGGGGAGATAAACTCTTAAGTCCAAATCCTAAACCCTTTAGTCAATTGTTCTAATTGATAATTAGGACAAGTATCTGAGTTAAGTACCCTCCGAATGCATCAAATGATGTAATTTCATGATTATAACCCTTTTTGTTTGATTTGGTATGTATCTTTCTATGATGGGTTTTCGTATGTTGCTTTATGAGTCCTTGGTGTATTTTCTATTAATTAAGTCTAATTAAAAAGATTAATTAATGATTTAATTTAATAGAGAATTATTATGATATCTTTATATTTAATTAATTAATTAATTAAATAAAAGAATTAAATTTGGAGATTAAAATTCAAAGATGAATTTAGAATAGAGTAATATTTATTTAATTTAATAACAATATATTTGGAGTTCATTTTTAAATAAATGCTAAATATTATTGTTATTTAAATTAATTAAATATGTTATCAATTAAGTTCTAAAATAAATTAAAAGTTGAAAGATATTAAATTATTAAGAATTCTAGATCGCATGATCTAAGCATGAGTTTAAAAATGAGAATTAAATTAAAAGATTAAATTATAGAAATTAATAATGTTATTTTAATTTCTTAAAAGTGCACATAAGATTAAAGTAATAAATTAATTAAGAATAGAAGTCAAGTGGAATATTAAATAAAGTTATTTAATAATTCAACTTAATGTGCATGAAAGTTGAATGCAAAAAGATAAGAAAAGATAATAAAGGTTAATTTGGAGTTAACTGAGTTGTGCAAAGAGTCTTCTCGGGTAAACGCACAATTAGTGCCCCGATTTGAGGAGAAATTGCTTATCACAACTTTGGGGGTTCATTTTTGGGATATACAAAGTTGGACGAGAATTTTTGGAGAGACAATTTTTGGAAGCGAATTCAGAAAGCTGATACCAAGAAAGTTTTCCAGAGGAAGGTTATTGAGAGGAGCAAATTCTTTTACAGTTCCTGGAGATTGCATAATAGCATCAAGATCAGGTAGGGTCTTGTGTTTTTGATTATCAATTTATTACTCAATTATCCTTTCCTGTCTTCTTCGTGTCTGGGGTTTGTAAATCTAAAATTCTCTGTGAGGAATACTTAAACATTACGATATTGGAATTTATCAGATGCTTGTTTATAAACTTCTGTATACATGAGATTTAAATGGGAAGGGTTGAATCTAATACCGAAATTCTAGATTAGAAGTTTGGATGGTTGACTTTATTTCTATACCAATATATATATATATATATATATATATATATATATATATATATATATATATATATAGAAAGAGGCAATTATTTAATATATATTTATACGTTTATATATATTAAAAAGGATTTGAATTAGTATATTTATAAATCTATATATTTATATATGCATATTTATATTTAAACAAAATTAAATTTAAAAAAGAAAATATTATATAAAACAAAAAAAATTGTTTTAGTGGGGGGGAGGGAATCACCCCGTACCCACCCCCACTGTCGGCGGGCCGACAGGCCCTGCGACCGCAGGCCTACGGCAGACCGCAGTGGTCTCCTTAGCCGACGAGCTATAAACGTATGTTTAAACATGTTTTTTTTGGTTTTTTTTTATATATATAATTTTTATAATTTATAAAAAACAAATTTTATTATTATATAAAATTTTTAATTAATAAATTTTTAATATATATATTTTTAATTAATAAATTTTTTAATTTTTATTAATATTTAATAATTAAATAATAATGCATTTAACATAGTTTGTAAATATTAATTTATTAATAATTTTGGTTAAATATTAATAAATTAAAAATTAATGGTTAGATTAAAATAAGTAATTAGATCAAATGATTATTGATTAATTTAATTAAAATTAGTTTAATTAAAGTTAATTAATAATGAATATTATCTTATTAAATAGTAGATTTGGAAGATTGACTTAATGGAAGTTATTATAGAAATGGGTTAATCGTAAAGGGGTTGATATGAAAACTTTGTTACTTGAAATTCGACATTAAATTGAAACATAAACCTTACCTTAACTCAAATAATATACTTTCAGATCCAATCTCTGAGACTTTGATGTTGTCTTTGTGCTTTGAATGTTTTGGGGTTGGTTTAGCGTTGACCAGTTTAGGTTGTTACCAGAGGCTCGGGGTTGTGAATGTGATATCATGATGATTTTGTTTTGATCTTTCTTAACCTGACCATGGTAATGTGATGAAGTGCTCTATGACATGATTGTATTTACTGTTTGTTATTGCTTTCCAGTTTCTTTGTGTGAAGCTGAGATGTACGTATTTGAGATACTTGACTTAACCATTTTCAAGTCTCGATCAGTTATATTTGATGACCATTTTGGAGTCTTCGATCAGTATTGTAATTTACTATTGGGATACTTTCTGGTTGCTTATTGGAGAACCATTGGATTTTGTGATCTATCATTGATACCTTCAGTTGCTGGTAGAGAATTGTCGTGATCATGTGATTGTTATTTGATGCTTATCTGTTGCTCATGAAGAACTGATGTAATTTTGTGGCTTATCTTTTATGATGTTTTTCAGTTGCTTGTATAGGACTGAGGTGGTTTTATTATGATTCTTTGATTTATGTTTTCATGAGCCTAGGGTAGGTTATCTATGTGTAGAGTTGAGAAGTGGCTTGCAATGGGGGTCGGAGCCCTAAGAGGCTGCCTTGAGAAACCCATTGTAAGTCATTTTTAATAAGTGAAAACATTTACACTAAATGAGAGAAAAAGAACCTAACAAGATAATTGTATGTTCTCTCCCATGCCTTGAGTGCTAGTACAAACTAGGATGGGGTAGAGAGAACGCTTGGTTACGACCTTGCATTCCATAGTAGGCCTCGTCAGTACGAGAGGATACTAGTGGCCGCAAGATCAGTAGGGACCCAAGATTCCTAAGGGATTGCTCGAGTAACTTCTACGTGACTTTTGCGATGACACTTTTCCGCTTGCATATTAGGTTTCCTACATGTCTTGTGGTACCTCTAGGATTCAAATGTCGATCTTCTAGGAATCCTTGAGTTAGCATACTTATAGGATTTCTTGGACTTAGAGAGTACTTATGATTATAGGTTTTGTTATCCTATTTGGGACTTGAGACTATCTCCTCAGCGCGGTGGGAGTGGACCATTTAGGTTCCATGCGGTCAGGTGGTAGTGCTTTTACTCTTACCATTGAGATCCATTCTGTGGTCACTGTGGCTAGAGTTTTTCATAATTGGCATTTACCTTCACTATATTCTTGGATTATTATGATGGATGGTTAGATTTTATGATAGATGTTTTATCATTATGGATGTATTGATGTATCATGTATGGGAATAGTTTCATATATTTTTACTTTACTTTGTATCATGGATTTGAGGCTGTTGTATCTTGATCTTTACATATGTGTATTCTTTTAAGCCTTTCATACCCTGTGACTTGTACAGTGGATGATTGAGCATTCCGAATTAATTTGCCAAGGACCATTCAGAACAAATGTATATTATGGACATTGGAGTTTCTGATTATTCTTTCATATGTATGTGATAGTTGTTAGACTTAGAATTGATTAAATTTAAACGTGACTCAATGTCTTGGGATCTTTAAGAAATGTAACTTACAATGTATGTTTGTCGATGATTACATGTTATTGCTTCCGCTACTATGTGTTTGATGTGTATGTTGTACTTTCTTACTTTAAAAAAAAAAAGTTTAGCAAAATTAGTGAAACTTTAGGTCAATTCTTTTGGATCCCTTGGCGAGGCGTTACAACTAGGCATGGTATGAATAATGCTAGATGTGTGCCAAGTGTTATGGGCCTAGGGAAAGAACAAGGCAGATTACACGAAGGATTTTCTCTATCGTTGATCTCATGGATATCAATGATCAGCACTTTCTCGCAAGATGAAGTTGCGAAGGAGTTAAGTAATACGGGAAGGTGGGAGGAGGACATGTGTCCTAGTGGCTCAAGTAACATTGATGATTAATGATAGTGGTTAAAACAATTGCCACGGTCAGGGTTAGCAGGACTACCGCAGTTAGGGTTAAGGTGGCATGGTTAGTACATAAGGCATAGTCAAATTCAAGAGGACTTGCAGGGTGGCAAAAAAAAAAAAGCTCGTTGGTCCATGTGGCTCGTCCTACTTGCAATTTTAGTTTCACTTATTGACTTGCTGATTCATGAGCCAAAATGATGGAAAACCAGGGTTATCTTGCAAATCCGACCTCTATAATCAATCCCAACCTACCCAAAATGAATGCAAAACAAGAGGGACACTCCAATACCCATTTTTGATCTATCTACCTAGTCAAAATGGTTTAATGGCACCTTTTCCATCCTCTTAAGGTATTATTTGACATAGAAGATCAGATATCATTGCATCTGGATCCGTATCGAGATCAATTTTTCTCCATGATTGTTGTTTGTAGGACTTAATGGCAAGTAGTTGTGAAGTAACTACAGTTAGAGGACATCTCAGTTATGCCTACACTATAAAGGAAATTTTGTGAATTCTATCAAGGTTAGACCTTTCTCTATTTTCTTTGTTATTGCTCTGCAAGTTTTTAGTGTAAATTCCCCTATGCCTCTGAACTACATGATTTTTTTTGCCTTATCTCTCTTAGCCATTGGTGTGAAAGTGCAAGAACTCTTTGCCTCCACTAGTGTTTTGTGGAAATCTATAATCTACATGACTATATCTCCTATTGGCCAATGAATGATAATATAAGTGAATCTCTCCTTTCTTGTGTCATTTATTTTGGTCTTCTGATCTGCATGTGATTATTAGATTAAAGCAAGTTTGAATGTGTATATCCTTAGTTTCATTCTGGTTCTATAGTGCATGTATGTGTAGAGATTGGTCTGAACACTCTATTTTGGTGCATCACCTCCCTAGATTAGAATAGGTAGATTTGCTTTCTTGTATCCCCTTCTCCCTGTTCCCTTCCAAGAGTAGTTAGGTGCATCTTGATAGTAAGAGGAAGTTGGCCTTCTCTGGAGAGTCAACCTCATAGTTCAAGTCCCACAGCTTGGAGGTTGTTTCCATGTTTCACTAGGTTGTACTCACGCATAGGCTTTGGACAAGGGTGTAAACCTAAGTGAAAATATTTTGTAAATAAAAAGTGTGATCACATTTAGGCTTGTTAATATGCCTGTTAGACTACTCAAAGGCTTGATTTGATGCTTTCCCTCCATTTTTGATGGTTTAGATATTTCTTCATCTTCTAAGATCAATTCTCGTCTTTGTCTTCATCAAGTTTGTAAATGGTGAAGTGGGCATCTCTAAAATTACCACCATAATCGCACACATTTTATTAACTTTTTACCATATTAATTTTCTTTTTGGACCAGAAATTGTGTTGTGGCTAGTATAGTTTTACTAACCATAACACGATCACAATATGTCTGGTATAGTTTAGTAAGAAAAACATGATCACATTATGTCTAGTATAGTTTTACTAAGCATAAAACAATAATGTTTTTTAAATAAAAAGTGTGATCGCATTTAGGCTTGTTAATATGCCTGTTAGACTACCCAAAGGCTTGAGTTGATGCTTTCCCTCCATTTTTGATGGTTTAGATGTTTCTTCATCTTCTAAGATCAATTCTCGTCTTTGTCTTCATCAAGTTTGTAAATGGTGAAGTGGGCATCTCTAAAATTACCACCATAATCTCACACATTTTCTTAACTTTCTACCATATATATATATATATATTTTGGACAAGATTAGCACTGTCAAGTTAATTTTTCTATATAGGTGTCTTGACAGTCCCCTCAGACATACACACTAATACATTAGGGGTAAATTTTCAATGGCAGGCAAATGTAATGTGTTTTTGGGCTTTTTTTTCAATTATAGCCCGACAATGTCGCAATTGCGATGCTAACAAGATATAAGAAAAAAAAAAGATAACGTTGTTGCTACTAGATGCAATGTCGATAGATGGATGGATGATTTAGGGAAAGTTTGAGGTGAGGCCATTTTCGGATTGAGTTGGCTTTGGATTTGTTGGTGAAGGGGAGAAATGGAGCCACTAAAGAAGCAGACAGAGTGGAAAGCCTCCCAGGCCAACCCCTCGTAGGTTTTCTCAGTTTTGCTCCATAGGTCTTGTATTATTTTGTGAGTATCCACACTTCCCTTGTTTCATCTTTTGGCTTCTTTACATGCCCTAGCAATCGACTTAGATTTGTATTGATTCTTTTCAAATACTTATCTTAGGTCACACATCTCTGGTCAATTTGTACCTTAATGTAGACTTGAAATTCTCTTGCGGCATTAGTGTTTAGTAGAATTGTTTTTTGGTTAGCATGGTGATGATAAGATGTCTAAAGATAAAGGTAAATATGTTGTTTTTCATGAAAACTTGATAGAAATGGAACAATCAAGCTTTAGAAAATGAATAACATCAAGGAAGGGCTATTAAAGGCAATTTTCTATCACACTGCAACTCCATAAACTTATGTCAAAGGAAATCTCAAATGAGATCTAAAAAATATTAGAGGAAAAAGCATCAATATAATGCCTAATTCACTAGATGATTAGGAATGTGATCTTTTGCTATGCAGGATTAGAGTCTAGAGAAAACCACTTGTGAATTTTCAATTTAGCTATCTATAGAATTGATTGTTCATATGGTTCCCTTAATATTGGAGAAACTATCCACTTTATTGCTCTCAGGAATAAAGAACATAATGCTGACATTACACATGAATACATAAACTAATATGCACTTTTAAGCATTGTTTCAATACAAAATACCACATTGATTTAGAAGAAACCAAGTTTCTCCATAAGGAAGAATATTATTGCAAGTGGAAATTAAGAGGTATTGTTGAAATTAATAGGCATTTGCATAATCCCAATAGAGATGAACGGTGAGGTTTAAGTTACTCCTACCAACCTATTGTAAATGCTCACAAATAAAGTTGTACACATTCATTGGTTTCTTCTTCCTCCCAATTTATTACAATCTCTTGGATTTTTTTATGTAATTTTTTTGTACTTATTAATGCACCTAACCTTAAAAACACTATATCACACATTTGTTTTTTCTTGCAATGAACTCTGGCATCAGCAATGTTAAAGATTTTAGCTGTGATAGAAATCTTTATCTCTAATTTTTCTCTATGTATTGAAATTGAGATAATACCTATGGATTTTTTTTATAGTTGGATATTTGAGATAATATTATATGAAGTGACATGTGTCATGCATTTGGAAATATGAAGAGACTTGTATATGGAAATTGAAGAGAACATTGGTTGTGATATGAAGAGTCTCTCAATTTTATATATGTGATTGCTTTGTGTGTTGAGATAACGTATCAAGTTGAAAGCATTGTACTTGAACATTTTTATATCAATAAAAGATATATTTTCCTAGTGTGGTTGGGTCTTTCCCTTCAAGCCAAAGTGTTCTCCCAGAATAAATGTCTTGTGTCTTTTGTACCTTTTTTGTGTTCTTTGTTTCTATTTATCCTTACTTCTGGGCAAAACATTAACAATCAAGGGGAATGAGGCAATTTGTACCAAGATTATTTGGGAATGGAGAGATTTATGGTCCAAGCATGAATGGGTAATGAAGGTCTAATACATCACACAATGTCTGAATCGACATTGGAATTAATTAGTCTTACAAAATGGTTGATATTAGTTCCCCATGTTGATTGTGTCCTAGGTATAGTTGGTTCTGGTATAAGTCTATAAAGATAATACAGAAGATAAAGCAACTTAAGATGTGTTGAGAAATTGTTTGGTCAAGGGTCATAGTTATCCTTATTTAGGATTGCAATAAAATGATGAATAGAAAAACCCTTGATCTCTCCTTAGCAAATAAATCATATACCAATAATCTAAATGCATATCAATCCATTGAACAAAAGTCATCTTATGTAAACTAAACTTTTTTTTTTGTTGCAAGATGTCCAAATAATTAATCGGATGCATATATGCAAAAAATTGAATAAAAGATAATTGAGGTAAAATTTGAAAAAAGTAAATGAATGTAGAGCTCATAAGTATATTTCTAATTAAAGATAGCAAGCTTCCACAATCCACATTGAATTTTGTAGTATGTTTTTGGAATTTGATTGTGTAACATTATTTTTATAATTAAAATTTCAAATCATACACCATGATCCAATTTTTGGTTCATTGAACTCTTTCATCTTGATGATGGATCATGGAGTATGATTCAGATGGTAGAAAGCATGTTTCAAAGCTAAAGGCCGCTATCTCAGCGGTATGAGTAGCAAAGCAGCTAGGAGCTAGAAAACTTCATGTTGAGGGTGATTCACAAATCATTGTAAATGCAATAATAAAAGGGACATGGTGGCTTAGCACTTGTGCAACTACATAGATCAAATTAATGCAGAATTAGCTTCTCTGGATGACTCCAAATTATCACATTTGAGAAGACAAGGAAATAAAGTGGTCAACACCATGTCCAATTGGGCACTATCAACTTCATCCATTATGATTATTTCTTTCCTTTCTTTTATTGGCCACCACCAACTTCATCCATTTAATGAGGTATGCAAGCAATGATAGTGATGTGATGGGAGTTCTTGGGGATCCTTGCCAGAAGTGCCAATTAAGTACCATCAATTAGGTTGATAATGATTGAGAATGTTTGTCTTGTGTGCCCCTAGAATTGAATCCTTGATACAAGCTTGATTTGGTAACCACATTGTTGTTTGAGAGGCTTATTGTAGTTGGAGTGATGGAAATTACTTTCACTCTCACTTGCACCAAGCAGCAAAATTCTTATCATGGGAAGAGTAAGAAGACTAGTATTGATAAAATGTTCAATTTTATGGACAATAAATTAATGGAGAGTGTTTTGCTTTTGCTGAGGGAGCTATTCCACCAAGTTGAGAAACATCACAAAACAAACACTGACATCCATTCCAAGATCATCGTATGGGCTCTATAGTTGGATGATCATGGTATGGGCTCTGCAGTTGGGCATTGGGTGGAATGGAGGAGCTTTTTACAAATTCCATTACAAGAATTGGGGTAAATTTGGGTGAAAAGAAGAGTGGACTGCCGAGGATTAAGGCACCAAGTACATGCCTTTTTTGGTGGTTTTATGAAAGATTCAGAAATAAGAGGTTTATAGAGGCCAGAAAGGGATAGTTTACAATGAAAAAAATTGAAGTAATGATCAAGTTCCTGGATGAAGACAGAGAGAGCTTTGTTTCTCACTTTGTGTCACATTTTTCATATCATTCAACATCCCTAAACTCTCAAGAATTAATCATCATAAATTATTATGAGATTAATCTAGAATTTGAAGATTCTTGAACGTAAACAACTTTGGTGAGAGAATGTTTTACAACTCATTAAAAGACAAGCTGAGAAATTGTAACTCTGCTAGTTCTCCTATCCAAATCGAGATACAACCCTAAATTTTGTTTTGCAAGTCAAATACTCAAAGTTTTGTGCAATTTGCAATAGGAGGAGGAATAATAGCTTGCAATTTTTTCTTTACTCAGATTTAGTGTCTCAAGTAGAGGAAGATTCCCTAACTCTTCTAGTACCCCACCTTTGAAATAATTTTGAGTCAAATTCAAAATTCTCAATTGAGAACATTTGACCAGATTTGTAGGAGTGAAATCACTTAGTGCATTCTTTGAAAAGTCCACAAATACTAAAATATTATTGGCAAGACATATAGATAGTGGGATAGAGCCAGTTCACAAGACAGTTGCAAATTTTGCGTCACTAGAAATATATTGAAGAGCCTCCATGTTTTACTTGTTGTAATCCTTGTAATATATTGCTACAGATTGCTAACCAAAGCTCCAAAAAAAATTTCAGCAAAAAGAATATCAACAAACAACATTAATCATATTTAATTCAGTACAAATAAGCTCTTATGTTTGCACTCTTGAAATGCAAACTGTTAAGAAGATTCTATCAAGAATATGTATCTGGGGCAATTGAAATGTATTTTGAAATTCTCACATACATTCTACTCATTATCAAAATTATGCAAGAATTATATATTTTATTGTGTAGATCCACCAAATATTGGTCACCTTTCAAAGTGATAAGAAGTTGCTTCTTGAATAAAATTTGATTGCGCAGAATTATCTTGATTGTTAAAAAAATGTTTTATCTTTAATATTCAATTGCAATCATTTAGGGAAAATTGGAATCAAATGCAATATGTAAACAATTAATTTTGAGAAATTTGGTCAATAAAATAAAGGAGAGGAAGAATCAGTTCAACCCATATAACAACTACTTCTTGGGACTTCTAATTGTATGTAAGAAGTTAAATATAAAAATTCAAATACATCAGGACCAACATAAAACCTTCATGAATTCAACATTCAAAAAGATATTGGATAAAACTATCCATCAAAGTAAAACACTTGTACCTTGATTTTAGGTGAAAGCACAACATTGCAATCAGGCTGGCAAATCCAACTCCAAAACACAACCCCACTAACACTACCCACCATCGATCCATCTCGTCTGCATCTCCATCTGCATCTGTCACTGCTGTGCTGTTCCTTTGTGTTTGGCCACCTATTTCACCCCCACTAGATCTCATTGCTCCATTTTTAGTATGCCCTATGGATGTCCCTATCTAACTATATATCTTTTAATTGCATATAATAACTACTTTATGTGTTTTTTCATGACTGTGTTTGACTCATATAATTGTTATCTCTCTAGCACTATGATGTCATTTAATATGTCTTGCTAAAGCTTCTAAATTTTGTTCCTTTTTCCATGTCATGTAATATGTCTTGCCTTGTCACATATATGTTTTGAAATTTCTGTTAGGCCTTGTAGCTTGTATAATTTGATTGCTGGAGAGCTTCTACAGCTAAGCAAGAAGGCCATTGCACGATTTATAGCTACGCGCTTGGGTATGAAAATTGTATATTTTTTAATCTAATGTATATTTTAACTAGAATTTTAGCTTATATGTTTTGAAATCTTTTTTAGTGGCTTAATGTTGTAAGGTCTCTTGAAATAAGACCTTCAGGCAGTTGGTCAAAGTTTTACAAATAATCTTATCCACAAATTTGCCTAGAGAAATTGACTGAATGTTATAAAAGGTGATTGGGTTAAATGTCTTAGGAATAAATTCAAAGAAAGTATTTTTAAAATATTAAAGTATTTAGCTAGGTCTAAGAAGATTTGTGTACTTTTGAAAATTTTGTTTAGTTTTTGAAAGTTGTAGACTGAAGTTTTCATAGCTCAATTTTTGCTTCCTGCGAAGAATGATCATGTCAGATAATATAAGTGAAGAACAAAATAGGGAGACAATCGCTAGATTGTGGTCTAACTTGAAAAGAAAAGGTGATGGAAAATGTTATTTTCTTTGCAAAATTTGTAAGGGCTTAAATTGAAGAAGACTGCTAATCAAAACAGTTAAGAGACATTGTAGGGAGAATGGTCACATTGAAGGGGGGCATGACTATCATCCACTGGTAAGTTGTTCATTATATCATTTTAACAATTTATATACATATGAAATCACTTGATGATGAGTTGATTATCATGGTTTATTTATGTTAATCAATTTTATATAGGTTGATCTCCCCAGGGAAGTACATGATATGAGCCACACCAATTCGAAGAATATGGTTTTCAAAGTGGAGGAACATGGAGGTGCAAATATCCAAGGTGAAGATAATGATCCCATGGAAGATGACAATCATGCGCCAGAAAATACAATTGAAAATGATGGTATAAATACATTGATCCATGACACATTTAGTCCAAGCATATCTGATCATGATGATGATGATAGCCTTGATGTACTTCTACTTGAGAAGGCGTACGAGCCCCTATAAAAAGACTCCCAAAGAACTCTTCTCTTTGCTATATTGTTGTTGTTGAACTTGAAGGTTATGAATGGTTTATCCAACATAACAATGTTACATATGTTAAGGTATGTCATATATGTCTTTCTAGTTAACAAAGGGTGAATAATGTACCACTAATATTGTTTATATTAACAACTTATATTTTTTGTTGTAGATTGATAGGCTAGTTTTTGTTACCACCATCAAATATTCTACCTCGCTCACATCAAGAATTATCTGCTGTTATGAAAGATATTGGAATGGAGTATGAAGCAATACATGTTTGTCCCAATGATCATATTATATATTATAAAGAACATGAATTTGCAACACAATGCCCTGTATGTCATACAAGTAGATATTGAACAGATCAATTAACAAAAAAGGTGCCTCAAAAGATTCTTCGTTACATCCCCATTATTCCACGGATGCAAAAATTATTCAGGTGTAGTAGCTTGGCTCAATTTATGAATTATCATGCATGCAATAGAAGTCAAGATGAAATTATTTGAATCCTTGTGAATGGTTTGGTATTTATGCACATAGAGGAAAAGTGGCAACACTTCAAAGAAGAACCTCGTAATCTTAGGCTTTCATTGGCAGCGGATGGTGTCAATCCATTTGGATAGATGAGATCTGTTTACTCAATGTGGCCTATTTTTATTATCAACAATAAAATTCCTCCATGGATGTCAATAAAAGGGAGCACATTATTTTGGCAATGATTGTTCTAGGTATCTTATCATTTGATAGTTATTAATTTAAATGTAGTTACAAATCTTGCAGTAAAACAATCACAATAATTATGTAATGTTACTGTTCATTCAAGTGGGTAAATATCAAGTAAAAGATATGCATGTATATATTGAGCCTCTTATCGACGAGTTGGTGGAGTTATCGAACGGTGTGACTATGTATGACATGTCTAGACCAATAGGACAAAGACAATTTCAATTCCATGCAATACTTGCATGGACAATACATGATGCCCCAGGGCTAACACATTTTTATGGTATGTTATAGTGCATTCAAGTTATGCACAATAATTCTAGTTATAAAAATCAACATATTTAATGATCCAATTATATCATTATCTTGTAGGTCTTCAAACAAAGGGAAAATTTGCATGTCCAGTTTGTGGTCCAAAGATGAAATCTCATCATTCAAAAAGTTTAGGAAAGCAAGTGTTTGATGAGTGTAGAAACTTCCTCCATAGGAATCATAAGTATCGAAGTATGAAAAAACATCTTTTCAATGGGAAAGAAGAGACTACATCAAAGCCACGAAGAATGACACCTCACAAAGTTGGAATATAATAGAATTAATCATCGAGGTAATGTCATTCCACCTAATGGTTTATGTTCGTAATTTATATATTTCTATTATGATTTTTGTTTACTTATTGTGTAATTGATGATCATGAAGGTCATCAAGGCAGTACTGACAACCTTCCAAAGGGACTAAAAAGCTATCCTAAACAATTTAGTAGGTTTCCCTACTACGAGCACTTACAAATTGTGCATTTGTTTGATACTATGCATATTGGAAAGAATATAATAGAGACATTGTGGAAAATATTGGATGGAAGGCGTGACAAAGAAAAAATTGTCAAAATTTGTAATGACATTCATGAATCCAATCATGCATTGAAGAATTTCATTCACTCAAATAGCAACAGAGATCAGATTAATATAAGTGCCCTTCCTTGGTTATTAACGAAGCAGCAAAGTGATGCCATAAAAGAAGTCATACAAAAAATTTGATTTCCCATAGGATTTGCTGCGAACATAAACAATCTCATATAAAAAAAAAGTGAATTTGGGCCAGGGCTCAAAATGTATGATTGGCATACTTTCATCAAGGTAAGTTATGTTCTTCTGTATTTACAATAAATTTATAAACTACGTGTACTGTTCATTATGTTATGTTAGAAAACAATGAAATGATTGGTTTATAATTACTGTAGTAGGTGCTTCCTCTATCTCTCCTAGAGCACTTCAACAATAACATCAAACAAGTGATATACGATCTTGGTAAATACATGAGATAATAGTAATATCTGTTCAATTTGTTGTATATATTTATTATATTCGCGATTTTTTTTTCTTGCTATGTAATCTATTGTATATTATTTTGTAAAGTCTTGTATCTATATATTTTTTGTGACTTGAATCTCTTAATGTAGGTGGTTGTCATCTAAAAAAATCCATAAAAAGGATTTAAACTATTGGAAGAGAAGAATTCCTCATTTACTGTGTGAAATGCAAAAATTTCTACCTCCAACTTTTTTCAATACATAGGAACACTACCTCATATACCTAGTTGAGGAGATTGAATTGTGTGGACCTGTACACACTAGGTCAATGTGGATGGTTGGGAGGCACTTGAAATCTTTGAAGGCTTTGGTTCGACAAAGAGTGCATCATGAGGGTTCTATGGTAGAGGGATATATGGTGTACATTACTGAATATCTTCCTAAGTTTGCATCAAATATCCATGTAGATTGCATTTTGGATCTTGAGCCTTTTAAAAAATTAAAAGGGGAGTACTTGATGGGGAAAGGTACATTGAGGAAAGTGAGAGGTAATAAATTATAAGATGTTATTGTAATAAATTATTTCTTAATCTTCAAAATAAA
The DNA here is from genome assembly GCA_028749045.1 of Cupressus sempervirens. NCBI lineage: Eukaryota > Viridiplantae > Streptophyta > Pinopsida > Cupressales > Cupressaceae > Cupressus > Cupressus sempervirens. The sequence continues at coordinate 479,959,887 of CM053783.1, read as the reverse complement.
TTGGTTGCAAGATTTTTTTTTTTTAAAAATTTTTTTTGAAATTTTTTTTTGTATAGGTGCTCAAGAGTGCGATGCACTAAATTTGTATATTGCAAACAATCTTTGATTGGATGACGGTATGGATTGAACGATGTCAACATACATGGGAAGGTGTATCTTCATTGGTTAAAGAAGCTCATTGTAATGGAGATTCCAATGTTATGCAAAGGGAAATAGATTTAGCATATGGTTCAAGAGATTTCTAGGTACGTACAAATTTATTAATCACCTGTATGTTTATCAACTCACGATACAATAATTTTGACATGTTTCACATATTATTGTAGGTTAAACACCACAAGGCTATGTTCTGTAATGGTTAGAAATTTTGTGTCAAAGTGTTGGATGACACAAAGAAAACTTGTGATTTAGGAATAACTGCAGTCTTTCAAGTGACTAATATTTCATCTAGAAACGACTTACATCCTCGAGAGTTTGAAAATTTATACTATGGAATTTTGGATGATATACTTGAGTGTGACTTTAGTTCCTTCAAATTAGTACTCTTTGTTGTCAAATGGAACAGGCTATGACTTAATCCAAATGATCCTAATAGAATTGTTATTGAACATGATAATGGATTTACAATGGTTAATACAAGGTCGTTTGAGCCAGTTGGGGATGAGCCCTATGTTCTTTCAAGCCAATGTGAGTAGGTATTTTACTTAGAGGTTCCACATAAATTGGATTGGTCATTTTTTGTTAGACATGAACCGAGAGGAAGGCCAATAAAGTATATTGCGATGGAAGAAGAAGATACCGAAGAAGTAGAAGATGATGTAGATGGTGATCACGATTGATAGTTATTGGATGACGTTCCTAACACAAATATTCATGAAGAAGAAGAAGAAGATGATGATGATGTTGATTCTATTGATGATGATGATGAAAATGACGTTGATGTTGATGATGACGATGTTGATGATGACGACGATGACAACAATGATGATGATGATGACGACGATGATGGTGAGGATGATGATGATGATGATGACGACAATGATGATGAGGATGATGATGATGATGATGATGATGATGATGATGATGACGACTACGAGGATGATGATGATGAAATTTAGAGGTATGCCATCAATCCTTAATCTATTTAATATTCATTTCTTGATAGAAATATATTTGTCTTTTATGGTTACATAGTTTATTCATTATCTATTTAAAAGCTACAAGTTTCAACTACAAATAGAATACTGCTAATCTAAACTAACTATTAATCTAAATCAATTAAATAAAACTATTTAAAACACATATTGATGCGTGAATGTATTAAGCCTTATTTTCTTTTAGGTCAAAAGTATTTGTAAGTGTTTAGTTTAGAAAAGGGAATTCATTAAATATCTATAAAAGGGAGTTGTACCTAGAATAAAATTAATAGGGAAAACATAATATAAGTGCTTAAGCAATTTTTTGGTTAATAATTCTACCTCTATAGGTGATGCAGAGACCCTAGGTGGACTTGCAATCATTCATAACAAGAGGGACTTCCATAGTGTTCTCACAACACCAACCAAGCATCTTCATAAGATCCCTCTCCTTGATCTAAGCCAACTCCATAACCTATCAGAGTGCACACCAAATCCTTATGCCACCTTAGGTTCTACATCTTTGGAATAATCCAATGAATGTCCCTCAATCCATCCAATGGATTCATCCAAGCAATCTAATCAACAAACTATCAAATGCTCACAATGCCTCAATAGGTGCCAAAATTGACTTCAACTTAACTAGGTGTTTCCTCCACCTCCACACACATCAAAAAACTTCAAATAGCATGTCCCCAAGGTGACTAAGCCCTCAACTCATCAGTTGATACAAAAACCTAGTTTTAGCCCTTCACTAGGCCTACTTCCCTAGTAGGCTTATAATGTGAGCTTGATTTAAGTGTTATATTGTGTACCTTTTAATGTGTTTAATTTTTATGTGATGCTTATGATGGATATGATTATGATTATGATGTGATTATGCTCATGATAATTGAATTACATTTGCAGGAAACTGAATCCCTTTCAGGAGCATCTCGCACAGTCTCATGGATCGACAGGTATAAGTCAATACTCCTTATAGATAGTCTATTTAATACACTTATCAATAGTAAGATTGATGTCTTCTAATATCTCTCCCATTTGCAGGTACCAGTGAATAGGTATTTGTCAGAAGTTTCTTCCTTGAGTGAGGGAAATATAGGAATAGAAGAGGAAAGTGAGACATGCAGTTTATCTAGAATAGGGAGATTAATTAGAGGTCAAAGGACTAGAAGGAAATTCAATAAACACATGAAATTTTGACTTGCTCAAGGGGGGTCATGTTCTTATGATGATGAGATGGAAGGCAACATCGAGGTGCCCTTGAGGTACCAACATCTATAGAAACATTGGGTACCCAAGGAACTTTCTCCAATAAACACTAATTTTTGTGTTAACAAGAGGATATATCGCATAACACCATCATCATTACATGGTTTGGGCCTATTTTCTATGGATGGCATAAAGGTGTCTTAAAAAAAAGTTTCTGAATTGATGGAGTATGTTGGACCATGTTATGATTACAAAAGTTGGATGCATATTGTTCAATAAAAAAAAAGTATGCATAGGAATGCCCTCTCGGAAAATTATATACAACAGCAAGACAATAATCAAAGTAAAAGTGTGGCTATATACATTGATGGAAGGCCAAAAGCAACAGGGAATATTGTGGGTTTTATAAATAGTACACGACCTGGGTCAACTATAAAGAAACCCAATTGCATATTTGATGCCCACAAGGGAAATCATGTATTCATCTGAATCAATACATGTAGGGGAAGAGCTTCTTATTGACTACAATTTGAACTGCATAGATACAAATGAGGCTACTATCATGGGGGTGGTACATACTATTAAACCAAATTCTAATCAATGAATCCAACATACCATTTAGTCAATAAATTTTTGGCTAACATTTTTATACTTGATCTTTGACACAGGGGCACAATATGGAGCAACCGCCTGGAGGGGATGCTGGCGATGTTCTCGGCTCATCTACACATGAGCAGGTAAAACTCATTGTAATTCTGAAAAATAGATAGAATCAAAATGTTATTTTTTTAATGTTGTTTTCTTCATTGCTTTGGAGTAATTTTGATAATACTAATACTATTTTTGTCACAGAGGGCTAGTGGTTGGAGGGAGGGAAAGGAACCTACAATCCCTCAACAACACCCCCTGAGGAGGACCCTTTCTATATTGATTTAGTAGAGACCAATGACCCGATCGGTTCGATTAAATAGGTGCTAAAGAAAATTGGTAGAAAAATTACATGTTTGGAAACCATAAAGTCTACTACTTAGGAAATAAAAGATAGGGGATTTGAATTGTTGCATACCTCTGAAACCTTAAAAGTAAGTATTAATGAAATTTTTAATTATAACAAGAGTTCAATAATTGTTTTTATGTTATGCTCTTTTATGGAATTAATTAAAATATGGATGTGTTGTCTTTATAGAGTTTTTTGCATGATTTTGAGCCCCATTCCCATGATGAGGGTGCTGCAGGTGGTTCAGGTAGATCACATGTTTCATTGCCCACTTGTGTTTTCCACTGAATATATATAGAAATGATCATAATCATTGATAATACATGCTTGAACAATCCTTTTTTTTAATGCTCTAACAATCTTGTCCATGCTAGTCCACACGTTCTATATTTATGCATGCTCTAACAATTTTATTCGTCAGCTTCAAATCAATTGTATCCTATGATGACGCCGCCTCCATCCAGGAAAACCAAAAATCTCTTTTCGACTGCTAAGTTAACAACATGCTGCTTACAAGCATCGACTGTTGCACCATCTAATGGTACACAAATCCCTCTTTTTCTCTCTTATGACAACAACACACAATTTTTTTTTACAACTTTTTAACATCAATTATCATTTGTTCTTTTATACTTCGTGACAAAGACTTATGAAACTTATGAAACTTTTTGCAATAGGAGCTACAACATCATTTCCTGGATGTTCCTATGTTCCTAGTATGGGAATGGTGAAGGATGTCATATTGATCGTCAACGATGATGAAGGCATTCCATTAAAAGTAGCCAAAGTTCTAGGTACTTTAAAGTTATTATTATTCTATAGTGATATAATAGTAATTTAGTTTTTGATCACTCTTCATCGACTAATGATCCCATGAATTTTTTGTAGGGAATGATGTTTTTTGGAGAAAACTTGGTGATGAGTGTTTGTGAATATTCGGGCCCACCCTGCGTACCTGGTGGAACATCATATCCTAACTAAAACCCAAAACCACTATTTTGATTTCATATCATTGCTAGAATAGTTTTCCTTTTCATCCATTTCTTTAACTATATTAAAGGTAGCTTCACTTCATTTATGAGTCTAACATGTTTTTTTTACTTAAAAGGTGGAATAACCAAGACAAACCATTGAAGGATGATCTTATAGAGAGCATGACCCAACTCCATGGACCTCGTGCATTCAAGAGAAATAAGCTCCTTGAAAAATCTGGTTTATGTTTGAAGTATATTAGGGACCAGTATAGAAAAAATTTATAGGATAATCCCAGGTATGAGCATCCACCCTATGTTCCTGAGGTTGAGTGGAAGGCTTTGATTTTGGATGGAAAGTATAGATTTGACAAGAAAAATAATATTACACTAGTAGAGAGTACAACAAGGTATGTGATACTATTGAGAATATACTTATGTACTAATTAACCTCTATATTTATACTATCTAACATATTTCAAACATTTCATAGATTGCCTGTAACATCAAAGACAAAAAAGGCAAGACTAGAAAAGCATGGGACACACAAGCTTGGCTCTAGTGGTTTTTTGAAACTTCAAGCATGAGTTGTAAGTATTAGTAAACAAAAAATTGTATCAAATTTTTTATATAATGTGATGGGAAATGCTAGGATAGACTAGCTTGTCTATGCTCCTGATCCTCAACTTGGATCTCAGTGTTCCTCCACACCAATATATGATGCAGAGTAACATGCTTTGGAAGCACCAACAAACTCCTAGCACCTTGGAACAACTAAGCAATTCAAGTTATCACCCCAATCCTCTGTTCTCCACAAGAACATTAAAGGCTTGATTCACCTTCAAAAAAGGAACTAATCTATTGTTACAACTACTCCTTTAATTCATGGACCCAACTCATCACATAAGGGTACATACTAATTACTTCTCCCTTGTACCATTCAAGGCCTCATACACCCAACCTTGACACCAAGTTTTTTGGACAACTCCAACCCTCTAACATAAATGGAAACCAAAAAAAACATCAACACAACCCAAAACAAATTAGGTCTAAGGAAAACTTGCTATTGCCAGTCACAGGGCAGATTGCAACACTTGACCTTTATTCTACACACCCAACCAAGAGTACAATTGGATCCTCTAGGACTCCCAAACACCAAATACAGTTTAGAACAACTCCAACATGACCAAAATAAGGTGCAACAAGGGTTGGAAACCCTGCTAACTATTTACCATTTCCTTTTGATATTTTAACTACCCTCCATTGGTTGATGAAACAATGCAAGTAAAATTCACCATACCACGCAAAAATGCAGGGCTCAGAGTTCAAGAGATGCCTCACAGAAGAGGATAAGAGAATTGGCTTCCAACAAGGCTATAGAGCCATGGTTGAATGACTATGAGCTGAAATCAGTGTGGAAGGTTCTAATAATGATGCATCTAAGCCACAGGTAAATAAGCTAAATGAAATTTATCTCAAATTGAATACTTTACCAATTAGTCTATTTGATGTTAAGTTCCAATATAAAGTGAGTATATCTATTTTAAGCAAGCAATGATAACAATGCGTAGGATGTTGGAATGCAGCCTGAAAATCCTTCTACATAATCTGTGGATGCTGAATGTTCGCATGATGTGCATCCCAGTGGTGGAGGTATACATTTTCTATTAAATTTTTTAATATGTAATTGCAATTGGTGTTTGAATTAATGTAACATTTTGTATAGCAGCTGTAGAGGATTGAGGGGTCGATGTTCATGAGCATGTTGACATTGAGTCCAGACAAAATGATGTGGTCAGATTAGGTAAATAGCACCAAAGTTATGTTATTTAAAATAATTAAATACCTATAACAATTATAATAAATTATTTTTAATTTAACTCTTTTATTTGTTATTGCAGAGGAACCCCTTTGCAACATCATAGGAATTTGAGATCATCAAGAATAGAGAACAGAACAACTAATGAGGGGGGAATTGATGATGACACTGATGCTCCTCTTAGAGAATACATAGAAAAAAGAAATAGAAAGAAAAAAAAGAAATGATTGTCATCTACATACCTTAATTGATAATGATTGAATTTTATGTCTCAATGAATTTAATTATGTGCTAATGAATGTTCATGAATTATGTGTTAATGTAGAATATTGATGAATGTTGCATGTTAATGAATCTAATGTGTTAATGAATGTTATCATGTGATATTGATTGAATGTTACATTTTATTAATGGTTGAAAGAATGAATGAATGTTAGATGTTAATGGGGAATGTAGAGTGATGTTAGGGGGAGGGGGGTGGGGCCAAATGACCTTCCACCTTCACGTGGTTGGCCTTGTTTAGTAGAGAGTATTAAACTATTCTTGAAACAAAGTGAAGCTCAATAAGATACTAAATATTTCTCTATTTTGTCCTATGTTTAGACTGTTGCCCTATGCATCTAAGGCTTCATTCTTTGAACTATCATGAAGTTCTAAACTTGTAGCTTTTTTATTGGATCCTTGGATCTCAACACTATCTTGGGACTGTGTTATCACCAATAATACGATTATCATAATTAACTAGGGAAACAATGAGTCTCTATGTTTCATTGGATCTCATGCAATGATAGAAAGGAAATGAGAGTATAGATTCTTGTGATGACACTTGAGAAAGCCTTTGCGTGTCTACCCTACATTATCATACAATCAACTTATGATTGATGCATGTGTACAAGTTCTTAAAATTTACAGTACAATTTCCTCACTATCATGATCAGCTTCCCTTTTCCAGATGATGCCTAACTCAACAAGTGAGAGGGGAAAAAGACTAACCAACATCCACCTCTTGCCAATAGATTGTAGTTAGACAATGTCAGAATCAAAAGATCATAATTCAAGTCAATAGAAATAATTAAAATATTGCCTGTATATGATTTGCAAAACAAAATCAATTTTACCAATCTTATTTATAAATTATTCGAATAGGAGGACCTATGGAAAATATTTAGACTAACAAGATATCAAGTCATGGATATTCATAAAATAATACAATACTAATTAACATAAATTTGTATTTAGTGTCATCACATTTAGTTCATTGTATCAAAACATCAAATGCACATAGATAAATAGTTAGTTAATAATCAATTTTTTTATTCACATAATGAGTTAATAAAATGGGTTGTGACAAATAATATAGAATGCTCATGGAATGTGTAAAAGACAAGAAAGCTTATGAATAATATAATCAAGGCCACAAATTTCATACTCAGCATCTCACCTCATTGTAACTGAGCCTAAATTGGAGAGTTCAATCTTCAGAAAAAATCGCAAACCTTACTTTGATTTCCACTTTTTTGTATCATGGATTGTTTAAGTAGTATACAAATCTAGTCCTAATGTCATTATTGTTTTTTCTTGTGAAGGTATATGGGTAGGTATGAAAACTGTGTGCTATTTTGATGAGTAAACTTATGAATGGGTGGGAATAAGTTGACAACGCAGTATTATGGGTAAGTTAAGTATTATCTTCATGCTCAATTTTCCTTATCCAAATAGAAAAGTATACTATTTTTTAAAATTTCTATAGTGGCAGTAAGGGCAAGTATGGGTAAATGCTTATTGCCACTGTAGATGAGGTAGGAACTTCTTAACTATAGACTGGTAGCAAGTGAACTGTTTCATGATTTAAAAAAAATCAATAAAAGAAAAAGGCAATTGCCAAAATGGGAGCTTTTGAAAAAATATGCAACTGCTGAAGTAATTATAAAATCTTATAGAAGACATGTAAATTGTATGATCCAGAGTCTAGACTATCGAAGCATAACAAGGCACATGAATTGTCTTGTCCAGACTATTAAAGTAACGTGTTCTTCTATAATATCCAATTACAAGATAGTTAAACATGGGCATTCAAATGGACTGCCCAATGTTTTTAAAATGAAACTAACCTCTCTCATCTGATGCTTGTTAGAAATAGATAGATTGTTGAAGGAATGATCAATTGGGAAATTCCTACAGACCTGACTAATTAAATATATTTATATTGTGTACATGATTTACTCACACATTTGCCTCAACTAGAGAATGAGAAAAATATGTGTTCAAAGGCTTGATTCACCTTCAAAAATTTTCCCTCATTCTTATAGAAAAGGAAAAGAATATTGAAAATAAGAATACAAAGGAGAAAAGAGAACAAAATTTTAGTATTGTAGTTTCTTAAGCAATCATTAAACCTATCAAGAAAAGTTGAAGAACTTAATGTTAAATTTGAAGGATTCTTTTAATGTTAAAATTTGCTTGCCTGCAAGCAAAGCCAAATAACTTAAAGAAGAAAACTGAAAGTAAATTACCAAGCCAATTCTAGAGTTGAAGACATTAAACCTTTTCAACTGGCAATTGCCACTAACTATTCTATTATTTATCATTTTATTTATGGTCATGACTTGTACGTAATGGAAGTATCTCTCAGGAATGACTGTTGTGTGATCACTCATGATGCCTAGTTCTATATTTTTGAAGGATCCCTGAAGATAATTAGTACCTAGATTGCTAGTTTATCTGGTTAGATAGATGTAAACACAAATATGGTAAATATAGTATTTAGAAAAACCAAAGAAGAGGTTAGAGAGAGATGTAATAGAAGTATGGTAAATCTAATTTTTAGAATGGCATTTCTCTTTAAAAATGTTCTGATTGTAACATACAATGAAATTTTCTGTTAAAATGTCTTCTCTCGAGGTAGAATGTCTATATCAAAAAACGTAAGCTAATTCATATAGATTTGAATAGGTTCAAAGTAATGAAAATGCTAATCATTATTCTATCTGTAACTTCTCCTCCTACATTTACATTTTCCTGTTTCTTGATTTTTATTTATATATTTGTATTTTTCTACTCCTATTGTGATCCAAAATTTTCTATCAAACCTATGTCTATTTCTCATGTTTTTTCTTTTGAGCTTACTTCATTAGTAATTGAAATTATTGAAATGACAATGCATATACAATGCTTACTTCATTAGCAATTGAAATTATTGAAATGGACTCTAGTCATAACTTCAAGGTAAGCTTCCTTCTGGCATGGGGGTTTCCAAAGCCTAAAATTAAAAAGAAGCTGAGTACATCAACATTCTTAACAATAGTATCTCACCAACTATGAGAATTTACTAAAGGAACCATTTGTTCAAGCTACTCTATTTTTGCTAGTGGCTCCTTGCAAATCAATCTCAGGAAATCAAACATGTTGATCATACCGTCTTATATAACCTGCATGAACTTTTAAATCTTTATTTCAATGATTTATTGATGACAAATTTTATTTACAGTCATTAGCTTGTGGATTAGATTGTATTTATATTTTTAATATTAACGTTTTGAATCACATTCAGTGATCTCTCTTTCATTCTGATGATAGGTTATTGTAATTCAGAAACTAATCATTATAATTATAATGAGTAATGCTAAAGACGCAAAGACAATCTAATTCAAAAACTAATCATTTTAATTGTAATTGTATTGGATTGTGGAAATCTGATATTTCTAAAAGATTCCATATCATCATATTCAACCCATACAAAAAAATGATCATATGTTGTCTCAATTCTAACAATTTTATAATTAATTTTTATAAATGTAAATAGGGTTGTCCACCTGCAGAGCAGTTCTCCAGTTGGGTATAGGGAGGTCAAAATCTAGAGGGGGTGGCTTTTGGAAGGGATGGTGAGCTTTTGAAAGAAACACTCAGATTATTTGTTTTTTAGGGCTCCCTTCATAGAAATTGGTTGGTTATTTTTCCATGTGGAATATTTCTTTCTTCTTGAGGAAGCATATACCATCGTGGCGTACCCATCTGTGCATAAATAGATATTGGCAAGAAAGAGTTTGGGGTAAGAATTGACATGTTAGCTAAGGTGAAGGGATTGATGATTGTAGATATTGGGTAATCATTGTAACTCATTTTCTTGTGCCTAACTAAGAATTTTCATTTCACCCGTGGGTTTTCATTGCACTGCAAGATGTATTGCGCAGAGCATTTTATCACAGCAAGTCAAAATGGGCAGCCAGTTTTTTCTTCAGAAGGGGGGCTTCAGAGTTTCTTCACAAGTAATTTCAAATCTATGTAAGACTTAATTGAATCTCATTCTTATTTGAGCAGTGTTAATTGGTAATATTTGGGCATTGGATTAGTCTATCCATGCTATTTCTAATACCAACATCTAGAATAGCCCATTTGAAAGTGACTAGAGAGGTTACATGGGAGTACCAAAATCTAATTGAAGGTTTGATCACTCATGATGCATAGTTCTATATTTCTGAAGGAGGTTGAAGATAAATTTGGTATGAAGATGGATTGAAGATAATAAGTACCTAAATTGCTAGTTTATTAGGAAGAAATGAAAAATCAAAAGAGTCCATAAAGAGGTTGACCTTATCAACGATATTTAGTAGGAGTTTGGTTAGATACATGTAAACCCAAATATGGAAAATCTAGGATTTATAATGGCATTTCTCTTTCAAAAATGTTATGACTGAATATCTAATTAACATACATTTAAAATCTCTCTAGAAATGTAAAACATCAGAAATTGAAAAAGGAAAACTAACATGGGATCTACGTTTCTGATTTGCTACTACTGGTTTAGTATGGGCAGGTATTGACCCATTTAAGAATCTTATATTTGATTTAATTTATTATAATGTGTTGACCAAATTTCTACCTGGGAAGAATAGGGGTGATCAATATGGGTAGGTATTGACAACTAAATATAATTGAGGAAGTTTTGTTTTGTTTTACTTTGTATCCATTACAATTGTAACATCCACCACAAGCATTGCGATGGGGTTGCTGTAGTAGTGACATTGTCTACCGTCACAATTGCCAGGGTGTTTTTCGCAATTGTGATGTCTGCCACAAGAATTGCGATGGGGTTGCTGTAGTTGCGACACCAATCGCCATCACAATTGCCCAGGTTTCTGTTGCAATTGTGATGTCAGCCACAAAAATTGTGACGAGGTTGATGTCACAATAAAGTGGTTGCATAGTGATAGATAGGTGTCATAATTGTGATGGTATAGGATAGATGTCATAATTTGTAACTAAATAAAAATGATGTCTATTACTATCGCAGTGGCAACACATTTCTATTGTAATTGTGACACATAGTTGTCGCAAATCGACGCCAAATGTATTAGTGACATATACCATTTTTAATAACTTTTGATCTACTTAAACAAATGGAAAATAAATTAAATATTATTGTTCTACACATGATTCTATACACTTAAAAAAATGTGTTGATTTTAGATTATTTTGATGCAAGTTATGCCCAACAAAGTTATACAAGAATTTCAGGATGGACTCACTTAAAAAAATCATAGGAAAAAAAATACTCATCAAAAAATTATGAAAAAATAGCCAAGTTCTAGATCTCACTCTTACCTATAATCTTACCAAATGGTTTTTTAAAATACTAAATATAACTATATGTGTTGTGGAGCACACATAAAGAGCTATTTTATGTTTTTCAGCAAATAATAGAAATAGTTTTCTGTGTGCGTAGAGTTTGACCCTCTTGACCTAATCCATTTAAAAAGAAAATTATTATTTTAGAAACTAGATTCAAAATAAAAGTTTTGTGTTTTACACATTTTTGCATTTTGAGTACATGACTCTCAAATGACTCTTGCAAGATTATGTTTACCTTATTTTAGAAAAAAATGATGTCCACTTATACCCCCCCTTTTGCACACCATCTTGGTGCACTTACCTATTCATATATATGTTTTCATCTAAGATTGTATCACAATTATGATAAAAAAAATTATGATCCTTATGTGTTTAGATCAATATAATATCTTTTTCAGGCCGTGAATGGAATGAATTTGTTATAGTCATTAATGTTTGTTTAGACTTGTAATGTCTAACAATGCTGATCAAGTATGATATTTAACACCAAATAGGTGTGATAATGAATGGGCATGTCTCCATTCAAAGACATGACCATTCACTATCACACCCGTCATTCTTATATATATACTCAATCTGATCAATGTTGCCAAGCATTGAAATTGATAAATGCAAGGTACATCTGAAGTATATAAGTCTCTTAGTTAAATAATATTTCCATTATATCATTGAGAATTATGTATATAGAATTAAAAGAGATTCAAATCAATTGATATTGAAGATTAAAACCTAAATAACAAGTTTTATATTAGTGAACATTATTCATACATAGTTTGAAATCTGATATAAAATTAGATATTTACATGTGGGAAAGTCGAAAGGTTAGCTAATAGCCAATAAATTTTCTATTAGTCAACATTATATAGTAAAGCTACATGCAAATTTGGGTTGACAATCTAGACAATTCTATACAAGTTTCATGATTCAAATAGTTGCATTTTTTGTTATGTTATTTGTGAAAAGTTTTCATCCTAATAGAGGGTTGTAACAATTTTATTTTAAGGATGGTGTTGTCAACTATTGTATCCTTGATGTATTGAAACAATTTTAATTACCCTAATAGATGTATGCAAGTAAATACTAGTGAGTAAAGAACAAGAAGCAAGCTAAATATTTAATAGTCTAGATTATTACAACACTTAGATTAGACACTACAAAATCAAACAAAGAGAATGCAAAACATTTACAAGACTCCCAAAAGCTCCAAATGTAGTTTGGATTTGTCTAATGGATGGCATGCGTGATCAAATATTCATGCTCAAATCTTCAAAGATGGAATCAAATAGATGCAACACTCAAAGTATGGAAGTGTGGATTGATTTTGACATTATGAGGTTATAGTTGATGATTTTTGTTCTCAAAATGCCATGGTAACTTTAGCTCAAAAGGTGTATGATTTGTGAAGGGTAGATGGTTCAATTTGTATGCCAAGGTGAGGGAAATGGATGGAAAAGATGCAAAATGGAGAGATTGTGAGGGAGGGTAAGGATGCAATGATAACAAAGCATATCGATTATTCTTTCTCACAAGCAATAGCCTTGTGATACTTGTCACAAGGGGAGCGATTGTTCTTTCTCACAAGTGATAGCCTTGTGAGACTTGTCACAAGGGGAGTGTAAGTGAGGGAAATAGGGTTTTGGAGGGTATGCAACTAGTTTGGGGAATGTGAGAGAAAAAACAAGTTAGCAGGGGGATGGACATGTAAGAGATGTGTAAGAAAATTTAAGGTTGATATTAATGTAATTGGTTGGGGATGTGAGGTATGTGACATGAGAGAAGACTTGGGTTTGGGTTAGGATTGCTTAATTTATGTTTAAATTTGTGTACATGGTTAGGATTACATAAGTGGGTGATTAGGATGGAAAGTGGGAATGATAGGAAAATACAAGTGGTTGGGTTAATTAAGTGAGTTTAATTAGCTAATGAAATGGGTTAGCATGGGTTGGATTATGTTGAACCACTAGGTTGAGTGTAACACCCTGCCAGGGAACCCAAAATAAATTAACCTAAAATTTCACTAAGTTTTACAAACTTTTTTTTAAAAGATAATAAAAACAACAAATAATAGCAAAAGGAATAACTCACATACATAAAACCATCATAAAGAAATTACATCTCTTAAGGGTCCCATGATGCTGAATCACATGTATAAGTTTTATTAATACTAAATCTAACACAACCAAAATCCACATCATGGAATAATCAAAAGTAAAAATTTAATTAAATAACATATAATTACATAGGACACCACTTGGCATAATCAGAATGCATAATCATCCACTGTATAAGTCACAAGGTATGAAAAGCTCAAAGAATATACATCATAAATAAAATGCATCATCTTATTATATCTCTAATAAAAAAATATAGTACAATAGAATATAACCATCTAATAGAAATATAAGATCATATAGAAAGGATCAACTGCATAGGTACATCCAAAAATGACATCCAATAGTTAGATCTCAATGGTATAAAAAAATGCACTACCACCCGACTTCATGAAACCTAAATGGCCCACTCCCACCATGCTGAGGACATAGTCTCAAGTCCTATATATATATATATCCACAAGTTATAACCAATAGCTAGGTCAAGTAAATCCTGATAAAAAACTATCTCAAAGGGTACCAAGACACAAGTATCAACTAATCCCAGAGGAAACAATGACACGTATGAAATATACCTTATTAGTTCATTTTAATCCCATTTAATGAAATGTTATCACTTATTAAAGTTACTTACAATGGGTTACCCAAGAATCCACTTAGGGATCCAACCTCCATTGCAAGCCACTTCTCAATATACACATAGATTACTTATCCTAGGCTCATAAAAAGTACAAATCAAAGAATCGCAATTTTCATCTTAGCCCTTCACAAGTGATTGGAAAGCACCTATAGATAAACTTGGTAATCACTTCAGTCCTTTACAAGAAACTAGAAAGCACCTAAAGAAAAATCATAACATTCACCTCAGTCTTATGCAAGCAACTAGAAAGCACCACAAGATAAAACACAATAATCACCTTAGTTCTATACAAGCAACTAGAAAACACTAGAAGATAACCAATCAAAAGCTCAAGGGTTACAATAGAAAGTCACAATTATCACCTCAATTCTATACAAACAAGTAGAAAGCACAAACAAACACTAATCATAACTCATCATAGAAACATGTGACACATCACCATTGTTAGGTATAAAAGACCGTATACATAACATCATCACAGAAAAAAACTCCCCAAGCCTTTAATAAACATCCTAATTTGGTCAAAGTACTAAGTCAAATCCAAAACCCAACATGAAACACAACATACATCTCCACAAAATTTTAAAACATTATTTTCATTGTTTAATTTGTTTTCAAAACATAAGATTCAATATACAAGTAGGGTTTCAGTTTTCGTCTTTCAAAGTATGATAATTACTAAGGTTTTTGAATTACAAAATATTCTTAGTATTACAAATCATTTTCATATAAAATTGAACCATCAAGCACAACCCAAGTTTGCTAAAAATAACTATTTTCCTCAATTTACAATTATCAATTTTACTTCACTAAAATATTATTAATAAAGTAATTAATAATATATTTAATAAAGAAGACTAGTATTAAACTATTACTGTACTTAAATATTATTATAAACATCTAATAACAATGAATAATTAATAATTATAATATTTATTATCTTATTAATAAAATAATATCTTAATATTAAATTATTACTAATAATAAATATTTAAATTTTATGAAATAATAGCTACATCTTAAAATTATTATTAATAATATTATTCGATATACTAAATTATAAAATTTAACTTAATAAATTTTAATAATTAACTAAAAAGCAATTATATTATGCGTTTATGGCCCATCGATCGACTGTACAAGTTGTCGTGTGCTGCTGTATGCAGCCACAGGCTGTCGTAGTAGCTGTGGTCTACTTACAATAGCCGCATTTTGCTTGGCAACTTTGGTATACTTACAATAGCCACACATTGCTTGGCAGCTGTGATCTACTTATAACAGCTGCATGCTGCTTGGTATCTACTGCATGGTGCCAGAGGGAGAAAGTAAGGAGTGGTGAGGTGGGGGTGGTGACCCACCTACCACCAAACATTACATTTAAAAAATAATAATTAATTAAATAAGTATTAAAAGAAATGAAATTCAAGCTCCCCTCATTTAAAAAGATTTTGATTTCTAATTTATATTATATAAAAGTTTATAGTTATCATAGTAATTACTAACTACTAATTACTATGATATATATATATATATATATATATATATATATATATATATATATTATTTATTTCATCTGTTCAGGGCCGGGTAATAATCTTCACAATATTTCAGTCCTTCTTCACATAGAAAATAAAAATAAAATTAATCTTGTCCTCCACGAACAATTTGGAGAGAACATATAAACAAAGATAAACAGTTAAGATTGTTTTTGGCAACCACTAGTCCCATACATGTTTTGTTCAATTCTTTAAAAAACATCAAACTATGCCTTAAAATATTAAAATGTGCCCTAAACATCAATTATTTCCTAAGTGATAGAAACTATTAATTATACCCAAAAATGATAAAATATACCCTAAAACAGATAAGTACCCCCCACAAACAATATAGAAATATTATTTATATAGTTGCTCCTGCAACACACATCTGTAAAAAAACATTCTTGATTGTTTTTCCCAAACCCTACTCGTATCATAATATAATTCTCTAAAATTTTACAAATGAGGGTTTCTAATTATCAATTCATAAACAAATATTTCTTAATCAAAGAATGATAATTTCACATACAAGGGTTTCAACCCAATTGAAAAGTCTCAAAATAGAAACACAACAGACACGAAGAAGACATATAAATCAAAGAATGAAAAATTGTTGCATAAAAATCCACAAAGTCCTACTTAGATATGATGCTAAAAAAATGAACACATGAAGCTCACAAGAAATTCTCATTCTTCTGAAAACCTTCTTCTAGGAAATTGGCTCCTTCAAACCTCAGTATGGAGAAATGAGCTCTAATTTCCTAATAATGAGTGTTTCCCCAAATCAGGCCTTCGATTTTGCAATCATATGAAACCTCTTTTTCTTAATTACTTTATTATATTTTAATTTTCATGTGCAACCTTTTGCAATTTAATTAAAATATTTTTATTAAATCAATTTCTTTCACTCTTTTATTAATTCACAAGATGTTTTTTATAGTATATTTATTAAGTCAACTAATAATATTATTTAGAGTTTTTTATTAAAATGAAACTCCTGAATAAATTATTATTAAATAAAATAAATATAAATACATTGAAATTAGAACCTTAATAATTTTAAAAAATTTAATCCTTTTATTTAATTATTTCTTAACTAATTAAATATTATTAAATATTGATTATTCTTTATAAAAGTTTCATTAAATTAAATCATAAAATTATATTTTAATTTGATTTAGTTATAACTGGAAATTATAATAGATCCACAAGACTAACTATGACAACTCAACTAGAGACAAAGAATATTATCCAACTCTAGGGTGAAAATCATGAATTCACATCACTGGATGAATTCAGATAGGTAAACAACTCAGATACTTGTCCTACTTTCTAGGATAATTGGCTTAGGTTAGGATTTGGACTCAAGAATTATCTCCCCTCTTTTACTATTGAGATACTGTGATAGGGTATTCTCATCCTGGAAATTTAGGGAAGTTGATGCTTGGTACCTACAATTTGCATAAAATCCACACATATACATCCTGATATATTCTAAACTAAACTTGCAATGATGAGGAGTGGTGCATCATTTAGATCCTGACTAGCAGGTGACTATGACTCCCTCCCTCAACCACATAAAGAACATCAATCATAAAGTAAAACATACACGTACACCATACGCATGCAAGTATGGGGTAAGTAACCATAGAACTGCATATAAATCATTCATCTAACATCATGAAATAACCAAAATCACAATATGAACATACATGCATCTTCATCAAAAGAATAAACATAAACACCTAAAATAATCATGTATTAAGTAGCTCACTACATAAATCAATTGAGTATGAAATACATCTAATCAAATGCAGTAATCAAGTACTGGTAAATAGAAAACATAATAAAAAAATTGGCCTAAAAGAATTTTGCAATACGACATGAAAAGTCAACTAGGGGTAAACTTTAAATTAAGGATGGGTTAAGGGTTAGTTAACATTTGAGGGTTTTAATTAATTAAATTATTTACTCAAAAGGGGAATTTGGAATTAAAATTTAATAGAAGAATAGGGATTTAATAACTAAATTAGACTATTGGTTTTCATTTGATTATTAATTGGACTATAGTCAATTAACTAAATTAACTAGGGGATAACATAAACCAATTAAATATTAAATTCTTACTTAATAATTCCTTAGGAGATGAATAAATAAGATTACTTAATTATATAAGCATATTTAGCTGTCTACATGTTTTCCCTCTAGCATAGTGTTGGGACAACATTATTTCAAAGAAGTTTGAAGATAGATGACACAAAGAAGATTTTAAAAGCAACAAAATTTCACTAGTCTCTTGACTAGGTCATGCCCCCTTGAGATAGAGGTGGGCAGAGAAAATGAGGCCCAATGACATCTCAAAAATTAAGGAAACTAGAGTAAGAAGGAGGATGCATAAAGCCTAAAAGAGGGTTAAAAGGGGCTCATACTCTTTCTATGGGAGTACAATACTAGGGGAGAGTATTTGCACTACTATGAGCCAAGGGATTGAGAAATCAAAAATTAGTGAGGGGTAGATAGGGGGATTTTCTTTTTAAATTGAACCCTTAGGGTAGTGATTGTGGGATTAATGGGACTTGCAAACTTTAGATAGTCTGGGCTTGTAGGATTTTGGAGGATATCTAGTTATTGGATTGATTTTAGATAAGATATTTTGATAAGATTGTTGGGACCAACTAATTCTTTTGGATCATTTGGGATTATGAAAAAATGATTATTTTTTGTTTCCTTTGGATGGGAGGGATAGAATCCTTTAAATCTTGAGCACCCCAAGAAGGAGTATCACCATGTGATGGAGACACACTTTGCTACCACTAACAAAGGTATGCTCTGATACCACTTGATGGGGACACAACCCAAGCACAAAACGGACACAACAGGAAAGGGAAAATTTTATTAATTATAAAAATGTGCTAGTACACTTAGTGCAGAGAAACAGATTCCAAAACATGCCCTATGGGCTTACAATAGCATAAATCTAGAGATAAATTCTTCTCCCAGTACCTTTTCTCAAACTCCACTCCGAACTGCCTTTTATAATGCCAAAAATGTTCTTAATAGACCCTAGAGGGTTAAGGATTAGGAATACATTCTAGAAAGTGCTAGTTGGCATCCAACGACCAAATAGAAGGCTCTAGAAGTTGCATTAGAAGTCGATGCAAAATTAGAAGAATTCAAAAATGTTAACCGAACGCCCGGGAGGCATAACTTTTGAACCGTAGCTCCGATTGACGAACCGTTTACATTTTTAGAAAGCTCTCAAAGTGCTCTATAGCCCTATGGACCAGCTTCGCTCATCCCCCATTTTTTGGCCCTATTTGAGGTCATTTAATGCCCATAACCTGACTTTGAAGCATTCTTAGGATGTCTCCAAAAATCAAAAAATTGCGATAACTTTCAAACTATGGGGCCTTTTGACCTGATTCTTTTTCTGGAATGCTCTAAATTACAATTACAATCATTCGACAAATTTACACCTTCTAGTTCACCAAAATGATGGCTCAATTATATACTCCTTTTTTTCAACATTTACACGTATCCCAAGGTGAATAAAATCTCTAACATAGAACATTGATAGTGGAACTATGAGACTTGGAAATTTTATTTGACCCAAATGGGTATCCAGAAATGAAAACACATGAAACAGAAACTAAGTCTAAGTACATTTTTTTGGTTGACAAAGGATTTCCCTTATACCTCTGGATGCTCCTGCATCAAACACCTAGGTTAGATTGAAAAGTGACCCTGCCACTTTATGAATGGTAGAGTAAATTCCAAATGGGAAACCTCAGCTGCTGATATCCAAGTTGAGTCCTCTATCGACTATCCTTTCCACTTGACCAGATACTCTTCATACTGCCTATTTCTGGTAATCCTACCCACACGACTATCTAGAATCTCCTCTATCTCCTCCTTAGAAGTAGGAATCGGACATGGCTCTAACATCAACTCCTCATCTGCACCATCATCATGATACTCTATTAAGTCTACAATGTTGAAAATAGGAGAAATGTGAATTCCATCTAGCAACTCTACTTCATATGCATTTTTTGAGTCATGTTTCTTCAAAATTTTGCAGGGGCCAAATTTCTTCATTTTCAGCTTGTTGTAAGTATCGACTGGAAATCTTTCTTTTTGTAAGTGTACCATGACTAGATCCCCTACTTGGAATTCCTTATGTCTTCTCGTTTGATCAGCCCTAAATTTATACTCTTGATTCATCTTGGTAATGTGTGCCTGAACCTCCTCATGTAGACGCTTGATATGTTTAGAAAATTCTTCAGCTTCAACACTTGTCCTCTCCCTTTGCTTTATCTCCCTCAATTCTGGTGTAGTCCTTGGGCTACTTCCATATACAATTTGGAATGGTGATCTACCAGTACTCCTATTTATAGAGTTATTGTAAAAAAACTTTGCTTGTGGTAGAATCAAATCCCACCCCTTGGGCTTATCCCCAACTAAACATCTCAGCAAATTGCCCAAACTTTTGATTACCACTTTTGTTTGGCCGTCAGTCTGCGGGTGATGTGTGGAACTGAATTTCAAGTCTGTTCTCAACTTCTTCCACAATGTTCTCCAAAAATAGCCCACAAATTTAGTATCTCTATCAGAAACTATACTCCTTGGGAGACCATGTAGTCTCACCACCTCTCTGAAAAACAAGTCTACAATATGGACATCATCATGAGTTTTGTGGCATGGAATGAAATGTGCCATTTTGGAGAACCTATCAACCACCACAAATACTGAGTCATTACCCCTTTATGTCCTTGGCAATCCAAGAACAAAATCCATACTTATGTCCTCCCATGGCTTTGATGGAACAGGCAATGGCTGATATAGTCCAGTATTGTGACTAAATCCATAGTCTAATCACTTAGTTCTGTCTACAGCAACAGGCTCTTTACAAGCTTTCCATGCTTCAACAAAATCAGGATCCTCAGTGTATAGATTCTTGAGTTCATCAAACCCAACTACTTCAACCTGCATTATTGTAAGCAACAACTGTCTCCTACTTAGTTCATCTGCAACCCTATTAGATTTTCCACTTCTATGCTTCAACACAAATGTATAGCTCTATAAGAACTCCACCCACTTCATATGCCTCTAATTCAATTTACCTTGGCTATTTAGGTATTGTAATGCCTGGTGATTAGTATATAAAAAAAATTCCTTTGGGAATAAATAATGCCTCCATTTCTTTAAGGCCTGAACTATTGCATAGAACTCTTGATCATAAACATAATACTTCTTTTTTGCATCATTCAATTTCTCACTAAAATATGCAATAGACTTACCTTCTTGGCTTAATACAACCCCAATAACACTACCAATAGCATCACAATCCACCTGGAACACCTTTCTAAAATCTGAAAGTGCCAACATAGGTTGTTCTGTCATCTTCTTCTTCAACAATTCAAAACTTCTCACAACTGCCGCAGTCCATTTGATCTCTTTTCTATCCCCTCTTATTGTGTCAGTTAGGGGTGCACGTATGCCACTAAAATTCTTAATAAACTTCCTATAAAAACTAACCTGACCATGAAATGATCTTACCTCAGTAGTAGACCTTGGAGTAGGCCATTCCAAGATGGCTTTTACCTTCTCTGGATCCATTTTGAGACCTTTAGGTGATATAACAAACCCCAAGTAGACGAACTCCCTTTTTGCAAAGATACACTTCTTCAGATTAATTAACAATTTCTCTTCCCTTAACCTTTTAAGGACACTATGAATATGCAATAAATGTTCTTCCAAAGTCTTTGTAAAAATTAAAATATCATCCAAATAGACAATAACAAATTTTTCCAAAAAATTCTTAAGTACCTCATTCATAAGCCGCATGAAGGTGCTTGGGGCATTCATCAATCCAAAGGGCATGACTAACCACTCATAAAGACCCTCCTTGGTCTTGAAGGCTATTTTACACTCATCTCCTTCTCGTACTCGTATTTGATGATAACCAATCTTGAGATCTATTTTTGTAAAGTACTAAGCTCCACTCAAGCAGTCCATAAGATCATCCATTCTTTGAAAAGGAAACTGATACTTGATAGTTATCCTATTTATAGCTTGAGAATCTATACACATTCTCCACTCTCCATCCTTCTTTGGTGCCAGTACTGTAGGTACTGCACATGGACTCAGGCTCTCCCGTATCAAACCCTTTCTCAATAGCTCCTGCACCTATTTGTTTAGCTCCTCAGTTTCAGTAGGAGTCATCTTGTGAGTAGCCTTGTTAGGCAAACTAGCTCATGGGATTAAATCTATCTGATGACTGATTTGCCTTACCGATGGCAATCCTTTTGGAATATTATCAAAAATGATATCTCCAAACTCACCTAGTAAATCTAAAACTTCAAGTGGTATTTCACTACTACCTTCTTTATCTTTCCTAGGAATCAAAGCATAGCACATACGCTAATGTTTCATGCCATCTAAAAACTTCCTTCCATCAACAAGAAAAATCCTAGCACTGCTACATACCTTTTTGCCTTCCTTTTTCATGGGCTTTATTTTATGGCGAACTCCATCCTTTGTTAGAGAGTATGTCTTTGCATGACCATCATGTACTGCATGCCTATTAAACTACCATGGTCTTCCCAACAATAGATGACAAACATCCATTGTAATAACATCATAGAGAACTTCATCATGGTAACTCCCAATTTTAAATTTCACTAAACATTGTTCACTTACCAGGACCTTATGATCGTCTTTGACCGAAGCAATCCGATAGGGCTGGGGGTGTTTCTCTCTCTTGAGCTTCATCTTAGAGACCATCTCCTCTGATACCAAGTTATCAGTGCTACCACCATCAATGATCACATCACAACATTTATCCTCACACTTGCACTTGGTACGAAATAAACTCCTCCTTTGTCTTGGTTCAATCTCACCACTTAGTAGGACCCTTTCATTTACTAAAGTCTCTCCTCCTTCTGCAAATTCTGAATGTGATGATTATGCATCCTCATCCACATGAGCAACCCTAGCTTAACCCTCAGCTCTCCTACCTGTCCTTCCTTGTCGTTGAGGGCATTCAAAGGCACAATGACCTTCTTCATTGCAATGGAAATAGGTACCATGGAAGCCTCCTCTTCCTTTTCCATGTCCTCTACCTCTTCCTCTCTGATTTCCAAAGTCTTTATCACTGGAACAATTGAAACCCTCATTCCTCTAGTTCCTGCTAGTACCCACATCTTCATTTTTCTTTTAGGTTTCATTTCGGCCTCTAGATGACCTACCACTACCCCTTCCTCCTTGACCATGCCCTCTTTGTCTCCCTTCAAACCTCTTATTTAGCTTCTCTTCAACTCGTAGGGCAAACTAGTATGCCTCTTCAATGCTAGTCATTCTTACTAGACTTAATTCCTCCTGGATGCT
Organism: Cupressus sempervirens; assembly: GCA_028749045.1. Taxonomy (NCBI): domain Eukaryota; kingdom Viridiplantae; phylum Streptophyta; class Pinopsida; order Cupressales; family Cupressaceae; genus Cupressus; species Cupressus sempervirens. The sequence continues at coordinate 479,936,449 of CM053783.1, read as the reverse complement.
AGGTCGCAACCCACTGATATAACGAGCAACCTTCTTATTTCCTTCTGTATGCCCTGCTCTAAACAAAAGTCGATACAAATCCTTTGTATATTCTTGGACTTATTTTACTACTTGCTTTAACCCATGCATCTTCTTAAATAAATCAAGCTCGTAGTCAATAGGAATGAGCTGCTTCTTCAATTTGTCCACCATATAATCCCACCTTGTGATCTTATCCTTTCCTCTTCTATTTCTTTCTAATTGAACCTCTTGCCATCAGATTTTGGCATGCCCTTTTAGTTTTCCCTTTGCAAACTTAACCCTATCTAGGTCCTTGATATCCTCATACTCAAAGTACTCTTCTAGTTCATTGATCCAATTGATGAACTCATCTAGTTTCAAATTTCCTTAAAATACACGCACATCAATTGTAGTACTTTTCCCAAACTTAGTAATGGCCCTAAAAAGCCTTTCCTCTGCCTGATTCAAAACTTCCCCATCAAATTCCCCTTTTGGTCCAATTTCTTCTTCATTGTCATCCTCATTTTTTTCACTTGCAGCAACATTTGTTCCTCTACGAAGCTCATCTTGCAATGCTTGTACCTGCCTTTGGAGGGCTCTAACCTCCTCAGGATTAATAGCTCCGACCCTTCCACCATGCTCTCTTCATGGAGGCATTTTCTTAACTCAAACCCATAACCACACAATCCTGGTGCAAACTACCTCACAGTCGAAACTTTGTCTACACACTCAAGAAAACTAGCTTTGATACCACTTGATGGAGACACACTCTACTACCACTGACAAAGTATGCTCTGATACCACTTGATGAGGAAACAACCCAAGCACAGAATGGACACAAAAGGAAAGGGAAAATTTTGTTAACTATAAAAATGTGCTAGTACACTTAGTGTAGAGAAACAGACTCAAAAACATGCCCTATGGGCTTACAATAACATAAATCTAGAGATAAATTCTTCTCCTAGTACCTTCTCTCAAACTCCACTCTGAACTGCCTTTTACAATTCCATAAATGTTCTTAAATAGACCCAGAGGGTTAAGGATTAGGAATACATTCTAGAAAGTGCTAGTAGGGATCCACAAACCAAATAGAAGGCTCTAGAAGTCATATTAGAAGTTGGTGCAAAATTAAAAAAATCCAAAAATGGTAATCGAACTTTCGGGAGGCATAACTTTTGAATCGTAGCTCTGATTGACAAACCGTTGACATTTTCAAAAAGCTCTCAAAGCCCTCTATAGCCCTATGGACCAGCTTCATTCATCCCCCATTTTTGGCCCTATTTTAGGTCATTTAATGACCCTAACCTGAGTTTGAAGCATTCTTAGGATGTCTCCAAAAATTGAAAAACTGCGATAACTTTCAAATCGTGGGGCCTTTTGACCTGATTCTTTTTCTAGAATGCTCTAAATTACAATTACAATCATCCAACCAATTTACACCTTCTAGTTCACCAAAATGATGGCTCAATTACATACTCCTATTTTTTTTGGCATTTACACGTATCCCAAGGTGAATAAAAACTCTAACCTAGAACACTGATAGTGGAAATATGAGAGTTGGAACCTTTATTTGACCCAAATGGGTATCCAAAAATGAAAACATATGAAAAAAAAACTAAGTCTAAGTACATTTTTTTGATTAACACAAGATTGCCCTTATACCTCTGGATGCTCCTGCATCACCATGTAGTTGAACACTTAATTTGATATAAAATTGTCAAGAAATCACTAGGGTTACCAAGAACATCATGAACTTATCACCAAAATTACATAGGATTGACTCAAAATAGAAACACAAGGACTACTCCAACACCACATGTGAATGCAAAAGGAGTAAGAGTTGAAATGACACTGGGTAACCCACAAACAAAAAATATTTCCTAAGTGCACTATGCAACCACATGTTTGGATATGCAAGGGTCATGTTGTTGGAAGTTTATTGGGAAACTAAGATACTGAGAGAGGGGGTGAATCAAATCACTAAAAAAATTAACTTTGAAAACAACCTAATTGCATTCACCACATTATTCATCTCATATCTAGATTGTGCATAACATAACTTATAATTTCAAATGTTGAAATAGATCTAACTATGTATCACATCCATCAGCATGAAGATGTAAACACATTACACATAAGATTTTGGTTACCTAGAAACCCTCCAAGGTGAAGGTAAAACTAGGGTGGGGATGACACCCAAAAATCTTCACTACTGTAGTAACAAATCTGACATTGCTGAGGGTGAAGTGTGAATTTTCACACTCAGCTATGTTTGTGAAACTATGTTATTATCTTCTTCTTTTTACTTCTCCTTTTCTTTTTGCTCTATCTCTTTGTTTCTCTCATCTAGAGGTCCTGAGACTTGTGGTCCTTGCTGAACTATAGTAGACTAAGCTATGTATAATTCTTTGTCTTGCTTGTTATGCTCATTTGAGGCCTTAGTTGCTTCATTGTCCTTTTTTGGTTCCTCAGTATGTTTTGAACTCTGAGTAGTTGGATTGAAAATTGGAGCTTGTGTCTCTCCTATTTTAGCGTAATTTTTTATTTATTGAGTTACAAGAGTGTTAGGTGTAGTAGGGGATACATTTCCATGTTCCTATAAGCTCTGCACACCTATGTATTCTTTATCACTGTATACATCCTCAATAGTTACTTCATTCTTTTCACTCTCCTTTAGACCTCCTTAACCCTTCCCATATTTGTTGGTATATTTTATAGTTAGTCCAAAAATATTCTTCCATAGTAGTTCATTTTGTTGTACAACAACCTCAACTTTATTTTGCAATATCATAAATATTCTATATCTAGGAACAAATCTATTCCTATACTTTTCCAAAAATGTTTTAATTTCGTAGTTGTTAACTCAAGCATTATTTTAGCTAACGTTTCTTCTCTTATTTTCCTTTCAATTATTTTTTCCTATTTCCACTTGGCATCAATTATATTATACAATTTAGTAGGAATTTTGCTTCCTATCTTTATAGGTGTTAATTTGAACTTAGCCATCATCTCTAATATGGCTTCTTCTACCTTAGTCTTATCAACATCACTTAATGTTCCATAATTTATAAATTTGAAACCTAATAAGCCTATAGAGTTCCTAATGTTATCACATACTTCATCAATAGTATTAGGCTTTATATGCATAATGACTCAATAGTGACTTGGTTCATCAGATCCAGTCTTCTCTGCATCTTCCTCTTCATCATCTTTTTGTGCTTCAATTTTCTCTTCTTTGTTTGACCTTTAGTGGTTGGTAATTTTCTCTTTACTGTAGTTGTACCACTAGAGCCTTCACTAGGTTTTTAAATCCTTACAACACCCTTTTCAATGGTGGATGGACACTCATTATTGTTGTTACTGTTGCTCTCAATAGTGTAGGAGGTGAGAGGGGCTTAGATGTTACTGTCTTTACATTCTTCCTCACCTTAGGGTCAACTTTTTTTACTATTTTGGCCTTATTTTGTTGTGGGGTGACAAGTGCTAGGGCTTTACCCTGCTTCTCTACACTTTCTTCTTCTTCCTCTACATCACTATCACTATCTTGATCATCTCCAAGACCTTGTGTGATATTTAAAGGTCCTTCACATTTATTTTATGTGCTTATTTTTGCTTCTAAGTCTTCAATAATTTTCTTCCTCTTCTTGTCAATAGAAGCAAGCTTAATATCTACTATTATTCTTGCTTTTTCTTCTTCATACTCACCAAAGGGCTCAACCTTTGCATCAAATTCTTTAGTAAGTAGTTTAGTGACTATTTCACTCACATCATTAATATCAATATCTTATCCAAAAGGTTTAAGCTAGGCTACTCTTGGCTTAACTGCCTATACATATGTATAGTCAGTGTCAACTAGAAAACACACATCATTATAGTATTTATCAACTATGGATGTAGAAATCCTTATTCTTCTCCTCATTTTCTATTTGAATTTATCAAAATAGCCATTAAAAAAATCTCAAAACTATCTCCCAAATTTGCAATATACTCACTTATCTTCCTTATAGCAAGTTTACCTTTTCCCATTCAACATTGCCAATTATAGGAAACTAACTTTGTACATAAAAGAAAATACACATTATAAATGATCCAAACTTACACATTGAATTCTTATCCTTTCTAATTGATAATAGGTGCTCTATTAGTTGTAAGCACTAGAGTGTGACAAGATCATATACATGGTCTTTTATTACAATCTTCAAGGCTTGATCTATAACCATACATGGCACACTTTTTAGTCAATTCAACTGATAGAATTTGTCTACAATCACTTTCACTACAAACTCAATCAATAGATCAACTATGTTTAAAATATACATGCCATGTCCATTCCACTTGGCCTTGGTGTTTTCCTTTACTGCATATTTTCTTTGGCATCACATAGTCTTCTTTTTATCAAATGTTGGGTATCCCATGGCAACATGGATAATCTTCTTCATAATTTTGACTGGTCAATTCTCTATCCATAACTCCATGTTGTGAATTTGAATCAACACAACCTTGATCCACTCAATTTTAAATTTTCTTAGAAAATCTAGGGCACACGTTAACCCTTTTCTCTCAACAATCTTGAGCTCATCCTTCAATACTCCTTCATCACAACTTTTGGTATGCAGACCAATTTCATAGTCTCCTACTTCACCAATTTTACACATGTAACAACTTTGTACATCATGAATAATAATAGTCCTAGGTGGTATCGATGATAAAACACCCATTAAATCTCCTTTCATAGCAATTTCAGGAATATCATGGTATTTAGGTGGAGGAAAAGTGTCACTCTTCACCAATTAAATATTGCCTACCTCTTCCCCTTAATTCTTCGCTACTTTTACTGCTGATGATGATGCCATTTTTGTGTTAGGGTTTAGAGATTTTTCTTACTGAATAACTTGGCACAATTGATAATCAATACTTGATCACATGTCAACTACGAATTCACTTTCAATCTATTTAGAAATCACTTCACGAATTGCTCAAATTGCTCGGGCTCTAAAATCTAAATGCAAGGTGTGTAAAATGCTTTCAAAATTTTGATATATACCTTCATTCATTTAAATCAGGGCTCTCATAAATATTTTGTGCTCAGTTAGGTGGAATCCAACTATCTTGGTCATCATCACTCTTTTAACTTGGTCTTTATTATACAACTCAATGAATACCATCTAACTTGGCGAACACATTAGTTTGATCGTTTTAAGTGCTCAGTCCATATTGCAATGCTTGGTCAATATAGATAGTAAATTGATGCTTGACACCCAATAATGTAAATGATTCCATTACACTATTCTTTCTATGAATCTATTCTAATGCATCTTGTGCTATATAGATATGAACTTTGGCACAATTTATATGTTAAGAATTAATGTAAGATAATTCATTAAATATGAAGTTCCTTACATACCTTTCTTGATCATCTTAAGATAGCATGATCACCTTGTCCATTGGATTGGGTGATCTTAGCTTCATTTATTCCATTGCTTCCAACTTCTACCTTCTTCTTTTAGGTTTGATTCATCTCCTTCTTCATTTGTTCTACATCCACTTTTCCTTTTCTTTTGATGTGTTCATTGTTTGGTGTTGGTGCTCGGGTCCTTTAGTTCTTACTAACATGTCCAACCTTGTGATATCTAAAACAAACTATGTTTCTATTCAACCATGTCTTGTAATTGCTTATGAAATGTGCTCTTATGCAATTTTATGAAATATAACCATACTCCACAATAATGACAATTATACCATGTATTATAATCCCAATTGTAAGAGTTACCTTTCGTAGGTGCATTTTCTTGCTTTTTGGTTGTCTAGTTAGACTTTGCCTCTGATCTACATTCATGTGCTCTATGACCATAATTTTGACAAATGTAGAAATATCCCTCAAATATAGGTACAATAGGTGTATTTCTCACCTTTGATCTACATTCATGTGCTTGATGACCTTTCTTCTTGCAATTAAAATAGTTACAACTAAACTTAGGTTTAAGGTTTTTCTTACCAATCTTATTTTTGCAAATGTTTGTTGTATGTCCAATTTTGCCACAATGATAGCATGAAGGTTTTCCTTTCGGTTTTGCATTTATTTTCTCTCCACTCTTGGAGGATTCTAGTCCTTCTTCAATAGATGAATGGTGCTTTATATGCCCTAATCTAGAGGTGTCATTGGATGACCTTGATCTGATCAGTTCTTCAAAATATCTTATTGCTTCACTAGGCTCATTTATCATTTCCACTAGTTCTTTCTTAGATATTAGCTCATTCCTTAGTTGGTCACTTTGTGATCTCATATTTTCTATCTCCATATCTTTCTTTTTCAGTTCTTGATTTGAAAGTATCAATTGATTAATCATATTTAGCTGAGTGTTAGTAAACTTTTGTACATCAGAAGACCTTTCTTCAAGTCTAGTAGCCATTTATCTTTTGTCTTCTTCAGCCACAACTTTATCTTCTTCATCTTTATTCTTTTGTTCAGTCACTTCACATAGCCTTACCGATTGGATTTAATGTTCTCTCTTCAATCTATTGACTTCTTCATTCATAATACTATTATATTCCAATAGATCTGCAATAGCCACATCACTTTCATTGCAACTTCCACTCTCAAGCAATCCTTGGGTATCAACTTTTTGATAAAGTGTGCCATTTTGTTGAATAGCCACATTCTTTATTTTCCTTAGGGATTCCTTTACTTCCTCTCTTTCTACATCAAGATGCTGTAGTGTGACGTGGATGTCAATCATTTGATTGTCAACAATCTTTCCCAATTTGTAAGCCTCTATCTCCAAGATCTCAACTCTAAAGTGGTTAAACACCTTCTAAGAGAACAAAGTTCTAATACCAATTATTGGAAGTTTATTGGGAAAATGAGATACTGAGAGGAGGGGGGGGGGGGGGGGGGTGTGTGGAGGGTAGGGTGAATCAAGATCACTAAAAAATTTAACCTTCAAAACAACCTAACTACATTCACCACATTGTCCATCTCATATCTAGATTATGCATAACATAACTTAAAATTTCAAATGGTGAAATAGATCTAACTATGTATCACATCTATCATCATGAAAATGTAAACACATATCACATAAGATTTTGGTTACGCAAAAACCCTCCAAGGTGAAGGTAAAACTAGGGTGGGGATGACACCACAAATCTTCACTACTACAATAACAAAGTTAGCCTTTTAGGACTACAAACTTGATCACTTCTGATGATCTACCTTGTGAGAGGTCTAGCTTGTTAGGGGCTTTACAAAGACTATTAGGAGACCCTTAATAAAGGAATTTAACACTTAAAATGTAGTAAGGACTATATTAAGAGATTTATTTAGGCATGTCTGGACCACTCTATTAAGAGATTTACCCTGATTCACTTTGCCAAAATGATTCAGTAGTTAATCCTTTGGTCTACTCTTACAATGTTGATTACAAATCTCCTCTTTCCAATCTTTGATATGATATCCTATCTGATATATCTTTACTCTTCTCTTCACTACTTTACTAAGTCACTAAACTCTATTACTTCACAACTTCACTTGCAACCTACAAAACTTAACACCTTCGCATAAGAATTCACAATACTTCACTTCTTTTCTCTTCACATGCACAAAAGAAAAAGGCTTTGGATATGCCCTTATAGAGAAATCGATAGAGTCTTATAGAATAAGATCAACAATATGGATGTTTCCCTTTTAGCCTCTTCATGGTTGTCCCACCTTCATAGGGATCAATGTTCAACATCAAAACACATAACATTGACTATAACAACCTCTACAATCATTAAATGTTGTTTATATGTCAACTCAAAATGGTTTACCTTAAAGTTTGTGCCATTTCAAATTTTTTGTACACATAGTGTTACTCAACAAATATTGTCTTTGATGCTTGGTCATATTTTTTCTTCTTGTTGATACTCAAGCTTAACTAACTTGACTCCTTCTTTATGGGTTGACATCCATATGCTCTATTTACTCAACATTTACTGAACTTGGCTTATATAAGAATACTCAGTGACCAAAGACTTTCTTGGCTCCTATAGATCTTGACATATACATGATTATTTAAAAGTATTTACAAATACATGACTTGGCCTATATAGAGAAATTCATTCATAGTGATGACCAACCAACTCTACCTTGTATATGACTAAGTGTTTGACACTAATATACAAAAAAGCTAGAGAGATCAACACACATTCAACTGGCTCACAAATAGAAAAATTATATGCTAAAAACTATTCAAGACCTTTCTCTTGGATTTCCCCATTCACTATGGACCATGATATAAGAAGTTGTAGTGGCCTTGAAGTGAGAACAACAAAATTTCTCAAAAAAGATAATCACAGACCAAAATTGAAATATATATCGAAAGAATGATTAAATCCATAAATAGTAACCTTTTATTAAAGAGAAAAGTAGGATTAGATATTGTTGAACCAAGGTTGTACATGAGGAAGGATGCATGCTACAAGGGCCTATAAATAGCATCTAGAACCATGAATTGAATATCAAATTGAAATCTTTCTAGGGAAATTATTTAATGATAAAGTTGGATCTCACATGAGGACTTGCTAAACCACATAGTAGGGAGAACTTAGAATCTTGATCTAACAAAAACTAAGTGATTGATATAAAAAAGGCAACCTAAAAACACGTATGTACAAATGAGCCTAGGTGAAGACATGACTAAGACTGTGTATAAGAATGATATAGGGGAATCCTTAGTTTCTTAACTTTCCTACTCTTTTCAACCAATGGTTTTCAAATAGTCATGCTTACAAAGTTGTTATAGTTACTAAGTGGCTATGTTGGATGAGTGAGAGTCTTGACCAAGTTCATGTATCAAGTGAGTTACATTATTTTAGTGTTCATCAAGCTCTAACCAAGTTGCAAATGATGTCAAGTTCCTTTAACGACTGAGTTAGAATTATTGTATCGACCAAGTTTCTATTGGTGCTAAGTTCCAATGTCAACCAAGTTAAGGATTTGACTAAGTTCTATATTAATCAATTTTCTTTGGTGACCAAGATGGTTCTTGTGTCAAGTATTCTGGTGATCCTTCTAATGGTCAGTCATGACTTGGGTCTTTAATTGACCAAATTGTCTATGTCCAGTTTCTAGTTTGAGCTGACCTTTGCACTTAATATGGTAATATGTATTTAATATTTTTTGTGAGCCAACTTGTGGATTGGAAATGCATTTAATGTAAGGGTATTTATTTGGTAATTTGTAATAGGCTAACTTATGGCCATGCAAGTATTTAAGGGAGTCTTTTGTAGAGTCTTAGGCATTTTTTTTGGGATAAAGGAGTAAATTTTTATTGGTTGATGATGGAGATGTAGTGAAACATGGAGAATTAAATTAGTTGAAGGGAGTCTTAGCATGGAGTAGCTTAGAGTTGGAGTTCACATTTGGATGTTGAGATTTATTCTTCTTTGAAAAATATATTCTTCTTTGTAAAGGCCATAACCCAAAAGGCTATACAACAAAACATGTTGGATGTAAACTTCTTGATTTGAATATATGAATTATTGTTTTTGTGGATCTAAATCTTGTTCCTCTTGTTAATTTTCCATTGTGTGCTTGTTTGCTGGGAGTTGGATTACCTTGTGTAGGGTTATATGTGGATTTGTATTTCACAAAGATGCTAGTTATATGATGTAAAAGGGCTTTGGGTAGATCTATGATGGTACAAAGAAAGGTTTGGTGGTTCCTTAGTCAAGTTGAAAAGACAATATGGACTGATGGTGGATAGGGTAATGTGGATAAGGGAATGATATATGTCATAAAAAGACAAGGATTTTGAAGGATGCATCCCAATGATGATTATTAGATTGTGATCAAGGATTCAACATGGTTGGGAATAAAAGTAAGGATGTAATTTGATGGGTTGATTAATGCACACTTTTGGATAGCTAGAGGAAAATGGTGGTATGACTCATGTAATTGTATATTTTTAGAAGCATTAGGATATGGATGATATTGGGTTGTATGGGGATAGCCTAGAGATAGATACCAATGGCAAGGGATGTACCAAGTGATGAAAAGATGGAGGAGATGTGGGGGATGTAGGGATGGAAGCATTAATAGAAAATGAATTAGGGATAAAAGGATTTGGGTAGAGGAGTATGTAAAGATAGGGATTGGTAGATGAATGGATTGGGGATGAAAAGATAGAAAATGGAATAAGAATGGAAAGATGGACACAATAGGGTCTCCAAGGGATAGGATGCCCCCACTTATAATATGTCATACATGAGGAGGCCTTAGGAGGGGTATGATATGGTTAAACATGGGACAATAAGAGGATGGGAGAGGTAGATGAAAACTAGGGTATAATAGGTTGGGGAATTATATGGAAGGGGGAATGGGTGGAGAAGATATAGGTGGATACAAATTGTAATGGGAAATGGATTTCAATAGGTGACCAACAACATGCATATATGGTCATTGCCTTTATTTTTTATCAATATCCAAAGAAGGATGAAGGAGGTAAAATGGACAAGATGTGGTAGGTAGAAGAACTTGCCCCCATGTGTGCAAAGAATTTGGATGGAGGGATTACACATGATGCTTATTTTCCAATTTTCATTATAGTACTTATCCAAGGCACTTGTTTTCCAAGTTCACCATTGGACAAATTTATTATTATAATTTTTGACTATTTTGACTTTTTGACATTTTTGGGAGTTTTTATATTTTGAGATAATATGAGCCCATTAGGGATTATCACTAGATGTTGATACAATGTTATATGGGATGGGGGGATTATGCAAAGGACTTGATTATATAGTTTTAATGGGATTGACCATGAGATAAAGGATATGGTGGTAGGAAGTGTTTGGATTGAATGATTGGAAATGAGTGTGAGAGGTGGATGTTGTTAGGACCAACATTGGAAAATGTTTTGAGGAGTGTGAAAAGAGTGTATGGGAAGTGAATGGTAGATATGGGTATGATGGAAGAGTTATAGAAGCACATTTTGGGATATTAGGACCCAAAATGGATTTAGGAGATGGAAGAGAGGAATTACTGGTTGTTAGATTAGCAACTTGGTATGCCATTGTGTATTTTTATTTTAAATGAAATTATCCTTTTATCTTTTGGATCCATAATACTATTTGTTTCTTTGATGGGATTTTGTTACATTTAGATTTTAGTGCATTTTTTGATTGGGTTTTTCTTTGTTGAAGTATGTATTTTAGAGTGGACATATAAATCTTTAGGATGCTATAGATAGTTATCTCTATGAATTTTTAATTTGGCACCCACATTATCATGAGAAGCATTAGAAAGATCATAAGAATCTTTATGAGATGGAGGGGATATGGAGGAAATTATAGTGGGAGGATGATGGATGGTATGCATGGGTATGTGTCATTGTTGATACTGATTAAAATTGTAGGGAGTGGACATTTATGATGGATGACAAGAGTATGGATTTGGTAGAACAAAAAATGGATTTGGCATGTGGAGGATATGCATTGGTATATATGGACATAAAATGGATTTATAGGATGGAGGAATGTGATAGGTGTTTTTGGGGTGTAATGATGGAGGATGGGGGATGACATTAAATGTATTGGAGGAGTGATGGGAAGATGAAATGGTGGGTTTGGAAGTGGACTTGGATTTTGGATGTGGTATACCACTTATTTTTGGATGAAGAGCCTTTAGATGTGTAGCCAAGACCATGAGACCATGGATATTCTATTACATGGATGGGCTCTGTGATACCTTTCTCATGTGATCCTAAACCTTTACCTTGATAATTCTATTTCTTGAGCATTTGAACCAAGATAGGATACTTCTTATTTGGACAACATATTGTGAGTCCATTATTAGGTGGGCTGAAAATAGTAGATATGAAATTCATTTCTTCTTCTACAAGTGGACCACCATGGGTGAGTGTAAGTGAACCAAGGGGGTAGAGTTAAAGTGGTAGGATAGCTGAATTAGTGATAATAAAGGATCACAAAGTGGAGGTTATGGGAGGATATGACCTTGATTTATATGTGGGAAGGATAATAACCATTGAGATGGAGTAGGTATAATGGTAGGATCTTGATATGGAGGAGATGATGACTACTCTTTAGATAGAGTGCATAGTAAAAATGGATCATGTAGGAGAATACATGGGATTGTAGGATCTTGAGATAGAGTGCATGGCATGGTGGGATCTTATTTCATGATAGTAGATATTTTGACATGCTTGTAGACAATATTTTTGGAGATATTGCCTCGAATAGGATGGTGTAATAAGTGATATATGGGTGGACTCTTTTGATGGGCTTAATGGATGGATGATAGGTTCTTCAATAGGAATGGGTAGAGGGAGGATATAATCATGAGGTTCATTAGATGGGGTCTAGATAATGATAGGAGGAGAGCATGTGGATGTGAATTGGTTGGACTCAATGGATGGGAGGGTTTCAATGATGGTAGGAGAAGGAATTGGATTGATAAGTATGGAAGATGGAAAGACATCATCACTATAAACTTCACATAGTAGAATAAGATGACATGACTCATCAACTTTAGGAGATGGATTTTATATTGGCTTCCTTGTAAAACTCTTTGGAGACATGGATGTTAGAGGTTGAGATGGAGGATTTCTAGAAGTAGATGGTGGAAAAGTATATAAAGGCATAATGGTAGATTGTAGCCTTGGATAAATGAGTGATGGTTTAGAAATGGGAGTTTAAGATGATATGGCTACATATTTCACATATGAAGGCATGGAGGTCACTTGTGAACTAGGTTGACTAACTAATGGAGGAGGAGTGGTAGATTTTGGTGTAGAATATGAGATGGATGGAGGGGTGTATGTAATTTCTAGAATAAAGTTTGTGGTAACATAGGAAGAAATAGAATATGGTAGAATAAGACAAGGTGGAGGAGATATGTAGGATAGAGTGGATGAAATTTGATTAGAAAGAGTAAGGAGATTATAGCCACACATTGTATAACTAGGATTATTAAAAGAATTTGTAAAATAAGTTGTAGGATATTGAGATGGTGGATTTGGACTAGGGATGTAGCTAGTAGCATGATTCTTGAAAGGTGGAGATTGGGATATGACTTTGGAAGAAGATGGAGACATGAATAATGTTGAAAGGAGATGTATGGGAGCATGTGCACAAAGATGGGGGACAAATTTTTTGCCACTTTTTTGTTTTTCCCCATCTAATAAATAGTGTGTATACACTATATTATATATGTACTATAGTACCTATGCACTATTTTTTGTATTACCCAAGCCATAGGCTTGGGCAAGGGAAAACATAGTGTGTATGCACTATGTCTTTCCTTAAATATCTAACACAATGGATTGGACATCTAAAACAAATTTGAGATGTGATTTATAGAAAGTATGTTTGTAAAAAAACATAGATTTTGTTGTGTGACATCCATTAGGTTTACTCATGGTTAAACAGAGAATTGAGTTACATAAGATTGTATATCTTGTTGTTAACTATCTAACCATATAATATTTTTTTAAATTTGGATTATGTTAAGCCTTTCATCACTAATTTATTTTCAATGTATGTCCATTTTTCTTTGTCAAAAACCAACTTGTAGTACTCTAGGGATAGATTTTTGCTCTTTCAATATTTCTTGCAACAAGTTACTTTTCTAGAGACTAGACTCCATTCTACACACTTTTAAAAAAAATCTTATTTTTGATAAGTCTTCAATGATTTCTAGGGGTGCCACAACAAATTTTTAATGTTTTTGAGATGATTCCACTATAAATATTCATAATAAATCAAATATAGAGTAAAAAAATACCCAAAAAAACTTGGGATAAACTACATAGTGTTAGCTAACTCCTCATAGAACCAATTAAAAGAAGTAGGAAACAAAGATTTTAGGGGGAGCACACTTGACACTATGTTATAAATTTGCTCAAAAAATAAAACATTTTGTGTGCTCCCCTTTTTGAGGGCCTTAAACTCTACCATTTAAGAAAAAAATAGAGTAGTTTAGAAACTATATTTAGAGAATTAGAGCTTTTATTTTTATCACATCTTTAAATATTGAATCTAATTATCTTTAATTTCTTCTCAAAGTTTAGATTTGTTTGATTTCATAAAAGAGTGGCAAATTATACCCAATAGCAATGAAATAAAATTTTACATCCATAAAGTGAAAAATAATAATTGATTTTTTCATTATATAAGTTTATTGATTAACTCTATCATTTTTAAATGAAATTGCTAATTTTTATTGTTTAATCTTATTTTTCCAATTCATTTTCATTTATGTAGTTTGAATATTTATAAAAAATTTCATAATTTAACAAAAATAGATTTATTTCTAATCTTATTGGGTGAAACCTTGTACATGCTTGATTGAGGCTTTTAACTTTTTGTGTTCAAGAAGATCAATAGTTTAATTTTTCAAATAAAAACTTCCATCCATTTTATTTACTTTCTAACCTTCACACAAGGTAGGGACTTTAGCTCAATTAGAGCTCTTGTTACAAATTACATTTTGACTATCTTCTCTATAAATAAACTATTATCTTTTTTTGGTGTCATGTTGTATATAATTGATATATTAGGCTTAAAATTTGATCCTGCTATTTTTCTCAAACAATATAATTTTGAATTCACTTCAATCCATAAATTACATAACATATTATATAAATATATGTAAAAGCAAGAGACAATAGATGAAATTTACAAGTTTAAAATTTGAAGCAAAATCCATAACAAAATTAATGATGCATCATCTTGTTCAGCTAAGTGTAGTACCCAAAGTTCATCCAACTAGACAGTTGGCCACAAAGATGATGAAACTTTTCCTATGATCCATAGAATGATTTAAAACAAGTTTAAAGAATTATTGTTCATAAAAGTGCTCTCTCACTTATCTTTCATGTACACATTCTGACTCTAGAAATGATTGTTTATTTCATTGCATTATGCAACACTAAATCATGTGGTAATATGTTTTATATCTGTTGGTGTAATTAAGTATTTACTAATTATACTTTACTTAAGTTTACATAGGTTAATGCATTAGCATATTAGTTGTCATGTAGACACCTAGGAGTTTTGTATATTCATATGTGTTGTCATGTAGACAAAACAGTAGTTTGCACTCCAATTGAGTACATGTTTTCTACTACATCTCTTTATGAGATACACCTTTGCATTCTTATCCTCTCATTTTTGCATGTACATTCATGCACAATGGAGGATAATCTGCTCTTGGTGGACATGTGCTTAGTTGTTATACCTATCTTTGGTATAACTCATAGACATATCAGTTGCCTTTATATACAAGGCACTTGTATGTTGTATTCACCCAATTATCTAATTAATCCAATCATCTAATACCCATTAGTATCTTGATCATTATTGACATTCTCATTTGATCATCATTAGTCTCTCTTGTGCTATCTATTGAGCTTCTTGATCTTGGTGTTGAATTATTGCCTTAGGCAACTTCTTACATGGTATTAGAGCTATACCAAATTCTTACATGGTATTAGAGCTATACCAAATTCTTATATGGTATCAGAGCCATAAGGGTTTCATTATATAGCCATTGGAGATATTTTTTTTGCAGGTCAAGATTGGAGCTTTCTGGTGCAAATTAGATGTTGGTATCACATTCAGAAGGTCAAAAAGCCCCCAAATCAACTTTTGTTTCATCAAAATTGGACATCTAAGATGAAATCTAGAGCCATTGATATTTGGAGGTGCAATGGAAATGATTTAGGAAAAATAATTACAGAGGTGATTTTCAAACAATGATATTTCTCTTATATAAACTCCTTTTTTTGGGCAAATTTTTTTGTTTTGTTTTGGGGTAGAATTTCACTATCTACACATTGGTGTAGGTTGTTTGTGATCTTTGTTTGTTATTTTTTTTTTAAATTTTCAATCCCAATTTTTACAAATTTAGAGGCTTCATTCGGGCTCATATGAACACATATTTAGGTGCTATTTTTTTTGAAAGTGCATAATTTTTTGTTTGCTTTCTAGATTTGGTATCAGTTAGGAGTAATCTTGAGTAGACATGGTACTTTCAACATTTGGTCATTTTTTGGCCTATTCTGGCACTTGTAATTAAGTAGATCCTTGATAGATCTTGTGTCTTATCTTGTTGAGTCATATATAGCTTCATATTTGTTGTTGTAACCATCAAAATTAGAAGTCCACTTTGGTTCATTTTCACAACTGGCCAATTTTACATACACTTAGTGTAAAGTGCCAAAGCATCTATTTTGGGGGATTGCATTGATTATTACATCATGATGAGAAAGATTTAATTATCTTGACAACACAAAACTATAAGCAATGGAGTGAATTGGTTCTCATTTATCTTAGTGAGCATAATGCATTGCCATATGTGAAAGGACTTTCATACAATGGTGACACTATTATAATAATTTTTTGTGCACTCTTTCTACATATGGATATGGAGGTTATGGATTCACTTGATGAGATGAAGTCAACTAATTTTTATGATATTTGGATCTATCTTTGGGAGATGTATGGAGATCTTTATGTTCCTCCATTCCCAAAAGATCTTTTATCTCTAGTTGTAGCTACATCCTCTCTAGTTCAGATCACTACATCAACTATTTCTCTTGATGATGCTTGTATTCACACAGTCATGGATTCACATGATTTAGTGCAACAAGATATTCATTGTCTTCTAGACTCAGTTCCTTGGGATGACTTCTTGACAAACATTGTAAGTTTATTTGTGGAGTCCTACATTGAGGATATGAGAGACAGTGTTGATGATATACGTCTTCTCTTTATTGAGGATGATATTTCTTCAATTATTGCAAGGGAACACTTTGACCCTCATGATTCTCCACTTGATCTTTCTTTGAGTTTGACATGATTATGGGTACTTTCTTACAACATTTTCAAGAGGTCCCTTTCACTTTAGAGAATACATTTGAGTCTTTGGACATTATTTTACATGAAACTCAAACTTCACTTGAGATGTTAGATTGCATGGTTGATCATACTCATGTGTTGCATATTCCTATACAGTTTCCTCAGACAAATTACATTCTAAGAGTTCTTCCTATTGATTGGGGAGGATTCTTTTGTACACCTATGCCACCATTTCTTCATTAAGCGAGAAATATCATTCAATTTTCATGGTGCAGCTTCTACAATGATCCAAGAGCATATTTCATGGGTGTAGATGCTACATTTAGAAAAGACTTATTTGTTTCACTTCCTACTTTTATTGAGGATGCATCTTGGTCTTTGGAGTTTGATTCATATTCCTATATAGAGTAGTTTCCATTGGTTCCTTGTCTGTCACCTTCTTCTATTGGACTTGATCTTGATTGGTTCATGACATCTTTATTATTCAAGGAGATGGTGACACATAATTTGACTTCAAAGACAACATACTTCATATGGATTCCCCTTCCATCTTCCTATCCACAATGGGAAGCCTTCTTGCACTTGTATTTTGTGTATCTTCTTCCCAAAGGGAGAAATGTGGTTTGTAGGCATTGGATTCTCTTTTTTCTTCAAGCACTCATCATTAGGAGATCATTTACCAAGGGGGGGATTTCATTTCTCTATATTTCCTTCTTAAGGAGGGATTCTCTATTGTATATGCATGATGTATGCCATAATAGGGGGGTCTTGATTACTCTATCCATACATGTATCTTTATTTTTCTTCTCTATTTTTGGGAAAGGGTTTTCCCATGTGGTTTTCCCACTTTCTTTGCTTTATGAGAGATTACATTGCATGTTTTTTGCACTTGCATTTTGTACATGGGTACCTAACATTTCTTAGTAGTTGGTACCCATATTGCATTATCATGTAGCTTTTGTGAGCTTAAGCACATTTCCCTATCTAATTAAGTATTTAATAATTACACTTTACTTAAGTTTACTTAGGTTAATGTAGTAGCATATTAGTTGTTAGGCAGAAACCTAGGAGTTTTCATATTTACTACATCTCTTTATGAGATACACCTTTGCATTCTTATCCTCTCATTGTTGCATGTACATTCATGCATAATGGAGGATAATCCAATTATCTGATTAATCCAATTATTTGATAGCCATTATCATCTTGATCATTATTGACATTATCATTTGAGCATCATTAGTCTCTCTTGTGCTATCTATTGAGCTTCTTGATCTTGGTGTTGAATTATTGCTTTAAAAAAATTCTTACATGGTATTAGAGCTATACCAAATTCTTACAATGTCAATTTTAGGACATGAAGTGGAGATTTTTTAGGAATGACATTTTTAAAGTCCAAAGAGAAAATTTTACACAATAATGATAAAAACTCCAGAAAGAGCTAAAAAGACAAGTTTTATAAGCTTATAGTTTGAAGAAGACTTAATCATTGATTATTACAATGTATTATTCCAACAAAGGCATAGCACCTAAGATACCTCGAACTAGGTACTGAGACATGAAGATGAATGCCTTTATTAGCATGAACGTGGAAATTTTACTTGCAAGGAATTTGAAAGAACAAAGTTATAAAATGTTGAAATCATTATCGATCATATTATCATAATAGTACTTTCTCATTCATTTTTTGAGCATATATTTGGTTGAGGAATGATATTTTATTTCATTGTAGTTTGAATCACAAAAGCATGATAGCATATTGTTCCAGTCTTATTTTGGGAGAGTGTTAGACAAGGAATTATGAAATATAAGGATGAGTTTTACAATAGCAAAGGAGGCTATATTTTCAGAATGACAATGTATTAATTTTTAAAGTACTAATAGAGAATTTTTTCCTCATGTTATCAAGAACCTTACAAGTTTTTTTTGTACTACTGATATGCACTTCATGTTTCAACAAGATTATTCAATTGTATGGAGGAGGTAAATAAAGGGGTGTTTAAAAAAATCGTCCATTATATGTATGAGTGATATTAAGACATGTTTTCTTACATTTTATTATACTCATTTCTCTCAAACTTCTCTCATTCATTTTAAATAACAAAAAATATCAATACAAATTTGTTTCTTTTCTAAAACTACAAATCTTTATATGTGGAAAACTACACAAAAAATGTAACATATTTGTTGCTTCTATCATATACAAAAAACTATGCAAAATTACAGTTGTGTCCTTATAAGTTAAAAATAATACATAACATGTTTCCTAAACATGTCTTTTAGGAAACATAGTTGGGTAAATTTTTTTGTATTAATAGTTGACTAGTTTATTTACTTAATTCCCATCAATTATTTATAAATATCATTTGTATTATATTAAATTTTTATTAAATATTCCAAAAAATAGATGTAACATTAGTGTCTAAGATCTTACTAAATTCTAAATTATATGATCACAAGAAAGGAGACATGTATCATGACTTTATTGTGAACTCAACAAAGAAACCTCTAAATACACCACAATCCAGGCATCAACAAATATGCCACAATCTATGCATTGCCAAATACACTCTAGGCAACACTTGAACTAAATCAAATAATATTCATAACATTTTGAGTTATTATGGTTCACAAGTAAGATTTTATATTCTAAGCACTCTTATCTAGATTGGTGACTAGAGGGCCAACAATAAGCTTAAAAAATAAGATTAAAGAAGTGTTAGATCATGAGGGGAACCTATTGTACTTAAAACAAAAGGTTTAACAACCTCATTATTATAGGCTACAAGGACCCACACTAGATCACAACCCTTTGGAGGAAAGTGCTTAAGTATATTACACAAATAAAGAAAAAAAGTGCATCTCTACTATGTTTCAAAAATTCATTAACCTTAGCATTTGATCAAATAAGTTTCAATAAATAAAACCTAGCATAAGATCAATCTACAAGCACTTGGTACATTTAAGAAAAAATAAAAGAGTGTGTTAGCTTAGCACATATTAAAAATTAAAAAAAATATGTTATTCTTACACAAAGTTGGGGAATTAAGTTGTACCAAAACTCTTGTTTAGTTATTTTTTAGTCTAATTTTATGTTTTTATATAAGATTATTGAATTTATATTGAAAATTTGATACTATATAAAATCATTCCCCTAAAGTTAAGCTAAGTGTTTGTCATATTGATTACATAAATAATAATTTGTATGATGTAATTTTTAAACTTCTAAAATTTAGAACATTTGAAATAGAATTAGTGTCCACTGAAAATAAAAAATTGTCCGTTTCATGTCCTTTTTACCAACAAGAGATCTTGAAACTAATATTCAATGGTTGAAATTTAATTAAAGGTTGTGGCCCTTGCTTGAAATGGAAGGGAAATCACATGAAGTTGATTTAGTGGGGTGTGTGATCTGCATCAACAAATGCACTTGTTAGTTGATACCCAAAATGAGGAGGAATGCATAGTACAAAAGATGATAAATGGAAAACTTATCTTAGATGGGTAATGCAATACAATTTATAGTACATACCCTATTTTTGTAAAGGGAAACAAGACTCGTGAAAAATATTGGAATTATTAAATTATTTGCTTTGTCCATTGAGCCTCCAATTTACCTTCATGGTAGAAAGTTCCAATAGTCAAAGATATTCATTGTGTTATGTGAGTTTGAATTCAAAATTTGAGGGGGAAATTTTGGTGGTTAGTCTTCATTTCTCTCCTTTCTATTCTATATATTGCATAGCTATCTTTTTGGTAGTCACTCTGGCTCAGTCCAGTAGTAGACTCCAGCTCGATGGAGCTATTAGTTATAGAGTTGTAGAAGAAGTAGCAAAAGGAGTTTTATTAGAAGTACGCAACAACACCTGTGTTAGTTCTTTCTTGTAGTAGTAGTGAATGCTCCAAGCCCTTTGTATGCAACCATCTAGTGCTGCACGTTTGTTTTTTAGTAATAGATATAGTTTTTAGTTCTGTCCTATGGACGCAGTGAATGCTCCAGGCTCTTTGTATGCAACCATCTTATTGCTGCAAGTTTATTTTCTGTAATAGTTTTTGGATTATGTTTAATAGAATGCAAGAAAGCCAACTTGCCATCTCCAACCTCTTATGCAATTTATGTTTTTTTTATTCACCTTATTCCACTATGCTTCTAGTTGTGCAAAATAAAGTTCCAATCTCATTGTTCTTTATTAACCAAGTTACTTGGTCGTAGTGGTGATTGAGCTAGGTTAGCATTTGTCTTTGTGTGGTGACTAAGTGCCATGTCTATGGCTGCCAAGCTAACTTGACACATGAGCTTTTTGAGTTCATTCTATTGCTTGGTAATCTTCCCAAGTGTATATACATATTTCTAACTACAACACACACAAATTGAAGTAGTCATTTTCCCTTCAGGCATTGCAACCTTACCATCTACATCATCTCAGTATAATGGAGATGCTATTAAAGTGTGAATGAGGGTTTCACTATGATGGGGTAGCATAAAATAGATGCAAAGAAATTTCTTCTCAGCCTACCTTTTAAGGTTCTCAAAATTAGTGGACTGCTTTGCATCTTTTTTACACCTATGAGCAATCTAGATCCTTACACTCTCATTTCTTTGTGCCAACATGAATGTGGCAGCTCGTATTTTTTTTTTTCCCCATTTGATTAGATTGAACACCCACCAGCACTCCACATTTCTTCCTCCATTTTCTACTAAGCCCAAGTGTCATGTCCCCTTTTCAAATAATTAAAAATAATAATCTTTGCTAAGGCATGCAGGCCCAAAAAGGTGAAGTTTCAGCAAAAGGGGATAATCTTTGGAAGTGAATGGAATAATAAATGAAAACTATTATTAAAATATATTTTATTAACCTCTCTTGGATGTGAGTTAGGGTTATGCCCTCTTTAAGGGGTTTGGAGGCATTTTAGGCTCATGCCAGAACTTGATTTTCGCTCATTTCTTTGTTATTCTTTAGAGGCTGCCAAACCTGTGGAGAAGGAGACCCAAGAATGGGAGTTTGCAGGTTTCTAGGGAGACCCAAAAATGGGAGTTTGTAGGTTTCTAGGAAGGCTAAGGATAGGAGTTTGAAGCCATTCCATGTGCATGCTCATGCAGAGTTTTCCTTTGTGCTGAACAATGCAGATTTGTGAGTTTTCGGGTGTGTTTTTTGTATGAGTTTGGTGTTTTCAGTTGAGTATTTCATATCAGTTTGGGTTGATACTATATATCAAAATTTTGAATGTTAAAATAGATCTAAAAATATGTATTTGGATATGATTATACTTCTGTGATAGATTATTAAGTTTTTGTGGTGATTCCGGGCTATTTTGTGCTATTTTTGAGAGCTCGATGAGCATTGTTTTTGTCCTCCGTTCGGGAGCTATTGTGTGCATGTTATACAGATATGAAAATGTCATTTTATAGGCTTTTATGCTGCTCAAATTTCTGTAAAAATGTCCACTTTCAGATTTATTAATAATAGGTGAAGCTGTGAAGCTTTTGGCACTATTTCTAGCATACCCGATTTGGGGTTTATTGAGAAATTGGTGGATCTTTGAAATATTGGTTGTTTGATCTTAAAGATCTGATTAGAGGTTGGAAATATCATAAAAAACCAGTAAAGGGACATTTAAGTGGTATTAGAGCCTTGATATTGCTAGCCTGAGGGTTTGTAGAAGCTTGCATGTCAGTTTTGACAACTACCCAGATCTTGCATGTCAATTTTGACAACTACCCAGATCTTGCATGTCAGTTTTTAAAACTACCCAGATCTTGCATGTCAGTTTTGACAACTACCCATATCTTGCATGTCAATTTTGACAATTACCCAGATCTTGCATGTCATAATTTATGGTTGCATGTTTCTTCTAATCAGTTGCATGTCAAAATTTATGGTCGCATGCAACTAAGTGAAAGAGAAAAAAGATATTTGCAGCGAGAAAAGAATAAAGAAATTTTGATCAAACCTCCAGTTGAAGTTAAAAGTACAAAATCCAAGGAAGGGAAAAGTATGGCTGATCCAGATGAGATGGCAAAGAAATTCTTCCAAGGCATCCAAAATACTCAGAAGCAAATAGTGGATATTTTGGCAGAAACTAGAGAGGCTTCGCGAATATTGACAGAAAAACTACAAGGAGTTGCATCTATTAATGAGAAAGGGAGCACTTTAGAGGAGCCAAGAAATCTGAAATCCACACCATCTAAATCAACCAAAACTATTTTTTTGCCTGTAGATGAGCCACCAGTACCAAATCCAGCCATTAATCCTGTGGAAGAGGTTACGGGTAACTTGATTACATTAAGAGCTACTTACAATGGCTTAGATGATGAATTTCATAGTTCGGTTCCTTTTAGAGAATATGTGGATATGATGAACACTTTGATGCCCAAGAAAGAGTACAGAAGGGAGCATGACATAAGTGGAAGAGAGCTCAAAATTAAATAAGCAAGTTTATAGCACCTACTTTTGATGGAACAAATAAAATTTCAGCTAGAGCATGGCTACAAAAATTACAGGCCTTCTTCACACTTAACCCCATGAAGGAGAGTGATGCTGTTCAAATTGCAAGTCTACACTTGGAAGATGCAGCCTATGATTGGTGGTATCATGGAATGACTACTCAAGGTCATGATCAGGTAACTACATTTGATGATTTTAGTCAAAGAGTGATAGATAGATTTGACCTCAAGGATGATGATTATGAGGATGTTGTTGTGCATGATGGTAAGATACTTGGTGGAGATGAGTAGACATTGAGCATTCATGACTTTTCTAAGAGAGAGTACCAGGCATAGTTAGATGCTTCATCACATGAGGTTGAGGCTAGTAGTACTTCACATGATTTATCCCGCCAGCTGAAGGTGAGTGAAGACAGTATTGTGACTTCATTATCTCATCATGACAGGTATGTGGAGTTAGTTGGTATTGGTCATATTACTCAAGTGAGGATTTTGCTTGAGTTACCAGCTGATTCTAGTTTACAGATATGGACTTGAGATTGTTATATTGGCATTTGGGATTTAGTTGACAGGAGATCTTTAACACTTTTTGGTAGTAGTGTTTGTTTGGGTGCTATCATGGATTTGATTAGCAGATTGCATGGTTTTGTCTTTTCTTGTGCTAGTAGCTTGTCCGATGTTGGTATTAGTTTTTATACACCAGTGTTGGGCTTTGTTCATATATCCAGTCGACCATACTTGCTAGAATGTGTTGATGATCTTTCATATTTGGCAGTGTGTATAGATGAGTCCCAGGATCATATTGGCATTGATGACATCCAGGAGGATGTAGTGGGCAGTTTTGAAGACTTAGTTTCTTTGGGTACAAAGGAGTTGGACAACAGTGCTACAATTTTTGATACTTTGTTTGTTGATATGAGCTTTAGAGTTGATTCACAGGATATGATGGTAATAATCTAGAGACTAGTAAGTTTGAGGATACTCCTTTAGACAGTGCATCAGAGGAGGTTTGTAGGAGACAGTCAAGCCAATGCCATCATGTGTCTAATCAGTTGAGAGTTAGTGACCAAGACATTGCTATCACTTGCCAGCATTTTGATGCTACTCATCAGTTGTTAGCAGTTTATGGATGGGGTTCTCCTACTAGTGATGAGTAGGAAGGTAGTTTTCTTTCCTTGACAGAGTTCCACTCTTTATGGGAGGCTATCCAAATTTTGAGACAAGATTATATGCAGTTGGTAGCTGATAGATATTATCTTATGGAGTGGGGCAATACAACATACGATGCATTGTTGGCCAAGGAAGATGAGGTGAGTGAGCTTACTTAGCAGCTTGAGGTGACTTCTGATATTATTGAGAGTACACAGTTGGCCTTCAAGGAGTCACAGTTTCATTTGGCTAAGGTGACCATGGAGTTAGAGCAACTACAATCTTTACCTGATTCTATACAGTTACAAACCGTGGTGTTTGGTGATCCGAGGATGTCCATGGTTGAGATTGTCAGAGACAGTGGAGATGGGGATGCATCCATCCTTGATACTAACATTGGCATATCAGGTTCATTCCCACTAGAGTCAGGTTTAGTTGAGTTGGGTATTGTAGCAGATTGTTGTATGCCTGACATGGTGGTGGCCTCTAGTACTGATGGCACGAAGACTAGAGATGTATCAAAGATCATGTGTGATGTTGGTGAGTTGGCAGTTGGCATGGTTCCTGCTAGTAATACTATGCCCTTGGTGATATCTTCAGAGGTAGTAGTCAGTTCTAACATGGTTAATGATCAATTGCAGTTAGTTTCATCTAGATTATAGTCTGAGCCACTAATTGAGATTGGCGCATTCTATCAGCATTACATTGTGAGGTATGCTCATCATTTCACCTTTGATGACCATGTTGATGAGATGATGATACATAGATGTATATTGGTTCCTAGTGCTTATCATTAGTTATGGGATAGTTTGATGCCTCGAGATGAGAGTTGTGATGGGCATGACATGGCGATAGGTCCTGCAGTTGACAGCTTGATAATACATGACTTAGAGCAGAAGTTTTGGAGTGATGCTTCAGCGGGTGTTGTTATTGATTCTACTCCTTTGGCTATGACATCTCTTGACTTAGCTGGTGATCAGTCACAGTGGGTTGTATCACTTTTTCATGGTGAGCTATTGACTGAGGTTGGTTTTTTTTATCAACATTATATTGCAGGGTATGTACATCAGTTAGCATTTGATCCTTGTGCTGAGGAGTTGATGGCAGACAAACTTGGGTTGGGTTCCATTTCTTGCTGTTTATCTTGTGATGGCTTTTCACCATCAGGGGTGCATAGGAGTTATGGTTATGAGATAGTGGCTGGTGATCTGCAGAGTTGTGTTGACTATAGGAGTTGTACAGTGTGTGGATTCTCCATACTTGGTATAATTTCATTCGGGAGCATTCACCATTGCTGCAGAGTTTGATTGTACATTCTGTATAGGCCAGTGGGATGTGTTGATGGTAATTACTATGTTGGCAATTTGATTTTTCCACTTTACTTGGGTTTTGATGTTCTAATATTTTGTGTCTCGTGGGTTTCTGATTGTGGAAGTTGTGATTTTGGAGTTTGGTTGAGCTGTAATTGTCAGTTGGATTATGGATTCCTCTTGGTTATATTGCAGAGGATATTGCAGGAGCCTATGTTAATTGACAATAATATAGTTCATGACTACATTTTGGATCTAGGTGGATTGATTGGTTTATTGTTCAGCCATTTCTTGAGGACAAGCAATATTTGGAAGGGGAGGACTTGTCATGTCCCCTTTTCAAATAATTAAAAATAATAATCTTTGCTAAGGCATGCAAGCCCAAAAAGGTGAAGTTTCAGCAAAAGGGGATAATATTTGGAAGAAAATGGACTAATAAATAAAAATTATTATTAAAATATATTTTATTAACCCCTCTTGGATGTGAGTTAGGGTTATGCCCTCTTTAAGGGGTTTGGAGGCATTTTGGGCTCATGCCAGAACTTGATTTTAGCTCATTTCTTTGTTATTCTTCAGAGGCTGCCAAACCTGTGGAGAAGGAGACCCAAGAATGGGAGTTTTTAGGTTTCTATGAAGGCTAAGAATGGGACTTTGAAGCCATTCCATGTGCATGCTCATGCAGAGTTTGCCTTTGTGCTGAACAGTGCAGATTTGTGAGTTTTCAGGTGTGTTTTTTGTATGAGTTTGGTGTTTTCAGTTGAGTATTTCAAATCAGTTTGGGTTGTTTCTGTATATCAGAATTTTGAATGTTAAAATAGAGCTGAAAATATGTATTTGCATATGATTATAATTCTGTGATAGATTATTAAGTTTTTGTGGTGATTCTGGGCTATTTTGTGCTATTTTCGGGAGCCTGATGAGCATTGTTTTTGTCCTCCATTTTGGAGCTATTGTGTGTATGTTATATAGATCTAGAAATTTCATTTTATAGGCTTTTATGCTGCTCAAATTTCTGTAAAAATTTCCACTTTCAGATTTATTAATAATAGGTGAAGCTGTGAAGCTTTTGGCACTATTTCTGGCATACCCGATTTGGGGTTTATTGAGAAATTGGTGGATCTTTGAAATATTGGTTGTTTAATCTTAAAGATCTGGTTAGAGGTTGGAAATATCATAAAAAACCAGTAAAGGGACATTTAACCAAGGTTGACATATTAACTAAGAAATATTTGAACTCCAATCTCTTGTTTGGTTGCTGGAATAAGAATAGAAAATTTGGAATATGTTTTCTATTCTCCATTTGGTTCATCAAATGGAATAGGGAATAGGCATACATATTCCCATTTTACCTCTAAAATGAGCTTATATCCATTCCTAAAAATAGTTATTATTGGAATAGCCATTCCTGTTCTCAATATTGCATCCCTATTCTCCATTCCTATGCCTGCAACCAAATGGGCCAAAGTGTTGCCCCATTTTTAAAAGTATTCCCCTTGGTTTCTAAACCCACGCTCAAAATTTACTAAGTCCATAGGTTGTGTTGGGTTTGGCTAAGAGTTTCTTCTCATTGGAAGTCCCTTCTCCCTTTACTTGGGTTTTGGGAATTGCATGTACAAGTGCTCCGTCCATTTGCTTTGTGATAAAAATTATTAAGTTAGATGTACTTGTGGCTTGTTGGGCTATAATAATGTTTTTCCCTATTGTAAGTGTCTAGGCTTCCCCCCATCCTTGCCCCTTGATGAGAAGAATTTTTCCAAGTCCACCATGTTGTGAAGGAAATTGGAGTTCAAAGTTTCCTCTATTCCGCTACTCCCCACTTGGAGTCCAAACATCATTAGGGCTTGTTTGGTAGCTAAAATTAGAATGGAATTAGAATTCATAATTCTAAAAAGATTCTAATCTATTTTTTGAGTCCCCAAAATCAGAATGAGAATTGGAAAAAAATAGAATCTGGTATATGTCCATTTATCTGCAAAACCTAGATTTGATATTCCATCTAAAGAGGTGGAATTGGTTTAATTATCATTTTAATTCTGATTTTCTCAAAATGAGTATTACACATTAATTTAGAATGAAATATTTTTGATGTTTGAGCATGAACTATTTTTTCCCGCTCACTTGCTCTACCTTATTATTATTGCAACTTTTCTTTGCCACCTCTAGATTTTTGCGGCCTTTGTAGAGGTATGTGTTCTTCATTGTGCATTTGGGTTTCCTTTGCACTTCATTTTACTTTTTCTTAGCTCATAGTTTGAATTTTTTTGTAGCTTTCAAGTAGAAATCAATACCTTCTAGGGTTTCATTTGCCTAGTCTTTCTCAACAGCATCATTGATAGTGCCATATAAACTTTGTAGGAGCCATTTAGTAAGTCACACATTAGTCTCTATTATTTTTGTTTACCTTTGTTGCATTGTTTGTTTGATTGAAATGTGATGTGTAACAATCAACTGGTTCTCTCTTTTCCAACTCGTTTTTCTTTTGCTTAGCTCATAGTTGGAATTTTGTTGTAGCTTTCTATACACTAAGAAAGTGACATACTCTAAACCCTTCTATCCAAATGATTGCATGAGTTTGGAATGCTTGGATGCCATCTTAGAGCTCTGTATCCACAGAGTGCAAGAGAGTATGATTTGAAAAAGAAGGCTCTCAGATGAGCCATGGAAATGAAAAAGAAGGCTCTCAGATGAGCCGTAGAAATACTCTTTGTGCTAGTAAACCATGCAATGGGAGGTTCCAAAGACAAGATGCAAGAATGCAAATGTGCACAAAGGAGTTCCTTAAGGATGCAATGCAAAATATGGAGTAAGCTAAGATGAAATGCAAAGTGAAACTATGTTAACAAGATGAAAGTATTACAATATCCAAGCTAATTATGCTATGTGAGCTAGACTATTGCAAAAAAAGAACTAAGCTACCATGCAAGATGCTTCTAAACTAGTATGGAATGGTGACGATAGAATGAGACAAGGAATGAGAAGTTCTCCACAAAGCTCCAAAGAAACCTATTAGAAAACCTATAGCATAACAATATTCAAAATGTGGATGGATCCTTTGAGGGGAATATCTCTCTCTCTCTTTTTAAGTCGTTTAGATGGTAGAGATCAAGGTCAAGATGATGGAACATCAATAGTGGAGTTCAAAAATAGGAGTGGTCCATGTGCATAAGAAAGTCAACCAATAAAATAGAAGTTGACTTCCCATACAAGAAAAAAGTCACAAAGCCTTTTATTTTAGTTTTTAAATTAGAAAAAAGACTTTATGTGTGCACTTTAAGTGGGTTAGGCTTTTATTTAATTAAAAGGGGATATGTTCTTTTAATCAAATAATGAACTTAGGATAGCATAGTCAAACTATAGGTTATAATCAAATTAATTAATTATTAGCGATTTGGTCTAGGTAAATGAGTAATTAAATTAGCCAAAATGCTAAGAAGAGGGTTGATAGTCTAGATGACCATTTTTAGGTGATTACACTTTCAATACCTTCTAGGGTTTCATTTGCCTAGTCTTTCTCAACAACATTATCTATAGTGCCACATAAAATTTGTGGGAGTTGCTTTGTAAGTTACACATTAGTCTCTATTATTTTTGTTTACCTTCATTGCATTGTTTGTTTGATTGAAATTTGACATGCAACAATCAACTATTTTTGTCTTTTCCAACCCATTTTACTTTTTCTTAGCTCGTAGTTGGAATTTTGTTGCACCTTTCAAGTGGAAACTAGTATCTTCTAGGGTTTCATTTGCCCAGTATTTCTCAATGATATTATCGATAGTGCCACATAAAAAGAGACACTTGGTAAGTCACACATTAGTCTACGCTATTTTTGTTTACCTTTGTTGCATTGTTTGTTTGATTGAAATGTGACATGAAACATCCAAATGGTTCTCTCTTTTCCAACCCATTTTTCTTTTTCTTAGTTCATAGTTGGAATTTTTTTCATCTTTCAAGTATAAATCAATACCTTCTAGGGTTTCATTTTCCTAGTCTTTCTCAATGATATCATCGATAGTGCCACATAAAATTTGCATGAGCCACTTGGTAAGTCATACATTAGTCTTTGTTATTTTTTTTACCTTTGTTGCATTTTTTGTTTGATTGAAATGTGATGTCTAATAGTCAACTAGTTCTCTCTTTTCCAACCCCTTTTTATTTTTCTTAGCTCATAGTTAGAATTTGTTGCATCTTTCAAGCAGCAATCAATACCTCTAGGGTTTCATTTTCCTAGTCTTTCTCAATGGCATTATCAATAGGACCACATAAACTTTATAGGAGCCACTTGGTAATTTATAGATTAGTCTCTATTATTTTTTTTTACCTTCATTGCATTATTTGTTTGATTGAAATGTGATGTGCAATAGTCAATTGGTTCTCTCTTTTCAAAACCAATTTACTTTTTCTTAGCTTATGGTTGGAATTTTGTTACAACTTTCAAGAAGAAATCAATACCTTCTAAGGTTTCATTTGCCTAGTCTTTCTCAGCAACATCATCGATAGTGCCACATAAACTTTGCAAGAGTCTCTTGGTAAGTCACACATTAGTCTCTATTATTTTTGTTTACCTTCATTAAATTATTTGTTTGATTGAAATGTGATGTGCAACTGTCAACTGGTTCTCTCTTTTTCAACCCATTTTACTTTTTCTTAGCTCATATTTGGAATTTTGTTGTAGCTTTCAAGCAAAAATAAATACCTTCTAGGGTTTAATTTGCTGAGTCTTTCTCAATGGCATCATTGATAGTGCCACATAAACTTTGCAGGAGCCACTTGGTAAGTCATACATTGGTCTCTATTATTTTTTATTACCTTTGTTGTATTTTTTGTTTGATTGAAATGTGACGTGCAACAATTAACCAGTTCTCTCTTTTCTAGCCCATTTTACTTTTTCTTAGCTCGTAATTGGAATTTTGTTGCAACTTTCAAGTAGAAATCAATACCTTCTAGGGTTTAAATTGCCCAGTCTTTCTCAATGACATCATAAATAATGCCACTTAAACTTTGGAGGAGCTACTTGGTAAGTCACACATTAGTCTTTATTATTTCGTTTACCTTAGTTGCATTGTTTGTTTGATTGAAATGTGACATACAACAGTTAACTAGTGTACTCTTTTCCAACCCATCCTATTGTCTTTTGGATGAAGGTCTTAGGGTTTTTTGTAAAAAAATTATGGATCAAGATATTATTGTTCAATGCATTGCTAGGTTGAAGGCTTCCCCTCTCACACTTCTTGCTGTCACATAAGAAGAAGCAACCATATCCTTAGAAAAAATGGTATTTATTTCCTTTTTGAATTCCATTAGTCTTTCCACATATTTTATTGGGAAAAGGCCTATTGTATTTGGTGGAACATTTAGTAAAAAAAACACAATTTATACCCATTGAAGAGTGGTATATGTCTAACAATTAGTCATTTGTGTTCCTCATCAGAGTGCCAAAACTAACCCTTTTTGATTAAAACATCACATTCTAGAGGTTTCCAATCCATTCCATTTTAGTCTCCAGCTTTCAAATACCTACAAGGAATTAAACCGATTAAACCCACATTGTTGTTTAGTTTCAAGAAACTCTTAAAAGAGAGAACAATTGAAATGTGTTGTCATGATAATCTTACTCTTTAGTGCCTTGTCCAAAGGTATGAGAAGATCCATTAATGGTGGACCAAGATGTTAATCTTGCTATACCATTTTTGTTTCCCACCCATATAATGTCTAGTCTTGCATTTGAGAACATGTTTTCCTGTATCTATAACTCTTTGGCAATGAAAGACCACCAAGGGAAGTGATATATCATAGTTTTTCTATCTCCTTTGAATATGTTGATCCATAAATTTAGTTTTAAGTTATTGAATAATCTACAAACATTTGTAGAAATTCAAACTCATAGGAACTTCTTTCCTATGATGATGTCAATAACTAGATGTCAATATAAAAAATCTTTTAATTCAATGAAAATAAGAGTGATCCTATTCAATGTATTGTAATATATTTTGCATTCTAGGCATATTTAGTTGCCAATTTTTCCTCTGTAATAGTAAAACTACCAGTGCAATATTTCAAAAACCCTTTGAAAAATGTTAAGTTTAAAAGTTAAGTTATCAGATTAATTCTTGCTATATGTTGCATATGCATTTTTCTCTCTAATAATTTCACTTCTCAATTCACTAGCGTAGTTGGGTATCTCAGAAATCCATTTGAGCCAACTTCCAATGCAACACTTGTGAAATATGTGATCTTCAATGCAAGGAAAATGACAATATTCTTCTATTTTGTCAAAATCATAAATCAAAAAAATATGACATACCATATTTTCATCAAGATGATTGCCAGTAATTTCACTAGTAGCTAGGTGTTCTAAAACTTGTGTTAACTCTCTCATCATCTATTTCTCCACACTTTGCTTAGATTTTTTAACCAACATTTCCAAATAAAATGTTGGTCACTAGTTATAATAACCATGAAAAGTATCTCATTCTTAGACTTTGTTATGATGGCATCAAAATTGAACAAAAGGAGATGTTTTTAGACATGGGTTGTCTATTTATACGAAGAAAGAGGGTAAGTGTGATCAACATTTGGAGAGCTAGTCATTTGCATCCACATGTAGGCCTAAAAAAATTAAAGTTGAAATCACTCATCAAATTAGAAAAACATGATAAAGTTGCAATACATAGTGAGCTAAGAGATATGGGAAGAGCCTTTGTAGAAGGAAAATAAGTCAAACCAGGGAAACCTAGCAGATTGTGAAAGCAAGAAGAGGTTGAACTAGTTTTAATGGAAGACAAGGTGAGGCTTTAAGTTCCATTTATTTTATTCTTCCTCCCAGTATTTTTCTAGTCTTTGAACTAAATCTGGAAAGGAATAGGATAATGGTTTCCTTATGAGTTGAGCAAAACATTAATTTTAATAATGTTTTTGATTAAGTAAACTAGGGTTTAATGATTGCCTAAAACCCCATAGTAAACAAAAAATACTGAATTTAAGTTCAAAACATAAAGTAGAACAACAATAAAAAATAGGCCAAGGAAGGCCACAAACCAGTCTTAAGACAAAACAACCTCTAAAGGAGAAGGAAAACCCAACTAAACTATAAAAACTAGGGGAAAAAGTAGAAAGGCTGGGAGAATAAAGTAGGGCACCACATCTTTGGCCAGCTTAGCTGTTTTGAGTTCCATCTTTTCCATGTTCTCTATTGCTCTAGTCATCATCTAATTTTCCTCTAGGGTATCCTCCTTGTCCCTCTTCCTCTTGTTCAATCATGCTTTATAGCTCAAGCTATCATTTGAGGGGTTTGAAACCACTTTAGAAGCCCTATTTTCCTCATTGACTACATCAACTTTCTCGTATGTACCAACTTCCATCATCTATTGTATTTTTTTGATATTATCATTTAATCCTTTGATAATATTAAGGCTTTGGTTAGCCAAACTATGAAAAGTGCACTCCATCCCATCCAATCTCTTATCCATCTTAGTTACCCTAGTTTCTAGAATGCTAATTCTATTAGACTCATCATCTCCTTTCTTCCCTTCCAAGCTCATAACCCCATTTTTTAGCTCTTTAATATCATGGAAAATCCACTTGATTGACCATAAGTTATCCACCATGCTATTGTGGGCATTATTGAGGAGATTCATCTCTACTTCCCTAGATTTATTGAGGAGAACTACCATTGCTAGATCAATTAGTTCCTTAAAATGGATTTAACCATCATCACCCTCTAAGACGTTAGGTTGTATAGTCTCTCTAATAATGCCCATCTTCACAATTTGACACTTGAAGCTCCTGCAGACCATTTTCTTACCCTTGGAGCCAAAAGATTTAGTAGTTTTCTCCTTGCCCTAATCCTCATTCTTGGCCTCCTGGGTAATGGGAGATGTCTCTTGACCCTTGCTAGAATCTTGATCAACCTCCCTTTCAATTCCCCTTCTCCTCTTTGCCAGGCTTTCCACCTTCTTGTGAGCCTGAACCTTGCTAGACCCTTCCTTTTTCACAAAAATATCCTCTTCTGTATCCATCCCCTCATCCTCTTCATTATAATCCTTAGCTTAATTAACCTCAGAGTTGAAAATTTTACCCACTAAGCCTTTTCAAATCTTTTTCTTCTTATGCTTGCCCAAATCCTTAATTATCTTGGCCACCTCCTCATCATTATTTAAGTAGAGCCCCACACTATCCTTAGTATTAGAAGGGAGATATGAGCTTTCTATGTCATTCAAGGACTCCACATTTTGGGAAATGGATCTTAAATGGGTTTGAGCCTTAAGTACTCATGGATTAGTAAGAATAGTCCCTCATGGAAAGCTGGTTTAACATATGACTTCTTCTTGTAACCCATTATATTCTTATTAATTGAGGAGAAGAGGTAGTAGGGTATGGAGATTTCATGCCATACTTGAATTGGTTAAGTATGAAAAAGTGATGGGTAATTTTTTTACCATACCTTGTATCCAACTTGATGTAAGAAATAATCACCCTCAAGATGAACCTCTAGAGGTTTTTAATTGAATCTACACTCCCATCTACACTAGTTCTTTCATATCCTTGACATCTTTAGCAAAATAATTCACTACATAAATGGAAAATTTCTTGTCCGTAAAGAATTTGATTCCCTCAGTAGGGGAACCGATGATCTCTAATATGATTCCTTCATTTACCTAGAAATCAACCCCATCAATCTTAACTTTACCATCTTTCTAGGATAAGACCATAATATCTGTAACCTAAGATTTCTAGATATACAATTTCTCAATGAACTTGGAAATGCCACCATCCCTTAGTTTCTCCCAAAACTTCAACCACCTTTTCTATTTTGTCACCTCATTCTCTAGCTCTCTGTAATGCCTTTTAACCACCATCTTATTGCTTAGAGAATAAATTTTCTACGACCTCCAATAATGAAGAACTAATTGCATATAAAGCTCACCAAAACAAAGATTTCCTTTTTTCTTAGGAAAATAATATACATTAAGCTTATTAGTCACCCATAAAGTGTGCCAAAAAGCCTCCCAATTAAGATAACTCACGTTTAGTCTTTTCTTAGCTCTAAATTAAATTAATGTGATTCTGACACCATTACCTTTCATTATTACTCTTAAGTTTTCCCATCCTCCCTTGGATTCTCTCAATCTCTATCATGCTTTTTGTTGCTACTGGAATCCCATCACTATTAATCCACAAGTATGATGTTTCCCTTTTGACTACCTCATTGATCATCTAGTCAATAACCAAGTTAGGCTCTATGTATTCATGTGACATATGAGCCTTGTCAAAAGTGAGTAGGATTTGTTTGGTTTCTTCCACCAAATTCTTGATTGACTAGGATAGAGGATGCTCACCTTTTAGGCATTTTATGATGTTTTTCAAGTCCCCCTCAAGCCAAAGAAATTTTACACCAATTTCCTTAGTGAGCATAGTAGTTTGAAGGGTTGCACATGCCTCAATGAAGTGGTTAGTTTAGTTCCCTAGAGGGAAGGTAACTACCACAATTCCATAACCATAGCAATTACGAATCACTCCTCCATTACCTACTTGACCTAAGTTTCCTTTAGTCACCCCATCAAAATTCTCTTTGTTCCAACCCACAAGGGGTGATATCCATTGACATTCCTCTCTTCTTTTTTGTATGGCATTACTACACCTGGTATCTCATTTAAATGGGTTAGAACCTTTGCAAAAATGTAGTTCTCCAAAAGAGCATTAAGAATTTTACTTGACACAATCTTGGCATGGAGGCTAGCTTTCCTGAATATTTGATTATTACATTCTTTCCATATTCCCCAACCAAAGTGATGCAGCGCACATTTTCTAATGGCTTGAAAACTAGATCCATTCCATGAGTTGTCCCATTTCCTAAGGAATTGAATAATTGTAGTAGGGGCACACCAATCAAACCCAAAAACATGGTTGAAAAAAGACCAAACCTCTCTTGTGAAAGAGAAATGAATAAAAAAGTGATCCATAGTCTTCGTTTGATGTTTGTGAAGGACACATCTATTAGGACTGTAAAGACCCCTTTTGATGAGATTTTCAATAGTAAGCACCCTTTTTTGGAGGAAAAGCCAAAAGAAAATATTGATTTTAGGAATAAGGCTAGGGTACCAGGCCTTAGCCCATATTGGTTTGACGTCCTATTTCAATTGATCTTGGTACCATGAGGCCACTAAGTAAATGCCAGAAGAAGTGTTCTCCCATACTAATTGGTCCTAATCCTAATTCATAATCTCAGTGTGAAGGACAATCATCAAAGGTTTGAGCTCCTCAAAGATTAAGGAAAGGTCTCTCCATTCCTTTCCTAATCTATAGTCATTTACTTTGCTACCAAACCTCTAAATGCAAGGATTAGCCCATCTATCAAAAATGGAAAGATTGAGGAGAGGCTCTTAGACTAGCTAGTTGTATTTCAAAAAAATTATCTCTATACCCTTGCTCACTCTCCATTTCACCTTGTTTTTGGCTATTTCTCTAGCTTTGAGCATACCATTCCAAATGTAAGAGCCCTTAGGATTGGTGTCCTCATTGAAAAATTGTCTAATGGAAGGTCTCCCAAGGTATTTATCTTCCATGATATCATGCTAATCCCCCTTGCTAGAAAAGATTCTCCAAATCTATTTTTCTTGAAGGGATTTATTGAAAGGTCTCAGTCTTCTAATTCCAAAGCCCCCTAAGTGTTTGGGGAGGTAACCATTATCCCAAGAAATGAGAGGAAATCTCTTGTGTTCCTTTGAACTAGAGTAGAGAAAATTCCTTTGGATCTTCTCCAATAAGTCAGTATATTTGTAGGGAATCCCAAATAGACTCATTGCATAAGTTGGAAGATTTTGAAGGGTGAATTAAATCAACTAAAATTTTATAGCTTGGCTAAGGGTTCTACCCTTCCAACCAACCAACTTCTTATTAAACTTGTCAATAAGACTGGTCTTCAAAGAATCAGGGGGTTTGAGGCCCATAGGGAGACCCAGATAGGTCGAGGGGAGGCTACCTATGCCACATACTAGAATATCAACTATCTTCCTCTGTCTCAAAGCTAGAGAAATAATGTAAAAGACAAAGCTCTTATTCCAATCGATAAGTTGTCTTGAACCCCTAGTATAAGAGCTCAATATCTTTTTGACCACCCTAGCTTCCCCAACTAAGGCTTCCACCCCCCCTTGCCCCCCAAGATAGTGTCATCCAAAAATTGTTGGTGAGAGAACACCAAGGGGCTTGAAGAAGGTCTAATACCTTTCAAAGCCCTAGAAATCCTATTGGTAGAAATCATCCTTCCCAAGCACTCAGTTAGAATGATGAAGAGAATGGGTGAAAGGGGATCACATTGTCTTAACACCCTAGAGGGTTTGAAGATTGCAGAAGGAGATCTATTGACCAAAACAACCAAAGAGGAAGTTGAGGTCTGCTGGTTGATAAGCTTGCAAACCTTTGAATCAAACCCAAAGGCTCTGAGGACCTTAAAGAGAGAAGACCAGTACACCTAATCGTAAGCCTTAGACATGTCAAGCTTTAGGAGAAAGCCTTCTCTCTTGCCTTCTTCCAAGGGGTGGATGACTTCATGAACAATCATAATAGAATCTAGGATTTGTCTCCCCAAAAAAAAATTGGATTGCTAAGGAGCAATAATGAAAGGGAGGATCTTGATTATCCTATTAGCTAGGACTTTAGAGATGATCTTGTAGAAATAATTGCAAAGGTTGATGGGTATAAAAATGATCCATGGAGTCTATCCCTAGCATTTTAGGGATAAGCATTAAAAAGGTAGCATTCACCTCCTTGAGAAAACTTTTAGCTCCAAAGAACTCTTGAACCGCTTTGATAACATCCCAATGGACCACTGCCTAGAACAAGTGTAAGAAGAATGCAAGGAAACCATTTGGGCCCAAAGACTTGTCTGGAGGGAGAAAGAAAACTACTTGCTCAATTTCTAAAGGGGAAGGAATAGCCTCTATCATGGAGTTATGTTCAGGCTAGATCAAAACTAGAATGTTGGCTAAAATATCTTGTTGGTCCCCATCCTCAAGGTTAAGGTCTCTGGTCAGAAGATTAGAGAAGAAAGAGATGGCCTCTATTTTAATATCCTTTTCATCCTCCAAAATAGCATGCCCCTTTGTGATGCTACTTATTCTATTATGAACTTGATGCTTTAGAGTGGAGATATGGAAGAATCTAGTGTTCTGGTCCCCCTCTCTAAGCCAGATAACCTTTGATCTCTGTCTCCAAAAAGCCTCCTCTTGCTCAATAATATTGTGAAGATTAGTAAGAATGATTTTTTCCTCCTCTAGTCCCTCCTCATTATAACCCTCCTTTTGAATAGTACTTGAAATAATAATGAGGACCTCAAAAATCTTGGCTTTAGAATGGTAAATGTTACCAAAATTTGACTTATTCCTATAGACACCCAAAATTTGGCATCAAAAATCAAAACAAATAAAAAATAAATAAAAATTTGAATTAAATAAGTAATTCAAATAAATCAACTATTTGAACCCATTTGAAATATTGGACATGAAAATCAATTTTAAAGAAAATTAAATGACTATTATCCTCATAAGTCTCTAAAATATATGTAAAATCATTTTATATTCAACATGGAGTCTTCTATTCAAACATGGAAACTTATAGTAAAAGATGGAGATTTATTATCAAAGAAGGTGGTTGATATTCAAACATGGATATTTATTATTTTATTCATTTAAACCTTACTTCAACCCCTTGAAATATCTATAAATACAAGGCTTTTCAAGAGCAAAGAGCATCCATGTGTTTTATGCATCAATTTTATAGGCATTTGTAGAAATAAATCAAGATTCATAAATTGTTGTTATAGCCATTTTTAGGATCTTGAGATTTAGTCATTTACATAAAAGTTCATAGTTTCATTGTATTATTATCACCATATTTGCATGCAAGATCATAGTTTCATCCATGAATTTTTATAGTTTGCATTAGTTCATCTAGTATTTGCAATATCCCATCCTAAGATGTCATTGAGATGCTTGATCTAAGAGCAATTTAGCCATCGTAGTTAGGGAGACATGAGACAATTTTGAGCTTTCAATTTGATTTAGCATAGCATGTTAGATTAAAACTAAATAGATCAAGTTACTATTTCATGAATATGCTTATACTTTGGTAGACATGTGCTTTCATTAACTATTTGCACTATTTAAGCTTTTACACCATTCAAGTGCATACAAATTGGCACCCACTATGGGCCCGAAAGCCTAATTATCTTGTTTTTGAAGGAGCATTTAAGAGACCTCTTCCTCTTCTCCATCTTAATTCTTCTTCTTCTTCTTCTTCTTCCTTCTCATGTTCTCTTTCCTAATAATCTTCATGGAGGGTTTTTTTTTGGACTTTTTTTTCATAATGAAGACTTAATGGTAGGTTGGTGTTGATGTATCCAACTTATTGAAAAAAAAAAGTTAGTTTTTTAATATTAAAATTCCATTTTTATAATCTTTTTATGTTTTTCATAAAAATCATAAAATGCAGACCAAATCTATGAATTTTGATCTCATATTTTAAAAGGTTCTAGACCA
Organism: Cupressus sempervirens; assembly: GCA_028749045.1. Lineage (NCBI taxonomy): Eukaryota > Viridiplantae > Streptophyta > Pinopsida > Cupressales > Cupressaceae > Cupressus > Cupressus sempervirens. The sequence continues at coordinate 479,897,153 of CM053783.1, read as the reverse complement.
TGGCTAGCTATCACAATAAAAATTTCAGATTTTTCTGATAAAATCCCTATTTTATACAAATTTTTAATGATTTTTCATAAAAAATTCATTTGTCATTGAAATTATGGTATTTTGATATGAAAAGTTTTTGACAAGTTTTGGACCATGGCTAGCTATCATAATAAAAGTTGCAGATTTTTCTCATCAAACCTCTATATTTCAAAGTAACCTAAAAACATAACATAAAGTGAATTTAAGTTATATTTTTCAAAAAGTGAATGTCAAATTATAAATATAACATGATATTTTTAATTCGTGTTGTTGCATAAAAAAGTCCACTTTTGAGCCACTAAAATGACCATATCTTTTGACTGACAACTCCGATTACACTCTAGGTTAGACCAAATTAATATGTGACACAAATCATGGAATTTTAATCTAAAATTTTTATTGTAGGCTTGGGACACTTTTAGGAGGATACTATAAAAATTTCATATTTTTATTATCAAACATCTATTTTTAATTTTTTTAATGATTTTTCATAAAATTAAATAAAATTATGACACAAATCACCAAAAATTAATATGAATTTTTCTTTGAATTTTTGGGATTCTATCAAGAGCTCATAGTCTCTAAAAATATAGAAAGGAAGTTAAAAAATTCATCAAAAGTGTGTAAACAAAAAGAAGACCCTCAAAAATGCACCTAGCCTTTCCTAGCTTCGAACAAGGTCAACCTAAACCTTTCGTTCTTCTTTAAATTGCTGCAATTCAAAAGTTCTACATTTAGAGCAGTAAAATAAGTTGATCTCTAAAAATTTATTGGAACCAGGCCTATGCTCTCAACTCTTTGAGTTGATCAAACTGCTACACGTTCGAAAAAAATCTATAGAAATCAATTTGGGAAAAAACAAACATAGACTAAATAAGAGCCTCATGCCTTCTTTAGTTGAAAGGCTTGAAAATAAAAAATATTTTTTTGGTGTATTTGAGAAATCAAATTATTAGGGATATGCTTTCACCCTCTTAGGGTGATCAGATTGCCCAACCTACTTTTGACTCTTATTTCTCTGCTTTTCATAGGTAGATTACATAGCCACATCAAGGTATACCTCCCAAGAATTTTCCTTAACAAATCTAGTGATAGGGAAAGACTATGACTTACTTTTGTAATGGGATGTAAGAAATAGTGTTCAAAATATAGCCTTCCTCAAGTAGTCTCTCAAGAGATTGTGCAAAACTAACTCTACATTGGTGGGAAGCTCTCTTTCTAAGAGAGGTAAAAATTTGAACAATATTGGAAAAACTGTCATTAAAAGTTTGTAGTTCCTAGCCCATTTAAAAACATTAACAATGCAATCCATCACTTGAAATAGAATATTTGAAACTAAAACAAAAAAATGCAAACAAAGGCTACTTGCACTCTACTTAGTGAAAATCAATTGGATACCCTTTTTCCCGATCTACATTCTACAACTTGAAGGAATTAGAAAGACCATAATCTCCTCAAATTTAAGAAAAATGTTTCACACTATCTTGTTGGTTGCAAACAACCAAGTTCAAGTCCCATGAAACAACATAACTGAGAATCTTTACAGTTAAACAATAGGATATTTACATCCTCTCATCCCAACTTTAAAGAGCTTATTGTGATTTGTCTTGTCTGAGTAACTTGTTGATTTTTCTTAAAACATTCCACTCATATTTGGTCCAAAGATTTTACTCATTTGGTAGTATGAAGATATTTGAATAAAGGTATACCTATTGCTCATGTCACCTAGAAATTTTTTTAGTACCCCAAGAACAAGAGCAAATAGATCCACTACTTCAAGAATAGGAGGAATAAGAACAATTTTCATACAAATGAGTGCAAGAATATCCAGACAAGTTGCAACTATAGAATCCTCACAACCATCAAATTCTTTTGATCAAGAGATTGAACTTGAATCCTCATCCATATTCATTAACCCAATATACCTTAATCAAACCCCAAATTGAACCAAGTTGAACAATTAGATCAGAAAAAAAATCATCAACCAAGATGTCTTCCCTATTCCTACCAGGGAGTGATGAGTATTACAATGCAAAAATTAATTAACTTCAAAAAGGCCTTGACTTAATTGATGTAATGGATAAGATGATGGAATAGAATAAAGAACGATACTTGTTGTTGCTAGCAGAACAAGGTACTAAATTTACTTTAGATTTCAACATTTCTGATATAAAGAATGACCATGATGATACACCCTTTCAAGTTGTTACTCAACAACTCCAAGCTATGGAGTTGGAAGTTCACACTCTATGACAAGAAAAGATTCAACTGACATAATTTAGTTTGGAAAAGATATGCCCTCTCTCCTTTGAAAAGAGAGTCATATTAGTGCCCTTCCCACAAAATGTGAAAATCCCAAAGTATGATATATATCATGGCACATTTGATCCCCACAGATCATTTAAGACAATTCTATATGTTAAGTATGGAATTTGTACATGAGACTACTTACCTGATGCACTTGTTTCCATGGAGCTTGTGGGGGGGGGCGGGTGGGGGGGGCAAGCCATGGAATGGTTTTTAAGACTTCCATCTAATATCAGGATTTTTGACCAACTAGCTTGTTTGTTTGTTGAACAATATGCTTATAACATTGAAAAAGAGGTCACAATAACAAATCTTTGTAATACCAAACAACTCTTAGGGAAATATTTTCAATACTTCCTCCAAAGGTGGCAATGTATATTTTCCAAATATAATCAAGACATCTCTAAGAAGGAGAAGATTACCATCTTTGTGAACAGTCTGACTAAGCCAATGAATTATTGGTTACAACTTCAATGCCCACATAAATTTGAAACAATGCTTGAAAATACTACAAAAGTAGAGGCAACTTTGCTTAATAATGATAGCCTTAAAATGTCTAAAGATGGAAACGGGTTCCTATTAACTCTTCCTCCTCCAATGACTTTGCCAATAATTCCAATGACAAACAAAAAATCTCTTGTCGAAACAACAAGAAGAATGTGGTGAATGATGGGGTTGTAGATGCTAAAAATATGAGACAACATTCATCTCCTAACAATAACAATATTAGTATAGTTTCTTCCTAGACTAATAATCCCCAACTATTTTATAGTCAAGAATACTCAGTCATGCACACAAAGCATTTCAAACTAACATGTGGCATATAATTGAGTCCCTGCACCAATAGGGTATACCAACAAACCACCTTGAACCTAAATAGGTGATACTTATAAGAATGCTTTGAAGACACTTTTGGCTGACAAACTAATTATTTTTCCTGAGTCTAAACCATATGAACCCCTAATTAATCCAAAATGGTGGAGTGAGAAAAATGACTATGTTTATCATCAAAACCAAGGGCATATTACAAATAATTGCTTGGCCCTTAAGGATGCCATCAAAAAATTGATCAATGAAAAGCTCATTGATTTGAATAACATAAAAACTAATGAAGACCATACCACACTTAAAAATCCCTTCATGAGTCATGAGAAAGGGGAATCTTCAAGGGCTAGTTAAAGTAAAGCTACTAATGAAAAGGTCAACTATACCCAAAACTGTGATCATACCAAATATAACTTGGTGAATCAATTGCTAAAAACTCCAGTGCACATCTCCATTTTTGAGTTATTATAGATATCCCTTGTACATAAAGATATCTTAACCAAGTCCTTAGTACCTGATAATTTAGATGTTACAAGGTTTTAGAACATGGTCAACACTCTTGCTGCACCTCATTGTGTCTCTTTTTCAGCCCAAGATGACATGTCTTTTGCTCAACCTCAAAATTTTTCCTTTCACATAGAGGTCTTTATCTATAGAAATCAAGTTAAAATAGCAATGATTAATGGAGGTGTGGGCTCAAGAATCTATAGTTTGAGTCTCATAAAAAAATTGGAATATTTAGAGGATATTGTTGATCCATTGAGAAAATAATGATCAAGGTGTATGATGAACAAGAAAGATCTTCTAAAGGGATGGTTATTCTACCTATAAGAGTTGGTCCTATGATTAAAGAAGCTATTTGCTAGTTCTTGACCTTAAGCTAACCTATAATATTTTTTTGGGTAGACCATGGATACATGGCATGTAAGCTATTCCATCCGCATATCACCGATTCCTAAAATTTCCATACATATGGGGCAAGAAATTACCATAGCAGGGGATCAAAACTACACTCAATATTGTAACTCTTTTGTTGCTCATGATAGAGAAGACATTTCTATTGAAATGAATTAACAAAAAGACTCTACATTAACTCTAGTTCCAAGTGTATCTCTAATTCATAGTATCTCTAACAATATGGATCAAAGAGTAGGACCTATGATTGCAACAACTTCTAGTTCTCATGATCAAGAAAAAAATCACCAAAGAACACTAGCTAAGGGAAAAGAGAAGGTTGATTTTTTTACCTCTTTGACTCTTCTATCACATTAAAAATTAGAAGCAAAATAAATACATTGAACAAAGATGAAAAAAGAAAGGAAAAACTTTGAACGTAATTTCCAAATTTAACATAAAGGAGTAGGAGAATATTTTGTTTCTCTATTTGACTTACCCATCTATCCTAAATTACATGGTAAAACATCTTCAAATGCACTCCTTCCAATGTACAATCGACATTTTGATAGAGGTCAAGCCTCATCGATCATTGCACCTACAGATAGTTCATCACTTACAACATTAGAAGGTGAAGACCTAAGAGTTCAACATGTTGACATTTCAACCCATCTCTTTGGTAAAGGTTTGGATTTAATGAGGAAAATGGGATATACTTTCATAGGTCCACTTGGAGGTAGTAATAGTTTGGTAGAATCATTAGAGGAAACATTTAGATCTAGTAAACTTAAGATAGGTGTGGGTTACTTAGAATACCTACTTGAAAAGTTACCAGTTTATTCCAAACTGCAACATTCTCTTAACCAGAAACACTTGCACAAAGTGTCTTCTTCTAAAAAAGCTTGGATTCCTAACAACAAGGTAGGTATTGAGAACTTTGCAACATGCTTACGAGCCATGAAATAATATTTTTCAAACCTTTATACCATTAAGGAACCTCTTTTGGGTACTAATGATGGTGACAATGGTGATGGTGAGAATGATGACAACACTTCAACAACTGATGATTCCACTCTATGGGAGTTTGAATCTTTATCTGAAGAGTCTACCCAAGACAACGAATGCATTTTTTGTTCACATCTCTTGTCAAAAAACCACAAGTGAACAAGAATCTACATTTGACATGAACTCCAACCCAACTCTAGAACTCAATTCATATCAGGGGTATTTAGAAAACATTTTGGAACAAATTTTTGAACCCATGCGAGTAGGCTCAAGTATAGAAACTACTTTATTTCCAAAGATGTTTGATGACCTTTTGGCTTAGAGATTTGATCCTATGTATCTAGACCCAACATATCACCCAGATAACAAAAGTCTTGATGGTTTGACACCATTTGAGAGAAGACATGATGATAGCGAGTTCCCTTTTTAGGCTTTATTTCCACACCTTTTCCCAGAAGAAATTATAGATGAGTATAGTGAGTTGTCTCATGACCCTTGTTCTCTAGATAACCTTGAGGAAGTGTATGTTATTGACTTAAGTGATACAATGCATGATGCATCAAATGAGGTTATCTCTTTGAACCTAGTTGATTTTGCCTATAAGCTTGAATGATTGACCTTAATCCATCTTGAGCTTATTAATTGGGATACAACACATCATGAACTTCTTACCTTTGATAAAAACCATGATATAAATATATACCTAAATGTAGTTGACCCACCTTCAAAGCCTAAAATCAGCATTAGATTAAGGGATCAACAATGTATCAATGGCCTCAGTCATCAAAAACTAATAAAAATATCTAGTAGCCCAAGTCATCAAGTATTTGGGCTAGATGCAAAAAAAAATAGAATGAAAGATGATGTATCTAATGGTGAAAACCCAATTGTGGCACCTAATGATAGGACCACTAATACATTGCCTAATCATTTTGAAGAAAGATCTCCGACCATAGTTGAGCCAACAGACAAAGTTAACATTGGAATGGAAGAAGACCCCAAAATTATTCATCTAGTAGTCTCTCTAACATCTTCTTAAAGAGAAGATTTCATAAAATTCTTTAAAGGAAGGAAAATAAAGTTTTCCTAGTCATATGCTAACATGCCATTCTTAGATCCTAATTTGACTCTACATCATCTCAACATTACACCTAGAGAAAAACCCATGAAGTAGAAACTCAGAAAAATGCATCCTCACATTGCATTATTAGTCAAGATAGAATTGGAAAAACTTCTTCAAACATGATTCATAAGACAATTGGCCTATGCTTGCTAGATATCAAGTATTGTTTAAATATCAAAGAAGGATGGTAGTATCCATATTTGTATTGATTTCAGAGATTTAAATTAGGCCTTTCCTAAAGATTGTCCTAAGGATGATTTTCCACTACCCAACATTGATACCATAATAGATCTCATAGCTAGCCACACGATGTTTTCTTTAATGAATGGGATTTTTGATTACAATCAAATAAGAATAGCTCCAAAAGACCAAGAAAAGATGACATTTACTTGTTCTTGGGGAAAATTCTATTGGAATGCTATTCCCTTTGGTCTAAAAAATGGAGGGGCCACATATCAAAGATCCATTACCACCATTTTTCACGATATGATCCATAAGATAATGGAAGATTATGTGAAAGATATTTTGGTTAAGTCACGCACAAGAAAAGAACACCTTCTACTTTTAGCTCAAATTTTTTCAAGGCTAGAAGCATTCAATGTTAGGTTAAATCTGAAGAAGTGTGCCTTTGGAGTTAAGTCTAGAAATTTTTTAGGTTACATTGTTTCTCCTAAAGGAATTGTAGTTGACCTCAAAAAGGTACGAACAATCATGGAAATGAAAGCACCTACAAACCTCAGTAGGTTAAGATCCCTACAAGGAAGACTTTAGTTAGTATAGAGATTCATCTCTTAGTTGGTTGAAAAATGAATTCCTTTTACTCATCTTCTCCATAAAAATATAGTATTTCAATGGGATGAACAATGTGAAGAATCCTTCAATTTTCTCAAACAATACTTGATGAACCCACCCATTTTAATTCCACCCATTCTAGGAAAAACCTTATTGTTAGATATTTTAGTAATTGATAGAACATTGGTGGCACTTTTGGCACAAGAAAATGAATAAGGCAAGGAAAATGCAATCTACTACATTAGTAGAACTCTAGTGAGCTATGAGCTTAACTACACATGCATAGAAAAAGCATGCCTTATAGTGGTTTTTGTTTCCCAGAATTACATCATTACCTCCTAGCACACAAGGTCAAACTTATTTCCAAAATAGATCCATTAAAATATATTCTAAGTAAAACAATATTGACTAGGATGTTAGCTAAATGGGTGATGATTTTGAGTGAATTCGATATAGATTATGTTGATAGAAAAGCTATCAAGGGGTAGGTTATTGGTGATAAATTGGCCAAATCACCCTTGGAGTGATTTTATCCCATTGAGATAGACTTCCCAGATGAATACATCCTTCATCTAGAATCGATAACATGGAAGTTATATTTTGATAGTTCTTATACATCATGGATCAAGAGCCAAAGTTTTGTTTAATGGATGGATTTTCTAGTTACAATTAGATAAGAATAGCTCCAGAAGACTAGGAAAAGACTACATTTACTTGTGCTTGAAGAACATTTTGTTGGAATATTATGCTCTTTGGTCTAAAAAATGTAATGGCCACATATCAAAGAGTCATGACCACCATTTTTGATGATATGATCCATATGATAATGGGAGATTATGTGTATGATATTTTGGTTAAGTCATGTACAAGAAAAGAACACCTTGCACTTTTAGCTCAAATTTTTACAAGGCTAGAAGCATTCAATGTTAGGCTAAATTTGAAGAAGTGTGCCTTTAGAGTTAAGTCTAGAAAATTTTTAGGTTACATTGTTTTTGCTAAAGGAATTGAAGTTGACCTCAAAAAGGTACAAGCAATCATGGAAATGAAAGCACATACAAACCTTATCAAGTTAAGATCCCTACAAGGAAAATGTCAATTAGTATGAAGATTCATCTCTCAGTTAGCCAAAAAATTTAGTTCTTTTTCTCATCTTATCCATAAAAATATAATATTTCAATGAGATGAATAGTGTGAAGCATCCTTCAATTTACTCAAATAGTACTTGATGAACCCACCTATTTTAATGCCACCCATTCAAGGAAAACCCTTATTTTTATATATTTCAATAACTGATAGGTCATTGGGGGCACTTTTGGCACAATAAAATGACTAAGGAAAGGAAAAGGCAATCTACTACATTAGTAGAACTCTAGTGAGTTGCGAGCTTAACTACACTTGCATAGAAGAAGCATGCCTTGCAGTGGTTTTTTGCTTTCCAAAAATTATGTCATTACCTACTAACACACAAGGTCAAACTTATTGCCAAAAAAGGTCAATTTAAACATCTCTTATGTAAAACAACATTGAACTAGAGGTTAGCTAAATGGGTGATGATTTGGAGTGAATTTGATATAGAATATGTTGACTAGAAAATAAAATCAAGGGGTCGGTTATTGTTAATTTGTTTAATGGATGGATTTTCTGGTTACAATAAGATAAGAATAGCTCCAAAAGACTAGGAAAAGACTACATTTACTTGTGCTTGGAAAACATTTTGTTGCAATGTTATGCCCTTGGGTCTAAAAAATACAGAGGCCACATATCAAAGAGCCATGACTGCCATTATTCATGATATGATCCATAAGATAATGGAAGATTATGTGGATGATATTTTGGTTAAGTCACATACAAGAAAAGAACACCTTCCATTTTTAGCTCAAATTTTTAAAAAGATATAAGCATTCAATGTTAGGCTAAATCCAAAGAAGTGTTGCTTTGGAGTTAAGTCTGGAAAATTGTTAGGTTACATTGTTTCTACTAAAGGAATTGAAGTTGACCCCGAAATGGTGCTAGCAATCATGGAAATGTAAGCACCTACAAACCTTAGCTAGTTAAGATCCCTATAAAGAAGACTTTAGTTAGTACAAAGATTCATCTCTCAGTTGATCGAAAAATGTAATCCTTTTACTCATCTTCTCCATAAAAAATATAATATTTCAATGGGATGAATAGTGTGAAGCATCCTTCATTTTTCTCAAATAGTACTTGATGAACCCACCCATTTTATTGCCACCCATTCCAGGAAAAACCTTATTTTTATATATTTTAGTAACTGATAGGTTAATGGGGGCACTTTTGGCACAAGAAAATGACCAAGGCAAGGAAAAGACAATCTACAACATTAGTAGAACTCTAGTGAGCTATGAGCTTAACTACACCTACATAGAAAAAGCATGCCTTGTAGTGGTTTTTGCTTCCCAAAAATTAAGTCATTACCTCTTAGCACACAAGGTCAAACTTATTGCCAAAATAGATCCATTAAAATATCTTCTAAGTAAAAAAACATTGACCACAAGGTTAGCTAAATGGGTGATAATTTTGAGTGAATTTGATATAGAATATGTTGACAAAAAAGCTATCAAGGGATACGTTATTGCTGACCAGTTGGTCGAATCACCCTTGGAGGGATTTTATCCCATCAAGATAGACTTCCCAGATGAACACATCCTCCATCTAGAACTAATAAAGTGGAAGTTATATTTTTACGGTTCTTATACACATCATGGATCAGTAGTAGGAATTTTTTTTTAATGGATGGATTATCTAGTTACAATCAGATAAGATAGCTCCTGAAGACTAGGAAAAGACTGCATTTACTTGTAATTGGGGAACATTTTGTTGGAATGTTATGATCTTTGGTCTAAAAAATGTAGGGGCCACATATCAAAGAGCCATGACCACCATTTTTTGTGATATGATCCATAAGATAATGGAAGATATGTGGATGATATTCTAGTTAAGTCACATACAAGAAAAGAACACCTTCTACTTTTAGCTCAAATATTTACAATCCTAGAAGCATTCAATGTTAGGATAAATCCAAAGAAGTGTGCCTTTGGAGTTAAGTTTGGAAAATTGTCAGGTTACATTGTTTTTGCTAAAGGAATTGAAGTTGACCCCAAAAAGGTACAAGAAATCATGAAAATGAAAGAACCTACAAATATGAGAAAGTTAAGATATCTATAAGGAAGGCTTCAATCAATATAGAGATTCATCTCACAAATGACCAAAAAATGTAGTCCTTCTACTCATCTTCTCCATAAAAATAAATTATTTCAATTGGATGAACATTGTGAAGCATCCTTCAATTTACTCGAATAGTACTTGATGAACCCACCCATTTTAATGATGCCCATTCCAGGAGAAACCTTACTATTGTATGTACCCTAAAATGGTCACCTAGACTATGGGCCCCCATTATTCAATTTATCAAATTTCCTAAAGAAATGGTTTGCAATATTTTATTAAATCAATTGAAATCAATTTCCTTGATCAAGTTCGATTATTTAATTTTCTAAGGTAGATCATTTTATCCTAAGTCTTATTTAATTAAAAGAAAATCAAAATTTTAATTAAATAAAATAAGACCCCATTTAATTAAAAGAAAACCTCTCTTTTAATTAAATTCATCCACATTTAATTAATTAAGAGAAAAACCCCTCTTTTAATTTAATTAAATATTTCCTATTTAATTAAAAGAATTTGCTCCCTTTTAATTAAATAAATTAAACCACTTGAAAAAGGAAATAAATTAAATAAAAATTAAATAAATATTTTATTTATTTTCTCTACACTTAAATCCACATATCTCTAAGTGGGATTCCTCTTTTTCCTCTTTCCACTTTCTTCTCAAATGCTCCTCTTTTTTCATTGGTGGAATTTTGTCTCACATGGATCAAAATCTATTATCCCATATTGGTTGTGAGAAGCCTCTCACCTCCATATTTTACTTTATAAGGGAGAGCCCTCTCCTCATTTAAAACATCCACGATACATCCACAATTATGCTATTGTTGTGCTGCAGGTTTGGAGAGCAATTTTTGAAGGAGTTTGAATACTAAAGCTTTTTGTGGAGAACTTCTATCTTCTTGTATTCTTCTCTCATGCATCCATGGCTTCCATCATAGGCTTCGCTCTTGCATTTTCATATTATTTTAGAGTCATATTTATTTTCATAGATTAGTATTGCATTGTTATTAGATTTCCTTTCTTGCATTGTTTTGCATTTTTATCATTTAGATTAGTTTGTATTTTCATTTGCATGCATATTTTTTATCATTGAATCTCTTGTTTCATGGTTTACTTGCATGGGCATAAACTAGGTCAAACTAAGGGCCTCCATTACAAACCCTTGCACTCCATGAATAGAGAGCTATGATTCACCATTCGAGACCTCATTTTTGAGTAATCTTGGGTATAATAACTCATAGAAGTGTGCCCACATTTTAGGCATACAATTGTTATATATTTAAGTAACTGATAGGTCATTGGGGGCACTTTTGGCACCATAAAATGACTAAGGCAAGGAAAAGGCAATCTACTACATTAGTAGAACTCTAGTTAACTACGAGCTCAACTAAACCTGCATAGAAAAAACATGTCTTGCAGTGGTTTTTGCTTCCCAAAAATTATGTCATTACCTCCTAGCATGCAAGGTCAAACTTATTTCCAAAATAGATCCATTAAAATATCCTCTAAGTAAAACAACATTAAGCATGAGGTTAGCTAAATGGGTGATGATTTTGAGTGAATTCAATATAGAATATGTTGACAAAAAAGCTATCAAGGGGTAGGTTATTGCTGATCAGTTGGCCAAATCACCCTTGAAGGGATGTTATCTCATTGATGTAGACTTCCCAAATGAACACATCCTTCATCTAGAACCAAAAACATGGAAATTATATTTTGACGTATTCTTATACACATCATGGAACAGGAGCTAGAATTTTGTTCATTACTCCTCAAGGAATCCCTATACCTAAATCGTATAGGCTCTTATTTCCTTGTACCAACAACATGGCCGAATACAAGGCTCTAGTACTTGGCATAAAATTAGCATTGGAATGGAATCTAATGATAGTAGAAGTCTATGGGGACTCTTAGTTGGTTATAAACCAAGTTAATGATGTTTATCAAAATGAAAGATGATAAACTATTTCCATATAAACAAATGGTGGATGCACTAAAAGAATGCTTTGTTGTCATTACATTTGAGCAGATTCCTAGAGAGAAAAATAAAGTGATAGATGCTATGGCTACCTTGGCTTCTTTACTCTAGTCACTAGATCAAAATAAATGTTTTGAATTCTCGATAGAGGAGGTGGTTCAACCTGCATTTTATCTATGTGAATCCCACATTGTTTTCCTTCTTGATATCCCAAAATCATCTTGGTATGAACCTATTTATATGTACCTTAATAATAACCTTTTTCGTAACCTCCACTTCCAAAATCAAAAAAGAAAATTTATAAGACAAGCCTCTCATTACACTCTCATAGTTGAAACATTGTATCATAGGTTCTTGATAGGACTTTGTTTAGGTGTCTAGAGAGTGAGGAGTCTAAAATCGATATGTAAGAAGTACATGAGGGAATTTGTGGGTCACATTCTAGTGAGTTTAATTTGGCCAAAAAGATACTTAGAATGGGTTATTTTTGGCCAACTATAGAAAATGACTATTGATTTTGTTAGAACCTGCCAAAAATGCCAAATCTATGGTAACCTAATTGATGCAACAACTCAAGGTCTTCATCCTCTGTAAACACCTTAGCTCTTTTATCAATGGGGTTTTTATTTGATTGGTATGATATATCCCCATTCTTCTAATGGACACAAATGGATCATTACAACAATAAAATACTTTTCCAAATGGGTAGAAGTAGTGCCACTCACAAATGCTACATCAAAACAAATTTCTTTATTCATACTAAATTATATTATCTATAGATTCAATATACCCCATGCAATCTTGATAGATAATGACCTATATTTTAACAATCAACTTGTTGATGAATTATGTGATAAATTCCATATCATTCACCATTCATATTCCATTTATTACCCCTTGGGAAATGGTCAAGCTAAGGTTACAAATAAAAACATCATCAACATCCTTAAAAGGATTGTTGATAATTCTAGCTGAGATTGGCACCTCCAACTAAATACTACACTTTGTGCATATCACACAAGTGTGAGGACTCCTATAGGAACAACACCATTTTCCTTGGTCTATGGAAGTGAAGCAATTTTGCTATTAGAGGTTGAAATTCCCTCCCTTAGAGTCACTTTACATGACATAATGATTGATGACGACTATAGGATGGCTTGCCTAGAGTAGTTGGAACTTCTAGCAGAACACCAAACCATGGCATATGAATGTCTTAAAGCGTATTAGAATAGGTTGTCTAGACACTATAACAAGAGGGTCAAAGCACATGTCTTTCAAGTTGGTGATCTAGTTCTTAGAGAGAATCCAAAAAATCAACCCAAGAGAGAAAAGCAAGGAAAGTAGAAACCTAATTGGATAGGTCCCTATATTATTGTTGAGTCATTTGGGAATGGAACCTATAAGTTAACCAATTGTAACGGTGAGGAACTACAAGAACCCTTTAAAAGCATTAATCTAAAATGGTTTTACATTTAGAACCTACAACAATCCTACTACTTGTATAGCAAAAAATGGATCTCAAAAAGAAAAAAAAGATTGAGAAATACTGCCTTTGGTTTAGAAGGATAGAGAGACAACACCTTTGAACTTCCTAAACAACACAAGTCCTTCAATGTGATAATACAATAGGCCATGGGTTAAACAACTCTCTCATAGAATTTTTTTTCTCATTTCTAGCTTTTTCACTCCATATAAACACACTACCTAGCACAATTGAGTTAATTTCACACATACCTAATTGAGAAACACTTCTGGGTTATAGTTCAGTGGTTTCCTAGCATTAGAAATAGTTCACAACAGACACAACCAACAAAAAAACAACAAAGAGAAAGACAAGAAACTAAGAGGGAGCATGGAGTTTGATTATGTTCTAAGATATCCCATACATGAATTACAAGAAAATCAATGCACATCTCAAACTATCTGATAGGACCAATAGTCCCCACCATCCATCTTAGCTTTCATAAACCCCATTTGAAGTCCCAAAAACCCTTTTTGTCTCCAAAGTCCCCATTATAGCTCTCTAAGTTCCTTTTTAGCCTTCATAGGCAACTTTTGGTCTCCTTGACTCTTTATGTGTTCCAACAAGCCCCAACTATCTCCATATTCCAACAAATCTCACTCAAATCCTCTCTCACTAATTACCTCATCTGAAAATTGTCAAAATAGTCAAAAAATATTTTATATTATGAACAACATTCAAAAATTGTCAAAAACATTCAAAAATTGTCAAAAATTGTAAAAAAAAAAAGAAAATTGTCAAAAATATTAAAAAATTGTCAAAAATAGTCGAAAAATGTTAAAAATTATAAAAAACATTCAAAAATTATCAAAACCAGTTGAAAAATATTGAAAATTCTCAAAAATAGTCAAAAAATATTGAAATTTTTTAATAATAGTAAAAAAGTGTTAAAAATTGTCAAAAACATTCAAAAATTATCAAAAATTGTCAAAAACAGTAAAAAAAATGTTAAAAATTATCAAAAAAATTCAAAAATTGTTGAAAATTGTCATAAATATTTAAAAATAATTATAAAATCTCAAAAACATTAAAAAATTATTAAAAATCATTAAAAACAATCAAACAATCCCAAAAATATAAAAAACAACCCAAAACTCAAGTCAAACATTGAAAAAACTCATCTGAAATAGGCTGTTTAATTTTGAATAAATTATTTTTTATTTTTCAAACTGATGATCCATTGATGTCATGTTGAGCTGGTTTCTGTTTATAATTATTGCTCCTTCAGAAAAGGTTTACATACCTCAACCAATACTATATGGAATCAATGGTGAGGCCCACTTCATAATTTTTAAAATATTTTTTTATGGCATATGTTATGGCCTTATTACCTCCAAAAAATACAATAAAAAAGTTCATCACTTGATTAAGAAAAAACATAGTTATGTCTTGAAACATCTTCTTGGGCTTTGGAAAATTTGGTACAATGCGGCTAAAGAGGTCCCATCAGTACCCATTTTCTTTCCTCTCAATAACAACAATTCTTGATAGATTTACAATCGTATTTATGTTGTAGAGACCATGATTGATATAGCAACCCTTCAACAAACATATCAATGCTATCCCAAAGGACAAGATATCCATCAAACTCTTTCATCATCACATACCCGGGGGCACAACATGAGTAAATGTAAGTTTGAGAGATCACAGTGGTCTCCCCACCTTCTTTAGGCCCCTCAAGCACCTTTTGAAGCCTAAAAACCTTTTTCAAGGCCCTATTTCACCTTTTTAGGTTCATTAAATGCCTTTTTCAAGGCCCAATTTTGCCTTTTTAGGGCCCAAACACTTTTCTCAAGGCCCTGTTTCACCTTTTTAGGCCCCTCAAGTACCTTTTTCAAGGCTCTCTTTTTCCTTTTTAGGCCCAAACACCTTTTTCAAGGCTTGATTTTTCCTTTTCAGGCCCCAAATACCTTTTTCAAGGCCCAATTTTGCCTTTTCAAGCCCCAAATGCCTTTTTCAAGGCTTGATTTTGCCTTTTCCAGCCCAAATGCCTTTTTCAAAGCTTAAATTTACCTTTTTAGGCCCCAAACACCTTTTTTTGGGCCCATCTAGCACCTTTTTCAGCCATCAATGCCTCTTAAGGGCCAAACACATTTTCACAGGCCCTATAAGTATTTGTCTTGACACAAACCTAGAGAAACATTCAATCTTTAGCTCTCAACTTGTTTGCAAAGGCTAACAATAAATATAGAATTGTGTCTTGCAATTCATGGTTTAGCACTTCTTGCTTTTTCCACATTGTGCACTATGTCTCTCCAAATGGTACACAAGTTTGCACTCATCTTTCTTTGTGAGCCCACATTGCTATTCAATTATCCCATATAAGTGAAGGTCAATCCTCCTCTAAATATCCCATCATTTGCACTTTTATGGATATTAAACACCTTCCAAATATTTGTAAAAATTCCATAAGCATCCGAATATCTCCAAAAATAAATAAATCTATAAACATTCAAATATTTCCAAAATTTTTAAAATCATTGTGGCGGTCTCATGTTAATTTTCTTGAAATACTTTATTACAACAAACCCACATTTGCAATACATCATACACCATACAAACAAATGTTTGGGAATAAAACAAACTGCAATTTTATTTATTAATAAAGAGCATTGGTTACAAACATGCTAAGCCAAAATATAAATACATTGCTCATGAATGATCTCCTCATAGATGTAGAGCATCTGGGTTTCTAGCCACAGGCATTCCCACTTGCCCAACTCCAAATGATGATGCCCTATGAGTCATCCTTGAAACTTCGTAGACCATATTCATTGGAATCATGATGTTACCATGCCTCAACATAATGTTCATCTTCTCCATGAATTGTTTCTTTGAGTAGATGACTCCTCTCCTTTGCTCCAAAGGGATGGCTTGATGATATAACCCCATATAATATGTTACCTCTCATATAGCCTTGATAGACTACTCCATAACATCCTTCTTCTTTGCTCACAATCTTTCCACCTTGGGAAGCATTGTTGTCCTTTTTGCAATATCATGCTCCCTTTCATACCTATTTGCTAGAAATTTCATTGACTCCCTCTCATGTTTCACCACATTCAACTGACTCTAGTACTAAGTAATCCATGCATTACTAGAATTTAACTATTCTTGAGACCTATATGCTATCTCATTAATCTTCACCATTTTCTCCTTGAATTCTTCAACTTGAGACAACAATAGGACCAGTTCATTGTGAATTCTCTCCACAACAACTCTCTCAATAGCCACAACTACCTTGATAGTCTTCACTTATGCTTGCTCAACTAACAACACTATTTCCAAGTGCTTAGCTTCCAATTGTGTATAGTCCTCTCGAGCCCTTTTGATCAGGTCTTGAAAGAACTAAACATCTTTTTTTTCTTGATCAGCTCACTCTTTTTCAATTTCCAACACTTTCTTCAGCTCTTTTTCCATCATCTCTATTGTATCATGTGCCACTTATACAGTAGCATCAACTTACATTGCTTGAAAAGGTCAAAATGTAGGCAAGATTGGTTCATTTAATTGTTCTTTGGTGATATTTTTCATGTCTCCCAAGATGTTCTTTCCCCTTCTCCATAGTTTTGCTACTAGCCTCACCATAGATCTATGTTCCATTTTTGGTAGATTCTCTTCCATAGGTGGCTAATCTTTTACATCTGCTCCTTCTATCAATAGTCTGACCCCTATAGATTTTGTCTCCTTCACTATTTCTTTTTGTTTTTTTCTTTGCATCAGACCTTTTGCAAACAGTTGTTGCAAGGTAGGACCCTCCTCATTTTCTTCTATAGGCTCATGGGTCAGATTACCTTGGTTTGCCTCTGCCACTTCTCGCTTGCACTAATGCACAATTCGATGAGAGGATGCTTCACTCACTACTTGTCAACTATTCTTCTCTCTCCTCTCTATCTCCTCAACTACTTTCCATCCACAAGGATTTCAATATCATGTACAACCCATCCTCCCTAATAATATCACCTTCTTGCTATGATTGATCTGGCAAGCCTGACATGCTTTCACTCATGCAATTACTTGGAATTCCCAATAAGATAAATAGTTGTGCTCTCTCCTTCACCATGCTTTCTTTCATCTATGTCTCACACACCTATTTATGGGTGTCATTAGTCCCACCTCACACCTCACTAGCCTTACCATGCATCTACTTTATATAGCTCACTACACCAACACCAGGTACACTTGTTCCTTGACTCTAACTTTCCAATGCCATAATCCCCACCAAAACATATCTTCTGACACAATCCCTATGCATTCCACTGCAAATTTTTCATTGACACATCCCACAACTTGTTTCCATCAATGACAACAATTTTATCAAAAGAGAATTGAACAAAATTGACACTATTGCACACAACTATTACCACTACTTGGTCATGAATAATGATTTTTCTACTATTATGAGGTTCTAGTACCTCGATGATTTTTTGACTAGAGGTACTGGGATGAAGTCATGATCTTTTTTTTCCCTTTGGTTTTTCATTTATTTTCTCAAGCGATCCTCTGATTTTATCCATTATAGGTGTCCACTTGTAAGTGCCTCCTCTTTTCTAGAAGACCATATGTACCTCAACAAGTTTTGTATGATATCTTAGGTGAGATTCTTTATCTGACATGTGACTATTTGCATACCTATTTTCATTTATGATTTCTATAACTTTTTGTTCTTAATAGTTGTCGTATCTTTCATGTACATTGAATGTGTTTAGTTGTACTTTGTAGGGTGATACAGTATTCATATCACCATAGCTAAGCTAGTGGTGGTTGTACTTTGTCACTTTTTATTTATTTTAGGTGCTTAATGATGATAATTAAATTGGTATCTCCTTAAAATGTGACAATTAGTTGCATCTTAGGTTTGCATAGCATTTCATGTTGCATTAGGTTTGCATTTCATTCCTTTAGTTCTCATTTTTCGTCATCCAAAAGTTATTTTCAATGGGTTGGTATAATGTTTGTGGTTCACCCTATATTCATGACCTCAAGAAAACTTGATACCACCTCAACAATCTTTGTCAACAGTAACATCTGTAGTCGATCAATGTGTCCAATTATATCCCCATATCCTCGATTCATCAACACACCCTATGGTGCATCCATACAAAATCAACACCATATATCCACTATCATCATTGGATCCTATCACTAGGGGCACCCAAAAAAATCTTTGTTTGATATGCATCTTCTTTCTTGTTAAAGGCACCCATTCCTTCATCTTTTAATCATATACCTCATATGATTGGTGCCACCTAACTCATTGGAACTATCTCCTATTTCTACTACACCAATCTTTGAACCATTGTAGAGGATGAATCATGAAGCATTGCCTTCTCTCTCATTTCATTGATAACACCATTTTCTGGACTAGATTCATCAAAATCAGCGACATCAAATTTAATCTATGTTACATCTACACTAGAGCACCTAAGTTTTTCTTCATACTCTTGTTCACATAAAATTCCAACAAACTGCATCAATTTTTCATGGCAAGAGGTTATCCTACATCAATCTAAGTCAATTACATCTAGCCATCTAGCTAATAGTTCTATCTTGACCAATTATTTGTCCATCTCTATATCTTGAGGCTGGACATATTTGTTTTCCCAACTCTACATCCTGAGATGAGACTGTTTCATCTATTTGACACATTTGATTGATCTTCCCTCTATTGGAAATATTCAAGATATGATATGTTACTAAGAGGGGAGGGGTGAATCAATAATATCAAAACTTTTTAAAAAATTCAACACTTTAACCATATATACTATTCTCAATTCATTCATCTAATCTACTACATATATGAGGGAACAAACATTTATGACACATGTACACAGTTATTTGGTGACCCAAATCCCTTCCAAATAGAAAGTAAAACTGGGGTGGGGATGATATCCACAAAACTTTGTTACTGTAGTATAAAGTTGGCCTGTTAATGCTTATATTGACCACTTCTAGTGATCTACCCTGTTAGGAGCACAAATGACTGCTAGGTCCACCTTGTTAGAGGATTTACAAACATACACTAAAGTATGTACTCTGTTAGGAGATTTATACAAAGACTGTTAAGTCTACCCTGTTAAAGGATTTACAAAATTGATTCACCTATTAGGATGAAACAATGGATCTACTTACAAACTTGATTTGTTGATTAGATCCTTGAAGTATAGATCACCTCTTGTGACTACTGAAACTTTACTGCTCCTTGTAGACCTTTCTGAATATTCTGCTCTTCTGCTGATTCACATTTACACTTCTCAAAACATTACATGTCTCTCTTGATACTATCATCCATATACCATACATCTTGCAAATGATATAATACATTACATATATACCATTACAATTGCAAGGTCGGCCATAACACAAGTGAACAAAACATTATTGAGTTGGCCCAATAGTAAATAACTCGGGTTCACTGAACTAACTCGATGACCTTCTAATACTCAGCATCCATTGTATTACTTGACATCATCATGCACTTGGTAGAAGTGAAGGCTCGGTCCTTACTAATCACTTGATGTAGTTCTGAACTCGATAACCATAGGTGACTCGGTAGATGTAGTGTCACTCGATAAAAATTGGATCCTTAGTTTACCTTGATTTCACTTGGTAGACACTACACTTCCATTACTCGGTAAATGTTATAGTTCCATCACTCAATAATTGTTACACTTCCATCACTCGGTAAACATTACACTTCCATCACAAAGTAAATGTTACACTTCCATGACACAGTCAGATTGCTCGGTAGATGCTGAGTTGCTCGATGTAAATAGTGAAGCTCTTTAGATACTGCTGGGCTGCACACCCACTCGATAGCTTCATGAATGCTCGTTATGAACTACTTAAGTGATGAACCTAAAAGGTAACCACTGAATGCTCAGTATATGCTGTAGACTGAGTGATGCACTTGGTAAGCATTCAGAATCAAGTGTTGTCACTAATGGCAATAATAACTTAATGCCAACAATCTCCCCCTTTGGCATTAGTCACAAAACACTTATGAGCCAAAATATATGTACATAACCTGACTTCACAGAATTTTGGTTTTTCAAAATTGATCTTTCTAGAACTACTGCATATACATTTCTATATACCTTCTTGATGACTAATAATGTATATACAAATATACTTATGTACACATGCTAACTCTAATGAGGGCTAACTCCCCCTATCACTTATAGTGATAACTCTCCTCATTTATTATGCTGAATCTCTGAATTTCTCCCCCTTTTTGACAATAATGCCAAAGGATTGCATATATACAATATATATAGCTACACCAAAGTGAGATAGAAATTCTTGATGTATCTTAATGATGGTTGCAAAAGTACTATCCCAAGTCTACTACAAAATTTGATAGGTGGAGAGAGCAATTTGAACTTTTGCTGATAATTGGATCAAGTGATTAGCCACTGAGAAGTTTTGATCTTGGACCAATGTTTTGCAATGAAAAAGATGTTTTTGCATTGTGTCCATGATAGGAAGGATCATGTTCTAGATGTCTATGAGTGTAGACCGGATCCTAGCTTCCTCTCTCAATAGTTCTACCTATACATCTACCAAATATCTGATCTTGGTGTGATGGGAGGTTGTGGAGGAGGAGTCCACCTTCAACTTGGATGCACTTGATTGCATATCAATGTCAATCTTATTTAACTTATCCTTTAGTTCTTTGGTAAAACCAAAAACATCACAAAGTTTAGCAAAAAGTGATGCTGCATTATTAAATGAATTTTCAAAATTTCCCAAAAATGTTGACAATTCGACTTGCTTTATTGCTATCTTTTGAGCAATATGCTCTAGCACCTTAGTATCAAATTTCTTTTTAGCTTTCTCAATAAGTTTCTCTTGTCCAGAAGAATCCTCATTAAATTTCTGTATAACCTCTTCTAACTGAATCAAAATGTGTTGAGTAGAATCTACTTCAACACCTATGACATCTATAATTATATTCTTGGCATTTTCAATTATTCTATATTCCTTATTCCTTTCTGATCTAAACTATTTTTGCATAGCTTTCATCTCTATGAGTTGACTAGCTAACCTCATCTCTTCAATGGTAGCATTTTCATAGTCAATCTTTGGAATCACTATCTCTGTGTCTAAGTCAGTATCTTTTGCAATTTCCTATCCAGTGATCAAAAGTTTTAATGGATGCTTTTGTTTGACTTTTGTGATGACTAGTTTGACCTTAGGAACAGACACAATAGTGGAGATAAAAGGGCTAGCAGTGAAAATTGGGATAGGACTTGAGGATTGAATGCCAATAGAAGTATTAACTAGATGAAAAACACTTCCCAAAAATGGTATCATACTTGGTAAAGTACCCATAGTAGAATCTGAGCTGATTGGAGTGGAAGTGGATATAGATGATCCTAACGAAAAAAAATTGTAGAACTTACTAGAATTGATGGAGACAAAATTGTGAAACTTACTATTACATTCATTGATGATGAAGGAACTGAGGAGGTTAACTTGGTGGCTGAAGAAGTGACAGAAAACTCAGTAGATGAAGTGCTTGGCACTTTTGTTTCAAATACGTGGTGCTGGGAGGAGGTTGGTGAAGATAGAGCAATTGATGTAACTATTGTGCTCACAATTTCACTAGCAGAAGTTATCTCCATAGTGGATGTAACAGTCTTTGGTGGAGAGTGAGGAAGGGATGCAATCACTTCTATTGCAATTTTCACTAGATCCTCTTCATCTTTATCTTCCTCATGTGCTTCTTCCTCCTTGTCTTCTTCCTCTTTTTCTTCCATTAGTGCATGTAGCTCTCCTGGAGTAACTATGATGGGTGGAGTGCTATAAAAATCATTACTATCATTACTGTCATCATCCTTAATGCTCAATGTCTTTAATTAAAATCAAACATGTGTGAAATATAATCATCATTTTACCTTCACGTTTCTTCATTGCTGCCTTTATTTCCACTTTAGTAAGACTCGATAGAAGATTCCTCAAAGATTGCTCATATATGTCTTTAGCCATTTGGGTGGCTGACTCCCATCTCGGTTGCAATCTCTGCAACAATTCTTTTGAGATTTGAGAGGTGAGCTGATTCGGGGAGTATTTCCATTTACCCATCTTATTGAGTACCAGTTCCTTAATTTGCATTTTCTTAGCATCAGTTCTTGTTTCAAATTTCAATACCTTGAAATTTGTGATGCTAGCTCCCTCTTCCAATTGTTTATGCCCTTCCTCAAATGTGAGTGGAGGCCTGACTAGTATAGGTTCCTGATTTCCTTTTCTGGTTCTTCTAGAGAATACTACAGTAGGCTTCTTCTTAGGTTTGGTAATAATTGCCTTACCTTTCTTCTTTGGCCGTTCCTCTTCAGATTCATGTTCTTATTTTTCTTCTTCTCCTTCTTCTTCTTCTTCATCTTCTTCATCCTCACCTTTTCCTTCTGTAAGCATAAGAGGGCCGGTAGCAGTTTTCAATTTGGCTATCTTCCTCTTGACTTTTCTTATGTCCTGGGGTAGCTTGATTTCAAGCTCAATTCTGGCCTTTGCCTCATCATATGTTCCAAAAATTTGTTGCTTTGGGTCTACTGGCTCATTCACTAGTGCTTCAATAATGTCCCTAGCCTCATCAATATTAACCTCATAAGGAAGAGGTTTCACCCATGCAACTCAGGGTCTGACTGTCTGAATGTATACTTTATCACAATCAACCATAAAGCATACATCATCTTTGTAGTCTTCAACCAATTTTGATGGAATTCAGAATCTATTATTCATCCTTTCTTTGAAATCTTCAAAATAATTATCCATGATGCTATCAAAATTTTCACCATTTTTTCTACAAACTCATTAATCCGATAAAGAATGGGAATATCTTTTCTCCACACTACAGTTCCTTTAGATGGAAAGAATTTTTGAATATAGAAGAATAAAAAAGTCAATAGAGAACCAAATTTATAGGGATTTTTCTTTGAAGTCCTTATACTATCCATGTTCTTGTTTAATTGTTTCTATAGTAATTTCGACAGGTCAAATTCAAGGTTCTTCTTTACAATTTTGAAGGCCAAATCCATACCCTCATAGGGTACACTATTTAGTCGACTAGAGCTATAGATTTTCTGAGCAATGACATGAGTGCCAAATCTTAGTTCAACATTAGATATAGTGCTAACCTTCAAACCTCTATCACCTCACTCGACTAGGGTTATCTTCTGCAACTTGTCCCGTCCTAGGGTTTTGGTAACCTTCACTTTGTTGAGAACAGGGAGACCCATGATTTTGTGAATCATCTTCTTTGTGAATAACACTGGCTTCTCTAACCATAGTTGCCCATTGTGCACCCAACTCAGAATATACCTAATCTATTTGGTTTGGAAGCTTCTTGGAATATGTGAGATATGAGTCAAGCCTTTGGTTTCAAGATGCTTATGCTCAGGTTTCAAAGAGCCATCGACACTCATTTCTCCTAGGGCATTATCCATCTCTAGGTTTCCAATCTCTTGAACAAAACATTTAAAATGTGTACGAATATCATTTATAAGGAGTACCTTTGGTGGAATTTGAGATTGAGCACTGTTAGGGTCAAGTGATTCTACAACAGTTGGAATAATTTTGAAGTTGGGTGCTTTCCATTCTGTACCCTTTACCAACATCTCTGAACCTCATTTTGCCTTGGTCCTACTACTACTCTCAATTCCATTGATGCTCGATAAAAGATAGAAATATTTTGAGCAAATCTTTTGCTAGAAAATCACTTGGAATCGCTTAGAATTGCTTGAATTTCACCTAAAAATTTCTTAGCTTTGAAATCACGATGAAGAATGAAATCAAATTCTACTTTTTTAATGAAAATTTTATCATTAATGCTTGGTATGAAGGTAGTTGAGATGACATAGTGCTTGACAGGTTGTCATTCACTTGCTTGGTAGAAGCTTACAACTCAATGATCGAACAAAACTTTTGTTACTCTCGACCTAGCTCAGTAAGGTCTTCAACTAACCTTCCTCGATAGATGCAACTTGGCAAAAGATACACTTTCTTTGATCTTTGTGTATCTGGAATACTGATTTGATCATTTTTCTTTCTTTTATTTTGGAACTGCTTGAGATATTACTAGAAGATGCAGTTCCATATCCTTATTTATGGATCTAACTGGAAATGGTGGAGTCACCCATTTCTTGAGTGACATTGCCATCATTTGAAATATTTTTCTCAGTAGATTTTGGAATCCACTATTGCCTCATTTGCTTCTAAATGTTTTCAACTTTAGCCTTCTTTTCATCTTCAACTCTTCCTATATTCATGTAGTTTTTAGCTATATGACTGAGTTCTGTACATGTATAACATCTTACTGTTGTATCTCTTTTTCTGAAGTGATGCCTTGAGCAGTCTTTGCCAATGTGTCCATATTCTATATAATAATGACTTCTGCACTAGGTATTTTAGTCCCATTCAAAAATTTCCCTAGCAAGTTGTTCAGCTAGATTGAATGATTTGGATCTGCATTGGAATGCCTTGTGACCATGCTTCTTGAATTTGTGACAATTGCCATCAAATTTTGGTTTCTCCTTGCATTCATTATCTTTATGACCATGCTGACTACAATTGTAGCATTTACCATTGAATTTACCTTTTCCATTGCTCCAACACTTGTTTGATGTGTGACCTAGCTTACCATAGTGATTGCAAATAGATCTTTGGTTCCTTTGGGCATCTTGTTTGGAGGTTTCACCTTCTTCCTTGTAACCAAGTCCAGCTTTACCTTTTTGTCTATGAAGATTCTGCTCACTTTGTTGATTTAATTGAGTCATGTCTTTTTGAGATTTCATCATTCTCTCGTTGATTTGCTTTTCAGTGATCAAATCATTTTCCAAACTTTCATTGATTTGTCTTTCATATCTCAAGTCACTTTTTAAGATTTCATTGATTTTTCTTTTAGTGATTAAATCATTCCTTAGGCTTTCATTCTCAGATCTCAGATTCATAATTTCTTCATATGCATTAGATAGTTGATCTACAAGATCTTCATGCTAAAGGGATTGAATATTTCTTGCCTCTAAGTCTTCATTTGCCTTGTCTCTCTTTTCCAAAACTTCACATAGCCTGATTGATTAGATTTCTTGTTCTCTTTTAAGCTTTCTTACTTCTTCCTGCAGAGAACCATTCTTTGCTAGGAGTTCCTTGATAGCCTCATTAGCTTCATCTAAACTGCTTGATGGTAAAAGGTCTTCTATCTTTTCTTCAACATACTGATGATCATTCATTTGTGTTGCAAGTTCCTTCTCTTCAAGGATTGAGAAAGATGCTCCTTTGCTTCTTTGAGTTGAGCCATAGCCATTTCTAGATCTAGCTTTTCATTTTCAATAGCTTTGTCAAGTTTGAATATCTCCATTTTCCTTGATCTTTTCTCAAGTTGTCAAATTTTATCCTGAGAACCACAAAGCTCTGATACCAATTGTTGGAAATATTCAAGATATGATATGTTATTGAGAGGGGAGGGGTGAATCAGTAACATCAAAACATTTAAAACAATTCAACACTTTAACCATATATACTATTCTCAATTCATTCATCTAATCTACTACATATATGAGGGAACAAACATTTATAACACATGTACACAGTGATTTGGTGAAAATTGGGGTGGGGATGATACCCACAAAACTTCATTACTGTAGTACGAAGTTGTCCTATTAAGGCTTATATTGATCACTTTTGGTGATCTGCCCTGTTAGGAGCACAAAGGACTACTAGGTCCACCTTGTTAGAGGATTTACAAACATACACTAAAGTATGCCCTCTATTAGGAGATTTATACAAAGACTGTTAAGTCTACCCTGTTAAAAGATTTACAAAACTAATTCACCTGTTAGGATGAAATAGTGGATCTACTTACAAACTTGATTTTCTGATTAGATCCTTGAAGTATAGATCACCTCTTGTGACTACTGAAACTTTGCTGCTCCTTGTATACCTTGCTGAATATTCTGCTCTTTTTCTGATTCATATTTACACTTCTCAAAATATTACATGTCTCTCTTGATACTCTCATCCATATACCATACATCTTGCAAATGATATAATACATTACATATATACCATTCCAATAATTACAATTACAAGGTCGTCCATAACACAAGTGAACAAAAAATTACCGAGTTGGCCCAATAGTAAATAAATCGAGTTCACTGAACTAACTCGGTGACCTTCTAATACTCGACATCCACTGCATTACTCAACATCGTCATGCACTCGGTAGAAGTGAAGGCTCAGTCCATACTAATCACTCAATGTAGTTCTGAACTTAGTAACCATAGGTGACTCCGTAGATGTAGTGTCACTTGATAAAAATTGGATCCTTAGTTTACCTTGATTTCACTTAGTAGACACTACACTTCCATTACTTAGTAAACATTACAATTCCATCACTCGATAATCGTTACACTTCCATCACTCGGTAAACATTACACTTCCATCACTCGGTAAATGTTACACTTCCATGACATAGTCAGACTACTCAGTAGATACTGAGATGTTCCATTTAAACTGTGAAGCTCGATAGATACTATTGGGTTGCACACCCACTCGGTAGCTTCATGAATGCTCGGTATGAACTACTTAAGTGATTAAGCTACAAGGTAACCACTGAATGCTTGGTATAAGCTGTAGACTGAGTGATGCACTTGGTGATCATTTAGAATCGAGTAACTGTTGTCACTAATGGCAATAATAACTTAATGCCAACACCCTTTCACTTGGTGATCACACTATTATGTTATTTCAAGTTTTTGTGTAATCCAGCTCTTTGACACAACCACTCTTATTACGATCCATAGTATTTTCATCTTCATTTTTTAGAAATATAATTGGACTTTTCCAATTTCATTTTTGAGGGGGAAACATACCAACAACAACCATCATCTATCTAA
Organism: Cupressus sempervirens; assembly: GCA_028749045.1. Classification (NCBI taxonomy): domain Eukaryota; kingdom Viridiplantae; phylum Streptophyta; class Pinopsida; order Cupressales; family Cupressaceae; genus Cupressus; species Cupressus sempervirens. The sequence goes on along the minus strand of CM053783.1, from coordinate 479,869,596 downwards.
GTTTCTCATCCAATTTCTTCAACCATTCAATCCATTGTACTCCGGCCAATCAAATCGAGGCATCCAAGTTTTTTTTAGACCATCAACAAATCAATTTTTCTACTTGGATTGAAATCAAAAAATTCAAGAGAATTCTTTGAGCCAATATGCTACACATATTACTTCAAAGAGGGACATTTGTAGGCACCCAAAATTTGGCATGAAAAATCAAAACAAATAAAAAAATCAATCAAAAATCAAAACAAATAAAAAATAAATAAATATTTGAATTGAATCAAAAATTCAAATAAATCAACTATTTGAACCCATTTGAAATATTGGACATGAAAATCAATTTTAAAAAAATTAAAATGAATTTTATCCTCATAAATCTCTAAAATCATTTTATATTCATAATGGAGTCTTCTATTCAAACATGAAGACATATAGTAAAAAATGGAGATTTGTACTCAAAGAAGGTGGTTGATATTCAAAAATGGATATTTATTATTTTATTCATTTAAACCTTACCCCAACCCCTTGAAATATATATAAATACAAGGCATTTCAAGAGCAAAGAGCATCCAAGTTTTATGCATCATTTTTATAGGCATTTGTAGAGATAATTCAAGATTCATAAATTGTTGTTATAACAATGTTTAGGATCTCAAAATTTATTCATTTACATTTAAGTTCATAGCTTCATTGTATTATTATCACCATATTTGCATGCAAGATCATAGTTTTATTCATCATTTTAGATAGGTTTGCAATATCCTGTCCTAAGTTTTATGCAAGTCCATCTATTATTTACAATATCCCATCCTAAGATATCACTAAGATGCTTGATCTAAGAGAAATTTAGCCATCATAGTTAGGGAGACATGAGATGGTTTTGAGCTTTCAAGTTGATTTAGCATATCATGTCAGATTAAAATTGAATAGATCAAGTTAATGTTTCATGAATATGCTTGTACTTTGATAGAGATGTACTTTCACAAATAGTTTACATTTTTTAAGCTTGTACATCATTTAAGAGCATATAATTCCACTTCTTGATATTGAGTTTGACATTTTTTAGCTTCTTGGCCACCTTGAACATGGAAATGCCCTCTATTGGAATGTTCCACCACTCCAAAATATGAAGCGGGATATCTAGGTGGAAATTCCACATTCTTTCAAATCTAAAGGGGAAATTACATTAAATAGCAATGGGATCCAAAGTGAGAGAAATAAGAGAGTGATCCAAACCAGTCCAAGCCATAAGAGATAAATTACAATTGTAGGAATTCATCCAATCTAAAGATATGAGAGTCTTGTCTGAATGCAATTGGATGCACTCCCTTCTGATTCTTCCATTAGACCAGGTGAAGAAGCCTCCCTAAAGTTCTACATCCATCAATGCTAGATAATTGATGAAGTCAAAGAGGTCCTACCTACTCTCCAGATCTAGAGCTAGGCCCCCTAATTTCTCATTATCCCTTAAGGGGGTGTTAAAGTCCCCCATAATGATACAATTTCCCACATGGAATCTAGATAAAATATTTCTAATCTTAACCCAATAGTTCCTCCTACCATTGTTTGAATTAGGAGTGTAGACATTCAAAAGATACTAGTACTCATTGTTTTTATATTAATAATTTGAATGAGTAAAATATTATTTTTAAGATTGTACATCATTTAAGAGCATACAATTCCACTTCTTGATATTAAGTTTGACAATTTTTAGCTTATTGGCCACCCTAAACATGGTAGTGCTCTCTATGTGAATGTTCCACCACTCCAAAATATGAAGCAAGATATCTAGGTGGGAAGTCCACATTCTTTCAAATATAAAGGGGAAATTGCATTACATAGAGATGGGATCCAAAGTGAGAGAAATAGGAGAGTGATCCAAACTAATCTGAGCCATAAGAGATAAATTAGTAGGAATTCATCCCATCTAAAGATATGAGAGCTCTGCCTAAATGCACTTGGATGCACTCCCTTCCCATTCTACTATTGGACTAGGTAAAGAAGCCTCCCTAAAGCTCAACATCCATCAATCCTAGATCATTGATGAAGTCAAAGAGGTCCTACCTACTCTCTAGATCTAGAGCCTGGCCCCCCCATTTCTCATCATCCCTTATGGGGGTGTTAAAGTCCCCCAGAATGATATAATTTCCCACCTAGAATCTAGATAAAATATTTCTAATCTTAACCTAATAGTTGCTCCTACCATTGTTTTAATTAGGAGTGTAGATATTCAAAAGATACTAGTACTCATTGCTTTTGATATTAAGAATTTGAATGAGTAGAATATTACCTTCACCATATAGGACTTGAGACTTGGAAATGTTGGAGTTGTAGAGGGTAAGCAGACCCCACAATGCACATTTAGTGTTCATAGCAAACCTCTCCATACTGCTACTGAAAGAGATTCTCTCTACACACTCCTTTTTCATTTTGGTTTCTTGAATGAGCATAAAATTAGGCCTATGATCCCTAATCATATTTATGAGAACCATTTGTTTATGGGCTTCATTTAGTCCATGTATATTCTAGGATATGACCATCTCTTCATAGTGAGGTAGGCCTCATGGATGGTCTTTTGACTCCTATCCACTAAATTCCTTCTAGTTTCCTCTTCCCTATTCTAGTTGAGATTGTTCCTTCTAGGGGTTCTAGGTTTTGCTCCAACATTAGCTTTCTTTCTACTCCTAGTGGCACCTAGGGAAACTAGGGAAGGATCTCTAATATTTTTTTCTTTCTCACCATGATTCATTTCCCCTATCATTCATTTACACAGGTCACAAATAGAGCCTCCATTCTAGTTAATTGGCCTGCAAAGAAGCTCTAACCAAATCCAACACTCTTGAAACCTTCCTTGGAGAAGTTACCCCTAAGTCAAGGAAAATACTTGATTCCCTACAAGAGGGCCACACTATTGATCACTATCCTCACCTCTAACAAGAGCTTGGGAATTTGGGACCTAAGATATATCAAGAATCCCTTACTCCCTAGGTAAAAGATCCCTCATACAAGTAACCTCCATTGCATTAAGAGGGATAACAAGATCCTCAAAATCTCTTACTAGGGAACTTCCTTGGTCCTAACCTCATCAATAGCCTACTGCTTAGATGCCAAAGGTTGTAATGTTTCAACTTTCTTAATGGTGATTCCTCCAAAATCTACCCTCTGGACCCGAATCGTGGTTGAAGGTAGGGCACCTGCCTAGTCTTGCTGTTGCTACTTGGGCCCTCCTTCCTAATTCACCATTTCCTTTTGTCACCATACCTTCTCTCCCTTAATGGAGTGCTTAATTTTATCTTTGGAAGTACCACTAGCCTTATTCCTATTCTGCACCTATTTCTTAGCTTTCTCCTCCATAAATCTAGGGCATACCTTAGCCACATGGCCTTATTTTTTACAATGAAAGCACACAAAAGGGACACTTTCAAAATCTAATTTCTAAATGTGTTTACCTAATTTGGAGTGAAGATACACAACCTCTAGCATATCTCTACCCTCACTGACCCCAATGTAGATCCCTGCATAAGTTAACTGGCTTCTTGACACCATAATAGGATCAATGGATAATAGCTCCCCAAAAGATTTTGCCATGTCATCAAAAACATCATCATACCAAAAATCCATTGGAATTTCAAGAGGATGAACCTAAATAGGAGCTTGAACAAAGAAAGAATCATTAATATCCAATTGGGATGTCCATTTCTACAAAGCAAGGGTGAATCGACTAAAAGACCAAGACCTTGTGTTGAGAGTCCTCATGAGATCTTCCATGCAAGAGAACTTGAAGGAAAGTAATCCCTTGGCCACAACCAAAATCTCAACATGAACTTTCAGGTCCCATTTGTTTCTAGCATAAGCCTACATAATATCTACATTTGGCCTTATACTAATGAACTTCCCAACTAGAGAAGTTTCCATTGTAGCAATATTATGGTCTACAAGTTTGTCAGGAATCTATATAGAATATTTTACCTTTTCCTTATCCATAACATCCTTTATCTTTAGGAAGGAAGACTTACCTGTGGGTTTGATACCAAATAGAGAGGATTAATGACTAGTTGGAACCACATTGAGGACTTTTTGAGTAGAGTGTGGGCCTAACATAGTCCGTCCTGATATCAAAGCATCCTTCCTGATCTCCTACCTTAAATCATGTGGGACCTTATTCCCAAATGTAGGTTTATCCCCCCATTCCTCTTCCCTTTGGCAAGCCCTAGAATCCTTCCTTTTGCCATCTTATATTGAACTACCAGATGTAGAATTCAAATTTCCAATCTCATCAATTCTTGCTCCAACTCTTGCTCCCTCTCCATGCTCCATCTTGTTTTAAATATTGTTATAAAAGTGCTCAATATAGATTCTATGGACTTTGTGCCAGATGACTTGCTGCAGTCCACCAATTAACATAACAGATATTATCTAGTCTTGTAGAAAGCTTTTGGAAAGAAAGGCTACTTTCTTATTGTAATCAACTAAAAATGGTCATCTAGACTATGAGCCCCCTTTCTATCATTTTTCCATAATTTATCTAATGATTATTTTTTATCAAACCCTAAAAAATCTATTTATTTGATTATAACCTATGATATGAGCACTTTATCCCATGTTCATATTTAATTAAAATAATATGTCCTCCTTTTAACTAAAAAAAATTCCCCACTCATCTCTTATCCTAAGTGTGCACATATAAAGCATTATTACTATTTTAGAAATAAAAGAAAAGGCATTTTTGTCTACACATAATGCACAATTTCCTATGTGAGAGGAATATTTTATTTTTAAAATAACTTTAATTCTCTTCCATACATTTCAAACCCTCTCAAAAGTCAACCATTAATTGTGATTGGTTGAGATGATTGTGCACATGGATCACTCCCACATTCAAACTCTAGCCTTGATTACATTCATCTTGCCTCTTAATCTCTACCTTCTATTTTTCTTTAAAAAGGGATGGCTCTCTCCTCATTCAAAAAATCTTAGTCTCTCATGCTATTGTTATGATGCAAGTTTTCTTGGTGATTTTGGAGACTTGGAGTATTCTTACAATTTTTTTCATTTTAGATTATCTCTCATTCTACTTACATTATGGCATACTTTTTAGCTTAGTTCTCTTTATTAGCTTGCATTTCATTTAGAATAGCTTGCATTTGCATTGGATTTTATTCTAGATTCTTGGATATTGTCGCTCTTGCTTCTACTATTTGAATCTCTCATTCTATGGTGCACCTTACAAGGGTTGCATAGTTTGGTTCATTTGAGAACCACCATCTCATATCCCTTGCACATCATAGATAGAGAGCTATAAGTCAACTCTTGAGACTCCCTCTTCCATGAGTTCTCTCTATTAAGAATATAACCAAGATAAGCCTATAGGTCTGATAGTATAGATTGTAATTTCTCTTTATATATATATATATATATATATCTAATGATTTTCATTTAATTTTCATTATATATTTCTCCTAGAGTTGCTGAAGATTTCTAGGATGATACCTTGTTTGGTGCTTGACTAAACTAACAATTAGTTAGTCATGACTAATCTATGTATGCTAGATCGCTGACTTATGATTAATAATAATATGGTTAGTGCCAAGGGTTATGTCACTTGAGGGACATATCCTTTAGAAAGGGTATATATATAGGTTCTAAATGTAGTTTAGAAGACACATATTAACAACAGTCTTCTCTTCTAAGTATTTTACATGCTACGATTTATACTTGAGATTCTCCCTCATGTTGAAAGGTGCAATATTTAGTATTTATCTACATTATAATAAGCAATAACTTCATCCATATTCATAATACATAAAAGGATCTAACTCAACATATAAGACTAGATTGAAAGTCTGATTAAGAGATAAGGATTTAGCAGAAACTTTACATGGTTTCAAAGCCAAGTTATCAAATCTAGGGCTTTACAAAATGCAGTCATCAAAATTTATATATATTTAGTAATTTTCTCCTATCTTCAATGACATACACAATTAGACTCGAGGACATGTTTGATGGGAAATAACACTTTGAAGCTTGGAAATTCAAAATCTTGATGATTCTTGAAGAGAGCAATGTAAAATAATTTGTTGATGGAGCATCCAAACAACCCCTAATTGAACCTCACAAATCCATATGGAGCAAAGGAAATAGAAAATCTATTCAAATCATCTTGGATGGAGTTAAAAATGATATCATACCTATGCTTACAAAACATCAAACTGCTTTTGATATGATGAATGCATTATGATATACATATGAAGTAAACAATGCAACCAGGGTTCTTGCACTAAAAAGGAAAAAAAATCACATTCAAATAAAGAAAGGAGAATTGATAAACTCTTATTTCCTAAGATTTTTTGGCATTAGAGATGAACTATCAAGCATAGGAACCATCATTAATGACATAGAATTAACACTTATGGCTATAGATGGATTGCTAGATTCATGGAAAACATTCACACAAGGAATAAGTGCCAAAGATTAGCTTCCAAACTTTAAAAAACTCAAGAATGATTGTCTTCAAGAGGAATCTAGAAAACTAAAGAAAGGAGGGAAACCAAAAATAGAAGATGAAGAACTTCGCATTCTTAATACAAACTCCTAGAAGGGAAAGAAGAAGCATTTCAAGAAGGAAAAGGGAAATCAAAAGAATGCAAAGCCCAAAAAAGATCTATCTAAAATAAAGTGTTTCAAATGTAAAAAATTTGGACACTAAGATCTAATTGTCTTAAAAATTCCAAACAATAGGAAAATTGTACAAATGTCATTAGAGAAGAAGATACTTATGATCCTGAGAACCATGTTCTGTATTCCTCTCTATCAAATGAAATTTCAAATAAAGCATGGGTAATTGATAGTGGATCTTCTAGATATATAACAAGATACAAAGAAATTCTACACTCTTTATCAGAGAAATTTAATGGTGAAGTTACCATTGGTGAGAACTCTGCACACTCTATTGAAGGAATTGGAAATTGTACTTTGAAACTAAAATTAGGAAATACTCTTCTTCATAAAGGTGTACTCTATGTACCAGGGATCAAAATAAACCTAATATCGATTATAGCACTTGAAGATGATGGACACAATGTTGCATTCATGGATGAAAAAGTATTAACTTGGGCTAAGAACTCTTCCATCAAGAAAGAAAAGTTAATTGGTCAAAGAAAGGGATATTTTTATGAACTAAATACAAAATGTAGTTGATCCATTCAAGCCCTAGTTCACGAAGTTGAAGATTCAAATGAAATAAAGCACATGAAATTAGGGCATCTAAATTTTAAAACTTTATCAACTATGGAAAATTTGGTTACTGGATTACCCAAATTAAATAAAGATCACCCTAGTATTTGCAAGGGATGTGCTATGGGTAAAAGCACTAGAAGTCCCTTTCATGATAGTACTAGGAAAACAAATAATGTACTAGAATTAATTAATTCAAATTTATGTAAACCTATGTCCATTCCTTCTCTTAGAGGATTTTGGTATTATATCTTGTTCATAGATGACTACTTTAGGAAAACATGGATTTATTTTTTAAAATGCAAGGAATCAGAAGAAATCCTACAAAGATTTAAAGAATTCAAAGCATTAACTAAAATTTTTTTAGGACATACAATCATAACCCTTAGGATAGATAATGGAGGAGAATATATCTTAGACTTATTTAAAAGGTTTTGTAAAGAATCATGGATTCAAAGGGAGTATACTATTCCTTATAACCTAGAACATAATAATACTAATCTATTATAAAAAATGATGTTTGGGAAATTGTTTCGAGACCTAAAGGAAAATTTGTTGTTTCTTCCAAGTGGATATTTAAAATAAAGCATGCTATTGATGGTAGTATTGAGAAGTATAAAGCTAGATTTGTAGCTAGAGGATTTTCTTAGAAAGAAGGGATTGATTATGAAGAAACCTTTTCTCTTGTTGCCAGATATACCTTCGTAAGAGTAGTCTTAGCAATTGTTGCATCAAAGGGATGGAAGATACATTAGATGGATGTAAAAAAAACATTTATCAATGGAAATATTTTAGAATAAGTATATCTAGAGCAACCTGAAGGATTTGAAACTCATGATCCTAATTCTTTTGTTCGCAGGCTCAAGAAAGCTCTCTATGGGCTTAAATAGGCTCCCAGTGTCTAGTATGAAAGAGTTGATAAGTATCTCACCAGCTAAGGATTCTCCAAGAATGAAGCTGATCCAAATTTATATTATAAAAGAGATAAAGATGATATTATAATTTTGATACTGTACATTGATGATCTACTAATTACAGATGATGATCATCTCATAGATCAGTGCAAGAAAGATCTAACTAGAGAATTTGAGATGAAAGACTTGGGACTCCATTACTTCCTAGGACTTGAAGTACGAAATTTTTTTGATAGTATCATATTAAATCAAGGGAAGTATACATCAGATATTGTAAAGAAATTTTGAATGTGGAATTGCAAACCTATGTCTTCTCCTATGGAGACTAATCTACATAAGTTTAAGGAAGCAGTTGCAGAATCACCATCCACAGATTCTACTCTCTACATATAGATGATTGGATCTCTTATGTACCTAGTAAATACAAGACTAGATATTTACTATGTAGTTAATGCCTTAAGTTAGTTTATGTGTGAACTAAAGGAGATTCACCTAGTCATAGTTAAACACACAAGGCACTCTTAATTTTGGTCTCAAATATGAGAAAGTTGCTTTAAATTTGCATGGATTCACCGATTTAGATTGGGGTGGAAGTGTTAAAGATAGGAAAAGCACTTCAAGATGTTGTTTCAGTTTAGAATCAGCTATGATATCTTGCATATGTAGAAAGCAATCTTCAGTAGTTCAGAGCTCCATAGAAGTGGAATACATTGCAACAACAATGGCCTCTTGTGAAGTAGTCTAGCTAAGGAAGTTACTTGTAGGATTATCTGGGCAAGCCATGAATCCTATGATTATTCATTGTGATAATGAAAGTTCCATCAAGCTCTTAGTGAATCCAACTTTCCAAGATAGGTTCAAGCATATTGAAATTCCTTACCATTATGTAAGAGATATGATAGATAGAAATTCTATAAAATTGGAATACATTTGAACTACAGATCAAATAGCAACCATACTCAGCAAACCTCTATCTAGAGTAAAGATAGAACATTTCAGGAGGAGACTTGGTATGGTTGAGTTTTAATCCATTTGTACTCTTTTGATTATTAATAAAATAATTTTATTTTAGTCAGGCTATTGACTGTTATGGGCTCCACCATGTGTAATCATTATTTAAAGAGGTGATGATCTTTGAAATAATGAACACTTGTATAAAAGGCATTATGAGAGGTGATGATCTCTTAGATAATGTACTAAATAGTAGATTTTACTGTAAGATCTAGATGAGTTTTAGATCATATTGTGATGTTGAAATTGCTATGTTCATGGGTCACAAATTGGATAAAGGAAGAATCTTAGTATTCTCTGAGTTTATCCTGTATTCTAGTAGATCTTAAACTCAGGATCTTGTTGTGATATAGAAATACCAGTTTCTATGAGTCACAACCTATGTCTTATTACTAGTAGTAGTATTTTGTCATATCAAAGCTTTAGTAATATGAGTTTGTATTATTTATTCTATGATACCACATAATAAGAAGAGACAGACAGCTATAGAGTATTAATTCTTGCTTAAACATCTGTATTGTTGTTGCTAGATATAATATCTCTTTGTAGGATTATTAGGTTAAGAGAGAGTGTTAAGAATATAACCAAGATAAACTTACAGGTCTGACAATATAGACTATACTTTCTCTTTATACATACATACATACATACATACATACATACATACATACATATATACATACATACATACATACATATATCTATTGATTTGTATTTAATTTACATATATATATTTCGCCTAGAGGTGCCAATGATTTCCAGGATGATGCATTGTTTGGTGCTTGACTAAACTAACAATTAGTTAGTCATGACTAATCTGTATCTACTAGGTCGTTGACTTAGGATTAATAAAAATATGGTTAGTGCCAAGATTATGCCTCTTGAGGGACATACCCCTTAGAACGAATATATATATATATATATATATAAAAGACACATAGTAAATGCAATTTAGAAGACACACAGTAACATCAGTCTGCTCTTCTAAGTATTTTACATCCTATGATTTACACTTGAGATTCTCCCTCAAGTTGAAAGGTGTAATATTCAATATTGATCTACATTATAATAAGAAATAACTTCATCCATATTCAGAATACATAAAAGGATCTAACTCAACATATAATACTGGATTGAAAGTCTGATTAAGAGATAAGGATTTAGCAGAAACATTACATTCTCAAGAATAATAGTTTATAGAAGTGTGACACTTTTATGCACACATTTTTGGTGCCCACTATGGGGTTTGAATCAAGTTTCTAGCTCCATTTTCTTTCATTTCTCATTTCTAGTTTTTTATAGCAACATATTTTATCTAATCAAGTGGTTTTGTAGAGTTCTCACTTTGGTTTTAAGGCTAACCCATATGCAGATTGGTTTGAAGGCCAAAACCCTAGGTTTTTAAAGATTTGATGATATCTCCTAAACCACTTGGATTGTGGCTCCAATTTTTTTTTTCAATTTGAGTATGTGTCTAAGATGTCTCAGTCCAATTTTTAGATTATTTTGACTTTATTTGCATTAGTTATGATTTTTTCTTTATTTTTCTTTATGATTAAAAAAATTCATTTTTGGTCTCAAATTAGTGACTTTTTTGGAAAATCTTACATTTTCAATTTTTTTTGTAAATTTTAAAAAGGTTACTTTCTTTGTGTTTTGAATTTTGAGTTCATATTAAGGATCAAAAACTAAATTTGATAAATCTAGTCTATTTTGACAAAATGGATCCCTAGGGCACAAAAAAATGGATATTTCTAAATTTCTTGCATTTTTGGAAAGATCTCTAATTTTTAGTACGGGTTTCTTCTTTTCCTTTATATTTTTGGATCCAAAATCATAGCAAACAAGTCCAATCTTATTGACTAGGTCAAAAGCAAAGAGTAAAACTAAAAGCATTTGTGATTAACTCGCACTTTCTTTGCATACACTTGGTTGGAAGATAACTTGAATCTTTGAGGCAATTAACTACTTTTTTTTTCAGGTCTTACTTGGTTATTATGCCCTAATCTTAGTTTCTTTGCAAAGAGTTTCTCATTTTTATTTCTAAAAAGAATGTATGTCAAAGCTTCAAATGCACAAGGACTACTAACAATTATTTTTAGGGCTGCCCAACACATAAAAAACCAAACTTTTTTGTATTTTTTTTATTCCATGTGTAGCATTCTACTAGTTTGTTTCATTTCTTAGGTACATTAGACTTGCAATTGGGATTCCTTGGTTATAGAAGAGTATGCTCTTCATCCTTACAGTAATTAAAATTCTTGACCCACCTTTGAATTTCAAAAGAAAGAGGGTAATTGAATCTTCTTGGTGTGTTTGGAGGAAATAATCAAGATAGGGAAGTATTCTCTTCATCCTTGAGGTGAATTAGAAATCTTGACCCTTGATAGTGGATCCATTTTGTGGAAGTTAGAATCCTTTAGAGAGCCCGCTCTCAGACAACCTATGAGGAATGACCCAAGTGGGGACAAGAAAATTATCTAGCTCTTCCAACCCACTATAAACTTAAGGCTATCAAGGATACAAAACCTTGGTAGATGTAGTGTTTGTATTTTCTTAGTGTGATCACTTATGAGATATTGACCATAAGGAAATAACTAAGAAAGAACACTTAAGGTGCTCTTTTGGCTACTAGGTTTTTTACCCACCACAAGGTGGGGTGTCCCTTAATTGGGTGTAAGAGGAACATTACAAATGGAAGCCCTTTCTAAACACCCTAGGTTAGAATCTATCCTATTTTTCCACTCAACTTCTTGGTGCAAGGATCGATCCTAGTGGACTACCTAGATCACCCCAAGATTTACATTGACCATATGTGTTCCCTTGGTTGTGCTTATGGCACTTCCATGACAAAGCAAACATCTCTTGTGGGAAACCACTTGGTGTGAGGTGAAGGAACATCAAGCACGAGCCAAATTGTTGAGTAATGAATAGTGACTTTTAGGTAGATATTGCTTGATGTGTTCTTGAATGTGCTAGACCTGTGGATTTATTTTGAACATACACATAATGATAGCTCTAGAGCTTTCTTATAAGACCTCACATATGTTTGTATCATGCAAGGTTTCTTTGTCCCTTGCTTGATTGTTTAAAGACTACTCCATGTGTCACTATCTTTCTTGGAAAGAAATTGTTTTTGAACATCAAACTTGCTATGCTATCAACTATTGTGAAACTTTGTCAATCAAGTCAAAGCATCAAGTCTTAACATTTTTATTGTGTTGCTTACTAAGGGGAGTCTCATCATTTGATTTTTCTTTTCTATGTCTGTAGTGCTTGGACATGCTTAAAGTGACTCTTTGGTCTTAGTATTCTTGGTCTTTCTATCTTCATGGTCTATGTCCGGTTGCTAGTTATCTTTTTGCTGAAATGGTTACCTTGATTTCTTGACTACACTCTTATGTTGGGAAAGTTTTTCACTTGTCACCCTGCTTATGCTATCTACTTGGATATTTGGCTTCTTTCCTAGATCTTGAATTGAGTCACTAGTGTTGTAAGTTTCTTGGACACTTTCTTGAAAAATCACTTTACTATATCTTTACTATATTGGTAAGTGAACACTCTACCTCTCTAGTTTGGACATCCAATTATCTTGTGTCACCTTCTTAGCTTCCTCTAGTCTTCTTCATGCTTGATTATCTATCTACCACTATGGCATTCAAACCTTGTGCTACCAAACCTCAACCAAATCTAGATGATCATGATATCCTCCATGCCACTAAAGAGTTTCAAGATCTATACACTCAATACAAATAACTATAAGAGACAAGTGATCTTTCTTACCTTCATTTCTCTAAGTGTATGATAGAAATGAAGTCTAAACTTGAGAAAATATTAGAGGAGAAAATTTCATTCTTAAATGAATCTCCCTTAAGACCTTTACATACACATGGTTTATCTTCTTTAAGGTCTACATATTCTACTCCAAGACATCAAATATCTTCATCTTATAGATCTAAAGACCTCCTTAGAGAGAAAGAAAGTGGTACCTCCTTTGAGCCTATTCCAAGCTATCATGATGGACCTATCTTTGAACAAGACAATGATGAAGACATGGATGCATATCATTCACTTGAGAAACAAAAAAATGAATCTAGACATAATTTTGATAGAACTTTTGCTCCCTTCGAAGATTCTTATGATGACACTTTGCAAACACTTCTTGGCACCAAGCTCATCATGTTACCTAAGTCTAGCTCATATGGAAACTCATTCTTGGATATCTATTGTTCTTATCATCGACATAATGAGCATAGTACTTAAGATTTCATTGAGCTGAAACATAAAATCCAAGATCTTATTGATACCTCTAATGGCTCATGTGACGAGGATACTTTTCTTGAGAAAGATCATATTAATAAACCTATGTCTACTGATGGTTTCCTTGATGCCTCCACTTCTTCCAACACTCATGCACCTCCAAACACTTCAAATCTTTCCAACATACCTCTATCAAATAAATAACCTAATGTTTTTCATGTACACTTTGACTATCCTTAAGGTCTACCTCTAAAAGAAACTCAAGCTAACCTTCACTTGTCTGCAAACCTTTTCCATGCTACTAAGCCTACAGATCCAAGCACTACTCCATTCACTCTTCATTCTTCCTTGTCCCTAGAAGTGGCTCCATGTCAAAAGGACTCTCAAAAAGAAAAAGATATAAATGTCAAGAAAGATGAAGATCAAGCACCCTTTCATCCCCTTCAAAATTTCACCCCTCCATATCCTATGTCTTTTCCATCCCCCAAGTATGATGAAGACACTTCCACTATCTTCCTTGAGCTTAATGAAAATTATGAGAAAAGTTCTCTTCCTATGCTGTCCGAAGCTACTTGTCAAGATCAAAGCATCACCTTATGTTCTACTTCTACATATCCACTTCAAAATTGTGCTCAAGCCTCAAGTGCTCCTATTAAAAATGTTTTTCCTATCAAAGCTACTCATGAGTCTATTGATTCTTTGACTATGTTTCTCACTCTAAATATGTTGATATCCCTTTTCACTATCCATTTTCATATATATCCCTTTTCACTATCCATTTGCATATCCAAAGTCTATCCTTGGTCCTTATCCATCAAAGATAAAGCCTTCAAACCTTCCATCTATATTGAGACCTTATGTTCCTTCTTCTCCTACATTTTCCACTCCTAGATCTCCCATCATACCTCAAGATCAACAAAGACACTCATCCTTGCTGAATTTCCACCTATCTATCCATCTAAACTAGTTATATCATCCTCATTCAAATCCCAAGTCTTTTGGAAGTGAGAATAAACATAAGAATCCATTGAAAAATAAAGATCTCTATGTCCCATCTAATTGAAATATGAATGCAAAGAATAAATTCAAGAGACCACAAAGGTCCACTATTAAAAAAGCTAAATCAAAGAAAATATGGGTTCCTAAATCCATTATTGAAGAAATGTGTTTTGAAGTATCCAAAGGAAAATCTAAAGCTCTATGGATTCCCAAGTCTCTCTTGAAAGACTTGAACATTGAAAACAAATCAAAGTTGGCGTTCAAGCTTCCAAAGGCTTCCATTCCATCTTCTTCCAAAATCTTCCTAAAAATATTCCAAATCCTTCCACTCCACTTTTTTCCAAATCTCTTCTACCACCTCATACATCTAAATCTCAAGCTATTTCATCCATGATTCCTCTATCATTCCAATACCCTTCAAGGTGTGTGTCAACGTTGATCTTACCCAATATTTTAGCTAGCCTCATGAAATCCTCTAAAACTTACACTTACTTTCTATCCATGCTCATTCATTTCTTTCAAGACATGAACCCTTATCCTTTATATACTCCTCCTACTATCATCTCCCTTCCATCACCCTATTAGCATCTTTGAGCATACTTATCTATGGTCTTGGCTTATCATGATTTATCTTTCCTATAGGAGCACTATCTACATTCAAACAACTTGAGCTCTTTCTAAAACTTCAAAAAGAAAAAAGAAAAAAAGAAAAAAAATGTGCTTTGGTGAAAACCACTTCTTGTGGAATCTTGATAGCAAAAGTAAAGAGAAATAAAATTCATCCTATGGTGAAAACTACTTCTTGTGGCACCTTGGATAAGTACCATGATGAAAACTAGGTAAACATGCATCATGTGTAATTCTTCCATCATCCATCTACCCCCTTTTCCATCTTCCTCTTTAATCTTGACATTGTTGAGCTATCCTTGCATATTGGCTATCTTATCCATGAGATTCTCTATTATGCTTACTCATTCATTCATATCTAACTTTATTCTTATTGCTCTATCCCATCACTATCCTATCTAGTTGACCCCTTGGTCTTGATCGCAATTAATAAAACATGGTTCTCATAGGTCTCTTGATATGGCTACTCTTTTAGACTACATGCTTCATGTTATCTCACTTATTGGCTTCCATTACTTATCCCATATGCTATCTTAGTTAGTGGCTTCCACTGCTTATCCTATATTTTATCTTGCTCATTCCTTCTATTACTATCCAAAACCTTATTCATTTGGCTATCTTTCCCTAGCTTGGATACTCTTGAGGAGTCAATCCTTGTGGATCACTTTCACTTGCTTCATACTCCTTTTTTATCCATCTCTGCATATCCACTAGCTTTTTGCTCCATCATATTCTACACTTTTCTAGACATTGGAACAATTTATGTGATCTTGCTTGAGAACTAGTAATCTCTAAATCATTCTTAAAAAATCCAAAAAAAAAATCATATATGATACTAAAAAATCCTAAAAATTAGAAAATGTCCTAAAAAATTATCATCTTAGTGAAAACCTAGCAATAGGCACTTTGATGTATCACCAAAAAAATCCAAAAATTCAAAAATCCAAAAAAATTGAAAAAAGTCCTAAAAAAATCTGCTAAGTAGTGAAAACCTAGAAACATGTGCTACTTGAAACCCTTGCACCTATGTCTATTAGTCTCAATCACCCATTTCGCTACACATTTCCTAGCTTGGGATTGTTTCTTGTCCTCTTCTCATGGGCATAGTTGATTAGCCTATTGAGGTGTCCTTATCCATTAGGGTTTCTTTGACAACTCACAAAACAATGTTTCTTAACACTACTCCCCCAACTTGACATCAAGTGTTTCTTAACACTTCTTAGATAGTTTACTTGCAGTCTCCAATGTCACAATATTTCTCACTATCAGAATCAAGTCTTGAAGAAATGGCCAAGTGACCTACACACACACACACTTAAAAATTTGAATGATTGAGCTATGATGATCTTTATCTACTTTGTGTGCTATCTATGATGATTTATTTACCATATTTTCCCTCCCTATAGTCTTTTGAAGATGTCATTGACTAGAAGACTGGGGGCATGGGGTATATTTTCCCAATTTTTGCTTGTGGGTATACTATGTTTGTCTAAAGGTATTTTCAAGCATTCAATCTTATTTGACACTTTGACTTACAAACTTATCATCCTTGACTATTTTCACAAGACCGCACTCGAGGGTTATCTTGGCACTTATACCTTGATATAGGTGTAATCTTTCTATACTAAACTTAGGAAATCTAGTTGTATTTTTCATCTTGACTTGAGTTTATTTGATGTTTAGGTTGGATTCCCATATTTCTATCTAACATAGATCATACTCATATCCTCATAGTTTTACTTGTGATGATTGTATGATCTTATGATGTCCCTAATAAGGCTCAATGATAAAAATTAGGAGCTACTTATGTAACCCTTGCAATTGCACCTTTTCAAACTAGCTTGCATTCTAGGGTTCATTCTAGCTTAGCTTTGCATTTTGCATGTTGAGAGAGCTATCTTCTTTATCCTTCATGGACTTGTCAGCTAACTGCATTCATCCTTCTCTTGCATCTTCTCAATCTTATCTTATCTCTTCTTTCTTATTTCTCACTTCTTTTCTATCTTACCATCTCATCTATGCTTTTGACCTATCTTTGCTAATTGTGACATCCTGGATTCATATTCGAGATTGAAATCCAAATTCGAGTTCATCTTGCTATTTGAAAATTTCTTCCTTATTCTATGTTGTTGGTTGACCTATTGAGGCTTAATCTTTGAATCTTGTAGGGGAAATTATCATTTCTTCATTTCTTCATCATTTCTACTCTCTTCCACTCTTTGCTTTCATTTCTATTTCATCTCATTTCATCTTTGTTCTTTCTTTGACCTAATTATTATGCTTTATCTTTCATGGTCAAAGTTAGTCAAACTGGGGCATATCTTTATAGCTTGGTGGTAACTCTATGGTCTTAATCTCTTATCTATCATCATGAACTTTTGTTTGTTCTAGTTTGATCAAATGTAGCTTATTTTTGCATCTCATCTATCTCATTTTGATTTCGATCCCGAGGGGGCATGACTATTCTATTATTGTTGCAAACTGCAATCTGCTAAAACTATCTATTTTATCTTGATCTATTTCTTGGTGTTAGAACTCTTCTTGAGTTTTGATATCTACTCTATCCTAATGTTTAGTACTATCGCTATTAGACTATACATTCAAGACTTGCTATCTCTTTCTGCATTTCATTCCTCATAATTAGATCTCTCTATCTATTGCTGCCTACTTGGCTTTTATTTTCTTTGACATCATGTTTTCTCAGATCGATCACACATTAGTCAAAGACAGGCAAATGTAATCAACTAAAAATGGTCATCTAGAATATGAGCCCCCTTTCTATCTATGGTTATTTTTGATCAAATCCTCAAAAATCTATCTATTCAATTATAACCTATGATATGATCACTTTATCCCATGTTCATATTTAATTAAAAGAACATGCCCCACTTTTAATTAAATAAAATTCCCCACTCATCTCTTATCCTAAGTGTGAACACATAAAGCATTATTCCTATGTAAGAAATAAAAGAAAGGGCATTTTTGTCTACACATGAATGCACAATTTCCTATGTGAGAGGAATCTTCTATTTTTAAAATAACTTTAATTCTCCTCCACACATTTTAAACCCTCTCAAAAGTCAACCATTAATTGTGATCGGTTGAGATGCTTGTGCACATGGATTACTCCCACTTTCAAAATCCACCCTTGATTACATTCATCTTGCCTCTTAATCTTTACCATATATTTTTCTTTAAATGGGAGGGCTCTCTCCTCATTCAAAAAATCTTAGTCTCTCATGCTATTGTTATGCTACAAGTTTTCTTGGTGATTTTGGAGACTTGGAGTATTCTTGCATTTTTTGCATTTTAGCTTATCTCTCATTCTACTTACATTATGACATACTTTTTAGCTTAGTTTCATTTATGCTTTAGCTTAGTTCTCTTTGTTAGCTTGCATTTCATTTAGAATAGCTTGCATTTGCATTGCATTTTATTCTAGATTCTTGACACTTACATATGGTTGGTATAGTGTAGAGAGCTAACCAATGAATTTTGAATCCTGTTGTCTATTGAATTGGATGACCAGGTTGCTCATAAATGTTGAAAATGGGTAACAAAATTCTTATTTTGTAGTTCTGTTATTTGGTACCAATGATATTGATTAGCCTCCATGCATAAAGAATGTGACACCTTCAAGCATATTAGAATTGGTAATAACAATTTTGTAATTCACCTAGATGAGGCTTAAGGGATATTCCTTGAAAATAATTAGAATTTATTCAATGTGGTTTAGAATTTGATTTGGAGAGTAACCTCATTGTTAATTGATTGATCCATATTCAAAATATGATAGTATAAATTGGTGATCACTGTGGTATATATTTATTTCCTCTCCAAACCCCCACATCCATCTTGGGAAATTAAAAAAATTTAATTTAATTAAATTAAAATGCCTTTATTCCTACCATTTTGGCTTCCCTCTTTTTAAACAATATTAACTCTTCAGCTTTTAAAGTCTCCTTTTGTCCCCTAGGTACCCACTTAATTTAAATAGCACCAAGTTAAGCAATTAATTTAACTTTATAACATTGTGTTACTCTATAAATAATTCCCATAATTCCCATTTTTCTTGCAAAAACTCAAGACACACACACACACACACACACACACACACACACACACACACACACACACACACACACACACACACACACACACACAGAGTATATATTACTGTAGGCCATCTTTATAACTAGGAGTTTTTGGACTTGTAGAGGATTACAATTGTTCAGATTGGTTGAACAAAAAGTATTCATCATTGAATTTTGTTGTCAATTATCAAATGTTTTTCTATATAGGATTAAAGGTATTTTATTAATTCCATAGATCTAAGGAAATGTGTCTCTACAATGGTTTTAGGTTGTTGAAGGATCTAGTAAAATATAAATGCATTCTAAGACACATTGCTAGGAGGAGAAGAGTCATTTGTGCTCTAGTAGTTCATCTAGGTACCTTTTTTCCATCTATAACAATGTCTACACAAGAAGGTAGAAGAGAAATATGTAACCACAAAAGAGGTGAGATTCATTTTTATAAATGTATTATCTATTTGAATAAGGATGATTGTCATGATCAAATTCAAATGTTTAGAGTAGCTTTCTTTCATCTAGCAATTACTCTTAGGGAAAGAGGAAGCATTACAAATACAATGCATCTAATCTTGGAAGAACAAAGAGTGATGTTCCTCCATACCCTTGGCTGTAATTTGAGGAATTGTAAGATTGCCCATAACTTTGGTCACTTAGGAGAGACAATCAAATGATACTTCTACAAGGTCTTAATAGTAATATTAGCACTCCATGGTGATTATGTTTTACCACCAAGTCCAACAATGCCTCCAAAAATTAGTGGGAAGGATTTTTTTGATTCATACGTCAAGGTGGATATTCTATTTGTATAATTTTGTTTTCTTGACTCTAAATCCTATTATTGCATATCCCTTTGGGTTATAAATTTTCTTATTATAGGATTATGTGGGAGCAATTGATGGAACTCATATTCCAGTTACTATTGATGTCGATAATCAAGCTCCATATCATGATTGAAAAGGGAACTTGTTGCAGAATGTTATGGATATGTCTTTATTTGATTATAAGATTCATTACATCCATGCTAGATGGGAAGGGTCTCATATAGATAGTTGTGTTCTAGCATCAACTATATCAAGAGCCAATCCATTGGTAACACCCCCTGGTATGTCAAATATGTTTATATAGTGATGCATATGACAATTGTTACAATATTATTTTAAGATACTTTTATTTTATGTAGGTAAATATTATTTGGTCGATATTGGATATCCCAATGTACCTGGATTTATCACATCTTATCATTGCACAAATTACCACCTAAAAGAGTTCTCACAAGAAAACCCCATAAACATTCCTAAAGATTTGTTTAACCACTGCTACTCCTCACTTAGGGATGCAATAGAATGTACATTTGGCATTTTGAAGTAGCACTTTCCTATTTTAAGGCATGCAACATCATATCAAGTCATGACTCAAAAAAAGATTGTTTTGGCATGTTGCATATTTCACAACTTCATTAGCATAGAATATGGCATTCCTTTCGAACTAAAAATTGAGGAAAAAGATGATCATTATGAGATACATGTACCAATACTGGAGACATATGGGATGAATCAATGTGATGGAGAGGATTTGGGTAATTTTAGAGATGAAATAGGAAAAAGGATGTGGGATAATTATAGATCTTCATCTTAGTTGTGAAAGCCTAGTGTTTTGTATTAGCTGTAAACTATATGCATCTTGTTAAAACAATCAAATTCCTTGTTAGGATGTGGCATATTTCTTTGTAATACTTCATTGTGTGTTGTTATTTCATATTTTTTATTTCTATAGAAATTGATTCATAACTGAAAAATACTCAAGCTATGTTTAATTTTTTCTTTCTATGGTTGAGTATAGTTGAGTTGGTTGTGAAGAGTATTTATCTATCTATGTTTAATTTCTTAGTTTATATACCTATTTGTAATACAATAGTTCTATTATGTTATTAAGGATACATTTGTGTCAAAAAATACTTGAACATGACATAGCATTCTAATGCATGAAAAATGAGAACTATATGCCTCTTTCCCTATTTCTATTTTCTATTTGAAGTGTCATTTATTTGTTGTTGAGACTCAATAATCACAGGTTCTCCCATTTTTGAAACTTAGGATGTGTCACACAAACACAAAGAACCTTATCACTAGAGGATAAAAAAGAAAGCATTTAACAAGAACATTGTACTAAATTAAATTATTATTCTATCTTATCTTAGTTTGTGAGTTAGTTCTCAAGAAAAGTTGTAGTGTTTAGTTTTCTTAAATGGTAAGTTGTAGTGTTTAGTTTTGTCAAATGTTTATTGCATCTTGACCTTTTCTTATGAGATTTCTACTTCTTCTTAATTAAATTGGATGAATAATGTTGCACTTCATAGGAGAACTTGTGTACATTCATATTACAATTAAATCTTGTTAGCGTATGGTAATAGAAAATGGCATTAAAATTTGTCAGCTTATACTTCTAAGGGTTTAGAAACAATAATGTTGTGTTTTTTCCTAGAGAATTTCACTAAAGAAGATACATATAAGTTGTAAAATTCAAGCCAAAGGTGACAGAGAAAATCAAATGTACTAATAAAAACATAAGTATAAATGAATGCAAGTACTAAAATTATGCTTCTAAAATTTAAAAAGTAATTATCCCTGAATAGCATAGTAAGGTCCACAAAAAATGCTAGTATTGATATAGTGTGATGTTTTAAAGGTTCTTTCTCTTGTCACAAAAGTTCAAATCCTCTTGGGTGTTCTTGTTAACTGTTGTGTTAGGAATGAAATCCCCTACTTGTGACCCTACTAGTTTATAGAACTAGGTCAAAAGAATTTTGCATTGCTCCCAATTAAAATTACTTCATTCCCCCTACACATGATGCACAACAAAAAAATCTTATTTTTCCTAGAGACATTCTAAAGTACTCTCTCTAGTCTTCTGGAAGCAGAAGGTTGAGCCTAAAATGATTGCCCCATCACATGTTTAAGTATCTAGATATTATTTCCAGTAGCCTACCAAAACAAATGTAAAATGACCTCCATGAATTATTTTATTTAGATTCTATATTGAATGGAATCACACTTGATAACCACTGCATATTTAATTTTCTATGAAATACACACTATTGTCATATTCAAAATGTGATCCAAAAAGAGATGCAAAAATTGAATACACAATTTGTCATTTTTGTTTTAGTAACAAGAAAGAAATGAATTTCATCCTAAAGGTAGCAAATAAGTGATAACAAATTTAGTGAAACTTAGTGCTATAGGAAAAAAATTCCTATAGCTAGAAACATTAAAGATGCTTTGACACTTGTAATGCATGTTGCAGATGTCCAACGCAGATTATTCATATCCTTCATCTCAACCATTCATGTTTCATCATCTAATTAATAATTTAATTTTTTTGTTCCATTTTCTTCAGCACTCTTCATGTTATACACAACATTGTTGTGAGCATAGACAATGATGATGTTCATGTCATTGAAATACCTTCTTTGATTCAAGTCACTCAAACACCACCTTCTTCCAAGAAGGCTTTTTCAAAGCCAGTCATGGAGAGAAAGTATTTAGACGTGCTTCATTAACAAGTCACTCTTGGAATGAAAAGTGAGGGAGGCTTCAAAAAACAAGCCTCGAGAACCACTGAATGAAATTTCAACAAAGACCTAAATATGAACCTATCCAAGGATAATTTTAAGAATAGAATGAAAAATTGGAAATAGTGGTACATAATAATGAAAGAGCTAAATAGTACAAGTGGTTTTTCCTAGAATGAGACAATGTAATATATGGATGCCGAGGACAATGTTTGGGAAGAGCTCTTGAAGGTAACATGCACATTCAAATATTTTGTCCTTATTTAAATCTAAGTTATTAACAATGATAGACGAATAAATAATCAATCTTTATGCCACCATGTAGAGGAATTAATCTAAAAATGTAAAACTATTTAAGAGACAATCATTTTAGTACTATAATGACTTAGCCATGATTGTGGGCAATGACATGGCTAAGGGTACTACTACTGCAACAACCTTAGAAATAGAAGAGGGGCACATAATGGATGAGACTATAGATGTTGATGATGATTATGAGGATATTCATAAACCTATTCAAACAACTGTTGATTTGGATGATGTGTTGGAAATGATTGAAAAGATCATGAATGAAGAATAATGAAACTGGTAAAGAATGTTTTCAATCATTATTTTATTATTGATGTCAAACTAGCTACTTGTAGGAATGAAAATTGCTGAAGTGATCCAAGTACTATTGATTAGTTGATTGACAAGGAGGAGGCAATCAATAAGATGTAACTAGAGCACCTAAAGAAAGGTTGAAGTTATGATGTTGTAATGAAGTATAAGGATCAACTAAGCCATTGATGAAATAGTGTATTGATGACATACTCTAAGAGGATGGACACACTGAGACACATCAAAGATGTAAGGATTAACTAAGTCATTTGTAAAGCCTAACTAAGTTCATTTGAGAGAGCTGAGCAAGCTAGTTAGAGCCGAGAAAATTCTTAGTTAAAGCTAAGCAAGTTCAACTTTAGTGTGTGCCAAGCAATCCTTCAGGTGTCGAGTAACACAGGATTGTTCAGGTGTCAAGTAACACATGATTTTTTAGGTGCCCAGTAACACAAGAATGTTCAGGTGCTGAGTAATTGTTCAAGTGCTGAGTAACTTAGGAAAAGACTTCAAATTCCGAGCATCAGTAAATACAATAGAACCCGAGGAAAATAGAAGATGTCGAGCATCAATAAACCAATGATGCCGAGTTGCTACATTATTTGTGAAGTCAAATGATTCGTCAAATCAATAATGATAAGTTTGTTACATTGAATTTTGTGAATTAGTTGGATGATAATGATGATGAGTAGATGTCACAGAATTTTATGTAAACCATGCAAACCAATTCAAGGCAAATACTGGTGGACTTATCATGAAGTTTCTAGAAGAAGCAATTTGGAGGGAAAACAATATCGTTTTTTTAGATCAAATCAAAATTTGAGCAAGAAATGAAGAACATAACTTCTTTATAAGGAGTTACAGGTTAGAGATCAAGTGTGCATGTGAGAGGAAGTTGATAATAAGTATGGTCATGCGAAGAAGCCAAGAGAAGGCTAGTGTGAAGTGTCAAGAGGAGAACATAGTGAGGAGTAAGTACAAAGCATCAAGACTCTGAGTTAATCAAGTGATCATAGAGTGCATTGGTATAATGAGTGGAAGAACTCAAGGAGACAGATCTTGAAGGGTGAACAAGCTGTCAGCATTGCAAGGAAGAAAAGCCAAGCAAAGAAAAGAACTGAAGAGTGATCTAAAATCTACAAGGTTAGGGTTGCAATCTTTATTAGGTCAAAACCTTTCTAATACTTTCTTACCATTGTATTAGACATTGAAATCCTACATTGCTAGGTTAGCTTAATAGCTAGGTCGAAAAGCATTAGGAAAAGGATAGAAGATCCCCAAGAGAAGGATAAGAGATCCTTAGGAGAAGGATAAGAGACCCTTAGGAGAAGGATAGTAGATCCTTAGAGAGGGATAAAATATTCTTTTGAGAAGGTGACTATAAATCCCATGGACTCGAGTGAGCCTAATAGCTCTATGTAAATCCTTTAATAGGGTGGCATTCTAAGTTAAATTTTCTTAAGTCCTCTAACAGGGCACACTCCTAACAAGGTATAGAAATCCTTTAATAGGGTCACATCTGATAGTGCATAAAGCCTTTAACAGGGAAAACCATCAAAAGTGGTTGAAATCAATTGTACAATTATTTTGTGGGTATCATCCCCACCCCAGTTTTACCTTCTTATTCCTAGAGGGTTTCTTGGTCATCAAAATCCTTTGTGTTATGTGGTGATGCATGTTTACTTTTCATGATTGTTTAATATTTCATTGCATGCATGATAAGAAAGTAAAAAGGATAGTACTTCTGATTCACCTCTATTTTATTAGAAATTTTGGATTGGACATTATTGGACCTTGAATAACCAATTCACCCCCCCTATTAGTTATTCTAAAGAATTCTAACAATTGGTATCAGAGTGCACTATTGATTTGTTTCAAGGTACTAGCAGCAGGAAGATCAAGATGTCCAAGAGAGAAGTTCCCAAGCTAAACAAAGACAACTTTGTTGCATGGAAAAGTCTAATGAAGCTACACCTTTGATCAATAGGTGACTATGCACAGACCTCAATCACAGTTGATCATGTAGACCTTGTAGGACCCCTTACTACAGATGACATGAGCAAGAAGAAGGAGCACAATCAAACGATGTTAGATATTGCTTTAGCACTAAGCTATGCTACATATGATGACATCAAAGAATGTGGTACTACACATCAGATGTGGGAAACATTATCAAGAATCTATGGAGGAGATGATAATGTCAAGAGAGCCAAAAGAGAGATCCTAAGAGGAAAGTTTGATGACATGAAAATGGAAGAAGAAGAGAATGCTGCTCAATATGGTGCAAGGATGAAGGAAGTGGTAAGTGCCATAAGAAACCTAGGAGGACAGTTAGCAGAAGAAATAGTATGTAGAAAATAGCTAAGAACTTTTCTTCTTATCTATGCTATAAGAGTATCAGTCATCCAAGAGCTAAGGTGTGTACTAGGCAACACATTGTCATTTGAAGGAATAATTGGAAGACTCACTACCTTTGAGCTATCCAAATTTGACAACTACAAGCCAAAAAATTGTGAATCTACATTCAAAGCCAAGATGACAATAAAAGACAATGAGGAGGTGCAGACAAAGAAAAGGAGTGGAAAAGGAAAGTATGTATCTAGTGATAGTAGCACTGATGAAGGTGATGTAGATCAATTGGAGGCATTACTAACAAGAAGATTTCATAGAGGAAGAGGCAAATTCAAAGGTAAGTTGCCAATCATTTGTTTCAATTGTAATGAAGTTGGTCACATTGCAGCCAAATGCACACAAAAGAAAAATTGCAAGGATGGAGGCAACTTCAAGAACAAGAAAGAGGACAAAAAGGACTACAGAGGTAAAGGCAAAAGATGCTACATTGTTGAAGAAGACTCTGATAAGAATGATGATGAAGTAGTCTATGTGGCTATGAAAGATGAATTAGATGAAGATGAAGAAACTGCCCTGGTAACCTGCATGAACAAGAATAGAAAATGGATCATATATAGTGGATGCTCTCATCACATGACTGGAGATAAAAGTAAGTTCATTTCCTTTACTCAATATGAAGGAAATAATGTTAGATTTGGTAACAATGCACCATGTCAAATCAAAGGGAAAGGTAGTATCAAGCTTACTAAAAAGATATCATGTGATAATGCATACTATGGTAAAGGCTTGAATCATAACTTGTTAAGTGTCTCACAGTTAGGCAACATAGGATGTAAGGTTGAATTTGAAAATAGAATTGCCAAGATTTATGATTCTCAAGGAAGTCTAATAGGAAAAGGTGACCTGACTAGGAGTAATTTGTTCTACCTAGACATGGAAGATTCTTCTTGTCTCATTGTTCAAACTAATGATGTATGGTTATGGCACAAGAGGCTATGTCATGTAAATTTTGACAATCTAATAAGCATCAGAAAAATGAAGAAAGTCAGAGGTCTAACAAAGTTGAAGAACCCTAACAACACCATGTGCAAAAAATGCCAACTAGGGAAGATGACCAAGTCAACTTTCAAAAGAAATGCTTATACTTCTAATGAAGTATTAGAGCTAGTTCATACTGACTTGTGTGGTCCTATTGAAGTGC
This sequence comes from Cupressus sempervirens, assembly GCA_028749045.1. Taxonomy (NCBI): domain Eukaryota; kingdom Viridiplantae; phylum Streptophyta; class Pinopsida; order Cupressales; family Cupressaceae; genus Cupressus; species Cupressus sempervirens. The sequence continues at coordinate 479,842,743 of CM053783.1, read as the reverse complement.
AAAGCTACAAACGTGACATATATATAATGCTATTTGTAGATGACTATTCAAGGATGATGACAGTCATGTTCCTAAAACAAAAATCATATGCATTCCAAATGTTCAAATGGTACTTGGCTAGAGTTGAGAAAGAGACTGGGAAGAGCCTAAAATGTCTTAGATCTAATAGAGGAGGTGAATTCAAATCAAGAGAATTTGAAGAATTTTGCAATGAAAGAGGAATCAAAAGGCATACATTAGCACCTAGGACTCCACCTCAGAATGGTATAGCAAAAAGAAGGAATAGATTAGTTATTGACTATGCTAGGACCTTAAAGATGGAGAAATATTTTGCACTCAAGTACTAGAGAGAAGCTATAAGTACTGCAGTCTACATTCTCAACAGAGTTCAAGTCAAGAAAGGTACAAATGAAACACCTTTTGAATTATGGTATGGGCATTCTCCTAATGTAAAACATTTCAAAATATTTGGATGCAAGTGCTATGTATATAAAGAGTCTGAAAATGGAAATTTTGATGCAAAGAGTGAGGAAGGCACATTTTTTGGTTATTCTACTAGAAGAAAAGCTTATAAGTGCTTGAATGTTAACACTAACAAAGTAGTGGAAAGCACAAATGTGAAATTTGATGAGCTTGCAAAAGTTCAAAGTGTTGAGAACACCAAGAAAAAAGAAGAATACAAGACCTTTGTATACTTTTATGAAGGTATACCTAATAATGGTGAAGTTGCAACTCAGAATGAAAATCAGCAACAAAATCCAGTATCTGTTGAATCAAAGATAGTGAATGTCGAGCAACAGACACATTCAGAAGCTGAGCTACAGAATATAGAGAATGTTCATTCAGATTCTGAGAACTGTCAACAGGAAGAAAATGAAGAAATATTTGATGAAAATACACATGAAGGTTCAGATTCTGAAAGAGACAACATGCAAACAAGGAAAGAACCAGTATTGACAAAGTATGTAAGAAGACATCATCCTACAGATCAAATTATTGGAAACAAAGAGGCAGGACCAATTAGAAGGAATAGACTCAAAAGTGAAACATGTATGCTAAGAAAAATGGAACCAAAAATAGTAAGTGAAGCCATAAAAGATGATGACTGGTACAATGCTATGAAAGAAGAAATAGATCAAATTGAGAAGAACAAGACATGGACCTTAGTCTCAAGACTAGCTAACAAGAATGTAATTGGAACCAAGTGGCTGTTTAGAAACAAGTTAGATGAGAATGATGAAATCACAAAGAACAAGGCAAGACTAGTCTATAAAGGTTATGCACAAGAAGAAGGACTAGACTATGTAGAAACTTTTGCTCATGTTGCTAGAATGGAAGGAGTAAGGACCTTACTAGCATATGCAACCTTCAAAGGATTTAAAGTCTACCAAATGGATGTTAAGTCTGCATTTTTGAATGGTATACTTGAAGATGAAGTCTACATAGAGTAACCAAAAGGATTTGTTGATGAAAATAACAAAAACAAGGTATGCAAATAGCATAAGGCTCTATATGGATTAAAGCAAGCCCCTAGAGCTTCTTATGAGAGACTTCACAAGTATCTAGTGCAAATAGGATTTGAAAGAACTGATGATAATAGAAACATGTATATCAAATTAGAAGAAGGTAAGGATATCCTTGTATCTGAAATCTTTGTAGATGACATAGTTTTCGGAGGAAAGAAAGTGCTTTGCAAAAGTTTTGCTGACAAAATGAAACATGAGTTTGAGATGTCTATGTTTGGAGAAATCAAGTTCTTTGTTGGATTGCAAGTACATCAACTAAAACATGGTATATTTGTGACATAATGAAAGTACATCAAAGAGATACTCAAGACGTTTGGATTGGAAGACTCCAAACCAGTTAACACACCAATGGAAATAGGACATAATCTATCCAAAAATGATGAATGAGCTAAAGTCAATCAAACTACAATATGTTGTATAGTAGACCAGACATAGCATTAATAGTTGGAATAGTGGCTAGGTTCTCTACTAATACTAAAGAAAATCATCTCATGGTAGTAAAAAAGATAATGAGGTATCTCAAAGGAATTGATGATTTTGGCCTATACTAAAAAAAGAATGAGAAGTTTGAGCTCAATGCAACATTGATGATAGGAAAAGAACAAGTGGAGGAGCATTATTCTGAGGTAAAAGGCTAGTTACTTGGACTAGCAAGAAAAAAACATGCACATCTCAGTCCACTGTAGAAGCAGAATATGTGGCAGCAACAGTCAATTACACAAACATTGTATAGCTTAAACATCTATTGAAAGGAATGAAAGAAGAGGTAACCAAACCTGTGATACTATATTATGATAATACAAGTGCTATAAACATATCCAAGAATCCAGTAATGCATGCAAAACCCAAGCATATTGCAATCAAGTATCACTATGTCAGATAATTGGTGGAAGACAAACAAGTGAAGATGGAGTACATTCACACAAAGGAAAAAATTGTAGATATATTCACCAAACCATTGCCCAAGGATACTTATGAATATCTTAGAGGCAAGTTGGGGTTAATACCCCTAACTCAAGCAGTCTAAAGCAACAACAAAGCTGCCCTATATTAATAGGAGTAGATAATTGAAATATCAAAAGAATGATGCAGAGAATATTAACAAGAGTAGAAACTCCAGATCAGTCACAAGCATGGTGATAGATGGAGAAAACATGAAGATCCAAAGCTTATATTTAGCATGTTGAAGATGCTAAATCTTTGGCATTTATGTCAAAGAGGGAGATTTATGAGAAACTAATCAATGGAAGGTAAAGATATGGAGATGTATGAGATCAATAGTAAGGATGCAGTAGTCAAGAGGGAGAAGCAAAAAAAAAGGATTCAGTTTGTATCAACAAAAGAGGAAGTCATGATACAAAAAGGAAGCTATGTAATGATAACAAGTTTTCTATTTGGTATTTAATTTTGGTGGTAACTAAGTTGATCAGCTCAATCAATTGATCAGTTTGGTTTGCCATCAATGCCAAAGAGGGAGATTGTTGGAAATGATTGAAAAGATCATGAATGAAGAATAATGGAACTGGTAGAGAATGTTTTCAATCATTGTTTTGTCATTGATGTCAAACTTGCTACTTGTAAGAATGACAAATGCTTAAGTGATCCAAGTACTATCAATTGGTTGACTGACAAGGAGGAGGCAATCAATAAGATGTAACTAGAGCACCTAGAGAAAGGTTGAAGTTATGATGTTGTAATGAAGTATAAGGATCAGCTAAGCCATTGATGAAATAGTGTATTGATGACATACTCTAAGAGGATGGACACACTGAGACACATCAAAGATGTAAGGATTAACTAAGTCATTTGTAAAGCCTAACTAAGTTCATTTGAGAGAGCCAAGAAAGCTACTTAGAGTTGAGAAAATTCTTAGTTGAAGCTAAGCAAGTTCAACTTCAGTGTGTGTTGAACAATCCTTCAGGTGCCGAGTAAGACAGGATTGTTCAGGTGTCGAGTAACATAGGATTGTTCAGGTGTCGAGTAACACAAGAATGTTCAGGTGTTGAGTAATTGTTCAAGTGCTGAGTAACTTAGGAAAATAATTCAGGTGCCAAGCACCAGTAAATATAGTAGAAGCCAAGTAACATAGAAGGTGTTGAGCATCAGTAAACTAATGATGCCGAGTTGCTGCATTATTTGTTAAGTCAAAAGATTCATGAGATCAGTAACAAAAAGTTTGTTACATTGAATTTTGTGAATTATTTGGATGATAAGGATGATGATTAGATGTCATAGAATTTTATGTAAACAATGCAAACCAATTCAAGGTGAATATTGGTGGACTTATCATGAAGTTTCTGGAAGAAGCAATTTGGAGGGAAAACAATATCGTTTTCTCAGATCAAATCAATATTTGAGAAGGAAATGAAGAACATAACTTCTTTATAATGAGTTATAGGTTAGAGATCAAGTTTTTGTGTGAGAGGAAGTTGATCATAAGTGTGGTCATGTAAAGAAGCCAAGAGAAGGCTAGTGTAAAGTGTCAAGAGGAGGACACAGTGAGGAGTAAGCACGAAGCATCAAGACTTTGAGTTGATCAAGTGATCATAGAGTGCATTGGTATAACACGTGGAAGAACTCAAGGAGATAGATCTTGAAGGGTGAACAAGTTGTTAGCATTGTAAGGAAGAAAAGCCAAGAAAAGAAAAGAACTAAAGAGTGATATGAAATCTGCAAGGTTAAGGTTGCAATCTTTATCAAGTCAAAACCTTTCTAATACTTTCTTGCCATTGTATTAGAAATTGAAATCCTATATTGCTAGGTTAGCTTGAGAGCTAGGTGGATAAGCCTCAGGAAAAGGATAGAAGATCCCCAGGAGAAGGATAAGAGATCCTTAGGAGAAGGATAGGAAATCCTTAGAGAGGGATAAAAGATTCTTTTGAGAAGGTGACTATAAATTCGATGGACTTGGGTGGGCCTAAAAAATCTATGTAAATCCTTTAATAAGGTGGCATTCTAAGTTGAATTTTCTTAAGTCCTCTAATAGGGCACACTCCTAACAGGGTGTAGAAATCCTTTAACAGGGTCACATCTGACAGTGTGTAAAGCCTTTAACAGGGAAAACCATCAGAAGTGGTTGAAATCAATTGCGTAGTTATTTTGTGGGTATCATACCCACCCCAATTTTACCTTCTTATTCCTGGAGGGTTTTTGGGTCATCAAAATCCTTTGTGTTATGTGGTGATGCATGTTTACTTTTCATGATTGTTTAATGCTTAATTGCATGCATGATAAGAAAGTAAAAAGGATAGTACTTCTGATTCACCTCTGTTTTATTAGAAAGTTTGGATTGGACATTATTGGACCTTGAATAACTGATTCACCCCCCTTCTCAATTATTCTAAAGAATTCTAGCATGATGAAGATATGAATATTCCTATGTCCAATCACTACAATGTGACAAGCGGAAAAAATACCCATTCACCATAATTATCAAGGAGCCCTAAGAGGAAGAAGAAAATTATGGAAAGTTCCATGGATGAGATGTCTCATTCCATTGATCAACTAAATGAGACTCTCCTTAAGCCCAAAGTTATTGAATTGGGTGAAGAGAATAGGATAAAATATTTACAAGATCTCTATTTTGCACTAAAAGCCAATGGTGAACTTGGTATTGGTACTTTAAGTGTGGCATTTGTTGTGGATGATCTTGATAGAGCCAAAGGGTTCTTGATAATGAACCAAGAAGAGAAAGCATAATATGTTTGAATAAAGTTTCTAGGGATTTAGTACCTTTTATTGTTCACATAGTTTTAAGATTGATTTTACAACTATTTGATGTTGCTTAATTCAGGTGGTTCACATCCCATTAGATGGCTATGAGAAAGGTTTTTTGTTCACATTTTTCGCAAATTTTTGCCTAAATTTTTGGATCTAAATGTAAAACATGTGTTTATGTTGACAATGTTTTATTTTAAATGATCTAGATATAGCCATATTGTTTTTCCATATGTTGTTGGAGTTATTATAGTCATTGTTATTTGTGTATCTGTATGTTTCTTAGCAACACAATATTTGATAATCATGTGTTGTAATGTAGTTACAGCTACATCTCCCACATGCCAAACATTTGTTTAAAAACATGGACTTGGCCATATTTTCTATGTGTGCATTTTAGTGGCCATATTTTTAGCTGAAAAGATGAGACATATTTTTTAATTTTCAATTTTAGAAGAAAATTGATCTCCTTACTATTTTTCTAAGAACCAATTGGATTTCAAATAAATTAACTTTTTATGTTATAAAAATACATAAATTACCAAATTATATAAAAACCTAGTTATTCAAAATACATCTTTATCTAATTGGTTAAAAACATAACTCTCACTTGATTATTTGTGGTAAATATTTATGCAACAACCAAAGACTTGATTACATATTTAGTTTAAATACATTACTTGAAGTTTCATAATTTACCCTATAGGTTCAAAATTATTATTCAAGAACATTTATGCTATCATTATTGATCTAATTACAATGGGTGGCAATCATGACAATGTTGTCTTGAAGCTGTCGATTGGTTTTGTTTAAAAGATGATTGTGTTCTATACTATGAACTTTGACTTGTATTATAATGTGTTCGTTGTCCATTGTGGCTATTCTCTTGATACACTTTTGGCTTATGCTTTTATTCATAATCACATGTTGATGAACTCTATTTTATATAATATTTCTTTGCTCCATGCTTCTCATTGTTTAATGTTGTTTACATGTATTGAATATTGTGTTCTTCAAAAAGATAGTTGATAAGATGACACAAATATGCTTCTCTTACATGTAATTTTCTATTCATGGGTAAAATAAAATGATAAGTTTTCATGGTATATTATTTTTTGATATAGAATTCATGGCTTCGAGAGTTGTTTCAATTCATAATTGTCCATGTGGTGTTGGACCCCTCCTAAAAGTATTATGCATGAAGGATAATCCAGGGTGCCAATTTTTGTATTGTCCCGAGAGGAAAAGGGTTATTAATGACATGTTATATATTGTATTTTTGAAATTAATGAGATGTGATATTTTTAGTATGAAATAATGTAGATTTTGTATTTTAAGGAAATGATGATTGTGGATATTTCAGGTTAGTTGATGTTATCTGCTATACAATTGCACATAATGAAGGAAATGAGTGGAAAAAGTGTAAGACACAAGAGGTGGTCAAGGACGACATTTCTTCAATGACTAAAGCTGAAATATATGATGAAGGAAATGAGTGTAAAATGTTTAAGGCACGAGATGCTAAAATAATATTTTTACGTTGCCTTCTATGTTGCCTTCTGTTGGTCTAAATTTTTGCCTAATAATTTTCTGTTGTCTGGAATAGAAAATTCAGATTCGAATCCATTAGTGGTGAATAGATTTTCTAGCTAAGGCATATTGTTTTTGATAAGGTAAACAGGTTTTAAGGGGTCCTGAAACCCATAAGTTTAACAACAAGAAAGGCTGAAAATAAGCGAAAAAATGCCCAGCCAAAACATAAGCCTTACGGCTGAAAATAAGCCCAAAGGCCCAGCCCGAAACAATTGCCCACTAAAAAGGCCAGAGAACCAACCAGAAAAACAGAGACCAGACAAAAAGCCAAAGCCAGGAGAAACAAAAACCAAAGGACAGAGACCCAACCTAGCAGACTACTTCTCCATCTCGAGCATGGTCTGGGCAGCTTCGGCGCACTCTTGTTGCTCTTCTGCCTTATGATCCTGGGCGTTCATCAAATCTTGCTCCATAGTGCTGTCCTTGGCTTTATCCACATCCAACCTATCTTTATCTCTGTTCTGTTTATCATCTTCCTCCATCTGGTTCATGTCTTTGAGATTTTCCAAGAGAGAGAGGATGTTGTCATTGATCAAAACGAGGAGGGAGATCATTTGACTTGCCAGGTTGTGATTGTAGTTCTCAATATTTTTTACTCTCCTCTCCATCAGAGTCTCCCAGCTGTTCTGGTTGCCTTGGCTTTCTGCACCTGTCTTGCTCTTGATTTTTTCCATTTGGGAAACCCTATCTCTGACATCCTCAAGCTCATGGAAAAGCCATTTAATTGATCTGAAGTTGTCGATCATGCTATTGCGGGCATTGTTCAACAGATTCATGCCCATTTCTCTTGCATTATCAGAAATAGCCACCATAGACGGGTTAATTAGCTCATTGAGTCTAGGCTTCTCGAGGTCGTCCACCAGGAGTTGGGGGTTCATCGCCTCTCTGTAGATTCCCATAGTGGCCGTTCTCACATTGAATTTGAGCCGTCCTTCCTAAGATTTTATCTTGGTCGATAAGAAACTTTGCCTCTATCGAAAAATCTTTTCTGGCATGCCAGATCAGATTATTGGTGGCGTTAACCCCTTTATTAGCAAACCAATCAGCGACTGGGTTTGCCTCTTTGTAAACATGAGTGACGTGGACCTTATCGAACTTTGTGAGAGTGGCGCAAGTCTCAACAATTATGTTCGCAATCGTCCACAAGGGAGGAGAAATACCATTAATGGTATTAATAATGTTTTTGGAGTCCCCCTCAAGCCAGAGTTTAGTAATCCTGGCTTCAAAAGCCAACTTGACCACCTTACTCGCAGCTCTTGCTTCAGCCAGATGAATAGTCTGGATTCCCAGCGAGGAAGCAAAGGCAGCTATTCCCTCCCCATAGCTATTTCTTATGATTCCACCGCAACCTGAAGGGCCTGGGTTACCCTTAGAAGCCCCATCAAAGTTGGCTTTTGACCAACCATCTGGGGGGAGAAGGCAGCTAGCATCCTGCCTTTTGAGGTTCCTGTCTTTTTCTTTAGCTATCTTTCTGTCCCCTTCTTCTTCTTCTTCCTCCTTCAGCACTTGGAGATTTTCCTTTATATTCTTCGAGACCTTCCTGCCAAGGATTATAGCCGGCTCCTCTCTGTCTCTAAATATTCTATTATTCCTTTCCTTCCAAATTCCCCAGCAAAAATGGGGTAAAATCCAGTCCGAGTGATCATGCCGACCAGCAATCATACAAAGACCTTTCCACTGATGGAAAAAATCCATAAGATTATTCGGTTTGCACCAGAGGGTTTCATTATCATATGTGATGACATTCCACACCTCCCTGGTAGAGGCTAAGGAATATTGTTGATAGCCTTTAAAAATTTTGTTAAAACCCTATGTCCCATTCATTTTAATTTTTTCCTAGTGCGATTTTTGTAAAAGTAGGAGGATATGCGAATTTTTCCCCACCATTAGATCCTTTTGAATCCACAGTCATTGTTGACTCACTATGGAAAAATGCCCGATGGTTACGTATAGCGAGTTAGCAAGGCAATGACACATGTCTAGTTACTGAAAGGTGGAATCTGGTGCCAAGAATCATGATGACATGAGGTAAAATTTTGCACGTGATGTATCCCAAGTTTGTCAGTTTTAAGAATAAACTGTGAAGAAAGTGGTGAATTTGGTCATCGCCATCCAATTTTCTCGGCCATTCGATAAGTCGCTATTCGAGAAATCAATGCAACTTGTCGGTGGCAACATAGCGAATGCCAGATTAATGCAAAAGGACAATGCTCTTTTAAAGGGTAGATATGACCATGGCAGTTCCCACACAGTGTCATAAATATGCACAACCACCTTTTATGATGCTAGCATTAATTGATAGGATTTTCAATCAATTTGCATTTTGTTTTCTATCACTAGAAATAAGAATTCGTTAAAGGTTGCTATAATCGCTAGTTGGAGTAAAGCACCACTTTCTCGGTAGTGACTTAGCAAGGACTTGATCATTGGAAAACACGGTGCTCTTTTATAACAGGAAGTGATTTTGTGAATCCCGAAGAAAATCTTGTGCAAATTTTTCTTCTATTGTTGTGCAAGTGGAGTTTTTTCTGGCGTCTATCTACTGAGAGGTCGCTAGCTAGATATTTGGTGTTTTTGTCGATAGTGATATGGCGACCTGCCTAAAGATCACAAATTCAGCAAGGCCAAGAACTCATGATGTCATTAACAGATAAAAAGGAGTACATGTGTGTGCCAGCGTGTTCATCCATCTCAGCGGCAGCAATATATGGACCCACTCCCTATGTATGAAGCACACAATGAATTTTGATCGTCAGATCAAACCAGGATCAAAGGCCATTATTGATTTGCTATGGAAAAACACATGAAAGATAGGCATAGCGAGTTAGCAAATGATGGCCCACCACTGTTGTAGTAAGTTGTTATCCACAAGATCAAGTGTTAATCGACGGTGCTCATTAACTCACTATGAATAGATGTGCAAAAGATAAGTATAGTGAGTTAACAAGCAAGGGACCCACCATTGTTTTCTTAAAAAATCATTTTGAATATCTGCCATACGATCAAAGCAAGATCAATGGTTATCGTTAGCTCGCTATGGAAAGGTGCTCAAAAGATAAGTATAACAAGTTAACAAGCTGGTGACATGTGTTCTTGTCATCCATGGGCCAAGTTTGGATGCCAACTTTGAAGGAAAGATACAGATGGAGGCATTTTATTGGTTTGACTATGAGCATGCTAAAAGGAACATTGAGTCAGCCTAGTTTTCATTTCTTGATCATATGATTTCATAGAATCGACGGTGTGAGTTTAAATGCTGAAGGTGGTGGCACTCTACACATTAATAAGATGTGAAATTTTTTTCATGTGAAGTTAATAACAGAGTATAACAGGCAAGATTTTCCCAATTTTACCTTGCATGAATAGAGATTTTGAAATCTTTTCTGAATGAAGATAATTACTGCATGGATTGAGATAAATCTGGCACGAGTGTGAAGTGATTGGTTCAAAGATAAATTGCAAACTCACAAAAAGAAAAAAATTCCAAGTAAGTTCTTGTGCCATAGTTTCTAAATTTTTTTAGTCTTGTATGGTATAATCAAAAGATGGTTCTAAAGAATTCATTAGATCCTAGGTTGTGGATAGCAGAGGGATTACTAGGTAAAAATACTTGGGTGTGGGATTGTAGTATCTCGCATACTGGTTCAAACTGGTTTGCACAAAAGAAGTGTTTTGTCCCATGTACAAGTATATGGATTTTTGATAGAGGAAAACTAGTAATCCTAAGTGTTTTCTTAAAGTTTCATCTCTTTGAAACTACAGTAAGATGTCGCAATCAAGTAACCAAGGTTTTGAGAAGGATAATGAATGAACCTAGTAAGATAACATCCCTCTCAGCGGTAATATCATCCTTTAAATAAATTTTCAAAATATCATAGCCTGATGCCAGGGTAACGAAAATGTGTGGGGTCCTGTGCATAGTTTTTAAGGAAGGTGAACAAGATTTCATACTCATGGGTATGGTCTTTCTTGCTTTTTGTTAGCATGCACCTTTTTTGTATCAATGGATGGAAAATTTTGGTCAAAAGGTGGTTAAGAAAGCAGACATGGCTAGGAATCAGAAGTTACCCATTTTGTTATATTTGACAACCACATTGTCTCCTTGCTCAACAGTTGCACACTAAGTAATTTTTTCACTATTTATGAAGCCTGGCATGATCAAAGAAGAGTGGGAAGTAAAGATGATTTTCAAAAAGAAATTATCTTGACAAAACCCACGGGTCAAGGATAGAGTGCAATCATCAAAATAGATTTTGTTAGGGACAAGCTTAGCAGTTACATATACGATAGAATCACCGTTGGAGCAAAATCAACGAAAAGAGGTGATAAAAAATAGCCTGCAAGAGAATGTGTGATTGGCATAACTTCTTGTTAGTCTTTTTCTTTTTGACAAATGTTTGTGTCTTCCTCTTATAAAGGACACCTATCATTTCCTCTTAGCCTGAAGGTTGTTGCATCTCACACTATATAAGTGGGATTCCAGGGCTAGAAAAAAGGTCTGAATTCTATTTTTCTAAGTGATATGCTTAGTTTGTCTTTGGTCCAATGTTTTGAAAGAAAGTTTGTGATGTATTTTTTCTATCAAATCTTGAGAATACATGAATACAGAATGAGATGTGTTTCTTTCTGAACGTCATTCTGAGTCTATTGTAAATTGTATACAATTTTCAAGGAAAATGAATACAAATTTTGAACTATCCCCATATTAGTTATTTCTAAACTTTGTCTCCTTTTGATTACTTAGTTATCTTGATGTTGTATAGGTAAAGGCCTATGCAATTGAATGCAATCTAGTTAGGTTGTATATCTGTTTATCACTGCTGTTAATTCAATGGATTAAGTAAAAGCTTTAGTGAATGTGATAAGGTTGCTATAGTAGTGGAAAGGGTTTTGAATGATAAATTTTGATAAGAATTTTTGATAAAATTTGTTGTATGGCAACAAATTAGATCTAGAAATTTGTAATAGACTCTATGCCCCAATGGATTAGGCACTGATCAAATTTGATCCAGCTGATAGAGGAATATGTCACAAATGGTTGTCAAAAATGCAAAATTAAATCAACTTTACTTTCATTTCTTGTAGATCTTAAATGTTGGCCAGTACTTTTCTACATGGAATATTTTAGCTTCAGTTAGCCACTTTTGCTGAGAGCACTTGCAGATCTATAGAAGAATTTTTGGCCATATCTGTTATATGGGATGTGTTTATCAAGTTATCAAGAATTGTGTATGTATTTGAGGATTTGAGATGAGAATCAGAATGAAACTAGAAATAATCCTCATACAATTTTCCCAGTCTTGAATCATCCCTGGGTATAACCACCCTGGTTTTGCAGAGCCAGAAGAGTAGAAAACCACCCTTGGTTTTATTGAAGTTGGACCCAAATGCTTTGCCCATGCAATTGTTAACAAGAATTGGCTTGTCTTTAGATTGTATGAGTACTGCCATCTTGGTATTAAGCATTTTGTTGCTTAGTAGTTTTAGTTCATTTTAAAACACAAACACCTTCAATGTGTAATTATTGGCCTCTTATTCAACCTTGTATATTAGAATCTCATGTGATAATGAGTTTAATAAAGATAGAACTTTACTACATGTTTTATGAGTTACCTTGATATGTTTATTTTGTAAACATATATTTGACAATTTTTTTGTAATTTCATGACAATTTATAAATTAATGTATAATTATAGGCCTCTTTTTCAACCTTGTATATTATAACCTTATGCGAAAATGACTTTAATAAAGATAGAACTTTACTACACAATTTATGAGTTACCTTGATATTTTTTTTTGTATATAGATATTTAGCAATTTTTTTGTAATGTCATCATAATTTATAGATTAATGTGTAATTAGTGGCCTCTTATTCGGACTTGTATATTGGAACCTTATGTGACAATGACTGTAATAAAAATAGACCTTTACTACATGTTTAATGAGTTACCTCGAACATTTGGTGAATTTTTTGTAATGTCACAACAATTTATTAATTAATGCAATTTTCCTATTCCTATGGAGAAGTCCCAATGACATGTTTTATTAGAGATTTGAAGAAACCCTTATGAATTCTATCAACATGTTGGAAAACCCTTAATTTTAGGCTTAAAATCAGCAACCCACTATATGGACAGGTTGAGTAAGTGAGAATAGGTGAATCTCAAAGGTCTTCCAAAAGGGCATTAGGATATGATTTTTTTTCCCACCTTGTTAAACCCTTTTCTAAGCTCTATGCCAAAAGGTGAGTTTGGAGGCCTAATTCCTTGTAGCCCTTTTAGGCCTAGTTTCAAGAAAATTCTCGAGATCGATAAAGAATTGAATGTATGTTGAGTTGATGATCAATTTCACGGACCCTATGACCTAGAAAAAAATCTTCCTCTCCATTGATGATAGGTTTTGGTCATGGTCTAGGTGAAGCAAAAAGGTATCCATGAGGCATGTTAGGGGTTGAGTAGATTTCATTATTGGTGTGGACAAGTTAAAGAGGTGGAGGATTGGTAATAGAGTCCTCTTGAGTCGGGGTTAGTGAAAGACCTTAATAGGCTAGAGAAGTGGCCTAGTGAAGATCCTAGAAGAAGGTAGGTTGGAGAGAAAGACTTGTATTTATATCAGAGTGGTATCAGAGCCCCAAAATATATGGGTTTATGGATAGATGCTTCAAACTGCAGAAGAATCAGTAGGTCAAAAAAATTAAGGTGATTAATTCAAAGTTGGCCAAAGAGATGGGTGAGAAAAAGGAGAAAAATAGAATCTTTGAAAAATCCCTAGAAGAAATGAAGACTAAACCAGAGGAAGTTGTTGAAGCAACCAAGGATAAAGACAAAGAAGGTGAAAGTAGCGATAGAGGAAAAGAATAGATTAATGAGGAAGAAATCATACCTGAACCAGACCCTCCATTGAATGAAGAACCATTCTTGAAGGCCATCAAGGCACTAGGAGGAAAATCCCTAGAAGGAATCCCATTGTTAAGTGGTAAGATGGACACTGATATAGTGATGGAATGGATTGAGAAAATGGAGAATCACTTTGAGTATGAAGGTGTCACATAGGCACAAAAGGTAAAGGTTGCAAAGTTAAGACTTAGAGGTTCAACATTGAAATGGTGCAAATAGATGTAGGATGAAAGTCCCAGTATGGGCGAAATGCCTATAGCTAAATGGAATGTCATGGTGATTAAAATCAAAGAGAATTATCTACCTAAAGACTATAAGGTACAATTAAATAGGAAGAGAAAAGGTCTAAAGCAAAAAGACTTAGATGTGGCCTCTTATATAGAGGAATTTCAAAAACTATTCCTAACATCCAAGATTCAAGAAGAGGAACCTATTAAAGTGGAAAGGCATTCGGGTGGACTAAAGTGGAACATCCAACGAGAATTAATCCTATGGATCCCCACCAATATTTAGAAGTTCCATTAGTTGGCTCTTAAGGAGGAAGAAAAGAACAAGAAGAAGGTTGACTCTAATTTCAAAGGAAGAGGTAGAGGAAGAGACTAAAGAGGGCATAGAGGTGGATACCAAGGTAGAGGTAATGATCAAAGAAATCAAGGCGAGTCTAAACTTGCTAAGAAAGGTAGTGAAACTACTTGAAGGGGAGTTTATACAAGAGGAATAGGTACTCAAGAAGGTTCAAATTGAGGAAGAGGTGTAGGTAGGAGTGAGTCAGACTTTGCAAGTATGAAGTGTTATACCTATGGTCAATTGGGTCACCCTAACTATAGATGTCTTGAAAAGCCTACTTCTTCAAATAGTGATAAGAGAGTTGTATATGCTCATGAGGAGACAATGAGTTATAAGTTTTTTGAGGTAGATCATATTGAGTTAGATAGGGGAGAGAACTTGATGTTCAATAGAGAATTTATTAGACAACCAACCAAGGATGAATCCAAACATAGAAGGGCCTTGCTTAAAATTACATGCAAGATTTGGGTAAGGTGTGTAAAGTTATTATGGATTGAGGCTCCATAGATAACATCATCAAAGGAAACAATGGAAAAGATAAAGTTAGTAAAGGTACCTCATGTTAACACATATAAGGTGACATGGTTGAGCAAATAACATAGTGTGTTGGTGAATGAGAAAACTTGGGTTGAGTTTTCAATTCCAGCCTATAAAGACAAACTACTTTGTGATATTTTACCTATGTATGCATGTCATTAGTTGTTGGAAAAACCTTAGAAATATGATAAAGGTGTTGACTATTATGGGAAGGAAAATTCCATTTCCTTCAAGAAAGATGGGAGAAATTTCAAAATTTAGTCCTTATTAGAGGGAGATAAATCACAGTCCAAGATTCCTAGTGTATTGTTGATAGTGGGAAGGAGTTCATCAATGTTCTTAAGCATGAAGATAGTGAAGGACACTCTATCCTTCTTAAGCCTAAGGAAGAAGAGAAAAATAAACAAGAACCCTTACCAACTGAGATCCAAGAGATGCTGATAAAGTATAAGATATTGTAAGAGATGGGACTCCTACAACTTTACCTTTTAGAAGATTGATAAGTCATCAGATTGACTTTGTACTTGGTGCATCATTTCCAAATAAATTAGCCTATAAAATTACTCTAGAGAAGAATAGAGAGGTAGCAAGGCAAGTACAAGAGCTTCTAAATCATGGTTTGATAAAGAAGACTATCAACTCTTGTGTAGTGCCAATAGTTTTGGCATACAAGAAAGGAGGAAAATGGAGGCTTTGTATATATTCAAGGTCCCTTAAAAGGATCACTATAAGATATAGGTTTTCCATACCTATAATTTAAGACATGACAGATTATCTTAGAGGAACTTAATATTAAAAAAAATTGGATCTCAATAGTGGTTATCATTAGATAAGGATAAATGAAGGTGATGAGTGGAAGAAAACTTTTAAGACCAAAAATGGATTGCATGAGTGGTTTGTGATGTCATTTGAGCTCTCTAATGCTCCTAGAACATTCATGAAACTCATGAATGAATTATTGAAAGATTATATGGGAAGATTTATGGTGGTATATATTGATGATATACTCATCTTCAGTAAGACAAGAGAAGAACACCGTGAACATGTGGAGATGATGCTATGGAAGTTGGATGAAGAGAAGTTGGTAATCAATTTAGAGAAACACAAATTCATGAAGCAAGAGATTTATACTTGGGATTTGTAGTATCCAATGGGTCTTTGAATATGGACCAAGACAATGTTGCATCTATCTTAAACTAGCCACCACCTACCACAACAAAAGAGGTAAGGAGCTTCCATGGGTTAGCTCAATTTTATAGAAAATTCATTAGGAGCTTCAATGATATTTGTGCATCATTACTAGACACCATTAAGGGTGGGATGAAGACCAAGTTTAGATGAAATTCTAAAGAAGGAAATGCATTTAAAAAGTTGAAAGAACAAGTGGCCACACAACCTATCCTTAGACTACCTTGATTTTACAAACTATTCACCCTAGAGTGTGCTGCAAGTGGGATGGCAGTAGGGGGTGTGTTATGACACGAAGGTAGGCCAGGAGCCTTCTGTTGATCTTAGATTGGTTTTGACATATGATTGTCTATACAATTAAGTCATTTACAAGTTAGAACTTAGTTCATATCGAACAAGTAATGCATGTCGGGCATAACATGCCAGATAGTGCATGCTGAGTGAGTACTTAGTAAGTACTGAGTAAATAGTTAGTGCTGAGTTACTCAAGTATTGAGTAGTAAATGTGTGTTAAGTAATTTAGATTTTGAGTGACAACATTGAAGTTTTAGTTGATGTTGAGCATCAAGGACTTTAGATGTTGAGTAGAACAATTTTGGCATAGTTGTTTGTAATGGAAAAAAACTACTATATAAACCATTTTGGAGTTGACCTAAGGAATGTTTTGCAATCCTAGATGATAAGAACAAATCTTAATTGAGAATCCCTATGTAGTACATGTAGCCAATCAATTAAACAGATGAATTGAGTAGCTAGATGGATGAATTGAAATAGTTTATGTATACCTAAACCTAGTCACCTAGATCTTTTTATGGAAGGTAAACCCTAAAAATGGTGTGAGTGAAAAGAGAATTTTGCATGTGTAAATAGAGCATTCATATGTGACTAAGGAAGAGTGATCATAGTGTATGAATTGTAGAATCAGTTAGAGATAATAGAGAAAAGGAATTAGAGGACAAAAGAGATATATTTGATCAGAGGAGGATCAAGGATACATGCAAAGAGGTGATCTATTATCTAGCAACAAAGTGCTAACTACAAGATCATTGCTAAGACATTCTAACAAGTGAATCGGTAAAATCTCTTACTAGAGTAGTCTTAATAGGCTATTGTAAATCCTTTAACATGGTGCTTACTTCATTGTAAGTTGAAGTCCTTTAACTAGGCACACTTCTAACAAGGTGTTGAAATCCTTTAACAAGGTAAGATCTAACAATATTGTAAGCATCTAATAGGGTAGCCTTTCATAGGGTAGATCATGTTTCATGATCAAACATTGTAACCTTCATTGGATACACTTTACAACTATAGTAGTGGAGATTTGTGGGTGTCATCCCCACCCCAATTTTACCTTCTCATTGGAGGTTTTTTGGGTAATTATATCTTGTGTCATATGTCTAAATTTTTATTTGTTTCCATGATATGGATGTATATGCTTAATTTGGTATTTCAGTTTATATGCACAATTGTGAGATGGATGTCTAGTGAATGATTTTATGGTTGAAGTTTTGAAGTGCTAATTCAAACCCCCCCCCCCCTCTGCCCTAGAGTTTTTTTTTCCTATTGTATTTCCAACACCTTCTTCAGTGACAGGCTAAATGAAGCCAAGAAGAAATATTCTTCTTTTGACTTGGAATTGTATGCATTGGTTCAATGTCTAAGGAAGTGGATACATTACCTTCTACCCAAGGACTTTTTGTTATTTACTAATAACCACAACCTTAGATATATATATACCCCAAAAAAGTTAAGCAATAGACATTTTAAGTGGATGTAATATCTTCAAGCATTCACATCCACCATCAAGCACGAGAAGGGGCAATTGAATAAGTTTGCAGATGCACTAAGAAAAAGGGAGTTGACCATTCAAGAAGTTTAATTATAGCATTGAAATAGAGAGTTTCACAGATCTCTACAAGGATGATGAAGACTTTGCTAAAGCCTATAAGGTATGTTATCAGTTTTAGAATCATTTTCATAGTTTTTTTACTAATTATACCTTGCAAAGTGAGCTATTGTTCAAAGGGGACTATTTATGTGTCCCTAATGGGTACATGAGAGAGAACCTTGTCCAAGAAAAACATAATAGAAGCCTAAGTGGTCATTTTAGCATCAACAAGACCCTAGAGTTAGTTCAAAGGTTCTACTATTGGCCAAAATTGTCAAGATATGTGAAAAAAATACATGGAATAGTGTGTAGTGTGCATGAAGGAAAAAGGAGGAGCTAGTAATGTAGGTTTGTACCAACCTTTACTAGTCCCTAATAGTCCATGAGAATGTGTTAGCATGGAATTCATTATTGGGTTACCTAAAACAAAATAGAGTTGTGATAGTATCTATGTTGTGGTGGACAGATTTAGCAAAATGGGTCATTTTATAACTTGCAAAACTACTCATGATGCTAGCCATATTGAACATCTATTCTTTAAAGAGATTGTGAGGATCCATGGACTACCTCTAAGAATGGTGTTAGATAGGGATATCAAGTTTATAATCTATTTTTGGAAAACCTTGTGGAGTAGGTTGGGAACTAACCTATCTTCTGGCTCAAGATACCACACTTACACTAATCAAAAAATTGAGGTGGTTAATAGGATGTTGGGTAACTTATTAAGATTCCTAACCAAATAGTATGGTTAGACATGGGATGTGGTTATTCCTCAAGAAGAGTATGCATATATATAGTGATAGTGTGAACAAAATGACAGTTAAAAGCTCATTTGAGATTGTTTATGGGATACATCCAAGGGGTGTGTGTTAACTTAGAAACCTTTGAGCTATGGATTATAGGAGTGGTGAGACAGAAGAATTCACTCAAATCATGAAGGAGATTCAAGAACAAGCAAAAAAGACTATACAAGAGACTACACAAAGATTAAAGGCTAAAGTAGATGAGAAAAGGAAGGATATTTAGTTTATAGTAGGTGACTATGTCATGGTACACTTGAATAAGTCTAGATTGTAGAAAGGAGTACCCACAAAACTATAGATGAAGAAAGTGGGACCCTATATGATCATAGCTAAATATGGAGCTAATGTGTATAAGGTGGATCTGCCTAGTGATTTAAACATCTCACTTGTCTTGAATTTGGTAGACCTAACCAAATTTAAGGGACCTCTAACAAAAGTAGATATCAAAAAAAATGAGGTTGGTAAGGATGTAACAACTAATTTTTTACCCCCTAAGTTGGAACTATAGGTAGAGAAGGTACTAGATTCAAGGG
Organism: Cupressus sempervirens; assembly: GCA_028749045.1. Classification (NCBI taxonomy): domain Eukaryota; kingdom Viridiplantae; phylum Streptophyta; class Pinopsida; order Cupressales; family Cupressaceae; genus Cupressus; species Cupressus sempervirens. Next base: position 479,823,495 of record CM053783.1, on the reverse strand, counting down.
TCAAGAAAACTACTAGACATAATGTGTATATGGAACATCTCATCAAGTGGAGAGATAAACTAGAGTTAGAGGCAACATGGGTGGTAGCTATAGACTTCAAGAAGTTGGGAATTACTAATGACATCTTTAATACATGACTAATATGATTTACTTTTGTGGAAAGAATGGTGCATCAACACCTAGGTAAGGCTACTTGGTAAGGTAGGGTTCCTAGTCTAGTTTTGTCTTGTAGTGGCCTTAACCAAGCCACTAGTGTAATAAAGGGACTAATTAATCCTAGAGTATGACTTAGTCATTAGGAGGTATAATTAGGTCCTTAATGCTACTTTCTTGTCCAAAGTTGCTAGGTGATGTACAATTTGATGTCATCATTGTTAAAGGTGGCAATTATGCATTTAGAGGGAAATATTGGACAAATAAGGGGTGGACTAGTGGTTTCATGTCATAAGTGACATATCCTAGAACTTAGTAGAGTTTCATAGGGTTTTGACTAAGTCTAGTCTAACTAGGCAAAAAGTTTTCAAGTTGCATGACAACTTTGGAAAATTGTAAAAGTTGTCATGACAACTTTTATTGCAAAAAAGTGATTTTTCAAGAATTAGGTGGAATAACCACCTCAAAGTGGTTGGAATAGGTTTTTTGGACCTATATAAGGCCTCCCTCAACATGTGACATGAGCTGGCTAACACTTTTCTGAAATTTTGGTTAATGAACAAGCATTTTTGTTGAGTTATTTTAGGACAGTCGTAGTCTTTTGCTTCATTACGGTACTTAATAGATTTAAAAACACATTGTAACTTGTTTCTAAGTTCATAGAATTAAGTACTTAATTATATGTGTGATTAGATTGGTTTTTGTTTCTATTTCATTGCACTTTTGTAAATATTTTGGATTTTGCACTATTACTAGCCTGAACCAGGCAATTTTTGAAGATGGAGTCATAACTTACATTTCCACAGTGAAATTTGTAGGATCTGTTGGAATGTGTGGGATGAATCCTTTCACTATAGGTGTGAAAGTGTGTGGGCTCTGGAAAGAAAGTTTGGCCTTTTTACATTGATGCCCTAGGCAAGCCAAGTGAGCATAGTTAGGGATCACAATGGTTGGAATAAAATTTCATGGTATTGGTTGCTTCAATCTAAGTGGATGAAGAGAAGGATATGAGTGCCAAGAAGTCCTATTCCCAAGGAGAAGTCTTGATGACATGTTTTGTTAGGGATTTGGACAAACCCTTGTAAATTCTATCAACATTTTGGAAAACCCTTAATTTTAGGCTTAAAATTAGTAACCTGTTGTATGGACAGGTTGGGGAAGTGAGAACAGGTGAATATCAAAGGTATTCCAAAAGGGTATTAGGATATGAAGTTTTTTTCCACCTTGTTAAACATTTTTCTAAGTTCTATGCCAAAAGGTGAGTATGGAGGCCTAATTCGTTGTAGCCCTTTTAGGCCTAGTTTAAGCAAATTCTTGAGATCAATAAGGAATTGAATATATTTTGGGTTGATGATCAATGTCATGGAACCTATGAACTAGAAAAAATATATGATCTAGGTGAAGAAAGAAGGCATCCATGAAGCACGTTAATTAGGGGTTGAGTGGATTTTATCATTGGTGTGGACAATTTGAAGAGGTGGAGGATTGGGAATAGAATACTCTTGAGTTGGGATTAGTAAAAGACCTTAATAGGCTTGAGAAGTGGCCTAGTGAAAACCCTAGAAGAAGGTAGGGTTAGAGAGAAAGACTTGTCTTTACATCAAGATAGAATTTGAAAAATCCTAGAGATCAAGATTCTTCTATGTCTGTGATTAATTTGGATGGGTCCCAAGGTGATGGACATGGTGGAGGATCCCCACCAAAACAAACCCCTCAAGTAGCTACTACACAAGGCAATATTTTGGGTGTCACTTCTTCCTCTAAGACTATTATTTTCCCATTTTCTAGTAGGAAGACATATACCCCTCTAGTGGTGAGGAAATTTTTCAATTCCACAACACTCTCGTCTATTTTGAATATGTTACAATATGAGTCCTGTCTGGAGAATACTTTGGATAGAAAAATAAATAGAATGGAGGAGAGGGTTCCTAGAAGGACTTGATCTCTTAGACAATGAAGCAAGCTCTAGCTTTGAAGATGATGAAGAAGACTCCAATATTGGCAATTGTGGGCAAAGATGCAATTTGTTAGGAATTATATCATGGAGGTCAACTAAGCTAAGAAAGAAGGAAATCTAATAGAACTTGCTCCATCAGACTTTACCATTTAGTTGTGCGATATGGGTCTGCCACAACATGACACCAAATGCTACCTATAAGAGTTCTTTAAGTAGAAGGTATGCAAAGAGATAGACAAGTTGAAAAATTCTAAGGAACAAATCAAATCCATGAACAAGGAATTGTTAGAGTACATTAGATAAATGTTTGCTCCCTTAGTCGCTAAAATGGGACAATCATCATTCTCCTAATTTTTTGATCTATTTGGAGAGGAAAGTAAGGCCCTACTCACCAAGTTTCAAGAAGAAAGGGATTTTGGGTAGATTGGAAAAAATTGGATTGAGGAAATTAAGATAAGGGGATTTCCCCTAGTGGATAAAATGGTTGATCTATGCATTAGAGTTGATGAATTAAAGAGCACCTTGGACAACAACATGGCTTTGTTGAGAACAAACATCGATAAGTACACATACTTTTTTGCCTCGTTGTACAAAGTCATCAATATGAAGAAGTAAAATGCCACCAGTGTCAACATTCTAAAAGATGGGAATGAGTCACTTTCTCACTTGATGATGTCCTTAGAATTAAAATGAGAAAGTATGGTTAAGGCCATGAAACAAAAAAATAAAGTATATAGAGTAAAGAAGGTGGAGGAAGTGGTTTATGATTTTCTCAAAGAGTTACATACATAGTCCCATGTTAGCAAGTGTAGAGAGGGCATGGAAACCTCCCATATGAAGGGTTCTTACATAAAATTCATTGATGAGTTGGTTCATCCTAGATAATTCCAATCATTAGATCTGCACATGCTAACTACCATGAATGGAGCATTAGCAAAGGTGTCAGGAAAATTAGAGGGGAATATTGATACTACAAAAGTATTGGATGAAGAGCATATTGGTAAGGTTAGATAATGTATCATTTTTGAATCTAAAGAATCTAGCGGCAATTATAGGGGTAATGAAATGTCACAAAGCAAGCTAAAATGCTACCAAGCCAAAAGACAATAGAATCCCAACCACTCCAACTCTTCCTAATTAGTTATAATGACTGTAATGGATGACACACCATTATTTTTTATATTTCTATCTCTCTCTTCTCCTTGTTGAATGTAATCATTTTGTAATGACAAAAGACTAAGGACCTATATATGTAAGATTTTGATCATCAATAAAGGATCGACAAAATTTGGTGTACATTGTCCCCATGTAACAGTAGTTACCAAGTGGGAATCAAGAAAGTGTATTACACGGAGAATTTGATTTCTTTTGAAGATGGAAATTATTAATCTTAATGGTCATTAGGGTCAATGGTTCTTATAATCTATGTGTTACTTTGGTTTCCTATATTTTCTTCTCCCTTTCTAAATTGTATTGCATTGTGAATTTTGGTTTGAATGAGCTGGAGAATCATTTAGTTCGACAGTGGTTGGGCTAATGGATTCAACTAGTTAGAGGGCCACTTGGGTTCAACTACATCCTTGTTTCCTCTAGGTTTACATTTAAGAGTAAATGTGCATTTCATCTAGTACTGGTAGGTTCATATAGGAGTATGATTATAGTTAGTTGATGTGCTCGAAAGGCAATATGGTCATTTTTCACAATTGTGGGAATCATTGGGCTAGAATCCCTAAGTCTTGCTTAGGTTTTTTGTAGATGCATGAAACCTGGTTTAAGCCTCTCATTCTCTCTGGTTAAGAACACACCCCCAATTAGAAGTAGGAACCCAAGAAAAATTCATAACACATCCACTAGGAGAGATGTATACTTCTAAAATCTAGAGGGAATTTTAAAAAGGGGAGAAACCAAAAAAATGTTTCCCAATCTATAGGTGATTGTTGATCTCCCTCCTTTTGGGCATGATAGAGAGTTATTTTCTAGTGAAAAAGAAGCATTGTTGTAAAGTGCTAGATTTTTTGGTGTACCCTTTCAAAATCTATAGTTGGTTTGGTTTGATTAAATCATTTCCCATCCAAGTTACAAAAAGTTTCTAAGTGATGAGGAAATATGGTTCTTCCTCATGAAGGCATTATCTTGGTCATTCAACTAGATTTGGATTTTTAGGATGTAGAAGAAGATATTATTAAGATGTTGAACACCTTAGCTTGGAGGTCAAGGAGGAGTGCAGAGGAGTATAGAAGAGTGAGCCAAGTTCTGATGAAAGAAGAAGTTGTCATTGAGAATTGGGAAAGACTTCTCCAGTAGCAGAGTCAAGCTAAATAGTAGTTGTGCACCTAAAGTCCATTTTCCCAAAAGGTGGTAGAAGTGAAGAAATTTGTCCAATTTGGAGTCCAATTATATGAGAAGCACCAAGGGATGTGGGGAAACATATGTTGTCTATGAAGAATTGAAGAGAGATTTTTTTTGACTTTTGGAGCCATTTCAATGAAGCACCAAGGGAAGGAGTAGAATAGAAGATGTCCTAAAGGATATTCAAAAGGTGTGCTCTTTAGCAAGGAAAATCATTTCCAAAATTGAAGCTAGACCACTTCTCCAAAATTTTGAAATCTTGGAAGTTCAACTTGCCAAGCTCTCACTCTATACAATATTGTCACACCTTATAGGGTCACTTTTTGGCCCATTACATTTAACCTTTTGAGAGTGATGAGAGTACCATGGGGAAATTCATTTGGTCCCTTGCATCTAGTAGAAAACAATAATCTTCCACAGGCATCAAAGAATAATTTCCTCAAATTTAGCAGTAATGGAAAAGTATCAGTACAAGAGCACATAGCTTCCTTCTTCATTGCATGTAGCATGATAGCATGCCAACATGAAGATGTTGATCTGAATATGTTTATAGAAATACTTGTGGATAATATGGTATACTAGTTTCAACATTTGCCAATGGGATACATCAAAAATTGGGCCAACATGAGGTAATGGTTTGAGACTAGATTTAAGAGTGTTGAAGATGAAGACACACTCTTGAACCAACTAGCCCATATAAGGAAGGAGTTGTCTATCTCAATGTGAGAGTTTGTCGCTAAATTTGATAAGATCATAAATTAGATTATGGTAGCCATGGCACCAGATATTATTTTCAACCTAAGGAGAGCTCATATATAATATTTGCTGGCAACACAGAGCACGACAATAGAACTTGAATACAACTTGATCTCTGTTGGGAAGTGGGAGAAATAATTCCAAACTAGAGTAAGTAGGAGCTCTAGTAATACAATAACTCAAAGGCTATGTTGAAGAAACTTGCTAATGAGATGATCACCTTGAAGGAGTAGTTTTATAAGCCAGTCCCTTCATACTAGTAGCCATACCATGACATTCTAAGGAAGAGCCACAAGCCAAAGGTGTTGCAATTATCCCAACATAGCCAAGGTTAGTGATCTAAGCACCACCTGAGAAAGGAAATATGTATGTGTGTTACATCTCACCACAAATCATGATGGAGAGATATGCCCAAGGATGACAAGGTATAAGAAGATGATGACTACCAATGAACTAGTCATGGAGATCATTCACCTTGAAGAAGATTCAGCTCTAGATGGTGACTCTGGAAATTACTACTTGGATTATGAGTTAGATTCAAAGAAAGGGGGAGGTTGCTTCACCACTCTTGATGGAGCACCTCTAATTGTGATGACATGAAGTTAGAAAGGAAAAGATCTAACAATATACTCATAGGAAAAGAGTGCTACACCTATGGGTAATCTTGTTCAAGATGGCATCCTAAGTACTTCTTCATCCACTATCGCACCATCAGGTAAGAATTCAAGTTCTTTTGATATAGTCTAGTTCTATAAGGATACTATGATTTAGATTTCCTTTTTGGACTACCCTAAGTGTAATCCAGGTGAATTCCATAAATTAGTAGATTATTGTAAAAGGGATAGTAATAGTAATGTGAACTCTTGTTGGCATTAAGTTATTATTGCCATTAGTGACAACACTTATCTATATCAGTATAGCTACTGAGCATTCTAGTGTTAGTCAAGCTTCACAGTTCACACCGAGCATTCTAGTAATTACTGAGTGATGGAAGTGTAGTGATTACCAAGTGATGGAAGCACAGTGTTTACCGAGTGATGGAAGCACAGTGTTTACCGAGTGATGGAAGTGCAGTGTTTACTGAGTGATGGAAGCGTAGTGTTTACCAAGTGAAATCAAGGTAAACAAAGGATTCAATTTTTACCGAGTGACACTACATCTACTGAGTCACCTATGGTTACCAAGTTTAGAACTACATCGAGTGATTAGTATGGACCGAGCCTTCACTTCTACTAAATGCATGATGATGCCAAGTAATCCAGTGGATGTCGAGTATCAGAAGGTCACCGAGTTAGTTTAGTGAACCCAAGTTATTTACTATTGGGCCGACTCAGTAATGTTTTGTTCAATTGTGTTTTGGCCGACTTTGCAATTGTAATTATTGGAATGGTATATATGTAATGTATTATATCATTTACAATGTGTGTAATGAAGAATAAAATAGAGACATGTAATGTTTTGAGAAGACTGAAAGCGAATTAGAAGAAGTGTAGAATATTTAGCAAGGTCTACAAGGAACAGTAAAGATTCATCAGTCACAAGAGGTGATCTATACTTCAAGGATCTAATTAGCAAATCAAGTTTGTAAGTAGATCCACTATTTCATCCTAACAGATGAATCAATTTTGTAAATCCTTTAACGGGGTAGACTTAACAATCCTTGTATAAATCTCCTAACAGAGTGCATACTTCAGTGTATGTTTGTAAATCCTCTGACAAGGTGGACCTAGCAGTCCTTTGTGCTCCTAACAAGGCAGATCACCAGAAGTGGTCAATGTAAGCCTTAACAAGCCAACTTCATACTACAATAACAAAGTTTTGTGGGTATCATCCCCACCCCGGTTTTACTTTCTATTTGCAAGGTTTTTGGGTTACCAAATCTCTGTGTACATATGTTATGGATGTTTTATTTCTCTTATATGCAATAGATTAGAAGAATGAATGGTGAATAGTATATATGGTTAAAGTGCTGAATTGTTTTAAAGTTTTGAAGTTACCGATTCACCCCTCCCCTCTCAGTAACCTATCATATCTTGAACATTTCGAACAATTGGTATCAGAGCTTTGTGGTTCTCAGGATAAAGTTTGATAGCTTGAGCAAAGATCAAGGAAAATAGAGATATTTAGACTTGACAAAGCTATTGAAAATGAAAAGATAGATTTGGAAATGGCCATGGCTCAACTCAAAGAAGCAAAGGAGCATCTTTATCAATCCCTAAAGAGAAGGAAGGAACTTCCAAGACAAATGAATGACCATTAGTATGTTGAAGAAAGGATTGAAGACCTTCTACCATCAAATAGTTCAGATGAAGCTAATGAGGCAATTAAGGAACTCCTAGCAAAGAATGGTTCTCTGTAGGAAGAAGTAAGAAAGCTTAAAAGAAAATAAGAAATCTAATCAATCAAGCTATGTGAATTTTTTGAACAGAGAAACAAGGCAAATGAAGACTTAGAGGCAAGAAATAATCAATTCCTTTAGTATGGAGATCTTGTGGATCAACTATCTAATGCGAATAAAGAAATTATGAATCTCAGATCTGAGAATGAAAGCCTGAGGAATGATTTAATCACTAAAAAAAAAATCAATGAAAGCTTAAAAAGTGACTTGAGATCTAAAAGACAAATCAATGAAAGTTTGGAAAATGACTTAATCACTGAAAAGCAAATCAATGAGAGAATGATGAAATCTCAAGAAGACATGACTCAATTAAATCAACAAAGTGAGTAGAATCTTCATAGACAAAAAGGTAAAGCTGGACTTGGTTACAAGGAAGAAGGTGAAACCTCCAAACAAGGTGCCCAAAGGAATCAAAGACCTACTTGCAATCACTGTGGTAAGCTAGGTCACACATCAAAAAAGTGTTTGAGCAATGGAAAAGGTAAATTCAATGGTAAATGCTATAATTGAAGTCAGCATGGTCATAAAGCTAATGAATGCAAGGAGAAACCAAAATTTGAAGGCAATTGTCACAAATGCAAGAAGCATGGTCACAAGGCATTCCAATGAAGATCCAAATCATTCAATCCAGCTGAATAACTTGTTAAAGAAATCTTTGGATGGGACTACAATACATGGTGCAGATGTCATTATTTTTATACATGTAGAGAACTCGGTCATATAGCTAAAAATTGCATGAATATAGGAAGAGTCAAAGATGAAAAGAAAGCTAAAGCTAAAAACATTCAGAAGCAAATGAGGCAACAATGAATTCCAAAATCTATAGAGTGAGATAGTTCAAATGAAGGCAATGTCACTCAAGAAGTGGGTGACTCCACCATTTCAAATTAGATTCATAAAGGAGGATATGGAACCGCATCTTCTAGTGATATCTCAAGCAGTTCCAAAATAAAAGAAAGCAAAATGATCAAATCAGTATTCTAGATACTCAAGGATCAAAGAAAGTGTATTTTCCATCGGGTTGCTTCTACCAAGGAAAGTCAATTGAAGACCTTACTGAGCTAGGTCGGGAATAACTAAAATTTTTGTTCAATCACCAAGTTGCAAGCTTCTACCAAGTAAGTGAATGATAGCCTGTCAAGCACTATGTCATCTCATCTACCTTCGTACCAAGCATTAATGATGAAATTTTCATCAAAAGAGAAGAATTTGATTTCATTCTTCATTGTGATTTCAGAGCTAAGAAATTTTTAGATGAAATTCAAGCAATTTTGAGCGATTCCAAGTGATTTTCTAGTCAAAGATTTGTTCAAAAAATTTCTATCTTTTACTGAGCATCAATGGCATCCGAGAGTAGTAGTAGCACCAATGCAAAATGAGGTTCAGAGATGCTAGTAAAGGGTACAGAATGGAAAGCGCCCAACTTAAAAATTGTTTTGGCCATTGCGAAATCACTTGACCCTAACGGTTCTCAATCTCAAATTCAACCAAAGCTATTCCTTATGAATGATATTTGTACACATTTTAAATGTTCTATTCAAGAGATAGGAAAACTAGAGATGGATAATGCCCTAGGAGAAATGGGTGTTGATGGCTCTTTGAAACCTGAGCATAAGCATCTTGAAACCAAAGGCTTGACTCATATCTCGCATATGCCAAGAAGTTTCCAAACCAAGTGGATTAGGTATATTCTGAGTCAAGTGCACAATGGGAAACTATGGTTAGAGCAGCCAGTGTTAATCACAAAGAAGATGATTCACAAATCATGCGACTCCCTATGCTCAACAAAGTGAAGGTTACCAAAATCCTAGGACAGTATGAGTTACAGAAGCAAACGCTAGCTAAATGGGATGGTAGAGGTTTGAAGGTTAGCACTGTATCTAATGTTGAACTAAGATTTGGCCCTCATGTCATTGCCCACAAAATCTATAGCCCTAGTCGACTGAATAGTGTACCCTGTGAGGCTATGGATTTGGCCTTGAAAATTGTAAAGAAGAACCTTGAATTTGACCTGTTGAAATTACTATTGAAACAATTAAACAAGAACATGGATAGTATAAGGACTTCAAAGAACAATCCCTATAAATTTGGTTCTCTATTGACTTGTTTATTCTTCTATATTCAAAAAATCTTTCCATCTAAAGGAACTGTATTGTGGAGAAAAGATATTCCTATTCTTTATCAAATAAATGACTTTGTAGTAGAAATGGTTGAAAATTTTGATAGGATCATGGATAATTATTTTGAAGATTTCAAGGAAAGGATGAATAATAGGTTCTGAATTCCACCAAAATTGGTTGAAGACTACAAAGATGATGTATGCTTCATGGTTGACTATGATAAAGTATACATTTAGGCAATTAGACCCCGAGTTGCATGGGTGAAACCTCTTCCTTATGAGGTTAATATTGATGAGGCTAGGGACATTATTGAAGCATTGGTAAATGAGCTAGTAGACCCAAAGCAACAAAATTTTAGAACATATAATGAGGCAAAGGCCAGAATTGAGCTTCCATAAGCAAAGGCAAGAGGAAGATAGCTAAGTTGAAAACTGCTACCAACCCTCTTATGCTTATAGAAGGAAAAGGTGAGGATGAAGAAGATGATGAAGAAGAAGAAGGAGAAGAAGAAGAAGAAGAACATGAATTTGAAGAGGAACCGCTAAAGAAGAAAGGTAAGACAATTATTACCAAACCTAAGAAGAAGCCTACTATGGTATTCTCTAGAAGAACTAGAAAAGGAAAGCAGGAACCTATACGGGTCAAGCCTCCACTCACATTCGAGGAAAGGCTTAAATAATTGGAAGATGGAGCTAGCATCACAAATTTCAAGGCATTAAAATTTGAAACAAGAACTAATGCTGAGAAAATGCAGATTGAGGAACTGGTACTCAATAAGATGGGTAAATGGAAATACTCCTTGGACCAGCTTGCCTCTCAAATATCCAAAGAACTATTGGAGAGATTGCAACCGAGATGGGAGTCAGCCACCCAAACAACTAAAGACATATATGAGAAATCTCTGAGGAATCTTCTATCGAGTCTCACTGGACCAGACATTAAGGCAGCTATGAAGAAACATGAAAGTAAAATGATGATTAGATTTCATACATGTTTGATTTTAATTAAAGACATTGATCATGTTGTAAATGATGCAACAAACATGTGGAAGAACATCTATCATCTGCAAAATACCGGTGAAGATCCAGTTGAAATTAAGGATGATGACAATAGTGAAAGTGATGATTTTTATAGCACTCCACCCATCACACTTACTCTAAGAGAGCTGCATGCACTAATGGAAGAAAAAGAGGAAGAAGACAAGGTGGAAGAAGCACATGAGGAAGATAAAGATGAAGAGGATCTAGTTAAAATTGTAGTAGAAGTGATTGCATCCCTTCCTCACTCTCCACCAAAGACTGTTATATCCACTATGGAGACAACTTCTGCAAGTGAAATTGTGAGCACAATAGTTACATCAATTGCTCAATCTTCACCAACCTCCTCCCAGCTCTAGGTATCTGAAACAGAGGTGCCAAGCACTTCATCTACTGAGTTGTCTATCACTTCTTTAGTCACCAAGTCAACCTCCTCAGTTCCTTCACCATCACTGAGTGTATCAGTAAGTTCTACAATTTTGTTTTCATCAGTTCCAGTAAGTTCTATAGTTTTGTTTCCGTTAGCATCATCTGTATCCACTTCAACTCCAATCAGTTATGATTCTACTATGGGTACTTTACCAAGTATGATACCATTTTCACTACTAGCCCTTCTATCTCCACTATTGTGTTTGTTCCTAAGGTCAAACCAGTCATCACAGAAGTCAAACAAAAGCAACCATTAAAAATTCTTATCACTAGAAAGGAAATTGCAAAAGATATTGACTTAGACATAGAGATAGTGATTCCAAAGATTGACCATGACAATGCTACCATTGAAGATATGAGGTTAGCCAGTCAACTCATAGAGATGAAAGCTACGTAGAAACAATTAAGATCAGAAAGGGATAAGAAATATAGAATAATTGAAAATGCCAAAAATATAATTACAGCTGCCATAGGTGTTGAAGTAGATTTTACTCAACACATTTTGATTCAGTGAGAAGAGGTTGTGCATAAATTTAATGAGGATTCTTCCAGTCAAGAAAAAATTATTGAGAAAGCTGAAAATAAATTTGATAATAAAGTGCTAGAGAATATTGCTCAAAAGATAGCAATAAAGAAAGTTGAATTGTCAACATTTTTTGGAAATTTTGGAAATTCTTTTAATAATGTAGCATCACTTTTTGCTAAACTTTGTGATGTTTCTGGTTTTACCAAAGAAATAAAGGATAAGTTAAATAAGATTGACATTGATATGAAATCAAGTGCATCCAAGTTGAAGGTGGACTCCTCCTCCACAACCTCCCATCACACCAAGATCAGATATTTGGCAGATGTACAGGCAAAACTATTGAGAGAGGAAGCTAGGATCCAATCTACACTCATAGACATCTAGAACATGATCCTTCCTATCATGGACACAATGCAAAAACATCTTGTTCATTGCAAAACATTGGTCCAAGATTAGTACTTCTCAGTGGCTGATCACTTGATCCAATTATCAACAGAAGTTCAAATTGCTCTCCCCACTTGTCAAATTTTGCAGCAGATTTGGGATAGTACTTTTACAACCATCCTTAAGGTACATCAAGAATTTATATCTTACTTTGGTATAGCCATATAAATTGCATATATGTAGTCCTTTGGCATTATTGTCAAAAAGGGGGAGAGATTTAGAGATTCAACATAATAAATGAGGAGAGTTATCACTATAAGTGATAGGGGGAGTTGGAGTTAGCACTCATTAAAGTTAGAATGTGTACATAAGTATCTTTTTATATACATTATAAGTCATCAAGAAGGTATATAGAAATGTATATGCAGCAGTTCTACAAAGATCAATTTTGAAAAACCAAAATTCATTGAGTCAGGTATTATACATATGTTTTGGCTTATAAGTGTTTTGTAAGTATTGCCAAAGGGGGAGATTGTTGTCATTAAGTTATTATTGCTATTAGTGACAATACTTATCTATATCAGTATAGCTACCAAGCTTTGCAGTTCACACTGAGCATTCCAATGTTCACTGAGCTTCACAGCTCACACCGAGCATTCTAGTGTTAACTGAGCTTCACAGTTCACACTGAGAATTCTAGTGTTAATCGAGCTTCGTAGTTCACACTGAGCATTCCAATGGTTATTGAGTTATGGAAGTGTAGTGATTATCGACTGATGGAAGTGCAGTGTTTGCTGAGTGATGGAAGCATAGTATTTATCGAGTGATGGAAGCGTAGTGTTTACCGAGTGAAATCAAGGTAAATGAAGGATTCAATTTTTATCGAGTGACACTACATCTACCGAGTCATCTCTGATTACCGAGTTCAAAACTACATTGAGTGATTAGTATGGACTGAGCCTTCACTTTTACCAAATGCATGACAATGTTGAGTGATGCAGTGGATGCCGAGTATCAGAAGGTCACCGAGTCAGTTCAGTGAATTCAAGTTATTTACTATTGGGCTGACTCAATAATGTTTTGTTCACTTGTGTTTTGCCGACCTTGCAATTGTAATTATTGGAATGGTATATATGTAATGTATTATATCATTTACAATGTGTGTAATGAAGAATAAAATAGAGACATGTAATGTTTTGAGAAGAATGAAAGCGAATCAGCAGAAGTGCAGAATATTCAACAAGGTCTACAAGGACTAGTAAAGATTCATCAGTCACAAGAGGTGATCTATACTTCATGGATCTAATTAGCAAATCAAGTTTGTAAGTAGATCCACTATTTCATCCTAACAGGCGAATCAATTTTGTAAATCCTTTAATAGGGTAGACTTAATAGTAAATTCATGGGCGGTAAATTTAAGCACAAGATCGCCCTAAAGCTAGAGGCCATGCCTTTTTGTTGAAAGAAAAGAAACTACAATCCAATGGTGGTGGATGCTATCTTTAAGGAGGTGGATAAAATGTTAAAGGATTGAATCATATGTCTAATTCATCATTCCATCTAGATTGCAAACATAATGCTAGTATGGAAGAAAAGTGGGGAGGTACACCTTTGTGTAGGTTTTTGAAATTTGAACTAGGCATCACTCAAGGACAATTATGTGCTACCAAATATAGATCATCTATTGAAAATAGTAGTAGGTTTGGAGATGATGTCCATGCTGGATGGGTCTTTTGGTTATAATCAAATAGAAGTAGAAGAAGGCAACTAGTACAAATCTTCCATAACCATGCCATGGGGCACCTTCACCTCCTGTAGAACATCATTTGGCCTGATCAATGAAGGTGTCACTTTTCAAAGAGCTATAGATAAAAAATTTAGTAATCTAAAGGACAATACAATTTTTATATAGGTAGATGGTCTCACAGTGTTCTCAAAGAAGTGGATGGATCATTTTTAGTATCTCAACAATGTGTTGCAATGTTGTTAGGAAAATGATATTTCCTTAAACCTAAAGAAGTCTTTCTTTTACATGACTAAAGGGAATTTTCTCAGACACATAATGTTTTAAAAGGAATAATTATATATCCTAAGTGAGTCCAATCCATCCAATAGTTGTGCCTACCATCAGGAAAAATAATGGTGAATTGATTCTTCAACCAACTTAACTTTTTAAGGTGGTTAATACCAAACATCATTGAAGTTACTACGTGTATCATGCATATAATGAAAGGAAATCAAAATTTCAAGTGTAATGAGTCTTGAAAAAAAAAATGAAAATATCAAGAATGCCATTGCCAAGGCTCCCATCCTAGTGTACCTTGATTATAATAAGGAGTTCATTATCTATTGCTATGGTTGACATCATACTCTGTCAAAAATTCTAATGAAAGAAAATGTCGAAGGAATCAAGGATCCCATAGCTTTCATGAGAACTCCCATGAATTTAATGATAACTCCCATGAAGGATCATGAAATTAAGTATTCACACATGGAGAAGCATGCATATTTTGTGGTGCAAGTTTTGAAGAACTTTCAGGTTTACATTCTTCACACTCATGTTATGGTGCATGTTCTTGAATTGGTAGTAAAGAAAATTATAACACAACAATAAATTGGATAAAATAACCAAGGCATGTGGATTTCTAAAGTTAAGGAGTATGACACTAAGCTTAAACCAAAAAAATTATTTCAAGGCAATGGCCTTTGTAGGGCGATTGCAGAAAATCAAGAAGAGGTGTGCAATGTCAAGCTTAAGGTGCTAATGGTTAGTTTGTGAGACCAATTGTTCTAAAATATTTCTTATTTATGAACATGTGGAGAGTGTCCCAGTGGTATTATATACAAACAAAGAAGAGAACCTAATGACAAAATCAACTAAGTATGTGATATGGGAGGATTAGTTATATAAGAAGGCAATTGATGGCACATTCTTAAGATGTGTAGATAAGTCTCAATAGGAGAACTTGCTCTATGGATTTCATGATGTATTTTGTGGTGGGAAATACTCCTCTTTAGTCACAACCTTCAAGATTCTAAGGCCATGTTTTTATTTGCTTGGTATGTTTAAGGACACATATAGATAAGTGGCCTAGTGTGAGAAGAGTAAGGCGTTTTCAGGAAAACCACAATTGGTTGCCCTACTATTGAAGCTAGTGGTGATTGAAGGCCCATCCTAGTAGTGGAGTTTAGAATTTATTGGTCCAATTAAATCTTCCTCCAATGCAAGTCATACATACATCATCACTACAATAGATTAATTCATGAAGTGGGTGGCAGAAAAGTCAACAAAGAAGACCATGTCTGAAGTAGTTTGTGAGTTTTTGAAAGAAAATATTTTAGTTAGATTTGGATTTTCTTTGATGTTGGTAATGAATAATGCATCATACTTCTCTTTGGTGGAGATTTTGGAATTTTTCTACAACCATGACATCTATCTAAGCCATTCTTTGGATTACTCCCTACAAGGAAACATGCAAGCAAAATTAGGAAATAAAAACTTAGTAAATATCATGCAGAAACTCATTTCTGATAATCAAGGAAACTAACATAAAAAGTTGTGAGGCTCTCTAGGTGGACAGGGTAACTCCTAAAAGAGCCATCGAGTTTCACCATTTGAGGTGGTGTATGGAACATAGGCCAATCTTCCACTACCTTGGAGTTATTAGTATGCAAGTTGTAGACCGTAGTGGAAGATGGTGTTTTCTGAGATAATTTGGAGAAGAGAATTTTGTATCTCTCAAAACTAGAAGAAGTGTGAGAATAAATGGTGGAAAAAGATCACATAATATATGTTGTATGTGAAGAATATCCTTGACAAGATGGGACAACCTTGCAAGTTCATGGAAGGTGATCTTGTTCTGTTATGAAATAAAAAGTTGGAGCTTAAGGGAATGCATTCCAAGTTTGAAAGCCTTTAGAAAGGGACATTCAAGATAATTTAGATGAGTGAGAAAAAATATTTCAAGTTGGCATACCCATCCAGAGAATTCTTACTATTGTCCTACAATGACCAAAACATGAAGCTCTACTAGATCTAGAAGTGAAAGTAGGTAACCCCTACATTATATATAGCTAGCTTAGATTTGTTTTATGCTTCACTTTCCATTTTTTTTCTTTGCACTATTTATTTTCTTTCTTACTTTGTATATTCATCTTTTCATCCTTTTGAAAAACTAGAGATAGTAGGTTTGTTGCTTAAGCACTTGCTTACCTAAGTCTCCAATTAGAGAACTCTTTTGCCCCATTTTTAGTTACCCCATTTTTAAATATTTCTCCTTAGTTTCCAAACCCATGCTCAAAATTGACTACGTCCATAAGTATGGTTTGGCTAGGAGTTTCTTCTCATCAAGAGTCTCTTCTCCCTTTAGTCAGATTTTGAGAATTACAGTGTGCCAATGCTCTATCTGCTTTCTTTGTGCAAAAAATTGTTAAGCTAGATGTGCTTGTGGGTTGTTAGATTATAACAAATATTTTCTCCTTTAGAAGTGTCTAGTTTTACCCCCTGATGAGAATAATATTTCTAATTCCACCATGTTCTAAGGGAAATCAAAGTTTAGAGTCTCCTCTATTCTACTACTCCCTACTTGGAGGCGAAGCATCCTTAAGGAGTTCCCAAACATAAAGAAAGTGCACTCCCACATAAAAGTTAAATTATAAGCTCAAGGAATATCAAGTGACATTTTTATTAAGACCATAGTGTTCAGAGAGAAGGCATTTTCAAGGATTCCTGAAAAGAAGAAAAATATAAGTATATAAATGTTGGAATTACTATAGGAAAGGTAAAATTCTAGTTGGGGGGGGGGGGGGGAGGGAGGGGGGGCAGGAGGGTGAATCAGTAGTTTAAACTTAGACCCATAAATTTTTTGCCACACATCCATCTCATGCATTTAATGGGTAAGCTATAATAACATGTAAAGTATATACATCTAAATCATGTAAGCATTCACACACATAACACCACATATGATTACCCAAAAACCCTCCAAGCGAGAAGGTAAAACTAGGGTGGGGATGATACCCACCAATCTTCACTACTACAGTAATAAAGTCTATCCAATGAAGGTTACAATGTTTTGACCATGAAACATGATCTACCTTGTGAAAGTTCCACCTTGTTAAAGGCTTACAAAGACTATTAGGTCTCACCTTGTTAGAGGATTTCATCACCCTATTAGAAGTGTACCTTGTTAGAGGACTTCAACTTACAATTAAGTAGGCACCTTGTTAAAGGATTTCATACAGTCTGTTAGGACTACTCTGTTAAGAGATTTGACTCAAATCACCTATTAAAATGTCTTAGCATAGATCCTATGGTTAGCACTTGCTTTCCTGATAACAGATCACCTCTAAATAATGTCTTCTTGATTCTTCTTGATCAGATGTCTCGATGTTGTATCCTTTACTCTATCCTCTGTTCTTCTCTAACTGATTCTACAATTCAGTCTTTCTTCATAAGTTGTAAGTCACCATGAATGCTCTACAGGAAAACTATTTTCTTCTCTCCTTCAATTCTTTACACACTCATAATGTAGAGTTTAGGGTTTCTTTCTCCTTAAGAAGATTTTGGTGGCTTAGGGTTAGGTATGAATCTATAGATGAGATTCATCCATTTTTCCACTTAATCCTTCCCTTTTTTTGATTGGTTGCATACAATTACATAGGGATCTAATTAGAGATTCATTATTATATCCAAAATATTGAAATATAATCTTAAGTTGGCTCAAAAATAGTTTACATAGTTGTTTGTGCCATTACAAAAAAAATCTCAAAACTATGTCACTCGACATATGATGTCTTTGATGCTTGACATTCACTAATCTTTATATCGTGACTTGACACTTGCATTATTTGGCATCTGCTATTTACTCAGCTCTTGAATCACTTAGCATGGTCTATCTACTTGGCACTTGAGTGACTCAACACTCATTGCAAATTGGCATGGTCTAAAATTTACACGTTGTGTTCGACATGTATTACTAGTTTGACATGAACTAAGTAAATGGCTTAAGAGTGTTGAAATTCACTTGTCAAAACCAATCTAAGATAAAAAATCTCCCCCTTTGACATGAGTTTCAAAAATAGTTGAATATACAATATTATCCTTAATCTCTCGAGCATTACATATCCATGACTCAGCTTATATACAAAACTTCAAATTTTCAAAATTTTGCACTAACTTAGATACCTCAAAACTTGATATTTCCCCCTTGAGTTGATATATCTATTTTGTATCCAAAATTTTGTGCTCCTTTTTGAGTAAATGTATCTCTTGCTGATACAATTTGACTTAAATGCTCTATTTTCTTTCATGCTCTACCTTAGCTGATATCTCTTGCTTTGATATATCTCTACTACTATGCTCATGCTCCCCCTTTCTTATTTTGCTTCTTTTCTTATACTCCCCCATATTATTTTTCTTCCTTCATTTTATTCTCCCAAAAATATTTCTCCCTACTGTTATGCTCCCCCTTTCTTTTATTCTCTCCTCTATTTTATTATCCCCCAAAAGTATTTCTCCCCCTTTTTGACACTTATGTCAAATGGGCTATACACTTATTGTGTGTTTGTCTAGAAAATATTTATGGACATCCATTAGGACCTTGAGAGATGCATCCTAATTATCACATGCAACATCCAATGACTTGATTTGGATTGCAAGCTTGACAACAAGGTTTACTAGACCATCTAAAGTAGAAAGATTGGGGTCTCTCTTTAGTAGAGTTTTAGCATAGCCGAGCTCCTTGTACAGTATTTCCATATGAAGGGTTTTTCTTGTATGTTTGTTAGTTTGGCTCTTATGTTAGCCTCATCTATTTTCAAAATAGCTAACTAATTCTGTAATTGAAGCAATGTCCTAAAATGCTTCTCTCTCTGAGCTAGATTTATAGGTAATCTTGCACCTAATGTAGATATTTGGCTTTCTAAACTTAGAATGTGACTTCTAGTCTCTTGGGTGAAGAGTGTAGGATTGCATAGTTTTATGTACAATGAGAATATATTCTCAAGTACCTTCTTCACATTCTCAACCTTGGTTGCCAATGCAACTTGTGTAAGTGCTATATCACTAGATATTTTCTCATTTACCTTTTTTTGAAATTTCTTTTCTAACCATTCTAATAGTTTAGCATTAGTATCAAGGTCTTCATTATTGACCTTCTCCACTATGTCTCTTAGTTGTTCTATTAGTGGCTTGGTCTCTTCAGGAGTTGGCAGACTAAATGCATCTAGAAAGATGTCCTTAATATCTTAAAGTACTTTCTTCTTCCTATATTCTCTCTTAAGCATTTTTTAATACTTTTTCCTTTCTAAGGCTTGCTATAGTATGACTATTTGTTCTAGTGTCATAGTATCATAATCATACTTTAGAATAAAAATTTCTTAATCAAGAGTGATATCTCCATAGTGAATTACCTTTTCAACTTTTGATGAACTTGCACTTGGTACTGAGATCTGCAATGGAGTAGCATTTTTGCTCGGCTTCTAAAGAGTTTGTGTAGAAGGATTGCTTGATTCTGGTAAAGCTACCAATGCTTGGATGACAACTTGTTCCTTCACCTTCGGTGGTAGCTCACTCTCTTTAGACTTGCCCTGATCTATTACTATGACTTGACTAGCACCTTATCCTTATGTTGTAGGTACAAATGAGTCTATTTGACCCATTTCTTTCAGTTCTACAGTGGTGTCTTTCTCTTCTGCTATTTTCTTCTCAATTGTATCAACCTTAACAATTGTATCAACCTTGGTAGATGTAGCTTCTAGTATTTGGACCAAAGGTTGTACATGAGTAACTGAAGGGATGATGGAAGGTGGTTCTTGTGGATTCACCTTTCCCTTGTAATATCAATTACTTCCTCTTGTAGTTCTTCTACACTAACCAAAATAAGATTGCCACTAAGTTTGGCTCGCAATGTAGATTGATCTAGTATCTTCTTCAAATCTTTTCTAGTAATAGGATTGATGTTTTGAGTTGATAGATCAAAGAAATCCTTTATAGTTATTGTTTTATTATTCTTGGTTGTGTCATGGGGAAGACTATCACTCAAAAATTGTGTGTCATGCACACTCTATTCTTCTTGTTGCTCACGCTGAATTATTGCCTTGTCATCTTCTTTCACTTCTGTCTCTCCTCCAACTATGTTATCTTTTTCATCATCTTCCTTATCATCATCTCTAACCTCTGAAGGGTCAACTTATCCTTTCTCCACTATGGTTAACCCATAAACGAGTTTGCATATTTGTGTTGATTTCTTAACAACATCCTCAATATTATTTTGAAGAATGCTAAAGGCTATGTATTTAGGTGTGAACCTAGCTACATATTTCTTTATAGCCTTAGCAATTTTTCCCTTAGTTAACTCTGGCATTACTTGGGCTAGTGTGGTCTCATTGATTTATCTTTCCAAATTTAGACAATAATGCCATTTTTGCTCAACAATGTCATATAGACTCTTAGGTATAGAGTTGGAAAATTCAATGCTTCTTCCACTTGGTTTTTCTCTACTTTACCCAATTTTTCAAAATCAACATGACTAAAACCTGATAAATTTTCATTGTTCTTTAGATTTTCACATAAATTCTCAAGATTTGAGAGAGGATTGTGAGTCACCACCTTGAATTGGCTATTGTTATCTGATTCTATCTTCTTTTCATCAGAATCTAGCTATGTCACATACTTCCTTCTTTATCTTTTATGTTCTTATCCTCCTTGCTCTATTTTCTTTGTCTTTTCCTTTTCCTTTTGTGTTATAGAATGTGTGCTAGCTCTAGTTGTAGGTGTAGTGGGCTTTGGCTGACTTGGTTTGACAAGTTTCTTTGTCCTTTCCACTAGTTGTGCCTTTGCCTTTCTTTTCTTTTTCTCTATAGGAGTAGGTGCTTCCTCAACTTCTTCTCCCTTAGCACCTTTAGTCTCCTCCTATTCTTTAACTTCTCTTATTCCCTATGTCAGTGCTAGAGGTTCTTGAGCTTGAGTTTCTTCATCCTCTTCATCCTTTTCTTCTTCTTCCTCTTCCTCCTTGACACCCTCTCTAAATTTTTCTTTCTACTTCTTGACCAACTTGTCCTTCTCCTTAATAGCTGATGTATTTTTCAATTCCATGGTAACCTTGGACTTTACCATCTCATAATTTCCAAATTTTTTTTGTAGTTTTGTCTACATCTTCTGCAAGTAGAGTTGTTATGGTTGTAGAGGCTTCATCTACATTTACCTCATATCCTAAAAATCTCAACCATCTTACCCTTGGTGTGGAAGCTTGTACAAATGTTTAGTTAGCATCAACAAGAAAACATACATCATTATAATGTTTTTCAACTATGGAAACTAGTATTCTGAGTCTCTCCTCCATAGAATTCTTGAAATCTTCAAAGTAGCTAGTCATTGAGGTTTCAAAATTTGCTCCTAGTTTATCAATGTACTCACCAATCTGTACTACAATTGATTTGTTAGTCTTCCTTCCCATATTACCGAATGAGGGGAATGTGTTTTGTACATAAAAGAATATACAAATCAATATAGAACCAAATTTTCTCTATGCACTCTTGGTTTTCCTGATTGCTCCAAGGTTCTCCATTAGTTGTTGTAGTTGTAACTTTGCTAGATCATATGTATGATCTTTCTTAACAATCTTGTAACCAACATCCATAGCTATGTAGGGTACACTATTCAATATACTAGATAGATAGAACTGATGTGCTATTACCCTTACAACAAAGTTAATAATAGAATATATGATTGTATCTATAGTCATACCTCTTTTATTCTAGACTACTCCAATATTCTTCTCAATAATTTCTTTGGAGTCACTTCTTAGTGTCTTAGGTCAATCTAGGGTTGGGTAGCCAGTAACCCTATGAATTATTCTCTTGATAATTTTGATAGGTATACTCTCTAACCATAAGGAACCATCATGAATTTAGCTAAATACAATTTGTATCCACTCTATCTTAAATACATTTGAAAAATCTAGGGCTCATGTTAAACCCTTTTTCTCAACAATCTTGAATTCTTCTTTCAAAACACCATTTTCACATAACCTATTGTATGTAGATCTTATTTCCATGTCACCAATGCTTCCTATCTTGAAATTATAGCATTTCCTCACATCTAGTACCATTATTACATTTGGCAGGATCATTGACAATGCACCAGAGGGGTCTTGTTTGTAAGCAATGTTAGGAATGGCTTTAAATACAAGTTGCTTAACTTCATTACTAAATAGCTAAACATTTAAAACTTCCTTCCCTTCAACATATTCTGAACTTGATGCCATTGTGTCAAACTACAATTTATGAAAATTTAAAACTGTGTAGCTCAACTCTTGATAAATACCTTAGAAATCTGATGAACTGGTGTGGGATTGCTACTAAAACCTCTTGCAACTACTTTGAATGAATTTCCAGTTTGCCTTCTACTCTGCTTGCTCTTTCTCAAATTTGAAATGATGAACAATGAGCTAAATTGATCATATAACCTTTGAAAACCTTGCATTTAATGTCGAGTACTTACACAAATGTAAGCTTAGATTAACCAATTTTTGGTTCACTCAACATCCTTTGTCATTTCCATCACTTAGCAGCTACTATGAGCTCAACATCAACTACCTAGTCTGATAGCTCGACATCTTCCAGCATTCCACTCGGCATATATAGGAAACTTTTCATGCTTGGCAACAAAATGAAAAATTTAAAGATTTTTCTTGAATTTCTAACAACATCTTGCATATTTATTCATGCTAATGTAGTCTTTTCAATACTATCTACTTTTGGAATTGATGCATGATATAGCCTTTAAATATCGGTCCCGCATACCTCTTATTTGCCTAGTTTGATGAGGTGTGATCACCTGACCCATTGGGTGGAGTGATCCCTTCTCCATTTGATGTGCTTCAAACATCTTTCTTTTTCCATGTCTTATTCATCTCATCTCTAATGTGTTCAACATCTGCCTTGCCTTTACCTTTATCAAATTCACAGTTGATGCTTTTGACCTAGTTGGACAATACTTACTGATATGACCAGCTTTCAAATAGCTAAAACATGTAGTTTGACTTAGCCACCCTTTGTAGTTACCTCTGAAGTGTGTCCTAATACAATTTTTAGGAACATGTCCATATTCTTGACAATAATGACAGCTATATCTTGTATTATAATCCTAATTATCAGAGTTGTCATTGTTCCTTAATTTTGTTTGTCTATTTGATGACCACATGGATTTAGATCTACATTCAAAATCTCTATGTCCATACTTTTGACAATTGTAGTAATATCCTTCAAATATTTGTGTATGCATGGTCCTAGTTTTGCATTCATGTGCTTTGTTGGTGTTCTTTTTGGGAAAGAACATACCAAGTAGATTTAAACCTGATACCAAGAAACAAAGATTAGGAACATGCCTAAGGACGAGCTAAATCCTATATTCAGCAAGGCTAAATCCTAGTTTTTGGCCAATTAACAAAGTCATATCAAGACTCACTTCACTTTAGGCTCTGCAAAGCCAAGGTGGGCAAACCTGACGGATTTGTCTAATTTATCTTGATACTTCATTACAAGACTACCCTCTATAGTAGATATGGTCAATATTCTTCTTCAATTTGCTGGTAAATCTCCTGATCACAGTAGCTAATCATAACCAAGGAAAGTAACCACAAATAAGCCATGACCTACACTTATAGTTCTTCAAAACATAAAATGGGAAAATAATATTCATTTTGATTTGGTTTCTCAGCATAATCAAGTATGCAACAGAAAAGAACATGCACCCTTCAAGCTGACCAGTCCCTTATCCATTGGGCACTAACTGAATCTTCACATACAGTTGGATACCTAAAATATACTCATATATTCAAGTATATGGTCTATCTTCTTGACTTGCAAACAGACATCAATATTCATTAAAACTCTCGTACTTATGGTGATATCCTTTTGGTGTAACCTGCAATCCTATCAGTATAAACAAGCATTTACTTGGAGCTTTGTTCCAACAGAAAATCTATTATGATATACAACCTTAAGGGGATATAACTGGGTTCAAGCTCTTAGTTCTTAAACATAGAACATTGCAAGTAACAGAAGCAGGAGATGAGAATCATAATGAAACTAAGAAAGGTGAAACTCTTGCATTAGTTTCCTTGGAAACAATACATCATCTGCATATCAAAATTCAAAAAATACACATAGAATGACTGTGTAGTACAAATGCCTCAAAAGGTATACAATATGCTATTCATAACAGGAAGAACACTAAGAAAAATGGTATCACAGATCTGAGAGAACTCAAGATTGGAACCATGAATGGTCTCTCAGTCAAAAAAAATTGGAACCCCTCAAATGGAAGAAAGAAAGAATAATATAGGATGAAGATGAATTCCTGGATTGAACCTACAATGAACATGTGTCCCCTTAGAATTTCATCTCTTGCAACTAAAAAGACTCTCTCTAACCTCTCTCTTCCATTTGATTTGATTTTCTATTTCATCATTACATTGCAACTACTTTGAAATATCTCTACCTAATGATGAAATCCTTTTGCATCTAAAATATCTAATTTTCCTCAATGAAATACTGATGAAATTGAGATTCAACTGATTTGAAAATAGTTAAAATCACCTCAAACCTCATTTTCATTGCCTTTTAACCCTATTTAGGTCATTTCCATGCTAGAAAACAATTTTGAATATTGGCACCTAAATTTGGTTGCAATCTAGGAACCTAAAAGAAAACCTCCTATAGCTTGAACCAGCTACTACCTGTGTACAAATCGACTCCAAAATCAGATAGTTCATCTTCTCTCGATTCTAGCGATATATAACATCGCCTATTTTGCATCTCAGAAACCCACTAAAAGTCATTTTGAAAATGACTCCTTTGCTAGAAAACCATGGTCTGCACATTTGATTTTTTAAATTTTTTGAAAATTTCAAAAAAATCTAAAGTTCAAACTTTATATTAAATGACCTCTTTTGATTTAAAGAGAATTTGAACGTGCAAACTTGAAAACAATTTTAAAATGAAATTTTAAATTTATTATTATTATTTTTTAACCCTTCAATTCTGAGGTCAAACTCTGTTGACCCATGCCACATGTCAATTTTTGATTGATTGACTGCTACTAATAGGCGCCACGTGTCATTCTCACCTCAGCCCTGGCCCTGACTGGATCGCTACCTTGGAATGTGCCTCGAGCCCACTGCCACGTGGCACTCGGGAGCATTCTCGCATTTCTTATCTTCCCCACAACTTTATTTTGCGGGCATGCGCAAGCCACAGGATGCGCTAACTGGCGACATCCTATGCATCGCTTGAACTTGTTCTTGCCTTATGCTTACTCAATCATGCACAGGACTTGCTGCCAGATGGCAGAAATGCACTTCTCGGCATTATTTAAACTTCGCGCAACTTCATATTGCGGTTTTGCCTCCTTCGTAGATCTCTGCCACATGTCGACATCTCGTGCCTTGCCGCCAGAACTCGCCATGTCATCATGCTTGTACTTCGGTTTAAAATTTTGCAAGGGCTTCAAATTTGACGTCATCTATCCAACCACGGGCCCCACCCTCTGACTTGCAACTTCCCAAAAGCCTCTGCCTTCAATTCATAAAGCTTAACGTGTTAAGTTGTATTTAAACAACTCTAAAACAATTTTCACAAAGAATGTGGGACAAATGTTGTTTAAATACTTTGCCTCTATTTTAATGGCGTGTTGTATTATTTGCCGTGGCTTTTTCCTCTTTGCATGAGTTGCCTTATTTTTCATGTGGACTGGCCTTATGTCATGCTTGGAGCTCTGTTCTGCTCACACTACCTTCTCTGCGTGAATGCTTTTTATACTAGGCGGCTTTTTTGTCTTTCGTGGCATTTGAAACTCATCATGTGAGTGTCCCTGTTTTGGCATGGAATTCTACTCATGGGCTGCTTTAATGTGCCATCTTCTGTCGTAGTGAGGCTCCTTGCTTGTTACTAGTGTAAATTCCCCTCTCCATGCATTGACTTCTACTTATCATGCTCTTGCACCTTCTTTATCACTGTGGACTTGTCTTTTGTTTGGGCATGGCTCTATCTTGCATAGGCGGCTTCTTCCTCCATACTACATTCATTCTTTGGCTGCAAGCACTGGAGGGGATCTCTGCCATGGCTTTTGATTTCAAATGATGAATTTAATGCCAAAATATTGAAATAGAATGGTAAAATATTGCATCGACCCTTTCTGCCTTTTCCACTTGGCATTGCTTCTTTTCCAACGCTGCGTTTTAAAGAACTCCCCTGCTACATTGCTCCCTACTTGGGCTTATTCTTTTATGGCGAGTTGCCTTCCAAGATGCCTCTGGCACCTCCTTTCAGATTGCAACATTTTTTCTTTTAACTCCAACGTGGATTCTCTATTTCTGCTGCTTTGCCTTCTAATCATGGAGCCTTCTCTATTTTTTCATCCAAGTTGTATGAAAGAGAATGGTCAAATGCCATAAGGCGCAAGGCCATAGCTGTTGCCATGTGAGGTATCCAAGGAAGCACAGGAACCTCACTTAAACAGAGACACTTTTCTTCAATTCCCATATCTTATGCAACAACTCTAAACATCTTTTCTTTTTTAGCTTTGCGGCGTTAAGCTAGTGGCTACAAGTTCAATGGCATTCAAAGCAAGAATTGATTCACAAAGGGATACTCTTTCTCCCTACATTTTAACATGACGTCCTCTTCACTTGACTTTTTCCTTTTTCTTAGCATAGTCTGAAGGCATATAATGATGCAAACTTAAAATCAAGTTCACTAGAATCTATAGCATGGGCTGCCCCATCTATCAAGACTGCTCTTATATTCTCAACTAGATAATTAATCAATGAACTTAAGTTGCATGGCTCTTTAAACCCTTTCTCACTGACTGAGATAAATCCTAAGGGTATTTCTTGTCCAACCATTATATTTTTAAAATGGAATGTCGGGTCACGACCTTCTGGTAATGGTTCAATACATTCAACAACCCTCCCACATTGACCTTGACCACCACTTCATTTCTTATGAAGATAATCGAATTCAACATGTTTTGTGATAATCTGAAGAAAGTTGACTTGAAGTTCAACAACTACAGCTTAAAATTTATATTCCCTTTTAATGCACTCCACATAAATGCCCAAATGAAGCTATCCTATGCCAGAAATAATTGTCCTGAATCTTCCCTCTTCTAGCTTGAAAGCTAGGGCAACCAGACTATAGAAATTTTAAGATCCCAATGTCTTTATAAGTCTGATACTAGTCGGGCCCCAAAGTGGGTCTGACTTAAAAAAATTTCATTTTCGAACAATTAACATAGAAAATTGATCGACCAACCCCCTTGAACTGGTTGGAAACCAAGTTTGAAAACAAACAAGCCACAAAAACTCATTTTAAATCATTTTTGCATCACTATGAAATCTCTGTCAGGAGGCCTGTTGCCTGGCTTTAAAAACTGATTCAAACATCTGACAAAGCTCTAAAACTCAAGATCTTTGTTCTCTCTAACATATTCAACAAGCCTACAAAAACTCGTTACATAAAAACATCAGGGTCAAAAGATATCGACCTCTAAAGTTAGCAACTTAAATTCACCTGCAAATAAACATGTTAGAAAATTGGAAAGTGCGTTTGGTTTGAGCTCTGAAGACTAGGCAAACGGGCACATGAGTTAATGAAAACTGGGGAACTGGTAAATTGTCATGAGGAGAGTAAGATTATACAACTTTGGCTCATGATGAATCACAAGGTAAATTTTGGCAAGGGCACAAAGTTGACTACTTGGATTTGCAGAACAAAGGACATCAGTAAAATATCATTTTTTGTGAAAGGAATGACCTTGGAAAAGTGTGCAAACGGATTTGTCAAGATTTGAAAATTGGCACACGTGGAGTATTTTTAGTGTATAACATAGGGAAACAAACCATTTGGTCCTACCCATCATGGGAACTAAGATATGGCATCCCGAACAGGGCTCCCGATCAATCTGCATCTCTGACTACCAGTAAAACTTCAAAATTTGCAAATGGAATCACGTTTGAAAACTGATCAAACAGATTTTTCATAAGCTCAAATCTGGAACATAGAAATTTTCTAACCCCTAGAATATGATGTAACAAGAATTTTCTCATTTGGGTCAACTGGTCAAAAGTTATAACTCATCAAACAGGGCTTCCCAGAAAAGTGTGCAAAGTGCATCAGTATGAAAACAATAAACTACCAACTTTGAGGGATTCAAAACCTAGTCAAACGGACTCAAAATGACTCAAAATCTGAAACATAGGTTCTTGGGTATGCACACTAGATAATCTCAAAATGGCAAGTCATGACACATTTTTGGGTGTGAGATATTCACTAGGAAACACAAGCTCCTGTCATTGTTTGACACTAGGGCTGAATTGCAAATTTGACAAATGCTTGAAATAGGACTTCGCCAAATAGCTCAGAATGATGATTTATCTTCATGGAACAGGTAGATGGGCTAAATGGAAGGTGTTAGAAACATTGAACACCTTTTAGGCCTCATACTGACAGTCGGGTACAATCTCATCAAAAGGGCATTTATAGGGCTTAGTTTTTTGCAAAAGTGCTAAAAATTGACCACGCAATTTTTGGTGCTAACATGCTTGATGACCTTGCTTGTTGCACTTATGACAATGAATCATGTTCTTAGGCTTGACATTCTGATTTGTAGTTTTGCTCCTATACACATTAGTAGTATGTCATTTCTTACCACAATTATGACAAGTAGGTTTGGAGTTCTTACCTTTGGTATTTATTTCTTCTGCACTTTTGGATGATTCTCCTTCTTTAGTGCTTGTGTAGCCCAGTCCTAATGTATCATTATTAGATCTAGGAGATCTCAATAATTGCTCAAACTATTTGATGGATTTGTTTGGTTTGTTGAAACTTTTAGCAAATTCCTTCTCTCTTTAGGTCACTCTACAATTGTTCATTCTGCAACTTCAATTTATTTATCTCAATATCCTTGACATTCAATTCATAGTTGGCATTCATCATTTGACTTAGAGTATCCAATTTCATGTTAGAAATCTTGGTCAACTCTGTTGACTTCTCTTCTAGTTTTTTGGCTAGAATTCTTTTGTATTCTTCAATCATGGCTTTGTCTTCCATAGCTTTCTTCTTTTGTTTAGTTACCTCACATAGTAGTATAGCTTGTGATTCTTGCTCTAACTTGAGATTTCTGATTTCCTCATCTTGAACTCTATTCTTTTCCATTAGGTCTACAACTAGTGCATCAAATTAATTGGAGTCTCTATTTGCAAATAGCTTAGTAGTGTCTATCTCTTTGTATTGTGTGTCATTCTTTGCAATAGTAATCTCTTTCCTTCTCTTCAAGGATTTCTTTAGTTCCTCTCTTGCTTCATATAGTTGGTGTATTATGAGATGTATTTCAATCTCCTAGTTCTCAATAGTCCTTTCCAACTTGTAGACTTCCATTTCAAGATCTTTCCTCAAAGCTACAAAGATTCTCTTTTAGAGAACAAGGCTCTGATACCAATTGTTGGAATTATAATAGGAAAGATAAACTTCTAGGGGGGGTTGAAGCACTATTTTAAACTTGGACTAATAAAACTTTTGCCACACATCCATCTCATGCATTCAATGAGTAAACTGAAATAACATGTAAAGCATATTCATCTAAATCATGTAAGCATGTAAGCATTCACACACATAACACCAGATATGATTATCAAGAAACCCTCCAAGTGAGAAGGTAAAACTGGGGTAGGGATGATACCCACAAATCTTCACTACTATAGTAGTAAAGTGTATCCAATGAAGGTTACAATGTTTTGACCATGGAACATGATCTACCCTGTGAAAGGTCTACCATGTTAAAGGCTTACAAAGATTGTTAGGTCTCACCTTGTTAGAGGATTTCAACACCCTGTTAGAAGTGTGCCTTTTTAGAGGACTTCAACTTACAACTAAGCAAGTACCCTGTTAAAGGATTTCATACAATCTGTTAGGACTATGCTATTAAGAGATTTAACTGAAATCACCTGTTAAAATGTCTTAACATAGATCCTATGGTTGGCAGTTGCTTACCTGATAGCAGATCATCTCTAAATGATGTCTTCTTGATCCTCCTTGATCATATGTCTCAATGTTGTATCCTTTACTCTATCCTTTGTTCTTCTCCAACTATTTTTTCAATTCACTCTTTCTTCATAATTTCTAAGTCACCATGAATGCTCTACATGCAAACTATTTTCTTCACTCCTTTGATTCCTTATGCACTCATAATGAAGAGTTTAGGGTTTCATTCTCCTTAAGAAGACTTTGGTGGCTTAGGGTTAGGTATGAATCTATGGCTGAGATTTATCCATTTTGCCACTTAATCCTTCTCTTTTTCTAATTGTTTGCATGTAATTGCATAGGGAATCCAATTAGAGATTTGTTATTATCTCCAAAATATTGAAATATAATCTTAAGTCAGCTCAAAAATGGTTTACATAGTTGTTTGTGCCATTGCAAACAAATATGTCAAAACTATGCCACTTGGCATATGATGTGTCTGATGCTTGGCATGCACTAATCTTTATACTGTGACTCGACACTTGCATTACTTGGTATCCACTATTTACTTGGCTTTTGAATCACTTGGCATAGTTTATTTTCTCAGCACCTAAGTGACTCAGCACATGAGTGACTCGACACTCATTGCAACTTGGCATGGTCTAATATTTACATGTTGTGCTCAACATATATTACTAGTTTGGCATGAACTAAGTAAATGGCTTAAGTGTGCTGACACTCACTTGTCAAAAATGATCTAAGATCAATAATAAAGTGCTTAGAAAGAAGATGATTCCAAAACACTCCGCATAAATAAGATTTTAGTGGCTATCACTCCCAGTTTTCCAAAAGTGCAAGAATGAGCAAATATACCCAAAGATTTGTTTGTGGAATTCCTCTTTCCAAATATGCTCGAAGGAGAATAATTAAGCATAGTACATAAAGAAGAGTTTGAGGAAACCCATTTTTGGAGATTCTCAAAGGCAAAAACTAGTTAAGTACAATGTGTTCACAAAAGATGTGCGAGAAGTACTCTAGTGTTAGAAGAAAAGTAGTCTCCATCAAAAGCTAAAAATCCATAGTCGAACAAAGGTTTTCATGCCATAGCCAAATTTCATGTTAGGAAGGTGTATTTTTTTCCTCTCTACTTGAAGTTGGAAGATTTTCAAAAGATTTGATTTCTTCATTAAATGAGTTGTATGAAAGACGCATATGACATCACTTTTTTGATCGATAAAACCAAAATCAATACAAAATCTAATCATTGGAAGCCTCAAGCATGCCAAAAGTTAATGAAGATCAGATTGCATGGATTTCTAGCCAACGATAAAAAATGAGGTTTATAAGCAAACATCTGCCTAGTAAAGTTCATTGTTTCTCCTTCTAATGACCAATTTTGAAATTTGCATTTAGTTAATTGCTCAAGTGTTATAAAACACCATGGCTACAAGGTTTATACATTATGATAGCCTTAATGACATCAATTATACTCTAAAACACTTAAGTGATACCTCTTTGAAATTTTACGAGTTAGGCAACTTGCACCAAAGACTAAGGGCAAACCCAATTTACCATGTTAGACATAGATTGAAGTAAAGAAGCTTAGTGAAAGTAGATAGGTTTCTAGTTGTAGTGAAGGTTCCAGAGTTGTTATGTGAGTGTGTTTCACACTATGACCCTAATACTAAGTAGATTAAGATGCTTGAGGATGAAGTATTGTTGACCCTCGATTGGAACACATTGAAAAATAGATTCAGGTTGTCGGTGAAGGATATGTATAGTAATATGGACTTCTGCAACTCCACCTCCATGTTTAATGAAAAGAGGACCTTTCAAAGGGTAGATATGATGGCAAGATGGTTCTAGACCTCACAACATAGGAAGAGCAAGGTGTCGAAGACTTAATATGACACAATCTTGAAAAGGAATATTATTGAGATTATGGTCCTTTTGCATCATCTTAATAGAAATAACAACTCACTCAACTTAGTGGAGCATTATTTCTATATGGTGCAAGTTGTGTG
Source organism: Cupressus sempervirens (assembly GCA_028749045.1). NCBI lineage: Eukaryota > Viridiplantae > Streptophyta > Pinopsida > Cupressales > Cupressaceae > Cupressus > Cupressus sempervirens. The sequence goes on along the minus strand of CM053783.1, from coordinate 479,791,338 downwards.
TATAAAGAGCGAGCATGTGGATTGGGCCCAGATAATGAGTGATAACCTCTCTAGCTAGCTCTAAAGTGCTAAGGCCTGAGAGGAGTTCTATATTTTCCCCTACACAATCTATGCTCTAGAACATCTAGTTCTGGCTATGATTTTCACATGTAGAGGAGTTTGACAAAGATATTCTAGTTTATGATTTCTACCCATGCCTCTAGTTTCATAAGAGTTATGCTAATTTTGTGAAAGTTAATGATGCATTTACATTGAGGATCTATTGAATGTTGCAGGGGTGCCCTAAGTGTCAATTTTCACTAGAAACCATGTCACTGATAGTTCATTTTGGGAGCTTCTTCATCTAGTTTCTAGATTTTTCATACATCAAATTTGTAGGTTTTGATGGCTTCCTTGGAAGCTACAAAGATATCGTGATGACTGGTTTGTGCTCATGGAGATGTGTAGACAAATTCTAGAAGTGAACAAGATCTTCTTAACTGTAGAGAAGGTGGGAATTCCATTTCTAGTTGTAGTGGGTGCCTACTCATGTGTTGTGAGGTCAAATGTGAAGAATATAATTGAATAATTTGAGGAAAGATGCAAGACTGCATCATATGAGGTAATCAAACTCTAGGTCAACCTTGTGTATTATATATATGATGATTTGTAGTTAGACCCATCGTATAATCATGTTCTTTTCTTAGAAGGTTATTGACCTAACTATGTTGATGAGATTGAGAGCCAAGAAAGATGCTTCTTAAGAGTGATAGTTGACAAAGTTAGAATGTATGGTGTGAACATTGATGTGGATGGAATTGTGGTTGATAGACAATATTTGCAATCCTTCACTTATTTGTGAGAAGTTAAAGACACACTGATTGACTCGGCTCCTCCTCTTGGCCCTATAGTTGATTATCTGGAGAAGATATATGATCTAGGGATAAAAGGAACAAACAAGTGGGTTGAATGGACATGATCTCAAAAAAAGAGGACACATGGTTCACTGCCTAGTTCTAAGCCTATATAGTCCAGCCCCACAACTTCTTGAGCCAATGTTGTCACAACCACCAGTGCTTTAGTAGGACCATCATAGATGGTCAGGGGAGATGGTGAATATGGAGGAGATCAACCTCCAAAGAAAATTGTGTCAATTTATATAACATGTGGAAGTGGGCTAGCCCCAATTATAGGCTCCACTTGAGAACTAGAAAAAGAAAGAGACAAGGGTGTACAGAAGGGAGAGAAGGCATAATCCAAAAATATGAAAGATCAAGATTCTTTTGTCCCTATGATCAATTTGGATAGGTTTGATGGTGATGGACATGATGGAGGAGCCCCACCTCAAAAAACCTGATGCAACAAGTAGGGTGGAGGTATTCAAAAACATAATAAGAGTTTGTAATTTTTTAGAGGTTTTAGGTATTCTAGCCTATCAACAACCTAAAATGCTTCAAAGGCTAGGCTTAACAAAACTAACTTCAAGAATCCTAAATGATGAAATTGGTTTTATAAGCTTTAAATCATATGAACTCCAATTTAGTTTACATACCCCAATTCACGCAACACTTCCTCAAACTATTCCGAAAGCCTAATTTTTTGCCTATTAGCCCTACTACATACTTGGAATGTGGATAACTCTTCCTTTCTCAAGATACTAAATGAGACCATGACATTTCTAGACACCCTTTGTGGAGTTCAACAATATACTGGAAGCTTTTATATTGTTGCCTTGGACAAACACCCCTATTTAACATTATTGTCTTGTTTCAATGCACCAAAATTGACTAATTTTTCAAAGGAACTATAGAACAAAATCCTCCTAATGACCCTAGCTACTAGGCAGTACTTAGTTATGCCTTAAAATGATCAAATATAAAAGGAACGGTCTTAGGGTTGCTGCAACACAAAAACCCCAAAATAGCACTCCCAAACCCTTGAAACTAGGTCTTTTCCAACCACCCGATTCTACACATTTCCAATCCAAATTGATGATCGATTCACCACCACATGAACATTGTTCAATGCTTCCAATCACCTAATAGATCCCTTGTTTAGGTAGAATGCGACTACTATACCTGAGCATGCATTTTCAATGCACTGTCACACTGTTATTGACTGTGATCACTCCTATCTTGCTCAATCTTGCACATACATGGTTAATAACCTATGATACATTTTAATTTAAGTTATTTCATGAATATCAAACCCTCGTACTCATGGAACAATTTCTATTACTCTTAAACTTTACTACAACAAATAAACAGTTAAGGGAAATTCAATGGTTTTGCAATTGGTGCGACAACAAGCTTATAAAAATATGAAACTTAATAAAAAAACATTGAAAATGATGAAGAAAAACTTATCAAAGCATTTGGAGTGAAACCCAATTGATTTGAGATCCAAACAATGGAATTTGAATTGCTGAAAGTAGAAGTTTTGGTATTGTTGTTTCACTAGTCTATACGCCTGTTTCTCTTCTGTTCCCCTACAAAGACTTCATCTAAATATATAACTTCCAAAAATAACCATTCCAACCAACTATCATCGTTGAGATGGAAGGTTAAAACTTAAACAAGACAAACTAAAATTTTCCCTCCATTTTCTAAACTAGTCATTCATGTTTGAATATTTGAATTATTTATCTTTAAAATTGACTTGAATATTAAAACTTAAAAGGTTCTCATTGACTTTTATTATTATTGTAAACACCCTATTGCCTAAATAACTTCTTGACCCCTTTGGACACTATAGGTCCATCTAGAATGCATAATTGGTCCTATTAAGGATGCATTCAAACATATTAGATTCATTACATTAGTTTGATTCATTACATCAGTGGAAAGTCATTATATACTTGAGGACTTGTCAATTAATCTCTTAACTTTGATTTGGCATTCCATTCCTCTGATCTCTATTGAATGTCCTCGTGGTTTTTATAGTCTACATTTCTTGATTGGTTGAGTGTGGTGCTCCTACACCAAAACCTCTCAAACACCTATTGCACAAGCTAATATTCTAGATGTGTTTTCTTTCTCTAAATTTGTTATTAACCCATTTTCTAGTAGGAAGATAATACCCCTTTAGTGGTAATGAAGTTGTTTGATTCCACAACACTCTATTCTTCTATGAATATATTGCAATATGAGTCCTAGCTGGAGAATACTTTGGACCAAAAAAGAAAAAGAGTGGAGGAGAGTGTGCCACCAAAGGACCTGATCTCTCAAAAACTAAAGCAAGCTCTAGCTCTAAAGAAGATGAAGAAGACTCCACTGTTGGTGGTTGTGAGAAAAGATGCAGTTTCTGAGAATTATGTCATGGAGGTAGCTCGAGCTTAGAAAGATGGAAATCTATCAAAACTTGGTCTGTTAGACTTCACCATTTAGCGATGTGACATGAATCTACTACAACATGACACCAAGCACTTCCTATGGGAGTTCTTTAACTAGGATATAGGTAGAGAGCTAGATGAGCTAAAAATTTCTAAGGCACAACTCAAATCCATTAAAAAAGAGTTGTCGGAGTATATCAGACAAATATTTTTTCCCTTAGCCACTAAAGTGGGAGAATCATCATACTCCCAAATTTTTGATCCCTTTTTAGAGGAAAGTAAGGCCCTTCTCACCAAGTTTCAAGAAGAAAGGTTTTTTGGGAAGATTGGCAGAAATTGGATCAAGGACGTGAAGGTAAGGTCAGTGCCCCTAATTGATAATATAGACACTTTGTGTATTAGAGTTGATGAATAAAAGAGCACCTTGAAAACAACATTGCTTCATTGAGAACATGCATCAACAAGTACAATGACATTGTTTCCTTATTGTACCAAGTCATCAATATGAATAAGGAAAATGCCATCAGTTTCGACATTCTAAATGATGGGAATGAGCCACTTTCTCACTACATGATGTTGTTACAACTCAAATGAAAAGGTGTGGTTAAGGCCATGAGTCAATAGAGGAAAGTGTATCAAGGAGTAAAGAAGGTGGAGGAAGTAGTTTATGCTTATTTCATATAGCTACTTATAGAGTCCTACTTTAGCAAGTGTGGGGAGGTTGTGGATGCCAACTATATGAAGGATGCCTACAAAAAATAGATTCACACATGCTAACTTCTATGCATGGAGCATTAGAAAATGGTACCAATAAAATTCTAAGGGAAGGTTGACACCATGGAAGCACTAGCTAGAGAGCATGATTTTTGGTTAGTAAGATTATATAATGTGTTGCTTCTGAATCTAAATAATTTGGCAGAGATTATAGGGGAAATGAAATGTCACAAAGTGAACTAAGATGTTGCCAAGACAAAAGGAGGTGGAATCCCAACCACTCTAACTCCCCTGACATGTGTCATTCCTTCTATTTTTATCTCTCTCTCTCTTCTCGTTCTCGAATGTAATCATTTTTTAATGACCAAAGAGTAAGGGCCTACATATGTAAGATTTTGATAATTAGTAAAGGATTGACAAAATTTGGTGTAAGTTTTCCCCATGTAAAAGTGGTTACTGAGTGAGAATCGAGAAATTTTGTTAAATGGAGAATTTGATTTCTTCTCGAAGTTGGGAATTATTAATTTTAATTGTTGTTAGGGTTTATGTTTCCTATAATATGTGTGTTACTTTGGTTTCTTGCATTTTCTTCTTCCCTACCGAATTGTATTGCATTTGTGTTTAGGAATTTGGGTGTGAATGAGTTGGGGAATCATTTAGTTTGACAATGGTTGGGCTAATGGTTTTAACTGGCTAGAGGGACACTTAGGTTCACTTGCATCCTTATTTAATCTGTGTTTTCATTTAGGAGTAAATCTTAATTTCATTTGGTAGTTGTAGGTGCATATAGGAGTAGGATTATAGTTAGTTGATGTTCTTGAAAGGTAGTCTAATAATTTTCACAATTGTGGGAGTGATTGGATTGGAATCCCATAAGTCTTTCCTAAGTTTTTGGTAGTTGCAGGAAACCTAGTTTAAGCTTCTCCTACTCTCTTGTTAAAAGCACACCCCCAATTAGAAGTAGGAACCGGAAAAAAATTCATTGCACATCCACTAGGAGAAAGTTGTACCTCAAAAATTTAGAGGGAAGTTAAAAGTGGATAGAAACCAAATAAATGCTTCCCAATCTGTACGTGACTGTTGTTCTCTTGCCCCTAGGGCATGAGAGAGAGTCAGTTTCTAGTGAGAAACAAAGGAGGACAATCTATCAACCAACATAAAGTAAAGGGAGTACATATTAGTAAAAAAAACTAAAAGTAGTCATTTTAGTGGTCTATTTTCCCTTTACTACCATGTAAGTATTCTTTCTTTCTTCTGAGGTCAATCATTTGTACACCCCATCATGTTGTCTACCTATTTAAAAAATGTTTTTTTGTTTATCCCATCTTTATATATATTAAGGTATTTTTAACTTATCCCTTTTTCTCCTCATTTATTCCTGAGTAATTGAATTCTATATGTACTTTTGGTTTTCTCTATCAATCCCAAGTCCAAGTCATTCTACTAAGCTCTTTGGTCATGGGTGTAGTAGCTACCAGTCTTAGCAAGTCCTAAATGAGATTGAAATCACTCCTTAACTAGAAAGGAGTTTTCTCATGCCAATTGATTTTCAGATCTCACCTGTTGTGTGTTTGATTGGTTCTGAGTACTCATAAATATCATTACATTTTGTATTTATTGTTCATTTTTGTTCTAAGTCATAAGGTTATATGCCTTTGTTCATATGAGCCTATTTCTATGACATCTTAAGTGTGCTGCAAACTATTGATTCATAATCAAAGATGTTGGTAAATGTCTCATTTGATACATTTATAGCTACTTTATGCATGTTATTTTGATAGTTATTTTCCTTTTCTCTTACTGCAACTAAGTAGAAAAAATGGCATAATTTTCGAAAAAATTAAGTCAACATAAGACTCAACTATGGTAGGAAAGTACAATTTGATGTTGAAATTTTTTGGGTTTTTGTAGTTTATGCTCTCTATTTATGGTAAATATGTTCCAAGGATATGTTGCAATTTTATGTGGCATATGATGTTGTTCATTTCATGTAAAATTATCATATTATTCAACTATGAAAAAATCTATTAGTTGTCTTGTTCAATTGTTTCTGACTATAAAGCATGAGGCAAAACTCAACTTTCTCATTACAGACCTAGTTTCAACATAAAGATGGGTAAAGGATCTCCTATATTTTCTATGACAACGAAAGGACCTACACATGCTATAGTTTTTACTTAAATGACACTTATCTAGGGGACCTCCTATGTTGGTGGTGTTACAAAGAGCAAGACAGAAGTTGAAATAAAGGTTGCCTTTGGATCATTCCAAGCATTTAAAGGAAAACTCGATAAGTTTTATTATTCTATGTATTTTGTTAGCCAACTGCATATTTATTAGGTATCCATATTGTTCCTATGATATCATAAATGTTATATGTAGCCTCTCAAATAAAATTTATTATAGGTGTTCCTCACTTCTAGATTCAACTTTAGGCTAAAAGCAACACACCTCATTAGTTGAAAGAGGTTGCCAAAGAGTACAAGGATATTACACTTGAATTGAAGACAATTGAGATGTGGAACTGGCACAGGAGAACATTGCCATCAATCCATGACCTTTAAGTAGGAGTTCATCAGAGAAAAATGAAGATGTAGATCAAGGCCTCACAAAAAGATTTTTCTTAAGAGTTGTAATTGGGATCAATTAACTAGGGTCCAATTTGGACCAAAATGTCCTTTAGGGACATTTAGGGTCAATAGGCCATAAAGTTGTAATAATGGCCAATAGAGCCAAAAACATGATATAAGGCAACATTTGGGGTTTTTAGTCATAACCAGGCCAAATGTGACCAAAATGGAGTCGTAGGTCCATATTTAGGAGTATATGCAAAATGTTGCAAAAATTGCCCATTTTTGCTTACTCCTTCTGCTCTTTAACTCATTCTGATGATGGATCATAAAGTGTGAAATATTGATGGAAAAAAAAAAGTTACACAATCTAATCCAGGAAAGAATAGCAATTGATTTCATGGGTTGTGGAAATCTACTTACTCTTAATTTTGACAAAATGTTGTCAAGCAACTTTACAACATTTTGCAATAATTGTGCAAAACTAAACATCAACAATCTCTTAATTCAAAAATTAGTTGGAATCATTGGATATTATTGTAATGGACCTATATAAGCCTCAAGGCACATAGGGGAATTTTTGAGAACTTTCCAATAGCTCCTTATTTAACAGTGGTAATCTTGACAACCTTTATCATGCCTTGTTAATTGGTTATTATGTCATTTTTAGCATTTTCATTAGTAATTGTCTCCATGGATAACACAATAATTTTATACCATGCCTATGAAGATCAAACTATGGCCCTCATTAGACTAGTCAAGCTCAAATGATGGAATATATTGTTAAGGAATGTAGATGATATATCTAGACTGGCACTTCTTAGGGATTTAGGAGAGAAGGTCTTTGATTATGACTTCACCTAGCATACTAACATGGATGTTATTGGGTCCCTCATTACATGTATGGCCAAAGCCCAAATTGAATCTTGGGACATCATTATACTCTATAATAACTTGTTTGACGAAACCTGGTTGTTTGGTATATAGAATGTGGCTTTTAGCATAACTGATGATCTTTGCATTCCATATCCTAAAACTTAAATGGCTTTCCCTTTGGGAAATTTCCCCCAAGGTGGTGTTATTAGATGTCCTACCATGACTATTAGGGACCAAGCTCCTTTTAATGTAGAATGGATGAGAATGAATACGAGCAATATTCATTTCCTGCTTCCTTGGAGAAATATTGTCTAAGATATAAATCAAAATTGGGTTTTAAAAAATATTCATATTTTCAGATACAAACTTTCCCCTTCAATTAATTTTCATGATCTTAGCAGGCTGGATTTCATCCTTACCAACTTCAATAAGTCAAGAAAATCAACAAATTCCATAGTTCATATGCTAGGTCAAATGGATGTTGACAAGGATGAGGTGGAAGGGTATATTCTTGTATTCTCTTAGGATGATCTTTAAAAAATGTAACCCTCTATTTTGAGTTTTAGCTTTTGACACATTTTTTTTTGTTTGGTTATCCCTATTTTGTCTTTAGGGTTAATAGTCTATTTTTAAGTTTGTCATATCTCGTATCTTGGTTTTCTTTTGCCCCCATTTTGTACTCTAGGGTCATAGCTTAAGCTGGTCTATCCCTTCTATTACTCAGTCTTATAAGTTAAATTCTACAGATCTTCTTGTTTAATATCTTCCCATTTTGTAGCATTCTGTAGACTTTTCTTGTCAGGATGAATCACCTAAAGAGCAATTACAGGTTATGTATATATTAATACCAATATAATAATATGGTACTTTTATTAACTTGAACTACTCTAAGTTTACAAAATCATTGTTTTAAGGCATTATGTGTGTTAAGCTAACAAGTATGAGTTACTTTGGTACAAAAAGGACTATGTCTATTATTGCAATTTTAATAGTAAATGCAATTTTTTTATACAAAAGAGGTAAAATAGTGCAAAGGAAATCAATGCTTTAAATTTTCATCCTATTGAGTACTACAATATAGGAATGCAATTATCAAACATAAAGACAAAAACTTGTTAAAATAACATGTCTCTGAAGTTTATGGATTTAATCTTCAAAACTAAGTTTATGGATTTAATCTTTCAAAGAGACCTTAGATAAAGATCTAATAAAAGGTGACACACAAACAAAATTATTTTAAGAATAAACTAGATTCATCATACTTTATGGACTAAACGATGTTAGAAAGCAAGGATTAGGAATAGAAAGTATTAAGATAGCAATGAATTTGTAAAAGACTCTACTTTTGTATCAATTTCTGAATATCTTCCCTAATTAATAAATAGAAATATGGTATCAAAAAGACTCAAGATTAAACAAAAGTAAAGACCAGAAGGAATATTGAAGCATACCATAATAAAAAAGAAATAATTTAAAACAACAAAGTTACTAATTTAAAGAACATGAAAAATATAAGTAAAATGCAAGGTTGACAATCCTTCGAATACAATAGAAAATCAAAACTCCAAAGATCAATAAATTGAAGAATGGTATTATATTGAGCAATAAATCTAGAAGCAAAATACCAAATTAATTAACACTTCCATCAAAGTTAAAGAACTTAACAAATTAAATAAAAACCTAATAGTAATAAACGAGCTAAAAACTAGAAATTAAAAAAAAAAAAAAACTCTAAAATGGGACCAAAATAAAGTTATTAGCTAGATACCAGCACACAAACATTTTGTTTACCAAAACCGATAACAATATATAGAAAATCCTCCACTTGGGATTAGTAAGAGGTAATGTTATTGATTCAAGGCTAATCACTAACATGAAGACCAAGATGATTTAAGTTGCATGATGTAGATTATGCAAGATTCACAAAATGTTCTACTAGTTGCTAAGAGAGGTTCTAAAGACTAGGATTGATAATAGAAAGAAAAAAGCACCTAGGACAAAGGAACTTTAAAGTCATTCATACTAAAAGTAAAGAAAGGAATGCCACTCTTACACCCTCATCATGATAGAGGTTCTTAATAAAACATAAATTTGCAAAGATGTCTACCCCAAGAGAGTATACTTTTATCAAATTTGAAAATTGGGGTATGGCCCTTTTAATTACGTACTTATGTTTATGACATTGTCCAGACAAGATTGAAGGTTTTCTTCTCTGTTCTTTCCTACTAGTGCCTGCTTGAACGAAGAATTTGTTATTCTTTTTTATTTTATTAAATATACAAACTTTAGACTTTTACCGATAAAAATAAAATAAAAATATCATAATATTTTTATTTTTTATTTTTGAAAGAAAATACTAAAGACATATCATGTTTATAATCAGAGTCAAGCTAGATATTTTTCATAAATTACTTTTTAACTCATAATTAATTTACAATACAATTACATATGACATATAATTTTGTCATGTTTTTTCATTACTCATAATTTTTTTACCCATTGTTTTCATTGTACATTCCTACCAGCTCTTCATTGCACGTTTATTGGTTTAATTTTAAGTTTATATATAAGATAATCGAACTTATTTTGCAAATTTGGTATCATTTAGATAAATTCAAACAGTGTTTTTCATATTGATTTACATACTCTCAAATTGAAGAACATTTCAAATAAAATTAGTGTCCGAGGGAAATCAAAACTAGTCTGTTTCATGTCGATTTCATGTCCTTTTGATCCTTGAGAGAAGACAGGGAGTTCAGTTTAATGAGAGCTCTGGGAGCTCTTGATACTTTTAACTTTAATGGTTGAAATTCGATTAAACGTTGTGGCCCTTACTTGAAATGGATTGGAAAGTACAGGAAGTCGACTTATTGGGGTCTGTGATCTGCATCGACAGAGGTTTTTATTAATCTGATATCCAAAGTGAGGAGGAATACAGAGTTGGTGCATAGACTTACACAATACGAGAATTGGAAAACTTCAACTTAGATGGGTATGCAATACAATTTATGTACCCTGTGTGTAAAGGGGAAAAAAAAACTCGTGACAGCCCAGATTGAAGGAATCGTTTTCCCTTCACGCGTTGCAACCTCATCGTCTCAGTACAAATGTCTCCATGATGTCATTGGAGGCGCCATAAAAGTGTGAATGAGGGTTTCTTCCATATATTTACAAATTCACAATTTCAGGATCGAGATAGCAGTAGCGTAAAATAGATGCAGAGAAGTTGCTTCTCAGCCTGCCTCTTTGAGGATTTCATCACCCCATTCTTAGAAGCAGCCTTAGCGGCGAACTGCTCTGCATCCTTTTTACGCTGCTGAGCAGTCTGGATCCTTATATACTCTCACCTCTTTGTGCCAACATGAACGCGGTTGCGAAAGGTATAGCCTTGACACTGTCATATTTCTGATTACTGATAAATATCATTACATTTTATATTTAGTATTTTCTGCTGTTCCAAGTCATAAGCTGATATGCATCTGTTCATATGTGAAGGAGGTGGACAGAGTGGATCAAAAGACAAACATGAATGCAATGATAAACATTCAAATCAATAAGCAAAACACAAAGACATCAAGTTGTGCTACAGGACTTCATACTCATTAACATAACTAAACTCCATTACAAATCCATAGAATGCTACAGCATTTCATCCACTCATGAACCACCATGAGAAACCCAAAATGGGCTCTGCTGATCACAAGCTCAATCCATGATATTTATAAGCAAATGTACATTTAATAGTGGACGGTGAGGTTGGTATGTTGGCCGGTGCTTGGACAGCTGTTTGTCTCTCATTTAATATGGATGGTGCTGGAGTGTGGGCTGGACGGTGGGCTAGACGGCTAAGTTGTGGGCTGCCGATAGACTGATTGTCTGCTATTAATGGTAGAAATTAATACTACCAACACTCCCCCTTAATTTCTATCATTAATGCTACCGCATTTACATTGTTTTCCCTTGTTATAATTACTTCGGGTTTTACGGCTTACCCCTAACCAATGCAATCCTAAAGTGGTTTCAAGTTCACCACGAACTTCTCAAACATTACACAAATGGTTTCAAGATCACCATAAACTTTGCACTCCAATGGTTTACAAACCAAGCATTCATTGGTTCTACTGACCATAAATCATCACTACAGGGAAACTATCATCACTTTGAGCCTTTCTCTTTTGTACCTGCACCAAACTAATTATTGAGTCCATATAAAAAGAAATCCATCTACCGATATACATAGGTGCCCAACCGTTGTACTCGCTAGTTCTATAGGAATCCTTTTCACATACATGGTTCATCAATATGTCAAACCAAAAACCTTTAGGGTGTCGGGCACAACCGATAATGCACCCCTTACAATAGATTCTTAACAAGCAATTCTCATTCAATCTTCATCAGTTGATTGGGGGATATCAATTCAGCAATCTACTATTACATGATCACATTTGATATGACAAAGCCTTAAACATTTTTTCATCCAGATTCCAACACTTAAACTCCAAATCAGCTCTCACAGAGACCTTTGCACTATGACAACGAGCTTTAGCACACCATCTCACCTTTCATTACACCTAAGATAACTAACTTAACTTTAACAACTAATGCATAACAACTAACACACATATTTCAAACACAAACATAATAAAAATTTCCATGATCAATATCTTCCATGTCATGTGTATGCATTCTTTGGCACTCCCGCTTGCACAAAGATGCTCCACATGTTTCTAACGCACACTTCAACTTTGGCTTCTTTCTTTTCACAGCTTCTTTGTTTCTCATAGCAATCTCTTGACTTGTTCTTCTCTTTATTCTTGCAGAAGATAACTTCAAATGCCATTGCCTGTTGGGTTACGATGCCACAACCTTAATGACAAATACTCAATGGCTGAAACTTTTCATTTGCCAAAAAACACTTCAAGATCATCGACCTCTCCATGATCTCCAAGATCATCTCCCATTAGCTCTGATACCACTTGAAGGAGGTGGACAGAGTGGATCAAAAGACAAACATGAATGCAATGATAAACATTCAAATCAATAAGCAAAACACAAAGACATCAAGTTGTGCTACAGGACTTCATACTCATTAACATAACTAAACTCCATTACAAATCCATAGAATGCTACAGCATTTCATCCACTCATGAACCACCATGAGAAACCCAAAATGGGCTCTGCTGATCACAAGCTCAATCCATGATATTTATAAGCAAATGTACATTTAATAGTGGACGGTGAGGTTGGTATGTTGGCCGGTGCTTGGACGGCTGTTTGTCTCTCATTTAATATGGATGGTGCTGGAGTGTGGGCTGGACGGTGGGCTAGACGGCTAAGTTGTGGGCTGCCGATAGACTGATTGTCTGCTATTAATGGTAGAAATTAATACTACCAACAATATGAGCCTATTTCCATGACATCTCAAGCGTGCTACAAACTGTTGATTCAAAAAAAAAAGTTGATAAATGTCTCATTAACTACATTTGTAGCTACTTTATGGGTGTTATTTTGATAGTTATTTTCCTTTTCTCCTGCAGCTAAGTAGAAAAAATTACATAGTTTGCAAACTTTCTAAGTCAACATAGGACTCAACTGTGGTAGGAAAGTACAATTTGATGTTGAAGAGCTTTGGGTTTTTGTAGTTGATGCCCTTCGTATATGTTCCAAGGATATGTTGCAATTGTTTGTGACATATGAGGCTGTTCATTTCATGTAAAATAATCATATTATTCAAATATCAAAAACTCTGTTAGTTGTCTTGTTCAGTTGTTTCTGACCTAGCCAAAACTCAGCAAGTTTCTCTTTGCAAACCCAGTTGTAAAGATGGGTAAAGGCTCCCTTACATTTTCTGTGACAACGACAGGACCTACACATGCTGTAGTTTTTACTTCAACGTCACTTATTTGGGGGACCTCTTATGTTGGTGGTGTTGCAAAGAGTAAGAGGGAAGCTGAAATAAAGGCCTTCTTTGGAGCATTTCAAGCCTTCAAAGGACAAGTTGGTAAGTTTTATCATTCTTTGCATTCTGTTAGCCAACTGCATATTTATTAGGTATCCATATTGTTCCTGTGATCTCATAAATGCTATGTGTAGCCACTCAAATGGAAACCACTGACCTGTTGAAATCTGTTACAGGTGTTCCTCACTTCCAGATTCAACTTCAGGCTGAAAGCAGCATGAGTCATCAGTTGAAAGAGGCTACCAAAGAGTGCAAGGATATTCGCTTGAATTGAAGACAATTGAGATGTGGAACTGGTGCAGGAGCACCTTGTCATCCATCCATGACCTTCAAGCAGGAGTTCATCAGAGAGGGTTTTACTTGAGAGTTGTAATAGGGATCAATTAACAAGGGACCAATTTGGATCAAAATGTCCTATAGGTACGTTTTCCGCCATAATGTCCTATAGGGACATTTAGGGCCAATAGGCCAAAAAGTTGTAATAATGACCAATAGAGCCAAAATCATGATGTAAGGGCACATTTGGGTCATTTTAGTCATAACTAGGTCAAATGTGACCAAACTGGAGTCATATGTTCATATTTAGGAGTACATGCAAAAAATTACGAAAATTGCCCTATTTTTTGCTTACTCCTTATGCTCTTTTACTCATCCTGGTGATGGATGATGGATCACACAGTGTGATCCGAAATGTTGATGCAAAAAAATAAGTTACACAATCTAATCCAGAAAAGAATATCAATTGATTTCATGGGTTGTGGAAATCTACTTACTCTTATTGCCATAATGTTGTCAAGCAAATAATTGTGCAAAACTAAACATCAACGATTCCTTAATTCATAAATTTGTTGGAATCATTGTATATGGTTGTAATGGACCTGTATAAGCCTCAAGGCATGCAAGGGAAGTTGTTGAAGTTTTGGTAAATGAAAACAAGGAGCATTTTCTGCAATTTCCATGTAAAACTGATTGCCAACGATCCAATTTGGAATGGTATGTGTAGATAATTGTTATGATCTGAAACTAGATTGAATCACCTTTAATTTGCAGTTGGTTTCATTTGTTCATCTTCTGCAATATTCATTTTGAAAGCAATTTTGTCTTGGGTTGTTCAAAACCATGACTAAACTAGGGTTTGGCCAAAAACATGGGTTTTGCCCTATCATTCACTAGTGATAAATTATGAAACTTGGGGGATTGATTGGTTTTCCTATGTACTGTTGGGACAAAAAATTGCATGCTTCATTTTTAGTCCCATTTCAAATTTTGAGAAATCAAGCCCCATAAATGCCCTTTTGATGAGATTATACCCAGCGGTCAGTATGAGGCCTACATGGTGTTCAATGTTTTTAACACCTTCCATTCAGCCCGTCTACCTGTTCCATGAAGATGAATTGTCGTTCTGAGTCGTTTGGAAAAGTCTTGTTTTGAGTTGGTGCCAAATTTGGATTTTACCCCAAGTGTCAGACAACGATAGGAGGCTGTGTTTGCATCTGAATATCTCGCACCCAGAAAGGTTTTGTGACTCACCACTTTGGGAGTATCTAGTGTCCATACTCAAGAACCTATTTTTCAGGTTTTGAGTCGTTTTGAGTTCGTTTGATTAGGTTTTGAATCTCTCAAAGTTGGTCAGTTACTGTTTTCATGCTTTTGCAAATTGCACATAATTCCGGGAAGCCCTGTTTGACATGTTGTAATTTTGACCCAGTTGACCTAAATCTTGAAATTCTTTTTGCATTGCATTGTAGACGTCAGAGACTTGTTATGTTTCAAGTTTCAGCTCATGAAAAATCCGTTTGATTAGTTTTCAAATGTGATTCCAAGCACAATTTCTTAAGTTTTACTGGTGTTAGTATTTGCAGATTGATTAGCAGCCCTGTTTGTGACATTATAACTCCTGATTTATGATTGGTCAAGTCAAATGGATTGTATCCCTGTGTTGTCCTCTGAAAATACTTCAAGTGTGTCAGTTTGCAAGTCATGACGAATCCATATGCACACTTTTCTAGGTCAATTATGTTTGCCAAAATCACTTTTCAATCAGTGTTCCTAGTTGCAAAATTCTGAGTAGCCTACTTTGAACGTCCTCCATTTGTGCCCAGTTATTCGTCATGAGCCTAAATCGTAGATCCATAATGTCCTTATGACAAAGAATGAGTGTCCCAAATTTTTTTTTTTCCCCATGTGCTCATTTGCCTAGTTTTCCAAGCTGATTCCAGAACCAATTTGTTGTTTTCTGACATGTTTAAATGTAGGCAATTCTGAGAAGTCAACTTTGTCAGTTAATATCTTTTGACCCCGAATTCGTCAAGAGACGAGATCTGACGGGGTAAAAGTATGTAGGACAGAGAATCAATGCTCTAGTTTTCAAGGCCTGGTCAGTTGTTCGGGTCAATTTTTAAAGCCAGGCAACAGGCCTCCTGTCACAATTTTCACAGTGGTACAGAGGTGATTCAAATTGAGTTTTTTAATGGTGATTTTGTGATCGAATTGGTTTCCAGTCAGTTTAAAAAGGTCAGTGGATCAACTTGAAGGTTCAGTTGTTCTGAAATGAATTTTTTTTTAGTCTGATCCACCTTGGGGCCCGACCAATCTTCATCAAATGCCAAGAGCAGAAGACTATCTCCATAGTTTCTATGATAGACATTGACATATCAAAGGAGACATATATAAATATAGCTGAACAATAGATAACAAGAGTAGTAGAAGTTAAAGTTGAGGAGAGTGAACATTTAAGTTCATGCTATGATTATGGATGCATCAAAACATGAAGATGAAAAGGCTAAAGAAACTGCCTTAACATGTCAAAGTGATGTAGTGTCTATGCTAACTATATCAAACATTCTATTGGAAGAGACATAACACATATCACAAGCCAATCAATAAAAAGAATGACATTAAGAAGGGGGCTCCTGGGAAAGTAAGAGAGGCAGTTTTAAAAAGACATCCACGGCCACACCCAAGTATTGAATGTACTCTTGCAGTAGAGCATCTACATGCAAAGGAAACCTGCTTGAGCAATGAGTAACGATTTTTAAAAAAAAGTGTTGCACCATTCAAGAGAGCATCTGCACATGGCTGAAGTCGCCCAAGTTGGAAAGACTCACGTTTTGCACAAAGAGGAGCATATAGTGGCAGGGGATCCACAATACAAGGTCTCCATGCCACATAAAGGAACAATCCATGCAATAAAACAAAATGCCACGCATCATGAATCAGAGTAGAGACAAATCTCGCGCCAAATGCAAGAGGATAAAGCCTGCTACAAACAAAGGACCCTCACGCATTATAAGGAGGAGTCAATGCATTTTGGAGAGGAGGCAGGGACAGTAGAAGAGGTCACACTGAAACTGAAGATGAAGCCACGTTTAAAAAAAAGAAAAAGAAACCCACACCAATCAGAGAGGTAGCATTGAAAGAAGACGCCAAGAGGAAGCCACCCAGCATGAAGATCCAGCGCTGAACAAGGAAAAAACATGTGAGCAGGGCAGATCGAGCAAGAAATTAGAGCATACATTTAAAAAAAAAACTGTAGGGAGTAGAGAACACACGTATAAAATGAAAAGCAAAGGTAGAGGTCATTGCATAAAGACAAGGAGCTCCACGTCCCAAGTTTGAGAGAGGCTACAGCTTGATAGAGGAAGTTGATATGGGATCTCCACAGTAGTTTAAATGGAGGAACATTGAATTTGCTCACACTAAGGAGGTCCATGTCTGGAGCATGTCGTTGCATGCAGGTGTGAAATCTCATCCACAGTGTGCCCAAGGCAGAGTTGGAGTAGACTCACACAAGGGAGCAAGGACTTCCAAACATATAGCAAAGAAGCACGTCACAAATGCTAATGGGAAAAGATTAATGGCGCCAACAGACAGGGCATTATGTTTAGGGTCGATTTAATCCCACATGAAGCTGGCAATGGACTCTTGTATTGTTTTAATACTCCACAGCCCACAGAGTGAGATGTCTTCAAGACAAGCTTTTTCGTGGAAACTGCTAAGTGCGTGGAGGGGTCCACCAATTTAGCCAGTTGAAAGGAGACCGGGTCAAAAGTTTTAGTGTTCACCACCAGGGAGAATGAGCCACATGGCCACATGGCAGCGCATTGTAAGAGCGGGAGGTGGGATAGGAGGGCCTTACGTTCTTGCGAATTGCGTATGGGTGTAAGGTGAAATTTGGATGTCCCCGGTGGTACGTCAGCGTATTAAGCATAAAATAAATGTTAAAGTGCTACAGGTTCACGCGAGCGTAAGCACGTAAAGTGAATTTCAAATGGCTACGGAGGTACATGAAATGAAGTAATGCATGAAAGTGTAAGCGAAGTTCTCGCATGTAAAGACGTAAACAAAATTTTGAAGGGGTACATGAAATGAAGTAATGAAATGAAGTAATGCATGAAAGTGTAAGCGAAGTTCTCGCATGTAAAGACGTAAACAAAATTTTGAAAGGGTACATGAAATGAAGTAATACATGAAAGTGTAAGCGAAGTTCTTGCACGTAAAGACGTAAACAAAATTTTGAAGGCTTTTGAATTTACGAGTGCTCGTAAGAGCGTATAGTGCAATGTTCATCGTATAGGCATAAATGAAAATGCAAGGGCTTCCAAGGCTACGAAAATGGATATTAATAAAATATTAATATTCTCACAGGCATATGAATGTAAAGCCAAGTCCAAAAGCCTCTAGTGCTACAGAAGAGGGATCAATAAAATTAATTAATTCAACATATTTCAAAATTGTTGTTGCAGCTAATTAGGTTTTGACAAATGGCGAGGGCAGAAATGGAGATGAATATAAAATGGAAATTCAGAGGTTTCAAATGCATGAATGGTTAAAATGAAAAATTCAAATAAATTTTAATTTTTCATATAGTTTAGACTATATGATATTTAAAATTTTTGAATTTTAAAGCTCTGATTCAGTCATGGAGGCCTGTTTTTCAAACTACCATAAGTGGGGAAATTTTTGTCCAAATTGGGCACTTCAATATAATGTTGGAATCGGGAGAATCCAAATTTTCTAGATACGGAGTCAGAATATGCACAACAATCAACTGGTTCCGTTTGTAGGCAGTTTTGTGAAATCTGGGGCATTCTCAATGCAGTGAACAGATTTGATCATGAAATATCAGAGTTTGTTACAGAGCCGTTTGGAAGGTTTGGTAAAGTCTGAATGTGAAGAAAATCAGTTCCAGAAGATTTTCTTGGCTTTTAGAAGTTGAATTTTAAATTGATTTTCACTTTTATTGTGAGTAAAATCAAGAATCAATCAGTTATTTCTTTTAATCATAGTTTCAGATATTTGATGCATTTAGAGCCGTAACTGAAAAGGATTCGATTCAACATTTGAGGGAAAAGATCTGAAAGTTGTTTTGAACCTGTTGAGAAGGTTTTTCCAGGTTGACAGATGTCAGTTGTAGATTCAGATCCGAGAATTAACTTCTCCTATATCTTTCATTCTTTCCTTCATGGAAGAGGTTCCAGTCTTTTGGAGAAAAATCTGCACATTACTATGATACCAAAGTTTTGGATCCAGTTCTGGTTGCATTCCCATGACTATGACACCATTTTCTTTCAGCAAATTCTTCTCATGTGAACAACAATTAAGAAGTATAGTACAAATAGGTCTGATATGTTTAGTATTTTCATGTTCTCATTTCATGCATATGACTGTATAATTTCAAGGAAATAATACAAAGAATAGCATATGGTTGAGTTTCATCTTTTATTCGGTCTCCTTTATCAGCTAAGTTGCAATGTTTTACAATCTTTGACATAGAGCTTAGGTTGTAATTGCAGTCCCTTAAGGCTATATGTTTTTCATCATTGCTTATGACCTAAGAGGTTGTGTAAATGCTTCAGGGAATCAACAGGGTTGCACGTGTACTAATGGGGATATCATGTAAGAATGGGATTTAATTTGAGCATTGATGTCTATTTATAAGTTAAATAGATAGATCAGATATCTGAGTATATAAACAAGTATCAGATATCCATATGTATGCATTTGATTCATGGGACTGCCCAATGGTTAAGACACTGATCAGTTTATAGGATCACTAGGTCTTACTACTGCATATCTGAGGTTTTGTTGAAATTCAACATTATTAAATCAAACGTTCTTTCATTTCATGTTGAAGGACCTAAATAGAATGCCCTCACTCAACTTGTGAATATTCTAGATTTGCATTTAGCTACTGCAGATCTGTGTCATTTCATGAGTTACTAGGAAAAATATAGGGCTTGTATCTGCTTAATAGATTCAGGGATATGTTTTGCACTGGTACAGTATGAATTGAATCTGAGGTCTACCTGCCTAGGTTTAGTAGAGCCTGAAGTAGAAGAAGGGCCATGCCTTATAGTTGGCCTATTGTCAGAAATGGTATGTTGAAAATGGGAGTTAGCTGCCCCTAGATGTGTCACTTTCTTAGTGGGATAATTGAAAACCCTCCAGTGTTTTCAAACACCAACATGTACTAAGAAAAACTAAGTTATAGGAAGGGTCCTTTTGATGGATATTTTTGGGACCAAGCCCTAGGCCTGACATCCAAAATGTGACAAGCCTTTTTGGACAGAAAAGTTGCTGATAGGTTGGTGAAAGAATGGGATCAGGGGTTTGAGTGAATTGGAAGGTTGTCAACAGAGTTTATCCATCCATCTTAGCATGTTGAAGGTCATGACTGATTGCCAAAACCAAGTTTTGCTCGAAGTTGCTAACAAGGCTAATAATTAGGTTCTTAGGCCTAAAAAGAGGGTTACTAAGGAAAGCTGTTGCATCTGCGGAGTCATAGATTGTAAGTGAGATATTGTTTGAAGCTCTGAAAAGGGTACTCCAAACTGATCTCAGATTGGTCAGAACCCCTAGTCAAATTTGGTAGCTGAATTACCTTTTAGGTTGACCTAATTGGGGCAAATAGGCCTAAATAGGGCAAATCAAGGAGATCGGTTGGAAAATCATGTTTTGGGTCTTGTTTCTTGCATGAAAAGGAATGTTTTGATTCCAGGATACCAAGTCTAAGAGTTGAAGACAAGGAACCATGGTTGGGCACCCAAATCCCATATAGGCCACCAACCTTATAAGTGTACAAGAGTGAGAAGACAAATTTTTAAGAGCTTCTTGAACTTGACCTAATGAGTTTGTTTGAATCACATTGGTGATGTCTTTGCCAAGAATTAGAGAAGTTGTGAATCTTGTATGTGGGGTGTGAGGCTTGGCTGGGTGGAAGATTGAATAAGCGAAACCAATAAGGGAAGATTATAAGGTGAAAGGGCATCTAGGAGCTTACCTCTCCTGAATTTATGTTGTCTTATTCTCAGGTTGTTGTCCCATGGAATAAATTGAAGATGATTTCAGTGAGCATATTCGTGGTTTGTAGGCGAAGTGCATAGATTAACTAATGTGACTAAATTTATGTTGTGACGGGATTGTTGGCTTGATATATATCTATATGCCTATGTTGTGTCATATTTGATATAGGATTGGTTTAAGATCTTTCTAATCTTCTGATCAAAGAATTTGTCATGTTAAATTGATTAAAATACATCAATGTGCTCCCACTAATAATTAAGTTGTAACTGATACAATAGAAGACTTGAATACACAATACAGAAATTGGTAATGTGGGATAATATTTGCTGAGTTTTCGCAGTTTAATTATCTGATTGTTTTGTAATCTCAGAGCCAGATCTTGAGTTAAAAGAAGTTAAACTTCCGCAATTGTCAAAAATTGCTTTTCTAAAGTTTTATACAATTTTTTGATTTCTACTTTTGCACCTGTTTTTATTGAGGTTTTTTTAGGTAGGTTTCTGATAATTATTGCCACCATGCTTTAAGAGACCAGCTCTAGCAAGTCTTAGTGCTGGGCATAAAAGATTGAATGAGGCAAAATCTGGTGGACAGAAGAAATCTAAATATCTAGGGTGAGATAGAAAGCATTCAGGAAGTGAAGCAGTAGCATGATATGTGATTTTATAATTAACGTTGATTCTTGTTTGTTCCTGCCTAGTAATGTTTTCGCCTCACTAAATCTAATTAGTGATTTCTCGGAAACAATGTCGACAAAGGAGATCAAGCATTATCCTGTGGCATGTGGAGATTTTTCGTTTAATTAAATTTTATGCATGTTTTACTATCTTTTCTGATTGGCAGCTCACATCTTTTGCCGGCTGTTTATTGATTTTCTATTTAGACATTCAAAGGAAAATAACTGCATCCAATCAAAAATTAGGAGAAGCAAAAAATTAAACTGTTTATTAATGTCGTGAGATTGCAGGAGGCAATACCACCTTATAGATTTTGACATGACTTTCCATAAACAAATGCACTTGGTCTTTTGTGCTGCCACAGTTTGCATACATGTACATGCAGTAAACAATCTTTCTCTGGGGCCAAGCAACCAATTGTTCTCAGTGTGTTGGTTCACGGATCCAAAGTGACTAGAAGCAGCAGCACTTTGGTTTGCATCCAGGGTTATCATGCATGCTAAGATTAGGTGCCTTTAGATCCTGGTCAGGATTTTTGCCATAGGTCCTATAGACGAGCTAGTTCATCAGCTGCTACATTTGGGCATTCATTTTTGCCTCTCAGACCAATAGCATATTGCAATAAAATTATTTGCAAGCAAACAAGAAGAATGTATATAAAATGAAGCGGCCTCCTCACCTTTCCACCATTTCAACCAGTCTCTTGAGATTTTTTAGAATAGAAGAATCGGTCCACTCTCTACCTGGATATCTTGCTGAGGCTGCCTTCAACCTTGCACATTTTAAAGAAGCTGATTGGTATTGCTAGAAGAAATAATCTTTGCATGAATGCAGGAAGAGCTTTCAAGACTACAGTTTTCAATCATTTTTCCTTTTGTTCTTTGGAGTTGGGGATATTTCTGTCAGCATTGACTTATCTAAGTGATGTTTTCTTTTTCTGCTTGTTAGCTCTGTTGATTCCCATAATAGTTTAGCTCGTAGGAAATTGTTTGTTTTTAGTTTCTTCTCCTTACTTGGGTTATGCTGGCACCAGTCACAGACAGCATGAACGACTTTAGATCTATTTAACTTTTTGTTTTATGCACTTAAAGTATAGGCAGCAGAGGAAGGTCATATGAAGCTACTAATATAGATTACTGATATAGAGCATCTCTTGTCATGTATTAGCAAAGCAGGAAACTAATATAGCATGATAGAGAAGTCTGTTTAGCAGTAGGAAAAATTTCCAATTTAATAGTTGGTGACGCCACCTATTGATCTGTATATTTCTGTGAAGCTGCAAATCAAGCATTTAGAAATGGATCTGCATCATGCAATTTTCTCGACAGATCTACATCTTAGAATGCAAACCAATTCACAATCATTTTGTAAATATTGTGGTATAGCTATACAGAAATTATATGGGATTTTGCTTGTGTAAGTTTTCCATGGAGCAGGTGTGCTAGGAATTGAACATAACACCTATCACAAAGCTTCATGCTGTCCATAGAACAGATTTTTACTCGTAGCAATGACTAAATGGTTTGAGACTTGCTAAAAACTGAAAACCTTGTTGAAAACATTGCATTGATTCCATTTTATGTTCTTATATGATATTATTATGCCAGTAAGAATTGCAGACCGTGACTGCTCTGATTCCTTTTCCGGACAAACAATTAGCCAAGGACTTAGAAAACGTTAACTAGAGCGTTGAAGGAACCAAGAATAATCAAAGAACAGTAAACAATCAGCAGTTTCTTGTCAGTTCCCAATCTTTACCAGCAAATTGGAATATTTTGAAACTTGCCTCCCTGCCAACGGTAATCTTTACCAGCAAACTAGAGTATGTTAATGGCGAAGTGAACGCTTACTTTTGCAATAACCAGACCTAAATTAGAGAAAAGTTGGAAAGAAAAATTAAAGCCATTACTCAATGAAATCATAACGATATCATACACACAAATCTTAATCATTGACATAATCCAAATGATTATAATTTAAAAAAAAATAAAAAAATTCTTAAATGTCTAATATATTAAATTAGTATTCTATTATTATAATAATAAAGTTTTATGATTGCTATATTATAACTTTTATTGCAATGTAAATATATTTTAAATATTTCAAATAATTTGAAATTAAAATAATGAATGATTGAGTTTAATTATTATTCTTATAGTTAAATTTGAAGTAGAATTTAATAAGAGTTAGGACATGACAATTATGTTTAGATTTTGATAGTGTCTATTATTTAGGTTTACAGATGTTTTTTGCTTGGTAAAAGATTATTTTATTAATAGTAACAATTTAAAGATAAATTAAAACATTGTGATATATCATTAATATCTCTCCATAACTCTACACTCACTATCTAATAGTGTCAAAAATTTGATCACGTAGTAACAATCACAACGATCATGTATAGTCAAGGAGGTCTGTATACTATACAAAATCATTGCACTTATACATCAAAATATATTAAATTTTCTACCACACCAAATTTTATTGTTCTGCACCCAGTCTACTCCTATCTACATAATAACTATACACTGAGAAAGGTGCACTTCTCTAAGTCCTATTCAATGGATCTCATGGATTGAAAGCCTTAAATGCCACCCTAGAGCTCCCAGTCATGAAGTACAAAGAGTGCAAACATAAATGAAATGACTCTCAAATGAGCATAAAAATGAAGCCCCTTGACAGTACACCATGAAATGGTAGATTCCAAGACAAGAGCAAGGATGCTAGTGTCTAAGAATCAATATGAAATGCTTTGCAAAATACCACTAAGCTAAAGAAATGAGAAATGCAAGATTAAATAGCAAGTATGAAGTATTACAATCCTCCTAATCAAACTAGATGTGTTACTCTAATGCATAAAAGGAAACTAAACTAATGCAAGATGATATTAAGCTACTATGACATGCAATTATGAGTATGAGACCACGAGATCTTCTAAAGCTTCAAGGGTACCTAGAAAAACTTGCAACATAACAATAGTGCAAAAGGATTCCATCCAAAATGAGGAGAGAGATCCCTCTTTTAAAGAAGGATGAGTGATGGAGATCATGAGACAAAAAGGTCTAATCAAGGGTTGGGAGTTGACTTTTGCATGATCCATGTGCACAATTGTTTCCACCAATCACAAAGAGTTGACTTTTGTGTCTTCATGTGAGACAAATAGACTTATTTTATTTAAAAAGTGTGAAAATGCTTTTATGTGTGCAAATTAGGATAAGAGATGAATGTGATCTTATATTTAATTAAAGGGGGACATGTTCCTTTTAATTAAATAAGAACTTAAGATATAGTGGTCAAACTATAGGACCAAATTAAATAAATTAATGTTTGAGAATTTGATCAAAATAAGTGATTTAATAATTTTAGCAAAAAAGTTGAGAAGGGGGCTAATAGTCTAAATGACCATTTTTGGGTGATGTAACATTTGTCCCTTTTTGACTAATATGTGATCAATCTAGGAACACATTATGTCAAAGAATGGAGAAGCCTATGCAAGCAGTAAAGTGATCTAACTCTGAATTACAAAGTGTAGAGAGAGATAACAGATCCTAAATCCTAAATATACAGTTTGTTAGTGGTAGTACTAAATACAAGGGGAGAGAGAGAGAGAGAGAGAGAGAGAGAGAGAGAGAGAGAGAGAGAGAGAGAGAGAATGTTAGAACTCGAGATGAGTGCTAATATATTGAGAAAAGTAAACAGATAGATCAAGAGAAAATGGAAAGGTCAAGCACATGCTCTTGAGAAATAGATAGCCATAGCAAAAAAAACAAAGTGGAGTGATGATAGAATTCTCCCATCCCCTTTAAATGAGGTAGATGCAATGCAGAAATGAGAAAAATATGATAAAATCGAGATAAAATAAGGTTCAATATGACAACTAAGTGATTAAAACCAAAGAGTGACCACCAGAAAGTGATATGATGCCCTAATTTTTTATGTCAAGAAGGAACAAACAGCTAGAGCTAGAGACACACCTAACTATCCAATCACCTTGTTGAGTAAACACAACAAAAGAAAATGACACAAAGAAAAATACCAAGGAGAGAGAATAGTAAACACTTTATTGATTCATCAAATTATGAGCATACATGCCCAGCTATAGGGCCTTCTAGGCTATGACCAAATATAAAGATTTATGTAATCCCAGACTTAGAACTTTTATAGATCATTAATTCAAATTCCAACTCTTCTACTTCTCTCTCCCATCTAGACTCTCTAAGTGATATCTAACCTAAACTTAAATCCCTACTTATACTTGCCAAAATAACTTACAAAAGATTTTAGATCATTACATAATAGAAAGACTGACCTTAAAATGGTCTACACACATCCCAAGACAATATCCTAAAATTAAATCCACGATCCAAATTAAATACATAAGTTGGCTCAAACTAAGAGCCAATCACAGAAAGCCTTTGTCAATGAAGGAACCAAGAATCAACAAACAACAGGTTCACTTGGCACACAAAGGAATGCTCAACCACCAAAGCACTTGGTCAATATTGGACAACTTGGCCAATATTGAATAACTCGACCAACATTGAACAACTCGACAACAATTGCAACTCAAAAACCACTAGAACTCGACAGAAACACAAAGAATGAACCAAGATGAGAAGGATAGCAAGACAACCTAAGATGCTCTTGCATCAGACAACCAAGATCAAAAGAAATGATTCTCCTAAATCATTGAGATGTCACAACCCAAGTTGAATTCAACTCAGATTGAGAAATCCATGTAGCATCTTCAACTGGTATATTCTTTTACTTCCAAATATTCATAGTAATCTCTCTCTCTTTTTCTTTTACCAACTTTCTGATCCAATATCTATTCAACCTTTTCAGTCTACTTCTTAGAATAATCATCTTATACAAGAACTTCATCATCTAACTCATGGTACTTATGCAAATCAACAACACTAAATACAAGAGATATATCCATGTCATGTTAGAAAACTTAACTTCATAAGCATTATCACTGTCAATTTTTCTCAAGTTCTTACAAGGTCCAAACTTTTGCCTTTTCAGCTTACTATATGTTCTAATAGAAAATCTGCCTCTCTTCAAATGAACCATCACCTCATCACCAACTTCAACAACATGATGTCTTCTAGAGTTATCAACATTCTCTTTATACTTTTGATTACTTTGTTCCAACTTCAACTTCAGTTCCTCATGCAAAAACTTCATAAAATAAGAAAATGCTTCCCCTTCAATACTTCTCTTCTCTTCACCAATAACATCTCTCAAACTTGATATACCTCTAGGCTACATTCTAGTAACAATCTCAAATGATATTTTCTTTGTACTGTTATTCACATAATTATTATATGCAAAATCATCTTGTGCTAATACCATATCCCAATTACTTGGTTTATCTCCAACAAAACATCTTAACAAATAACCCAAGCTTCTATTCACAACATTTGTCTATGGATAGAATGTAGAACTAAAATTCCACTCAGTATCCATCTTCTTCTACAAAGTCGTCCAAAAATAACCAACAAATTTACCATCTCTATCAGAAATAATACTTCTTGGTCATTGATGCAATCTAACAATCTCTTTGAAGAAAATATCAGCAACATGCACAACATCTGATGCCCTTTTATGGTATGAAATGTGTCATCTTAGAAAATCTATCCAAGACAACTATGGAATCATGTCCTCTTGTTTTCTTAAGTAGCCCAAGTACAAAATCCATACTAATGTCACTCCCAGGTTTCCTAGGAACAAAAATTGGTGTATACAATCCAGTATTCTAACCTACTCCTTTAGTAACTTGGCGAATTCCATAGCTCCTTACAAACTTACTAACATCCTTATACATCTATGGCTAGTAATACTTATCCTTAAGAAAACTTAGTGTCTTATCAATTCCAAAATGTCTACCTAATCAACCACAATGCATTTTCTTAATCAAATTAACTCTCATAGAATTCTTGGTATACACAACTGAATTCCTTTAAATAACATACCCTTTTTAATGAAATAATCTTCATACTTAGTTGAGTTGATATATTAGGTTCTTTGCACTCTCTCCATGCCTCAGAAAAATTAGGGCTAGTATCATACAACTCCTTCATCTCATCAAAACCAAAAACTCCAACCTTTATCTTGATTAACAAATAACACCATTTGCTCAATGCATATGCAATTAGGTTAGTAACTGCACTCTTATGCTTGATCACTAATGTGAAACTATGCAAATATTCAACTCACTTCATATGTCCCTAAGTCAACTTATCTTGACTTTCCAAATACCATAAAGATTTATGATCCATATACAACACAAACTCCTTAGGGATCAAATAATATCTCCACTTCTTCATTTCTTGAACACGAGCATAAAATCTTGATCATAAACATAATAATTCCTATTAGCATAATTCAACTTCTCACTAAAGAAAGCAACATGTTTACCCTCTTGACTCAGCACAATTCCTATTGCACTTCCACTTGCATCACATTCAATTTGAAATACCTTATTGAAATTAGGAAAATCCAATAGAGGTATACCAACAACCTTTTGTTTCAAAGTCTCAAAAAACTTATTAGCTCTAAGTTTCCACTTAAAATCATTTTTATCTCCTCTCATAGTCTCAGTCATAGCATTACCAAAAAAACTAAAATTCTTTATTAACTTTCTGAAGAAACAATACAAACCATGAAATGATCTTACCTCACCCACATTCTCAAGTGTAGGCCATTCCAAAATTGCTTTAACCTTCTCAGGATCCATTCTCAAACCATCAACTGAAATCACAAAACCCAAATACACAATTTTCTTTTGCATAAAAGAATACTTTTTCAAATTAAATCAACAACTTCTCCTCTTTCAATCTTTGCAATACTTTCCTAATCTACTCAAGATGCTCTTCCTTAGTCTTATTGAATTTCATAATATCATCCAAATAAACAATCACAAACATACCCAAAAATATCTCTAGAACTTCATTCATCAACCTCCTGAAAGTACTTGGTGCATTAGTCAAACCAAAAGATATAACCAACCATTCATACAAAATATCTTTTTTTTTGAAAGAAGTCTTCCATTCATCACCTTCTTTGATTCTGATATGATGATAACCACTCTTCAAATAGATCTTGGTAAAACACATTTCTCCACTCAAGCAATCTATTATGTCATCCATCTTTAGCATAGGAAACCTATATTTCACTATGATCTTGTTGATAGCTCTGGAATCAATACACATTCTCCTTTATCCATTCTTCTTAGTTTCTAATACAATAGGCACATCACATGCACTTAAGCTTTCTCTAATCAAGCCTCTCTGTAACAACTCCTACACTTGTCTGTTAAGTTCCTTTTTCTCTGTAGGTGTTAATCTATATGGTGCTTTATTCAAAAAACTAGCTCTAGGAATCAGATTCATACAATGACTTATACTTATTATGGGTGGTAAACCATAGAGTATATCTTCAAAAACAATATCCTTGTACTCATTTAGAAACCCTTCAATTTTATCTAGCACTCGGCTTTCACCATCCTTTTTTGCTTTCACTTGGTCACTACCATTTTCTGTTACTCAACCTCTATATGTTTATCTCCAAGCCTATGTTTCCAATTAGTGTCCAAACACTTAGTCATTTGCAAGTTATTTACTAGGCAAGATTACAAGGTCATCATTTCAATTGAGTTATCTAGTAAAGGCTAAGCAAGTTGCACTTAGACTGAGTAGAGTAATAATTTTTGAGCATTCACTAAAGACCAAGTAGATATGTGAGCCAAGTATTATAGTATAAGCCAAGTAATTCAATGGAAATCAAGCATATTGAAAAGTTATCAAGTGCCAATTACATAGATGTATAGATGTCAAGAAACAACATACATGACTAAGCATCAGAGCACTCAGGTATCGAGTAATACAATTTTTATATGTGAATTTGTAATGGCACAAACTCACATGTGAATCATTTTGGCCAACATTTCTATGATATTTAATATCTATAGAGCCAAATAAAATTCTATTTACATGTCATTTGTAGAAGGTTATGATCCCTAGACAAAAAATTCAACCAATCAAAAAAAAAAGATATAAATGACAAAAGATGATGAAGCTTAAACCATTGATTTAGATCCGAAAGCTTCACATGAATTCTATTTAAAGAGAATTATAACCCTAGAATCATAGAGAGAGTATGAATTGTGAAAGGGAACACACATGTGAAGAAATTGCAAGTTAGATCTAGTACAGAGAACAATCAAAGCAATGAAGGACTGAAAATATTTATTAGATTTGGAGAATCAGATTAGAATTAAAGGAAAGAGGAGACCCAAGATCAGCTTATAGAGCATATTGAGGGTGAGGTATTGAATTAGTTATTTTGTAATTGAGAAAAAAAAAATCTCTTAATAGAGTATTCTTAACATGCCTACGTAAATCTCCTAATAGAGTCCTTACTTTATTGTAAGTATCAAGCCCTCCAACAATGAAAGACCTAACAATCTTTTAGTCTTTAAAAAGAAAAAACTCTCACCAGTTAGATCATATCTTATGATCAAATATTGTAACCTTAATAGGTTAACTTTATTGTTGCAAAAATGAAGATTTGCGGGTTTCATCCCACCCCAGTTTTATCTTCATCCTGAAGTGTTTCTAGGTATCCAAATTATTGTGTTATGTGTTGAGTTGTTATGGATGTGATGAACTTATTTAATGTGCTAATGTTATAGTTTTAATGATGAATTAGGTATTGATTTAATAAGAATTGATTTTAGAATCAAAATTTTAAGATCTTTATTCACCCCCTCTTAGTATCTTGTTTCCCATATATATTCCAACAATTGGTATTAGAGCTCAGTTCTCTTGTCAAAAAGATTAATAGCTTGAGAGTCTAAGATCATGGAGATGGAAGTATACAAGATGGTAAAGATCATTGAAAACTAGATAATTGAAATACAAACTGGGTTTCAACAATTAGAGACAACAAGAGAAGAATCAAGAAAATCCCTCAAAAGGAGAAGAGAGATGACTACACAACTTAATGACACTCAATACAAATAATTTGACATAGAAGGTTTTTTGGATAATGGAGAGATTGGTTACAAAGATCAAGAAATGAAAAAATTACTAGAAAAGAATAGTGCCCTAGTGAAGGAAGCAAAAGATCTAAAGACAGAATAAGAAATCCAATCTGTCATACTGCATGAAGCTATTGAACAAAGGAAAAAAGAAATAGAAGATAAGCTTATTGTTGAAGTAGATAAAAAGAAGATAGCTAACATACTTGAAGAAACATCATTTGAAGTTTAGAAGCTTACAAATAATCAGCTTGATATGATATAGTGATTGCATATCAAGAAGCAAATAGAAAGGATTTGGAGATCACAATCCTAAAGTTACAAAATGAGCAATTGAAGAATGGGTTAAAACACGAAAAGGAACTTATGGAAAGGATGAACAAACAAAGCAAAGAAATCAAACATTTTGAAGACATGATGAAGCCCCAAGAGCCTTAGACACATCTAGACTTGGAGACAAGAAATTTTCAACTACTTAAGAAGTAGAATCATCTAAAAGTGGAGAACAAAGAAATACAAAATTAAAAGGTAAACCTACATGCTAGTACTATGGAAAGATTGGGCATACAATAGAAGCAAAAATGGTAAGAAAAATCTTAAACCTAAGCCAAGTGGTAAGTGTTCAAAATGAAAGAAAGTAGGACATCAAGCTCATGAATGCAAAATAGAAAACAATGATTCAACTAGAAAGGTATCTAGATTCCAAGGTCACTAGCATAACTATCAAAAGTATGGACATAAGGCCTATGAGTGAATACTTAAGAAGAAATCGCAATGGTCATCTGGGAAAAAAAAAAAAAAAAAAAAAACTCGTACAACAAAGAAAAGTAATTGCTATGATTAGGATTACAACACATGGCATAATTGTCACTATTATGGAAAATACGGACACATCCTAGAGAATTTCTTTAGAACACATTTTAGAGGAAACTACAAGAAATGGTTAAATGGTGAGATAGTATGTTTTAGTTGTCTTAGAGAGGGACACATCAGTAAGAATTACAAAACTAGGAGACCTGCATTAGCATCAAGAAATGTAAATGAAAAATTAGAAAAGAAGAAGACATTTATAGAACTAGTAAGAGCTAGAAGCATCAAAGTAGAAGACAATGTGATCACCCAATCTAATGGATATGGTGATCACACTACATCTCACTGAAAGAATAGAGGTATGCAGGAATTGTACTATTGAAAGCTATATTTTACATTAGTTCCTAGCATTAATGTTTTGACTAGATATATTTGCATAACTAAGAGATGCATGAAAGTATTAAAAATGAAAATTCAGTAAGTACTGAGGATTAGTGGTATAGTCTATATTGACCGAGTCCTGAAGTATAGACCGAGTGATTAGGAAGAATTTCACATTGACTGAGTGAATTGGTTGTGACTGAGTGCTCAATATTGATAAAAAAAAAGTAAAGACTGAGCCCAATTGTCATACATTATCTAAGTATGAGGACATTTATTACAGGCCTAAATTGAAAGATCAAAGGCTTATATCGAATTTGAACGATTATTTTTCCTAACCTAGCAATCAAGAGTTTAAAGTAAGATTGAAGGCGATGTCAACAACCAAAGCAAGTGATCACAATAAGAAATTGTCAAATTTGTGAAAAGAAGTATTACTCTTATTGCCGAGTAAGATACTTTGTGAAAATATTTTATTGAAAACCCTAGTTCACAAATGGCGTCTAGAAGTGAAGTAGTAAAGGATAACAGTGAACAAATCATAATGGATGATCACATCCCTCCAAATTTTAGAAACATGGTCAATATTGAAACTCTCTTGTTGATAATGATGGAACACAATCATCTATTCCACCTAGAGTTTTGACTATGTAAGACATTAGATCATGTTATCAATGTAAAATTAGAGAAATTGGAGATTTTGAAATAGGATAGCTTATGAAAAGTTGTGTATAGATGGAATTTCGAAAGATGAATTCAAAATTATTGTAGAAAAAGGGTTAAATCATGCCCTAGATTTTCCCAAAGTTTTCAACAACGAATATATAAAAATTGTTCTAAGCCGAGTTCATGACATCAAAGTATGGTTGGAAGGTGAGCCAATAAAGATAAACAAAGTAATTATTTGAAGAGTAACTAGGTATCTAACATTGGATAGACCTAAGTGCATAAGGAGTGACACACAAAAAGAAATTGAAAACCTAACTAAGTCAAAGTGGAATGGATGAGGAATGCCAATAGGCTACATTGAGGATCCACTAATTGAACTCACTATTCATGTGATTGCACACATTTTTTATCAATATAGTAGATTGAACAATGTGTCACGTGTTGTAGTTGATTTGGGATATACAATTGTGAAGAAAGATCATGAATATGATCTTATTGAGTTGCAGTTACAACAACTTACAAAAAACTTGGAAGCAATAAAAAAGGCTAAGAATACATCTTGTAAGTTTGAATTCCTATTAGTTTGTATATTTTTCTATGGACGAAACTATTTCCATAATGCTGGAAGGATTTCATGGGATAGGAACAAAACTGTTGTAGATTAGCTGAATGAGATAATATAGAGATTAGGAGATAATTTTGAAGTAGTCATGGACAACTATTTTGATGAATTCAAAAGTAAAATGAAAAATAGCTTGAGGATTCCAAAATTAGTTGTGGATAAATATTATGATGAAATTTGCTTCATTATGGATATATATTTTGCATATGATCAAGTAGTAATACCTAGGGTAGCATGGTTGAGACCTATGTCCTATGAGGTAAATGTGGATGACACATCAACAACTGTCACTACACTACTAGCAGAAGACATAGATACTAGTGCCGAGCAGTTTGGTACATATGAAAAAATTATTGCCAAGATGACCACTAAAGCTGGCACACCCAAGATATGTAAGAAAAGAAAAAGAAAAGTTTCCAAGGCTAGTCAAACTGAACAAGGAGAAGGGTCAAAACAACCCTCATAAAATAAGGAAGGAAAAGGTAAAGAACTTGCAGTTGTGGAGAAAAATGCACAAAAATGAAGAAAGGTTGTGATTATTGCACCTAGGGTAAAGGAAGATCTCTAGAAGAACATACAAGAAATAGAAACACCATCAAGGACAAAGGGCAAGGTGTTCATCACAAGAAGGAGGTTAGTACAACCCATTGCCAAGCTACTACCAGGGAGCCCATCAAAGAAGAGGAAGCATGTAGATGAATAAGAGAAGCCAAAGAAACTAAAAGTTGTACAAGAGGAGGAGGAAGATGAAGAAAGAACAAAGTCTAATGAGTCTATCAAAATACAAAAGGTAAAGGTACACCCTCCAATACCAAGGATTAGGTATGTGAGCAATTAATAGAATCAAAAAATATTTTGACTCTTAAAGATTTACAGTATAATTCTTTGAGCAATGAAGATCAAGATAAACTTGAAGAAGCTTTCATTGATATGTTGATCAAGTTTGCATGTATACCAATGGAAATTAAAAATGGAACTCTTATGGGATTGTATGATAGAGTATATTCCAAATGGAAATAGGCATTGACCATAGAGAAGAAAATAAGAGAAACAACATTGGCACAAATTATGCTAGATTTGGTTAAGATAAAAATTTCTACAACACTTAAATAATAAATCAAGAATTTTTTGCCAAGGAATAGGGCATACACAGTTCTAAAGAAAATGTTCCTAAAGTAGAGTAAGCTAGTATTAAACTAGAAGGAAGAATATGGAGTACTTACTCCAACTGAAGAGGTGAGGGAAGGTCAAGATTCTACAGGACCAATAGATGATGAAAAACATGAACTAGAGAAGCTAGCAATAGAAATGGAAGAAATTGTTAGTAGTATCAAATTTGATAATACTATCACAATTGAAGATGTCACTGGCATCTCTCCACCTAATCCAAATATACTCACTGAAGAAGAAATTCAAAGATTGACCAATGACTCAAGAAAACTCTGTAAAATCCAATTTTGTTATAGGTAATTGAATATCCAAAGCTTGAAGTTAAGAAGCTTGATGATGTGAAAGTCACACCAGTTATAGAGGCTATAAGTATTGAGAAAATTTTTAAGACATTGATTGTATATTTTCCACTAATGACTTGTACAAAAATTTTGAAGAAGGAAGAGAATTCTGAGAAAGTCTCAAGAAAAAAAATGGTAGATGAAGGAATTACATAGAAAGAGCAAGAGGCTACTCAAGATCTTATTCAAATTCCAAGTGTAAAGTTTGTAGAACCTACACTAGTGACACCTATACAATAGGTGATATCTATACCAATGCAAAAACTAGAGGAGAGATCAAGTGAGAAAGGGAAACAATTACAACTATCACTGCCAAATGATAGACCCTCAAGATCTTAGGCTATGACTCATAAAGAAGAAGATGTTGATGAGTCAACAGTGTAAGGCCCCTTCCCTAGTATCCTATTATAAATCTTAATAACACAAAAATAGTTAGAATTAGGAAGCATAAGGGAGGAAATGTCATGTTTCAATCTTTAGTGTATTAGAATGTGAATTATATATTGTTACCATATGCCTTATGAAAAATGATGCTAAGAAGGTTTTGACATCTAAGTATGTCATGGTTGACATTTTCCTTATCTATAATGAACCTTAGATCTCAATTAACACTGATGTATATATCTTAGTTATTAAGTACCCTATTTTAAATCACCATAGATTGATAAGATGAGACCTGTGGAATAAAGCTTCAAGATGTCATAACTTAGGAACTACGTTGATGGATTCATGATATTTTATGGCCTATTAAGATAATTTAATTAGAAGGTTATTATGGAAAGATGAATCAATGCCCACTCTTGTGAATAATATTAATAGTCCTAAGATAAAAATTGTTATCAAATTTGGATAAAGGTCCAAACGGTAGAACTCGATCTGATGTAATGTAATAAGTCAATAAGGTGAATATCTTGGTAACTATAAGGAAAGATTTTATGGAACAATAAAGTATAACTGATTTATTCTACGTTGGATTCTGAAACTATGTGACATGACTATGTAAACCACCTTGTTATCTGAAATAATTGATACACTTTATAACGTATTATCTCATAATGATAATGGGATATTGTTAGTAACCAAACTATATTTAACTAAGTCAAAGGATATTAGTTGAGATGTTTACATTCTGATAATTTTGACCTAAAATATGTATTTGGAACTAATCTTCATGTTGGTAGATTTAATAGCATAGATTCAACATTTCATCATTTTGATATGAAATGAATTATGATGTGGATCAGAATGCTAGTTGATCTTTTTATTAAATATTAATGTCGATATGAAGAATTTGATATCTTAATGTTTTGAATGATTTTTTTTAATATGAAAATGATTAGAAAAAGAAAGGTTAACTATGGAAATTTGAATATGTTGATTTTGGAAATGTTAAAGTTGTCATGCATCTATACACATGTATTTTTATATGATTTTCATAGGACTACTGATGCTTGAGTTTAGTGTGTAGGCAATTGAACCATGAAATTTAATTGAGGAATAATGTCCAAACTTATGTGGACAAAGTATAGCCAAGGTGAATCTTTGGAAGGATTCAAAGCCTCATTGTGATGTGTTTATTTCGTAAATGTAAGTTGCATGTGTGTAATAAATATATATTCATGAATGAACTAGAGACATGTCATTGTAATGTGTAATGTATTTTAACGTGTCACTTGGCACTTGTAATTGTCCATGTGTTGATGAAATTTCACCTAGGGTGTTGGTCATAAGGTCACTTAGTCTCAGTCTTTTTCTTTCTTTCATTAAATGTTTAAGTACACCCACTTGGGAGAGAGTGTTAGGATGGGTCACCATCATATTGATTCTCGAATTCAAACTTGTCAAAAATTTTAGGGGGTCTTAATGTGATCCTAAAGTGTCATTTTATTGAAAATAAGCCACCCATATGGTAGTATAACATATTAGGGGCCTAAATTCAACCATTTTAGTGCTTAGCTAACTTAGGGGACCCCTTAAACAATTCACTCTTGAACCAATTCGAAATTTGGGGTTTCCTCATGAGTGTACCCTCACAATTCCACTTGGTCAAACTTTATTTTTTTGAAGGGACAACAATGTAAGAAATAGGGGGCTTGATGTTGCTACCAAAAATGGATTAGTAGAGAGTCTTTTTAGAGGAGTAGTAACAAACTAGTGGTGTGTTCACCCACTCTCTAAATTTAGAGACAACTGGGGTCTTTGGAAGGAGAAATACCAAGGAGGAAGGAGCTCTTCATCAACTATCCTTTTCCTTTAGCTTGGACCAAGGTTGAGTACCCTTGTCATGGCCTTCATTAAACTTACTTAATGGTGTTGAATCCTTGTTGATATAGTGGTGGAAACATGTAATGTGTGTGGTGTTGAGTGGATTGTTATGTGTTATTGCTATGATGTATTTCTCTTGAAAGTTTTCTCTTTGTTTTGTTGAATGAATGTCAATGGGTGTGAAGGCTGCAATCACCCTTGGGAGGGCAGTAAGCCTTGGGTGAAGGGATTAGTTGGACTCAACATTGAAGTTGAGATATTTTTTCCTCTTGGAGAGGGTTTTATTGTTCATGGAGTATGGGCTCCACTATAGCCATTTCCCTTGTTTGTTATATCAAAGGTATAAGTATATTGGTGTGACTGGGAGGATGTATTTTGATAGCCTTGGAGAGGAATTATGAAGTTTTACTTTTATATGTGTATATGGATATGGAATTCTCCTCTTTGAAGAGCCTACCTTCACCCATTGTTTCATGGTTCCAATGGTGAATCATTGTGTTAAACCTTGAAGGGAGTTTACATGTGTTGTAATGTCATATTTTATGCATTTTTTTTAGATTACGATAAAAGCAGGTTTTGAAGGGACCCCGAAACCCTTTAACAAAAAATAGAAAGATAAAGAAATACAACCCAACCAAGAAAAAACCTGCAACAAACTGAAGAATAGAATCAAAATCAGGTTTTACAGGGACCTGAAACCACTAGAAAAGTCCAAGAACAAACTAACCCAGGTTTTACAAGGACCTGGAACCACAAACAGTCTAAACTATATAAAAAAACCAGAAACCAGGACCAGAGACCCCAACTAGCGACCAAAACCAGACAGGCACCAAACCAGAGAACCCACCCCAAAGCCACTATTGCAGCTCCAGGACCATTTTAGCTGCTTCCTTGCCAATAGCAACAGTCTCTTGAGTGGAAATAGAATCCATAGTAGTAGCAACTTTCATAGCACTCTTCCTGGAGCTCTGCCTTGTTCTTTTGCTCGGACCCTCAGCCAAAATGATATCTTCATTCGCCCTTTTGCCCAAGTTAGTAGCGGCAGCCCAAATAATCGAGGTGACCTGTTCCATTTTCATGCTACTCTCCTTGATTAGCATGGTGAGGTTCTGCGTTGTTATTACTTGAGTGTAACCTATTTGAGCCTTGTTTCCCCATTTTAGTGGGTGGCTTCTTAGAAGCCTAGGGTGGGAGGTAAGCCTCCATGGTTCTTGTGTGAATTCTTGTGCAAATTTTATGCTCAGTGGATCTAAAGGAGAAGTTTAGTATCACTCATGTATTGATTGAACAAGGAAGGGATATGTCATTGTAGGTTGTATTTGAAAGGATGGAATCCTCATTATGAGATTGTATATTGTATATTGTATTGTAAAGGTGGAACCCTTCACTTGTGTTTTTTGTGCACTATCTTGTAAAAGTGAGATTATTATCCTATGTACATTATGGTGAGTAACTAATCCATGAGAGAAATGAAAAATTGGGGTATGGTCATATGTAATTGTAGAGTAAAATCATAGAATTTTGCATCTATATGTAATAAAAAAAAGGAGAGATTGTGGCATCCTAGTTTTTGAGCATAGAAATAATTCATTTCAAGGTTATCCATTTATTGTGATACTGGTAAAATGTATATAAAATATTTCATTTATATTTTTGAATCAAGGACCAAATTCAAGAAAATATATTTCATTAACACTGTAAAGAAATGTCACTATGCATTAGTTGATGAGAAATATTACTTAAGTTCCATGATAGATAGGAAGAGGAATCAATTTGTTTTAATAATCTTGTTTCATTACAATGCTTGAGTTAAGTATGTTACATGAAAATGATTTTAAATAGTTTCATTAAATTAGATATCTACATTAAAATATCATAGGAAATATATGTTGACAAGTTATTTCACATCCAAAGAACTCAATAAACATAGCTGCAATAAGAGTCAACAATTGGAAACTCCCTTAGGAAAATAGGCCTATACATGCATTTTAGCCCTTTGGAATTTGTATAGGGGGTGGAAAAAATACTCCACTCCCAAATACATTCTAATAAAATATTTAGAAGAATATTCCTTAGAATCTTTAATATATTCATAAATTTATTAGGGCATATGGTACAATACTACCAAGTTCAAGATGAAGAAATCTCACAAGCATCCCATGACCAAACTTATGCTAAAAAGTCACATCACCAAAAAAAGAAAAAAAGAAAGAGAGGGATAAGATGAAATAGGAAATAATAAAATAACATCAGACCTCAACCTAACCTCAATCCAAGAAAGTATGGGAAGACTTAAAATATCATATATAGCTTTAGCCATTGCATTGATGAGGAAGGAAGGAAGTGGTCCCTACCACTCCCTCATCCTCCATGACCCATTCACTATAATCAAGCATCGTCCAAGTGAGGACATGATCTAACGATGGGTTTGACCTTTCAAGTACCTTGCACTACCACTTTACTCTCAGCCAATTAGAGAAATTGACTTAGATTGGATGGAAAATCACTTGGGAATAGCAAGGGCATTCAAAAGATTGAGATGGAAAAAGGGGAGGAACTGCATGATCCCCACCACTCCAAAAATAGTCATACCAGCTTAGCTACATGCCCATTGTCATGAAATGTCAGACCTCACATCTCCCTTAGCCTTTGGCAAGGTTCCCACATGCATTGATGGATGCATCTCCAATCTCCAATAATGTCACCTGCTATATCCACATGCCCTTGTTTGGAACCATGCATCTTACTTGATCCAAGTGCACATGTCTGAGGTTGTTGGTTGGGCCATGTGAGGAGGCATTGGAAGTTGGGGCATGTGTATTGTTAAGATTTGAGAGTGAAATAGTTAGGGGTAAGATAATGCTTTCTTTAACATAAATTAATAAAGTTAGTAAGAGTTGAAAATTGAGGTATGGTAAAGTGGAGTGACAAGGTAGTTAGACCATGAGCCTATGTGGAATTGTGTTAGAAAATGATTAGAGTATAATGCTCATAAGGTATTAAAGATATAATATGTTTAGGAATTAAGAAATAAAATGTGTAGCATAGTATATTTGGCGAATTATTATAGTATGTTATTACATAATGCTATGTGTATAATATATTCATGTTATTTAGAAGAAATTAGTATTGAGAAGTTATGATAGAATGCTTACCCAATTTATGTTATCTTTAGATAATGATATAGGCTACAATATCATTATGTTGTGAATTAAATAAAAATGATTATTTTAATGAGGATTGCCACTGAGGGAAACAGTATAATTATTTAGATTGTAGCTTATTAGTGGTGTATAACCCAAAATTGGGAAATGGGACTATATGTTGGTGGTCAAATTGTAACTTGGTATTTATATTGTCATAATCTAATAGTTAATGTTTTGAATGAGAATGTAGTAGAAACAGGTGGCTTACGATTGACATAACTATGGAAATGCAAACATAACGATGAATAGTAAAAGTCCTTAGTAAATGTAATCATTAGGAGGTAGAAAAAGTTAATAACTAGATCAAATAAATAGTGAAACATGGGAAGGAATAATGTTCTACCCGATTTATGTACTATAATGCTTGAGTTCAAATATCATAGTACACAACATGTATGTATATGCATCTTCGGTGAGTGTAACTCTTTTCATGATCCCACCCTTGATGATGAGTCTTCAAGTCCATTTTAAGTATTCACCATGGATGGGGAATTAGTAAACCCTAGTTCAATTAATTTATCATAATATAAATTCCACTCGTAACAAGGAAATTAGTGATGGTAAATCATCCAACAGTAAGAAGGATCACAATACCTACCTAGATCCTAGATCCTATGTTAGTTTTCAGTAGTAGATATGATCATGCACTTAAAAGAATAGTGTTCCTCCATCAAATTTATCAGGATATAATTTGTTAATATAATTGCCTATAAAATTTAACTGTAACTAGATTTATGTGAATTAACCTAATTACGTTTCAAAAATAAATAAATTTGTAGTTGTGTTTTTGCCCTGAAAATGTGGGCATGACAAATAGATCTCAATAAGGTAATTACATTATGTACATATGATCTAAACAATATTACACTAGAGAAAATTCATAAAATACAAATCTTGTTGAGTCGAAAGGCCAAACAAGA
Organism: Cupressus sempervirens; assembly: GCA_028749045.1. Lineage (NCBI taxonomy): Eukaryota > Viridiplantae > Streptophyta > Pinopsida > Cupressales > Cupressaceae > Cupressus > Cupressus sempervirens. Next base: position 479,750,500 of record CM053783.1, on the reverse strand, counting down.
AAAAATGAAGAGAGAACAGAAGAGAAGATAGGTATTGCATATTGTCAGAGATATTTTCATAGATGCATTTTGCATTATAGATGTCAATTATGAGCATACAATTTTGGATCAACTAGTACATGTAGTTGATAGAGTTCAGATAGAGGACATAGAAACAAATGAGAGGTTGTTACAATGGTGTGAAAGAAAAATGAAGCATAAATTTTTGCAGAAAGTCTTGCATGAACTTGCACAATGACAAGCCAATATTTCTAGAACCATTAGTCAATTGGAAACAATTTTAAAAATAATAAAGTCTTTATATTTGAGATTGTGTGATGTATATTTCTTTACAAAAGAGACTCAATGATCATTATAGTTATTGCATTCAAGTGTGAAGACTAATGTTCACTAATTGAGCAAGAACACAAGTTCAAGTTCATCTTTATTTAGTGATCTTCTATTTAATTAGACAAGGTTAGATGGACTCATAACTAAAGATGTAGAAATAATGACCAAGTTGGCATTAATTCAACTTCTGTTATTGCCATAAATAGAGATGATTCAGAAGGTTATTTCTGTTGCCAAAGAAATTTTGCAGAGACACACATTTTGCACACATGGTAGGATTTATTGACCTAGCTGCTGAACTAGAGCTTTAGTTTCAAATTGTTGAAAAGGTACAAGAAAGATGAAACCAAGTCTATGCTAATATTGTAGCAAGTCATTAGAATTCTTTTGAGAAGTTTCAACTCATCCCAACAATCCGATCTACCATCAGTGAAAAAAACAAGGGGGATATTAAATAAGTTCGGGATGATAATTGATAAGTAGTAAGATGGGAGAAGAAACAAGTAATGGGGAGTCACAAGTAAGAGAGTTATGAAGAAGAAGATGTTAGTTAGCAAATAAATTTTTGGTCTTAAGGGAGAATATTTTTGTAAGGAATAATTTCATGAAATTTTTTTTTTCCCACTAATGTCAAATGGGGAGATTATTGATCTCTAAGCCTATGTTGCCAATTAGTGTCCAAACACTTAATCATTTGCAAGTTATTTACTAGGCAATATTACATGGTCATCATTATGACTGAGTTATCTAGTAAAAGCTAAGTAAGTTGCACTCAGATTGAGCAAAAAAATGATTGCTGAGCGTTCAGTAAAGGTTGAGCATATATGAAAGCTCAAGATTATAGTATGACCTAGTTAATTCAATGATGACCAAGCATATTAAAAAGTTATCAAGTGCCTAGTACACAGACATATAGATGTTGAGCAACAACATACATGACTGAGCATTAGAGCACTCAAGTGTCGAGCAATATAGTTTTTATATGTGAATTTGTAATGACACAATCTCACATGTGAATCATTTTGGCTAACATTTCTATGAGATTTAATATATGTAGAGCTAGATTAGACTCTATTTATGCATCTTTAGTAGAAGGTGTTGGTTTTAGAATGATCTTGACATTCGAGTGTCAACACACTTAACCAATTACACTATATATGCAAAGTACACTATGTATGCCGAGTGAGTGATAGTAGCTACCGAGTCATAATCTTAACAGGTGCTGAGTGACTTCAGGTACCGAGCAAGTAATAGATGCTAAGTAAGACATAGCATAGTATGTGCCGAGTGATTCAAGAATATTCATGTGTCGAGAAACACAGAGTATAACATTTTTTGAGTAATATAGGAACATTCAAGTGCTGAGCATCACTAATAAGATATGTGCTGAGTAACATAGAATCAACATAATAGTTTGTGCCTTCACAAACTAAGATGTAAACCATTTTTGGAGCCGACATAGAGCAATTTTGAAAAGGAAAAATGATAATTACGAATCATTTACATTCCCTATGCGATCTGCATGTAGCTAATTAGAAAAATGGAGAAGGCATGCAACTAATGAAAATAATGCAAGATATGAGTAGGAATTTGAGATTCAACGTGGATCATAGATCCATAACTAATCCTAAGTCGAGGAGGTCAAAAAATCCATTAGGCGAGAGGTAGAGAACATTGTATGGGGAGATTATAGAAAAATTTCAGTGTGAAGAAGGAAAGACTTAGAGGAACATATCAACAATTTCTTATCTAGTTGATTAGAACAGAACAAGGGACAAGGGACAAGATCAAATATCAAATCTCAGAGGATCAGGATCAGAAGAGAGCAGATCAAGTGCCTGAATCTAGTAGTTAGAGACTGCATACTATCAGGTAAAATGTTCTAATACTTTCTTGCCATTGTATTAGATGCTAAAATCCTATATTGATAGGTTAGCTTAATAGTTAGGTAGGAAAACCTTTGAAGAAGGTTGTTGGGACTAAAAATTGCATAGTCAATTTTGAGTACCATTGAGAAAATCATGCCCTAAAGGGCCTTTTATGCATATGTGGTTGGTTGTCAGTTCGAGGCCTAGATGGTGTTTGAGTGGCTTAACACGTTTTAGTTGACATATCCATGTGATTCAAAATTTTATTTTGCCATCCTAAATCATTCAGTGAAGTCCCATTTTGAGCTAGTGTCAAAATTTGCAATTTTGCCCAAGTGTCAAATAGCGACCAAAGGCCCAGTTTGTCTTTGAATATCTTTTACCCAAGAATGTGTCATGACCTGCCACTTTGGATATGTTTTGTATCCATAAAAGAGAACCTATGTTTCAATTTTCAAGTCATTTCAAGTCCGTTTGACTAGGTTTTGAACCCCTCAAAGTTGGTCATTTACTATTTTGTACATTTGTCTAGTTGTTCACAATTTTGAGAAGCCTTGTTCGACCAATGACATCTTTGACCTAGTTGACCCAAATGAATAAATTATTTTTGCATTGTGTTCTAGGGGTCAGACACTTCATATGTTCCAATTTTGAGATCAAGACGAATCCATTTGATCAATTTGCTAACATGATTAAAAAACCAATTTATATTATTTTGTTATGGCTAAGGTATCTTGATTGATCTGTAACCCTGTTCGGAACATTATAACTTTGATCCTATGATTGGTGAGCATAAATGGATTGTACCATTGTGTTGTGTCCTAAAAATCCTTGAAGTATGGTAATTATCAAGTCATGAAAAATCCATTTGCATACTTTCTTATGTCCGTCCATTTGCCAAAAATTACTATTTGACAGATTTTCCAGTTAAAATTTCCAAGTACCTATTTTTGGAAATTCGCCAAATGCATCCTGTGATTCGTCATGAGCCCAAACCATAGAATTATATTCTCGTCATGGAAAAGAACCTATACCCTGGTTTTTAGAACCCAAGTGATCAATAACCAAGTTTATAATGCCAAACCCGAGCCCAATTTATGTTTTTTAACACTGTTTGCTTGTAGGATAATTGAAGTATGGATGTTCGGCAATTAAAATCTTTTGACTGGGAGTTCATCATGGGCTGAAAATTTGCAGTATGATAGAGTGTGTAAGATTGAACACTTGTGCCAATTTCCATGGTTTGGTTACTTGTTTGAGTCAATTTTTAAGCCCAGTTGGTGAGCCTCCAGACATAAATTCATAGTTTGCAAGAAAGAAGTGAAACAAGTTTTAATTTTCAGTGCTCAAAATTAATTCTAGTGAGTATCAGATTGATCAATGGATTACTTTGCAAAGCTTAGGTGTTTGAAAACAAAAAGTTTTTAGCCGGACCCACTTTAGGGGCCAACTAATTCCAATGAGCAAGTAAGATTTGGAAGGTGAAAGTAAAATGGAATCAAACACATTAAAAAATAAAAAAGGGACTTAATTTATAATGCAACAGCAAAAGGAATTAATATGTTTTGAAAAGCCATTAAATCAAATGATTTAATAAATGCAAAGAGTCATGAAATGTTGGCTAATTCAATTTGGCATTAATATCCAATAAAGAAGAGCTCCCAATTGAGGAGGAAGCAGCATAGAAATGTATTGTGAAAGAAGGAAGCTGCTACATATTAAAAAGGAAGCCAAAAGATTTATGTTTCTCAAACTCAATCAAAGCTTTGGTAAATGAAGCCATGGGTTGAAGAACTTAGCATATAAAGTTAAAAGAGGCCAAGTGAAATGCATGGGAAGAGCAATCTATTGCAACCTCTATGAAGATGAAAATGAAAAGGGGCAGCCCATGAATAGAAGAATAAATGCTGAAACAAAAGCACCAAACAAAGAAAGAAGCGCCAATATTAAAGGAAGAATACCATAGCCAAAGTAAATATGATCAAAGATGGAGTGCCAGGGTCGTCTATGGCAAGAAAAACATTTTTATGTAGATAGTTTAGATTTGTTAGGTGATTTCTGAGTCATTTATGTACATCTTTCATGTATTTGGTTTCAAGGAAAACAAATAAAGAACAACAAAGGGATTTAAATTCAGTTTGAATCATGTCTCCTATTTGTGGATCTGTAATTTCTTCTAGTTTGTGAACAAAGAGCATAAACTAGGTTGCATTTTGTTTAGAAGTACATGTGGTTGAAATCTCTTGCTTGTGGATCAAAGAGCCATGTAATTGCTTTTTGTTTATCATAGGGTTTTCAGATTTCATGAAAGGATAGTCTAAGTATGGGATTCATATTGATGCAGATGTCTATCCACAAGGTAAAAGATAGATCAGGGATCTTGATGTAGGAATTATGTCACAGATTTCCAGAAGATGTTTGGTTGTAATTCATGTAATTGCCCAATAGATAAGGCACTAATTAGTTGCAGGATCATTTGGTTTAGGTTCTCATACCTAGGTATTGCTGATATCAACATATTAAATCAATTTTCCCTTTTATGTTGAAAGTTATTCAATGTTTAACCCGCACTTAGCTTGCCAGTTTCATGAATCATGTTCTTAGCTATTTCATGCTTGTGATTCTTGGTTAAGTATAGAAGATTTAGGGGTTTTCATCTGCTATTTTGGATTCTGATTATGCTCATTGCATTGGTCACATAATTGGATCCTAAGAGGTTCACCTACCTAGGTTTTGCAGAGCTTGAAGTGTAGAAGGAGTGTAGCCTTATAGTTGGCCCAGGTTCTTGGTAAATTGTGTCCATTATTGGAGATAGCTACCCATAGACACATTCTTGCCTTGAATACTTGGTTGTTCAAATTTTTTTAAATCGAGAGCCAACAAAATGGTGACTCTGCTAAGGATGAAATAAAGTTACCATTAAGAGAATCCTAGAGTCTTGCTAGTTTCAATTTGGGGAAGAGTCTCATAAGTGTAATAATTTGAAGGTTGTTTTCAGATTTGAAAGTATTACCTAGAGTTTGTTGTTGTTTCAATGTCATTGGAAATAAGTGTGAATTTTTTGTGAGGAATGCTCAGAATCTAGTGATATTTTAGTAGAAGATCAGTGATTAAATTCATGTCCTCTGTAAGGAGGTGGCGACTCTGTATTTGAAAGAACCTGAGAAGTGAAGCTCTGTTTCAAATTTTAGTCAGCTGTGAAGTGAACAACAACATTCAGCAAAGACACTCCAGGTATTCCCCATTCAGTGTTTTGTGTGTTTACATGGTCCTTATTAAATGATTATGTCATTAAAAGAAGGACATATGTGTGAAGAATGTCAGATCAGTTAAATGATAAGCGAAGGTTACTTATAATTGCATAGATTTCCCATTATTGGTTTTGCAATTTACTAGTAGTATAAGTATAAAGGTTGTAACTAGTAATGGATGTTCATATGAATTCTTTTATCAAAGGATATTTACCATTTTGTTATGATGGCATACCTGGTTTTCCAAATAAGATCCTTGATGGAATCAAAGGGTATTTGCCAAAGTTTGATAAGAATCAATCCCAGTCAGCAAAGAAGCATGTCCAAATTTTTTCTGACTTGATGTATGACTGTGATGTGTGTCATGAAGATCTATGGATGAGGTTGTTTGTGCATACTCTAAAAGGAGATGAAAGAGAGTGGTTCACATGGTTGCTTGCAACTTCAATTGCTTCATGGGATGAGTTAAGTTCATCCTTCATTGAACAATTTGATGGGTGGGTAAATGTAAAATTAATGTTGGATCGATTGATGGAAATTCAGATTGAACAAGATGAGTCGATCCTAGGATTTAATAGTAGATTTTCTTAAACATTAATCGATATCCCTAAAAATTATAGGCCCCATGATCAAATTTGTTTAGTTATTTATTTGGGCGCATTGGGCTAGAAGATGGGTTTCTTATTGAGGGATAAACAACCACAATGTCTATATCAGGCTTGTGAAATTGCAATGGATATTGAATGCAATCTCAAGTATGGATTTATAAGAAGGTGTACCCCTGTTTTTGTAAAAGATCTTGCTAAAATTTTAGAATTAAAAACATGTGTAGCTGAAGATTCTTTGTTGGAAAAAGGAGTAGATTCTTTCCTTGTTGAAAATAGTAAATGTGTTTGTAATCTTACAACAACAAATGATATCACTTCACTTGGTTAGTTACATATACAAGGTATAAATTTAGTTATTCATTCTTCTATTGATGATCAATATTGTGTTGAAAACATAACCAATCATCAAGTTGAAAAGAATTTATTTCAATATGAGGATGAAGAGGCTAGAACTGATGTGCCAAGTGATAATGGTGAAGTTGCTGACCTGACCTATTGCAAAGAAGAATCATATGAAGCTAATGATGAGATTTGTTTCTCAAGTCAAGAAGAAGATCATGATAGCATGTATTCATCTTCATGTGAATCAAATGCAAACTAGGAAGAAGAAAGAAATGACAGAAGTGAGTACTCTCTTGCTAGTAAAGGTATGAGTAATGTTCCTAAATTTGAAAATGAATTTCTAGTTCAGAATTATGCAAGTTAGCTTAAGGTTGAAGGTTGTGAAGAAAAGTTGTCTACATAATCTGAAGACAAAGAGATTATTTATAAGGACAGATTGATTGGTTGTGTAGATAAATGTCTTGAAGATAGATGTAGTAGTAACCAACAATATACTAATGATTCTGAGGTTAATGCATCAACACTTAATGATGATTGGTTTGGAAGGCATTTGAGTTACTTTGATGAAGACAATGAGAAAAGCATTGATTTAATTTCTATATGCTTCGTTGGTGGAGAAGAAAATGAGTCTTCATGTAGTTCTGATTTTTCTTCATATGCTACAAGTGTTTGTGACAATACATTGGGTAATGGTTTTAAAGTGTATGATAACACTTTGTATGATGAAAATATTGATGATGATCAACCTATTTTTTTTCAAGATGTCCAACAAGGATCACTACATGGATTTATTAACCCCTTTTTCAAAGAAGACATGGATGGTCTAGATTCAGTTAGGGATGATCTTAATGATGATACTTTATCGTACTGCTGTAAGAGGTCAAATAGTTCATCTTTTGAGTGTGACAATGAAAAAGATTATGATGTTGCATCTTCTGAGATAGATAATAAGGTGTTTGATGAAAATATTATTCAAACTTAGCATGCACCTTGTAAAGATGTTTATGATGAACTTTTTGATGTGAAGACTAATTTTTTTGCTGACTACAAAGACAAGAAATGTCAGCAAGAACTATCCAACAAAGGCTAAAGCACCCAAGTCAGAAGTCAACAAGGGTAAAGAAAAAGTTGATGTGGAACACACTAAGATAGAAATGAAAAAGACATGGCAAAGAAGAGATAAATCAAGTACACCCAATGGAGGGATAACTTCACCCAAGAGGTCAAGTGATCACACTTCATCCAATTAAGCACAAGACAAGTACATGGGACTGATATATATAAAGATATATCATACATCAACCCAAAAGAACAAAGAAGTGCAACCAAGAAGAAATCTGCATGAGAAAAAATGTCAAGTTAAAAATTAAAATTTTATAGAAGATGCTGAGTTACCCATGGATGCTAAGTGAAACTCCAATATATGTTGATTTTGAAAGTCTGGTTGATCTAGAATGAGATTTGTTAGTGGAAGCTGAGTAAATACATCACAATGAGAGCTAAGTTATACTAAATCCTTTAAGTGCCGAGTGTACAACTATAAGCACTATGCAATAAATGCTAGGTTTTGAACCTAATAAAGTTGAAAATCACTCATTTTTGAGCCATTCAAACACAAAGAAAAAAAAGAAGAGTGAAGAGGCAACTAAATGATGATTTAGTAGCAATTTGCATGTTATCAATGAGGTTAAATAGCTTGAATTTAGGCCAATACCCAAATTTGCCTATAAAAATGACCCAATTGGTGCTTTGTCAGTCATTCCAGACAAAGTTGTAATGGTCCAAGACATCAGAGAATGTTATAACTATAAGATTGGAGCCATAGGTGACCAAGAAATTTTCAATGCCTTTGATAAGTTGTGTGAGAAGGGTATATTAAAGGATGGGTTTCAAATTGTTGAGAAGAAGGGTTTAACTAAAGCCCTAGTTTTCCCCATTGTATTTAAAATTGAATGGATTCATATAGTGTTAAGCCAAATTCATGATGGATCATTTTGGTTAGAAATAGGGCCAGTGAAGATCACAAAGAAAATTTTTCATAGGGTTACTAGATTCCCAACCCTAGATCAGCCTAAGACCTTGAGAAGTGACAAAAAGGGGGTGATAGAGAAGAACACTGGTGCCAAATGGAACAACAGGGGAATGAACATAGATACCATCATTGATCCCCTACTTGATTTTATTGTTAGAGTCATATCTCATAAATTCTATCAATTCCATGCATAGTAGTAGATGTTGCATATAAAATTGTGAAGAAGGACCACACATATGATCTAGCAGAGCTCATGCTACAACAAATCAATGAAAATTTGATAGCCATAAGGAAATCTAAGGGAGCTCAATGAAAATTTGGGTCAGTATTGGTTTGCATATTTTTCTATGCCATGAACTAATTTCCTTTAGTTAGAAAGGTAAGATGGGATCCTAACAAGATAATTGTCACACAAGTTAATGAGTTTATTGAACAAATGGGAGATGATATTGATGTTTACATGACAAGCTATTTTGAGGACTCCAAGAAGTCCATGAAACAAAGGATGAGGATACTAGTATCACTAGTTGAGAAATATGTAAATAATATTTGTTTCTTGGTTGACATAGATTACACCTACATCCAAGCAGTGATACCTATGATAAGATGGCTTAGGCCACTTGGATATGAGCTTGATGTAGACCAAGCTTTAGTTGCAATCAATGCTTTACTTGTAGAAGAAATTGACAAGGATGCTCCTCGTTTTGGAACTTATGATATTATCAAATCTAGGGTGGTAATAGATTTACGGATGACCTCTATAGGAAAGAAGAAAGATAAAATGATAAGAAAAATAAAGAAGACATTTGGGGCAGATATTGAAGGTGAAGTAGGTGAAGAAGAAGTAGAAGAAGCAGAAGGTGACATTGAGGAAGAAAGTGAGCAAGGGAAAGAGCCAAAAGAATTGACACAAGGCCTAGAAGAGGAAAAAGAAGAAGGTGCTGAGGAAGAAGAAGCTAAGGAAGCACCCACTAAAGCCAAAACCACTAAAAGAAAAGCCAAAACTCATCTTGCACCTTAGCCCAAGGCAAAGAAAGGGACAAAGCCCATTGAAGTCAAAGTAAAGAAGAATACTACAAGGGCTACCACTAGGGTTGTAACTCAAAAGGCAAAAGATGAAGACAAAGAGAAAAAGAAAGCCACAAAGAAAACTAGTGAAGAAGCAAGGAAGAGGAGAAAATATGTTGCCTAACTAGACTCAGATGAAGAAAGAACAAAGTCAAATGATATTAGCTAGTTTAAAGTGGTAAGTAATCCCACAAAGTTAGTCATTGACAAGTTATGTGTAAATATTAGAAAAGTAAACTTGAATGGTTTAAAGACTATGGACTTTAATAAGCTCAATAAAGAAGAGCAAAATAAAATAGAGGAATCAGTGTATGCAATGATGGCAGAATACAAACACACACCTCTAGAGTTAGATAGTACAATGCCCAAGGAGCTATACAAGATAGTTGCAGATAAGTGACATTTTTGTTTGCAAATGGAGAAGGAGATAAGGGAATCAACCCTAGCTAGAATACTTCTAGACTTGACTAAAGGTCAAATAGCCAAGGCAAATAAAAGGCATAATAGAAAAATTTCTCCTAAAAATAGAGCATTTTGCATTCTCCAAAATAAGATAAAGGATGTTGTAAATTAAATCCACAAAATTGTAGAAGTCAATATACAAGTCAATTGATGATGTATTTGATGAGGAATATAAGGTTGTGGCTAGCTCAAAGAGAAGAGAAGAAAAAGAAATAGGAAAAGAAAGGTGAGGAAAGAAGAGTAGAAAAGGAAGCAAATAAGGAGGAAGAAGAGGAGAATACAAGTAAAGAAGATGAAAGGGCATTAGATGGATAGGAAGAACAAAGTGTGCAAGACATAAAAATTCCACCTCGTAGCCCTCCTTATGCCTCTATTACACTTGTAGAGACCATAAAAATAAAGGATGTTATTGATACCTCATGTCAAAACATCAAAATATCAATCCTTTAACTATAGAGGATCTCTCAAAGATCCTTCACCAATCTACTCTATAGGCATAGTTGTGTACAAGCCCTATACTGATGAGTATAGATGAACTCCAAAGAGTAATAGCAGCACCTCAAAGAGAAAAGGTGAAGAAAAAGGAACAACCTTTTACATACACTGCTACTAAACTCCTATTACTTCCACCACCATCTCCACCAAAAGCAGTAAGTAATGCACTTCAGATGTTGAGTGTAATAACAAGGGAATATACAGGGAAACAATAACAGTCAATAGGTTTAACCCCAACAATTTTTAGTGATATATAGAAATTAGAAGAAAAGAAGGAAGAGACAAGAGATGAGGAGCAAGCTACAATCCAAAAATTGGTTGAATTACCAAAAAGTGGTACTCCTGCTCAAACTCTTCAGAATTCAAGCACAGAAATGATATCAATGCAAGTTCAAACATGAGGCTTGAGCTCTAAAAAGGTAGCTAGGATACTTCACTATCGAGATCCTAAACTTGATGAAGAGATCATCATTCTCTCCTATGAATCTAGCACCCTCACCATAGAAAAGATAAATGAAATATAAAGTGCACTAGATAGGGAGAAAGAGACAAGAAGTATTGAGAAGAGAATACAAGTATAGGAAAGCATTGAATGAGATAAAGGACATCTTCATGGATGCCTTTAGCTTGCAGTCACTAGATGAAACAAGGCCTATAGTAGAACAACTATTAGATATAGTTGATCAGGTGACTAATGAAGACCATGATACAAATGTAAAATTAATGGAATGGATAGAAAGAAAGTTTCAAGGAAGGGTTAATGAGAAGATATCAAGTGGAATTGCAATTGAATAGGTAGAATTGGCCAAGACAATAGATAAGGCCAAAATTGTTCTGGAAAACATTTTTTCATTGTATAGGAAGTTGTGTGACTTTTCAAATTTTACACAAGAAACCAATCAAAGAATAATGGACTTGGAAAGGAACTTGAAAATCTCTAGCATGCAATTACCTAGAGATCCACCTCAGAGTGAGAAGTATTTTGCACAAACACTTCACACACAAAGGGAATTAGCTATATTAATAGAAGAGGAGGCAAACATAAAGACAAAATTAATGCAAATCTAGTCCTCCATAGCCCCACATTTAGAGTTCCTCCACAAGGAGCAAGCATATGTAGAAACAATCCTAAAGAAAGATCCAAATTTTTCTACCCTAGATCGACTTGTACACCTTGCTGCAGAGACTGACATCTAGTACAAGTCACTAGACATTGCATTGGAGAATTGTGATGTAGCTCTGAAAACAATAATGGAGGTAAATAATACATTTTTGGCTAAGTATGGTATTACTCCTTAGAACCCTTTGACATCAGTGTCAAAAAAGGGGGAGATATATACATTAGAGAAGATATGTATATATGAAGATATATGATATATACATTAGAGGGAGATATGTATATATGAAGATATATAGAGAAATACCAAATTTTGATAATTTTTATTACATTCATTCATTCATTTTGGGAATAAAGTGGAAAGTCTATAGGTAGCGAAAAAGGGAAGACAAAGTGAGGGGGAGATGCAAAATTTTGACAAGCATGAGGAAAATAGATCTAAAATAGGGAATCCATACATATTAGATACAATATACAGGCACAGGGAACATAAATAGGACAAAGAACAGAGAGAATTAGGCGCATGACCACAAAATTTTAGTTTCAAGAATGGACTAGGCATAATCAACTCAAGGGGAGTTATAAGATCAGTGCATTAATGCATAGTTAATTGTTTTTTATAGTCATGTCAAAGGAGGAGATTTTTGGTTTTAGAATGATCTTAACATTTGAGTGTTAACACACTTAACCAGTTCTACCATATATGCCAAGTACACTATGTATGCCGAGTGAGTGATGGTAGCTGCTGAGTCAGAGTGACTTTAGGTGCCAAGAAAGTAATAGATGTCAAGTAAGATAGAATGTAGTATGTGCCAAGTGATTCAAGAATATTCATGTGTTTAGCAACATAGAGTATAACATGTGCTGAGGAATACAAGAACATTCAAGTGCTGACCATTAACAATATAATATGTGCCGAGTAACATAGAATCAGGATAATAGTTTGTGCCTTGACAAACTAAGATGTAAACCATTTTTGGAGCCAACATAGAGGGATTTCAAAAAGGAAAAAGGATAAGGATGAATCATTTACATTCCCTATGTGATCTGCATGCAAGCAATCTGGAAAAAATGGAGAAGGCATGCAACCAATGAAAATAATGCAAGATATGAGCAAGAATTTGAGATTCAATGTGAATTGTAGATCCATACCTAATCCTAAGTCTTCATAATATTTAAAAGGAGGTCAAAAAATCCATTAGACAAGAGGTAGAGAACATTGTATGGGGAGATTATAGCAAAATTTTAGTCTGAAGAAGGAAAGACTTAGAGGAACAGAACAAAAGTTTCTTATCCAGTTGATCAGAATAGAATAGGGGATAAGGGACAAGATTAGCTATCAGATCTCAAAGGATCAAGATCAAAAGAGAGCAGATCAAGTGCCTAAATCTAGTAGTTAGAGACTGCATACTATCAGGTCAAATGTTCTAATACTTTCTTGCCATTGTATTAGATGCTGAAATCCTATATTGATAGGTTAGCTTAACAGCTAGGTAGGAGAACCTTTGAAGAAGGTGATTGAAAAATCCTATGTATTAGGTGGGTCTAACAACCTATTGTAAATCCTTTAATAGGGTGACACTTCATGTAAGTGTTTGTAAATCCTTTAACCAAGTCACTATTGATACAGTGTAAAGCCTTTAATAGGGTAGGCCTTTCATAGGGTAGACCATCAGAAGTGGTTGAATATATTATAGCAGTAATTTTTGTGGGTGTCATCCCCACCCTAGTTTTACCTTCTTATTCTTGGTGGGTTTTTGGGTTACCAAATCTCTTGTGTTATGTGTTGATGCATGGTTTCATTTCATGTTTGCTTATATGGTTACATGCATGTACATTTCTTTCAGTTATGTGGTAATTAGGGTTTAAAAGGATAAAAACTAGTTACTTCTGATTCACTCTCCCCTCTCAGAAGTACACTTCCCATCTGAATATTCCAATAGAAGGTTATGATCCATAGAAAAAAATTCAACCAATTAGAAAAAGCGATATAAATGATAAAATATGATGAAGTTTAAACCATTGATTTAGACCTGGAAGTTTCACATGAAGTCTATTTAAAGATAATTCTAAGCCTAGAAATAGAGAGAGAGGATAAAATGCAAAAGGGAAAACACATGTGAAGAAGTCACAAGTTAGATCTAGTAGAGAGAAAAATTAGAGTAGTGAAGGACTGAAATTTTTTATTAGATTAGGAGAATCAAATTAAGATTCAAGGAAAGAGGAGACCTAAGGTTACCTTATAGAGCATACCAAGGGTTAGGTATTGAATCAATTATTTTGAAATTAAGATAAGGTGAATCTCTTAACAAAGTGGTCCTAACAGGCCTTTGTAAATCTCCTAAGTCCTTAATTTATTGTAAGTGTCAGGCCCTCTAACAAGGAAAGACTTAATAGTATTTTAGTCTTTAATATGATAGACCTCTCACTAGGTAGAGCATATTTTATGATCAAACATTGTGACCTTAACAGGTTAACTTTATTATTGCAAAAGTGAAGATTTGTGGGTTTTATCCCCATTTTACCTTCATCCTACAGTATTTCTAGGTAACCAAATCATTATGTTATGTGTTGAACTGTTATAGATGTGATAAACTTATTTTATGTTCAAGGATTATAGTTTTAATGATGAATTGGGTATTATTTAATAATAATTGATTTTAGAATCAAAAGTTTAAGATCCTAATTCACCCCCTAGTCTCAATATCTTATTTCCCATATATATATTCCAATATTATTGTTCACTATTAGATTTTGTTAATCAGGAATTACTATCACAATTCAGTCCTCTAGGAATTATAGCAAAGAAAACTTGGTCCATTTTCATCTCTTTTTCAAATTGTTTTCCATTGACCATGCACACTCTAACAATAGTACAATTCACTTCCTCAAGATCTTTAATGGAATTTTTTTTTCTCCATTCACCCAAATTGTATATTGATTTAATCTACCATCATGTACAACAAGTCTATCATACTACCAAGGTCTACCAAAAAGATAACAACAATAATCCATAGGCATAATATCACACAAAACTTCATTAAATTAGTCTACAATCTTGAATTTTACAACACATTGCTCACTCACCAAAAAATTATTCTCATCCTTGACCTATGAAACATGATAGGGTTTAGGGTGTCTCAACCTCTGCAACTATAAATTTGTAACCAGTTCCTTTGATGCCAAATTTGTTAAACTTCCACTATCAATGATCACTTTGCAACATTTACATACCATCTTACATCTCATCTTGAAAAGACTTCTTGTCAGGATGGGTTTGTCATCAACTATCTTATTGCATGAAGTTCTTCTGACCATAAGGTTTTCTCCATCCTTAGGTCCACAAGGTGAACCAACAAGATCTCCTTGAGTTACAATGCTTCTATTACATTTTTCATTTTCACCAGAGTACCTACACTCAAATGATCTATACCCTTCTTTGCCACATCTAAAACAATTACCATGAAACACTCTTTTGGCATACAAACTAATTCTTCCTAGGTAAGAACTAGTACCTCCTTGGTATTGTAATCACCTAAAAATGGTCATCTAGACTATTAGCCCCCTTCTCAGCATTTTGGCTAAATTAATTTAATCATTTACCTAGACCAAATTGCTAATAATCAATTTATTTGATTATAACCTATAGTTTGACTATGCTATCCTAAGTTCATTATTCGATTAAAAGAACATGTCCCCTTTTAATTAAATAAAAGACCCCATTCTTCTAACCCACTTAAAGTGCACACATAAAGTCTTTTTTCTATTTTGCAATTAAAAGAAAAGGCTTTGTGACTTTTGTCTTATATGACAAGTCAACTTATATTCTATTGGTTGATTTGTGTGTACACATGGATCACTCCTCTTTTCAAATTCCACCATTGATCATCCACCATCTTCATCTTGATCTCTACCATCCATACATCTTTAAAAGGGAGAGAGCTTTCCCCCTCAATCCATCCATCTTTTGAATATTGTTATGCTGCAGGTTTTCTAACAGGTTTCTTTGGAGCTTTGTGGAAAACTTCTATTTCTTGTCTACATTCTCTCATACCATAGCATTTTAGCTTAGATTCATGTTGCATGTTAGTTTAGCTTCTATTTTGCAATAATCTATCTCACATAGCTTAATATTTGGATTGTAACACTCTCATCCATGATTAGAATAGCTTTACTTTTCATATTCATTCTAGTTTAATCTTTAGTTGCATTGCATTCTTGAGGAACTCCTTGAGACATTTGCATTCTTGCATCTTGTCTTTGGAACCTCCCATTGCATGGTTTACTAGCAAGAAGAGTATCTCTAAGGCTCATCTGAGAGCCTTCTTATTCTTGAAATATACTCTCTTGCACTCCATGGATAGGGAGCTCTAAGCTGGCATCCAAGCATTTCGAACTCATGGAATCGTTTGGATAGAAGGGTTTAAAGTGTGACACAAATCGAGTGTACAGGTATGAATTACCACCTTTCCAATTGGTTGTTCCCTTCTCATCAATTTTTCATTCAGATTTTCCCTTATCTTACATAGAATCGCTAGTATATTTGACCCCATTTTTAGACAAATTTTTTTGATCATCTAATAAAATGGGGTCAAATTGGTCATTTTATGCAAGGCAACGTATATAATTTTTTTAAATAGAAGCCCGTATTGGTTGAAATTTTGATCAACATGAGCTTACACTATGTCAAAAACAAAAAGAAGCTCTTTGCTGCCCTTATTTCAATCTTACGCAACTAGAAGAAAGGTTGTGTGGTTAATGTTTTTCCTATACTACATTTTGTGGCACTAGGATTACATGCAGAGGAAGGATTTGAGGATTACATGCCAACAGTGTTTTACTACGTTAGTGCAAACAGGGGTTTGACAACTTTAGTGCAACCTCCAGAATAGTAAGGTTATATCTCTGTAATAACTTTTTCTTTTTCTTTCTCCTTCTTTTCCTTGTTCAGCACATCATCTTCAATCTATTCAGCCTCATGGGTTGCCTTTGCCATAATATCTTAAATTTCTAAATTACTAACCTCATTGGCCATGAAGTTGTCTCAATTGTGCTCTTTATCCTTAGGAGTAGTGTCAAGTGTGATTGGAATTCCTATCACAAAAAAGTTTTGTTTTCTTACAGTGTTATAGAGCTAATTAACATCATTAGTTACATTTTTGGGTTTGATTGGCTATTCTCTTATAGAGATACCAACTAAATTTAGCCTCATACTTGTTTCATGTAGAACCTCTTCTAAATATTTCTTTGTCTACTCTTCTATCTCATCATATAATCCCATCATTATCTTCAACATTCTCATCCTTGTCCTCATCTTTGGCCTAGCTTTGTCCAAAATTCTCTTTATTTCATCAACTATGGTTAAGGTGAGGAGCTCATATAACTTTGTTTCTCTATATGTGTTATCCTATTCTAGTGAAAGTTACATCCTTACATCCATTTTTTCATAAATAGTGTTTGGAATGCTACCCTTTATCTCTAAAATATTTCTCTTGAAATTTTGCAAATACTTAACAACTGAGTATTCAATTATGGTCTGATCATTGTCAACATACTTGATGTAATATTTCTTAATTTGATCCAGTTTTTCTTCATTCTTAATCCTTGCAATGATCTTTTTCAGATCTAGTTTCCATTTCTTTTTTTTCTCTTCAATGTTAGTTTGTGTGAGTTTTGATGTTTTTTCTTCTTCTTCCTCTTTTTCATATTTTAACTTAAAAATTTCCTACCTTTATCTATCTTCTTCTATTCTATGACCTTAGCTTTCTTCTGTCTTGGGCCTTATGACTTTGCCTTCTTCCTTGTATCTCTTGTAGGTCCCTATTTAGCTAGTTTTTCTAACTTAGCAGTAGGAGGAGTCCTTGTAGATCTCCTTGTAACCTTGTGACGTTGAGGAGTAGCCTCAACTTTTATTGCCAAAATATCAGGTGTGTCTACCACCTCTACACTCTTTGTAATGTTGTCCTTGATTGGTTTTATGCTTGTGCTTCCCATTTGAACCTTTATTGAAACTTTTCTTCACTTCTTCACCACTTCCCATTATTCTTTGATAATGCCCTCCTTTTTTCCAATATTTTCCACAAATTTCTCTACCTTCATTTTTCTAGATCATTTGTATAATTATTCCCTTGTCTAAATTTCTAATTATAAGTCCCCCATATTTATGCTTTCTTATCTCTAGGTGAGACCAACATAACCTCAGCATGTTTTTCAAGAAATTCTTGGCTAACCTCATAACCAAGAGGGGTGAATAAATATCTCTCTAGGATCAATAACCTCCATGCATGCCAAATTAGTTTCAACCATAAAGCAATTTATATCTTTATACTTCTCCACAACTAACCTAGGTATTATATGCATATATTTCATCTCTATTTGAAATCCTTGAACAAACCAAATAGATCACAAATAATGTCACCTTTTTATTACATGTGGTAGTGCTCAGTTACCAAAGCATTTGTTGGTACATAATTAGTTCAAGCATGTGGGTGCATGTTTCTTTTCTTCATTATAAACACAAATTTTTTAGTTTAATCCAATGGCTTTGCTCAATCATTTATTTCGTAATCGTTTAATGTTTAATTTTGATCATACGAGCCCTATAATATCTAACGCCATAGAATTTAAGGGCTGCCAGTCAACATCTCCACATTCCATATGAGATCATTTGAACATAGGGAGATGTCCAAAAAAAAATGATTTTAGAGATAACTAAAATAAATGGGAGTACTTCAAACTTATCATAAGAAGGAAATCACTTATTATTTTATTTTTTACGTTATGGATGATTTCAACTTTCAACTTCCAACTTCACCAAAAGACCAAGGATCCATTGAAACATTGCACCATTTTGAATGCAATTGTAGTCAGTATATTCTAGGTTTAAATGTGTCAGATTATAGCAATAAGATTTTTGTAGATACACTGTTGGATATTTTTTGTGTAGATATTTTCTATTCAATAGTTTAATTTTGTTGATAAGTTATCCTTCTCTAATTTATTTGGGCAGAATTATGTGTTTTTTGTTCAAGTTACATTTGCATTGTAGGTATATTAGAATTATAGAGCACATTTTAAATATCTAATCTACTATTTTGTAGACTTCAAACCCCTATATTTTATAGTTGTACGTCCCTAAACTTTTGAAGCACATTGTATTCTATCTCAAAACTTCAATATTGCTACATCTTTAGGAAATAGTGAAGTCCAATCTTGAAAGTAAAACTTCAATTGAAGTCCAAAATATAAAGGTAATGCCAAATTTGGCTATACAACTAGTTATCATAATTGTCATTATTTAGCATAGATTTTAGATCTAGATATTTGGATTCTAGTGTGTCTCTGTGTATCAGGTAATATTAGTGGTAGAGGAATCATATCAAATCAATTGCTTAGTCATTAACATACATCTTTACATGGAAGTCGAGAAGGATATATGCTTAGGTCAATTTTTTTTTTAGTAAGCTGAATTTCATCCATTATATAGATTCCTTATAAAATATTTGGAAATCACATAGCACATCTTCTTAAAATGGCATTTGATAAATCCAAACAAAAAATTCCCTTCAGAATCTATGCTCTCTATTTTATCTTGAGATGAGGAATGTTGATCATTGCCTTAACAAGAGGAGCCTGACTATGAATAATTTTACATAACAACAACTTATTTTCTCTAGGGCTTCTTTTATCTCTATGGTAAGTTTACACCTTTGATCCTTGCTTCACTAGATTGAAATTGCAAGCAACATATTCTAGGGTCACTGTATGAAAGCTAATATAATGCAATAAACTCAATTTCCAAGACTGCTAGCCATTAATGTGGGAGCCTAATTTCTCCTCACTTCTAAGATTAGAATAACAACAAATTTAGTATTGAGCACAACACTTTACATGTTATAGATTCTTTTTTATCCATTGATACTTGTAACTAGTCTCCTTAGGGGAAGTGGCTATATACACATCATTTAAAACATATAAACCATTGGCATGATAACCATCTGCAATTAGTTTCTATTTAAAAGCTATTTAGTTTTAATAAACTAGGGTAATACATTAGCAATGAGTAAGAGTTTTGATAGCTATCTTCATTGTACACCATAGGTTTAGTGTTGAAGCATGTAGTAATTCATATTTTTTATACTATTTTAATTTTTTTAAACTATTGTTAATAGAAGTAAAATTGAGTTGTTTATTCATAAATCTGTATTCTACAACTCTTTTAAATAGTTTATTTTTATTCAGAGGGTTCCCAAGCTACTATGCAATCTCATATTTGTAAGCTGCAATAAAGATTTATTTGTCATTCTATAGAACCAGAGTATACTTTGTCATTTTTCAATAAAGATTTATTTGTCAATGTTTTTTGAGGTATTTGTCAATAACAACCAATTGGTTAACTCAATATCATTCTTGAGTTGAAAGTCACCTTCATAGTATAAACAATAATTTGGATGCATGTTTACCTTTTTCCTCTCCTCTAGATCATGAATAATTTGGGTTTCTACTCTTTTTTGTTCCTTGGATGGGAATTTATTCTTTTTTTTTCTGCCACAAATAATGAAGAGGATGAGTATTTTACTCTTTTTTCTTCCTTGCAAATAATGACTATGAATACTAGTTTACTCAACTTTGAAAACCTCTTTGAAACAAAACTGTAGGAAGATAGATCAGGAGCAAAGCCTAATTTGGTTGATAAGCATTGAACAAGGATTTTGGAGTATGGGACTATAAAATATTGCTTACTTAAAGGTGTGGTTTTAGAAATTGTGGTTTGAAATGTGTTTCTTTGGATTCTCTTAAAATGTCTAATAATTTATCATTATAGAAATGAGAATCTCAGACAAAGAGTTCCAAAGTACTTGAATTATTTTCTCCTATTAGGGATCTTGATACTTGAGGTTTGAGGTCACTAACATGAGCTTACCCTTAAAGGCTTGCATGTTTAGTAAAACTTTGATGGGGATTCCTAACTCAAACCTTGAAATACCAAGAACCTTGAACTTAAAAATTTTAAAGTTTTCCTTTTTCCCATGTTGAAAGTTGGTTGCTATAGGGGACTTTAGGACATCTCTGAGATAGCACAGGGATGTTGGGGATGGGCTTGCATCCCCTTGGGATTTCCCAATGAGGAGGATTCCTAGGAGACACCCCCCAAGGGCAGGAAGGAGGATGTCCGGTCCTTATCCTGAGAAAATCCCTTTTCACTAGACACAGTATAAAACATTGGAAGGATCAACAGTTCATGGGATACTCAAAGCAAAGTGTATCAGAAGATTCCTAACAATATGGTAACAACACAAAGTAGTTAAAGATTGCTTTCAATATTCAGGTCCAATCTGTCTCTTCACCAATGACTTAGATTAAATCATTCTACAACTTTGCACCAAAGTCCAGACAACTTGCCTACAGTTATGAGTATATGAATACACATATCTCCATTGCTCCAGTCAAGGATTAGTGTCTTGATTCAGCTACCATATTGAATGTGGCAGAATTATGAACATGATAGTAAACCAATCAGAACTATTAACCCAGGGCTATTAGAAAAGGCCAAAATTAAAACACTCTAACTATTGCGTCAATACATAATTAGGAATCACTAATGAGTGATACCAAACATCTTCCATGAAGTTTCAATAAAGCTACAACATACTTATCACCTAGCTAATTTTATAGTAGTGTGTGCTAAATAGTTCAACAGTGTTTCAAACTTCCTATTTGTACATGCAGCTAGAAGTATGATAGTCTTACATCTCCAGAGGATATATAAATAATAGTCTCAACTGATGAAAATATTAACAAGACACTAGATAGTATATAAATGTACCAAATTTCTTCTTGTGAATTGTCCATCAAGATAAACTTCCAAATTTATGATACTCTTGTTATCCAACATACACATTTTTCTTAGAATCATAACAAATACTGTTACAAAAGTCCTAGAACTTGGGTCTAAAAAGAAAAAAATTAACTTAATTAGAGGATATAGAAACTTATAGACTATAAACAACAGGTATGTTTTGGACAACCTAGCTTTTCAATTGGGGACCTAGGTCCCTACCTAAACAGCTAGTATGATCAAGTTCCCATATAAATAACTAGTGTATTGATCACAAGATACTGGCTGTATCGACTAGGCCATAGATTCTTGTTTAGTAGCAAGACCAAGTTACTTTGCAGGCACTTTAGCATTGTATAGGTTTTTGGAGTTTAGATTTCATTCTTCTATTATCTTGGCTTTCTTTATGTATGTTTTACAGTTGTAGTCACACCATACATACATGCACATATCACAAACATGGTTATTACCACAAAGATAAACACTCGTGTTGATGACAATATGTCATGTGGATCACTTGGATTCATACTGCATGACACATTTAGGCATAACACCATCATCGATGAACCACATTCATGGGTTCCTTTAGGGGGGTATTGTCCATGGGGGCTAACTTGTAGGCTCCATACCCATAAGCAAAAGATGAAAACATATGGCCCTAGCCAATTGGGCTGAATTTCCTTCTTTGACTAGGTGACACATTTACATTCCTTTGGATTTGAAAAGAATGAGATTACCTACCTTAAAGTTATGAGAAAGAAAATTTTGATTATATCGTGTAGAGAGTGCTTTCTAATAAGCTCAAAGGCATAGAGTATGTTCATCCAACATTTTTAACTCGTGCAAATGATTCATACTATTAGTGTCTTCACCAATCACTCCTTTAAGGGAGACACATAATGATGGTATCTCTATTATAGGGAAATGATAGCATTGGCTCTGTATACTAGGCTATAAGGAGTAGATCATGTATCTATAGAGACACTAGTGCAATAAGCCCAAAAAGCATAGATTAATTGGGTATGCCAATCTCTCCCATTCTTAGTTACAAATGTTTGAAATATTTTCTCAATGGTCTTGTGAGAGGCTTCTGCCTAACTATTAGATTGAAAATAATAAGGTATAGAGAAGTGATCTAGGACACAAAATATTTCTGTAACTATTTTACCTCATTTTAAAAATATGTCCTATTATTTGAGACAATAGTGGAAGATAAACCAAAATGAAATTAGATATTGTCTAGTAGGAATTGATAAATAATTTCAATGATGGTAGACCTTAATGGAATCCCTTCCACCCACTTACTAAAATACTATGAGGTCATGATGATAAAAATATGGCCTTTAAATAGTGGCAGAGATATTTTTCCAATTATATCTAAACCCCATGTCTAGAAGGGCCATGGAGAGTTTTGAGCTTAGTGAGCTTGTCCAAGAGCTTAAATCAAATTTCTATGTTGTTGGCATTGTGAGTACTCTTAATAAATGAAAAGGAGTCTTTCTCCATAATTTTATAATAGTATTCCACATGAATTACCTTTTGAACTATGGCCTTACCACCTAGATGTTCTCTAGTGGGGCCTGAATGAGCCTCTTAAAAAATGAGTGGTATCTCACCCTTGGTTAAGTATCATTGGAGGAGACCATTATAGGATCTCCGATACAAGATAATTGATAAGACAAGATAGCAACCAAAGCCTAATATAAGCATTTTCATCAACTCTATTAGGGAATTTTTTTCTCTTTAGATACCCATAGATCCAAAAAACCATTCTTTTGAGTCTACATGTACATAAATGGGATCACCAAGGCTTGGCAATTCTGATACTACATGAGATCTCAACACTTGTAGCACAAATTGATATGCATTGGTGATGATTTTGGGTTAGACCAAAGAGGGTAAACTAGCCTTTGCATCTACATACCAATTTTCTCTCTTTGAAATACTATCTATGGTGTAGTAATAGAATTGATTAAGATCAATGCTAATTCTATATACTGAGACAACCTAGATTGGTTCCCCTTAAGTTGTTATTGGATTCACTATCAACATACAATTTCTATGTATATGAAGGCTTCTAATCTCTATAGGAATCATGACATGTACCCGCATGATTAGGGCTTTGTACTCAATGATATAATTTGTCTAGTGGAATTCTAGGTAAAATGAACAAGGAATTAATTTTCCTTCAAGGGATATCAAAATCTCAAAATAATTGGAGCTTGCACCCCTTTGACACTTATATATGTCATGTACTTTCATCCCAAAGATATCACTGTAATGATGGCATTATGGTAATTGCTATCTTGCATTTTGGTGTCATATGTTTTAAACACTTGATGGAATTAATAAAGAAGCATTTGTAAGTTCTCTGACATTATTATCTATTACATTTCCTGTATATTCTTGTATACATTAACCTACACCCTATGGAGCAAACATGGGTTTTCCAAAAACCTACTTCCATCTTGGGATGGATCGAATTCAAGATTCACGATGTGCTTCATTCCTTAGTTTATGGAATTTTCAAACATGTGAGGTCTCAATCCGAAACAAATTTGTAGAGAGGTCTTGGTAATATTTTTGCATTCTATGTGTAATATTTTAATTGTTAAAACAACCCAATAAGGGTAAAAGGAGAAGCCAAAATTTGAAGGAAGATACACCTAAGTCTCTTAGATCAGTTAAAAACTAAAAGTATTACTAAAATATCTTACATACATTGCCTTCTTTTATGACCTAACTTTTGATAAATTTCATATATAATAATGACTATTGCATGCCTTAAGTATTCAATCAATGCAATTGGACTAGATTTATCTTCATAAAATCACATCAGTTTATTTTCTAAGCATCATGCTACATGGATACTAGATAATTGAACCTTGACGAGTAAAATGCCTGACCTATGATCCTTTTTAGTGATGAAACTCAAGAAAAGAAATTTCTTTTCCATTTGGTAAAAAAAAAGAAGTTTATTCATTAAAAAATCATATGATTTTTCTATTAGATCATATTTTTGTTCTAGATTGGGCTATTCTCTCTAAAAAAAGAATCTTAGACCTATTTGAAATTGACAAGCAATTTTTGCTACATTTTGAATGATCAAATATCAATAGTGTAAAACTTCTAAGATTTTGTTTTTAGTTCATCTGCCATACGCAAGAGATGGTTGATGTCAATCAATGGATAATGTTGAAGCAACTTCAGATTTGATGTAAAATCACCAGCCAACAAGTAGCTTCTTACGCACATTAGCATAGCATAGCATATGCAGAGTAATATGTCCTGCAGTAATAGAGTAGGCAATGCCCAGTCACCAAATAGCCTAAAATTTTATGCAAAAATGTGATACACCTTAGAAGCATTGACTCAAGCTCTCTAATATGCTAGCATCTTTTATTTTATTATCAAGAAAATTAATAGAGCACATATTATATTTATTTAGTTTTTTGGGTATTTGATAGCTTATAGCTTTTGTAAAACTCTAATTGAAACTTTGTGTAAATGATTAATAGAAGATTCTCTCTTTCAGATGGAAGATAGAAACATACCATAGGCCCATAAGGATTTCTTAGAAGTGAGTCGCAAATCCTTATAACATCAAGGAATCTAAACTCTTGTGTGAAAAGTAGTGTAATCCACCTGAATGCATAAAACTGAGGGTTAACCTACACAATACAAGCAAGAAGAAGCACTAATATGTTTCGATATTTTAGTCATCTTTATTAGTTGATGCATTAATCACATTACTCATTGCTATCAGGATTAGTCAAGGCATGCTGCTATTAGCACCTAAGTAACTTTCACCTTGTGACATCTCTTTGAGGCATTTTGCAAATAATTAACATACATTGTCTATAAATCCACATTTTACAAACACCTAGGCCTTCTAGAAATTATAGGATCATTTTAGTTACATTTGAAAACATTAATTGAAAAAAACCATATGTGTAGATATAAACATTAATCACAACATGTCCAATTTATTTGCAAATATATTTTCCTGTGAAGAAAGACCACACCTGACAATATGAATGTTGAACAAAATAATGAGACAATGGTTGCATTGTGGGCTCAGTTTCAAAGAAAATCTAATAAATTTTATTGTACTTGCAAAAAGTGTAAAGGCTTAAAGAATTGAAGAATTCTAATCACAACAGCCCAGAGTCATTATAGGAAACATGGTCATGTTGAAGGGGGCCATGATTTTCATCCTTTGTTGAATCTAGATTTCCTACTAGAGGAACATGGAGGTGTGAATATCCAAGCTAAGGATAACACTCCCATGGAAGAAGATGATAATGTGCCAGAGGACATGATTGAAGAAGATGGTATTGGGGCAGGTGATGAAGAGGCTAACAATGATGGTACTAGCAAATCTAATAATGATGATGAAGATGGTCTTGATATACCTTTACTTGAGAAGGCACAAGAGCCCTTATACAAAGGCTCCCAAACAACTCTACTCTCAGCTATAGTGTTGTTGGTGAACTTAAAGGTTATGAATAGTATATCCAATGTAGCAATGTCACGTATGGTAAGGTATGTCATTTTTGTGATCTTCAATGTTAGCATACAATTCCTATTCATTATATTAACAATGCATATTTGTTGTTGTAGGTTGATTAGTGAGTTTTTCTTACCACCATCAAATATTTTTCCTCGTTCATACCGAGAATTATCTAACATTATGAATTAGGTTGGAATGAAGTATTAAACAATACATGCATGTCCCAATGATCACATTCTATATTATAAACAACATGAATTTGCAAAAAAATGCCTTGATTGTCATATTAGTAGACATTGGTCAGATCAAAAAAAAAAAAAAAGTGCCTCACAAAGTTCTTCGGTACATTCCCATTATTCCACGTCTTCAATGGTTATTCATGTGTGCAAGCTTGGCACAATTTATGGATTACCATCCATGCAATAGAAGTTAAGATGACATTATGCAAATTCTTGCCGATGGTTTTGCATTTAAAGAGATAGAAGAAACATGGTCACACTTTAAAGAAGAACCTCATAATATGAAGCTTTCATTAGCAGCGGATGGTGTCAATCCATATGGAGATATGTGATCTGTTTACTCAGTGTGGCCTATTTTTGTTATTAACAATAATATTCCTCCTTGGATGTCCATAAAGAGGGAGCACATAATGTTGTCAATGATTGTGCCAGGTATTTTTTCATTTTATAGTTATCTAAATTAATTTGTAAATAGTGCATGAAAATGGTCATAATAATTATGTAATGTTTATGTTCATTCAATTGCTAGGTAAATACCAAGTTAAAGATATGAACGTGTATATTCAGCTCCTAATTGATGAGTTGTTGAAGTTATGGAATGACATCACTATGTATGACATCTCTAGAATGATAGGACATTAACAATTTCAATTCCATGCAATACTTTAATGGACAATACATGATGCCCCTGGGCTAACTCATTTTTGGGGTATGTTATATTGTTAATATCACATATTGTTGGTCTATTATAGTGCTTACACATTACTATCAAATGTTTAAGTTGTGCATGATAATTGTACATGATCCACTTATACATGATCTTTTAGGTCTTCAAATAAAGGGAAAATTCACATGTTTAGTTTGTGGTCCGAAGATGAAATCTCATCATTTAAGAACTTTAGGGAAGCAAGTGTTTGATGAGTTTAGACACTTTCTCCACAATAATCATAGGTATTGAATTGCTGAAAAACATCTTTTCAATGGGAAAGAAGAGACATCATCAAGGCCACAAAGAATGACACCTCATTTATGGAAGTTGGAATAAGATCGACTAAATCGTTGAGGTAATATCCAATTTGTCGTCTGAAGTTTAAAATTTGTGTTTTGATATTGTCTTATATTTAGTAATGTTGTAATTGATGCTTGTGAATGTCGTCAAGGCATCAATGACCAACTTCCTAGAGGAATGAAAATTATCCTACTCAATTTAGTAGGTTACCATACTACAAGGATCTCCCAATTTTTCATTTGTTTCATGCTATGCATATTGGAAAGAATGTAACAGAGAAACTATAGAAAATGTTGGATGGAAGGCATGATAGAGAATAAATTTTCAAAATTTGTACTGACATTCATGAATCCAATCATGCACTAAAAACTTTCACTGAATCAAATAGTAATGGTGAACACATAAATACAAGTGCCCTTCCTTGGTTATTAATGAAGCAACAAAGTGATGCATTAAAAGAAGTCATAAAAAAAAAAAAATTTCCAATAGGATTTTCTGCAAATATAAGCACTCTTCTATCAAAGAAAGGTGATTTTGGGTTAGAGTTGAAAACACATGATTGACATACCTTCGTTAAGGTAAGTCATGTTCTCTATTTATAGTATATTTGTAAGATTGAATGTACTACCTATTGCATTATTTAATAATATATTGCAATGATCATTTTTAATGATTGCAGTTCATCATGCCTCTATCCCTTCCACAATAGTTTGACAATAGTATTAAACAAGTTATATATAATTTTGGAAAATACACAAGGTTAGAAGTGTTTTTTCTTAGATTTGTAGCTTTTTATCTGAATTCTATTGTATAATTTTATTTGAAATCTTGTTTATGTATTTTTGTGTGTTGAATATATTTTAGGTAGTTATCATCTAAAAAAATTTACAAAAAAGATATAAAATATTGGAAGAGAAAAATTTCACAGCTTATGTGTGAAATACAAAAGTGTTTACCTCCAACCTTTTTCAATGCTCAAGAACACTACCTCATACATCAAGTTGAGGAGATTGAATTGTGTGGACTTGTACAAGCTAGATCAATGTGGATGGTTGAGAGGCACTTGAAATTTATGAAGGGCTTGGTTCGACAAAGAGCATATCCTAAGGGTTCTATGATAGAGGGATATATGATATACCAGACCATGGTGTACATTACTGAATATCTTCCAAAGTTTGTAGTAGATATCCATGTAGATCACATTTGGGATCCCAACTCTAATGATAAATTCAAAGGGGAGTACCTGACAAGGAAAGGTAGATTGAGGAGGGTGAGAGGTAATTATAAGTTTTTTTTTTTGTAGTTTAATAATTCTTATCCATCATCAAAATATATAAGTTGTTTCTAACTGGTGTAATTGTATTCTTTATAGTTGGTCGTGAGTGGGATGCACTACACTTGTATATTGCAAACAATCTTGATTGGATGACAGTATGGATTGAAAAGTCTCAAGAAAATGGTCACTCATTAACCTGGGATGGTGTTGTATCATTGGTTAAAGAAGCTCATCATAATGGAGATCCCAATGTTACACAAATGGTACTTGATCTAATATATGGCTTAAGAGATACAAAGGTACACATAAGATTACTAATCATGAGACATAAGTTTAATATGAACTCACAGATCAATGCAAATAATCTTGACATGTTTGAATAATTGCAGGTCAAACACCAAAAAGCTATGTACTACCATGGCTATAGATTCCGCATAAAAAAATTAGATGAAACAAAGAAAACGTGTGATTCCAAGATAAGTGTTATCTTCGCGATCACCAATATTTCATCTAGAACTGACATACATCCTCAACGATATGAAAATTGATACTATGGCATTTTCGATGATTTACTTGAGTGTGACTTTAATTCATTCAAAATAGTTCTATTTGTCATCAAATGGTTTAGGTTACGATTGAATTGAAATGATCCTGATAGGATTGTTATTGAACATGATAGTGGATTTACTATGATTAATACAAGGTCATTTGAGCCAGTCAGAGATGAGCCCTATGTTCTTCCAAGCCAATATGAGCAAGTGTTTTACTTTGGTGTTCCACACAAACCAAGTTGGTCATTTGTGGTTAGACATGACCCAAGAGGAAGGCCAGTAAAGTATAATGTGATCGAAGAAGAAGAAATTGAAGAAGCAGATGAGGAAGTAAATGATTATTAGGAACAACAGTTACCCAGTGACGAAGATGAAGAAGATGGTGATGATTTTGGTCATGCTAATGATAATGGCAATAATGATGATGATGATGCTAATGACGATCATGATCATGGGGATGGTCATGGTGATGATGGTCATGATGATGATGGTGATGAAGATGATGATGATGGCAATGAAGATGGTGGTGGTGATGATGATGATCAAAGTGACAAGTACGATGATGGTGATGATGATGATGATGATGATGATGATGACATGGATGAAGATCATGATGATCAATGAAATGTCTAGGTAGGATCAATGTCAACTATGATGGGGTCTTGTACGAGCAAACTTTTCTTTCTAAATCATATGTGCACATATAAACATTAAGTAGAACATGTCAAATATTTTTTTAGATATACACATTAGTTACAATAAATTTTTAACTTAAGAAAAATGATTTACATATACAATCTAATTTATTATTAATATTTTTTTTGGGTAAGTCTATTACTTTAATTTTGCTACTGATTTCTAAGACTTACTAATTTTTTTCACAGGGCGATATGGATGCACCATCTTAGACACCTTTAGTAGAGGTAAACATTAATTATTGTAAATTTTAATGTTAATATAGAGAAAAATGTCGTATTATTATGTTCTTTTCTTTATGTATTTAGAGTTATTTTGATGAAATTTTACTGATATTTGATGTCACAAATGATAGGAAAAAGCTAGAATTACCACTAATCAAATGTGATCTAAAATATGGGCGTCATATCTACATAACATCACCCTTAGTACCAACCCTGTGTTCATCACCCAAAAAATTAAGCAAAGATACACTGATGAACTTGTTAACATTATCATTGAGGGTGATAGAAGTGAGGAGAAAGAGGCACTAAGAACAGAATTGGACAGTAGAATCCAATCTTTGTAGGTAAGCAGTAATTCAACTAAAGAAATAATAGAAGTTCAATAGATATGAATATTTTATACTATCTTATGGATCATGATCTCTAATTTTATGTATACTTGTTTAGACATATGTGCCAGTTGTGACATCACATGGTGAACATGGTGATGGTTGTTACACACAACCTTCGTGTAAGTAGCACTTTGTTTGTTTTCATCAACATGATAACACTTACCTTTTTTTTTTGTGGACATTTCTAGCTAGTATCCCATTTGATCTTTATCCATTGCAAATGTCTTTGCTAACAATATTGTATTCTTTAGCTCATGATGAAGTGTAGACTCCTCCTTCGGTTGGTAGTCCACTATTGCTTGGTGCATTATTGAAAACAAGGACCATGCAAACATCCTCATCTATGCCCACTAGAACTGGTAAAACCTTGTTTTTCTATATTTTGTAATTTATTTGTACAAGTTGATGAACAAAAAAGTAGCATATCAGTGCTTAAATGATGTCTACAGAAGCTTGCATACACACAAACACATGCATACACACACCATGCTTACATACATACATACATATATATACACCCACACATAGAGAGACATGGAGATAGGTAGGGAGGTAGCCTTTCAATTTTTTCTTGTATACCTTTTCCTCATGACTTCTCATTTTCACTTTCGACATTTTTGGGCTCATGACCCTTGACTATTTCTCCCTGTAAGATGTTGGTACCATTTGTTCCTATCTCTAGTTGTTGGTTTCACATGAAACATTTAATCTCTACATGAATTCTCATTTTATAATTTTCCTACTAACTTTGTGTTGAAATTACCAATAAGAATAAAGCCTTGTGGTGTGTCATCCACACCACATTTAGTGTAGTTATAGAAATTTATGAAAATTTGTTTTTATCACCTTTTTCTAGCTGCTTGAAGAGTGTTAAATAAGTAAAATTAACAACTTGAGGTCTATAAAAGTACCAAACTACTGGTTGCAAGTTGCGTTTGGTCTCCACTTATTTAAACTTGAAGCTGCTGCACAATATTTGTTAACAATAGTAATGGCATATATAATTGATAAAATAATGATAGTTGTTGATGGAATTCTATATAAGTTAATGTACATCATATGCCTTGAATTCTTTGGCCTATCAAATACTCTTGTTTCAAATACACTCCAAACTTATGGGTCATCTGGATGCTTTTGTGATGCATTTACTTTTTAGAATTGCCTTGAATAGCACAATCACTCATCTACATTTTATTGAAAGTAAGAAGCTCAAGCACCTAAGGCATTCTGCTTAATACAACATCCTTATGCACATGAGCTTTAAGCTTTGAAGTATGTTTGCCATTGTGCTATAGATGATTATGTGGTTAAAGCCTACAAGTAAAATAAACTCTCAATTCTATAAGATTATAGTTTCCAATTTGAACTACTTTACTAATGTTCTAGATTTTGTAGCCCATTGGTTATGCTTCTCTTTCATGCTAGGCTAGAAGTTATCTCCATTCATGATAAAAAATATTCATCTTATATACTTTTAGTTCCTTTGTATTGTGAAGCTCTTAAAGCTTTGGAGACATTTTTTCTCATTTTAGTTGTTATTAGTGTGAATTCAATTTGAGTTATAGTGAGGTTACTAAAGCTCTTGAACTTTGAATGCCATCAATGGAAAGTAAGCTTCCTCATTAATCTCTTTCTATAGTTTTTACATGCTATACAATGTGGTAGTCTTGACATTTTTTTTTTTCCAACTATTGTATCTTTTAGCGATTCTGGTTTGGCATGCCTATTTGTAAGTGTTGATTAAAGATATGTCATTTGGATTATATAGATTCCTCTTGTTTTGCAGATGACATTGACATTATATAGATGTCTAAATTTAGTTGATCTGTTTGAGTTGCAACTGAATTTGCCTATTTTTTTTAAGGAAGTGTAGCGGAGGTTAAAATCTTTATTCTTTTCCATTCTTACTAATCAAGGTTTTAGGGGTGGCATTCTTCTTGTGTAATTCAAGGGAGAAGATTATTTATAGTTTACACCCTTTGGTAATCTATGTTTGTGTCATTCACAAAAATTATTGTACTATCTTTCTCTCTTCAATTCCTACATGGAGTTCCCTCAAAGACACTGCCATGCCAACCTAGGATATAATACGAGTATTGTTGAGCAACTTTATAATCATAGGTAACAAAGATAAGTAGTAGACGATGGTTAGACATAGAAACCTATTAAGTAAATTCAAAATATAAGGTCTAGAAATATGGTTCAAGTGTTTCCTACATTCCCTTTCATCCAAACTACAAGTGCTTGGGGCTCCTATCCTGGCCTCAGTCTACTTTACCTTGGCTTTGATACCAGGGTAAACTTTTCTATGTACCAGCTAGGAGTTGAACTAAGGACCACCAAGTTGATGCTGGGATGATCTACCACTGAGCTACAAGCCCTTTTGGTGACCAATCCATCTATGGTCACTAGAGACTAAAGCTTCTAAATCTTCCACATTTTATTTAGATTTCATTTTTAGGATGTACGTGCGAATGTAATGATCTCAATTGATAGATCTAGAATCTAGTATTTAAAGAAGAGAATCCCTTGGGAATAAAAAATTACCAAAATTTTGATCGCTTCATTGTACTTCCATCCCAAGGGATTATACAAAATGATTTCCTAAATATATAACAATGAAGAAATTTACAATTCAATTAGTCAATGTAATATGATTAGAATGAAAAGCCACTGCAGATGAATTAAAACTATGTTAAATCAAAATATAAATGAAAACTATGCTAGACTCCTCTTCAAATTTGGGGCAGTAGTTGATATTCATACGAGGGCACTGTGAAAGCATCATGTTACTGCCAGAGAAGCAAAAAAACTATTCAAATAAGAATGTTATTTGTGTATGCTTATGAGAATTCAAACTGAAAGTATGAACTTCTATGTTCACTTCTTACTTTGAAATAGCAACCGCTTCATGGAAACAAATCCTACACTATCTAGTCCAATATTAGGCATCATGTTTTGGAAAACGTACTTGTTCAAGTTCTATTTTATCCCTTGAAATACTTTTTGAATCTGTTTCTTCAAATAAAATTTCCTTTTTTGGTTCTATCTGAGCTCTTGATTTTCCATTCATAAGGTAGACTAATGTTGAGCTGACTATAATCTCAGTCTACAAAGGAACATTAACCAAAAGTATACTTCAATGTCATGCTAACAAGGGATCGTTAATTGATAACTTGTCACTTGAACAACCTACATGACTACTGTAACTAAAAAAAATTAAACTTTGATAAAATTACATAAGTAGCAATACAGACTTCAAATATTGTCTAGTTTAAACCTCTAGGGAACCACGTGAAGGACGTGCAGCATAATCATTGGCCACATGTTGTTTTGAAGTACCAACTATTGCATCATGGTGTTGTGAAACTACCATTGCTTCTTCCAAAGAATAGGTGTTAGGTTGTCTCTTATTTCTACCCACTAGAAACTCTAACTCCTTTGCTGCCTGTAGAGATTACTTTACAAATATATTTACAAAATGAAGGTACATTGTCTAGATTGAATGATTTTCCAAAAACGTGATCTTATTAATAAGATAAATGGAAAGAAAATCCTTAATTAAATCCTTAATGGAATGTGAGGAAAAAACATTTTTGCTAGTCAATTTCTTCAATTTGATTATATCCATAAGTATTCATATGTATTTACATCTAAAATCTATTCTAGGAAAATATACAAGAGTTTCTAAGCTTGATTAAGTTGTTTGGATATTATTGACTGCACCTTTCATAGTCTCTGGTATTGTCTTCTTCTCTATTATTATAATTTACATTTTTTCTAGGCAGCAATTTAATTGGTCATATTAACAAAGTGTGACTGGTGGCATCTCTCTGTCGTTTAATTCATTTGGTGTTTTCTTTAATTGTCATGATGCTTCAGTTGATAGACCAACATAGAGTAGTAATGCTAAAGCTGATCCATTTCTTGGAGCAATTCGTGTGATTAGTACTGGTTCATATGAAGGTACATTATTGCTAAATAAGAAAACTATGTTTCCGTTAAAAGAACAAAAGCTTCCAGGTGCTTTAAAATTATTTTTATTTAAAGTGTAAATTTAATTTATTTTTACATCACTCATTTTGGACTGATAAATTCTTTATGTTTTTGTAGGTAATAATGTTTTCTTTGAACATCTTTTTCATATGACATTGAGACTATTCAGACCCACCATACGTAAAAGGTACACAGTTTCATATCATTGCTACATAATTTTTCTTTTCTTCCATTTATTGTAATATATTAAAGTTATTGATCTAACAATCTATTTTTTTTTAAAAAGGTGGAATTTACAAGCTATGGAATTAAAAATCAGCTGATTGCATCTTTTGATAAGAAATTTGGAAAAAATATTTTTGACACTGGCCTACTTCTCAAAAGAGTAGAAAAGCATATAAAGACTATGAGGGATCAATATAGAAGGGCTCTTAAGGATAACCCAAAGTATGACCGTCCTCCTATGATTCCACCAATGGAGTGGAATGAAATAATAGAAGATGCAAAGGAGAAAAGGCTATGTGGAGATAGGGATAATAAAGTAGCATAGGGCAAAAATAAGTATGTCATGATAGAATTAAGTACATTGTAATCATGTACTAATTATTGATATTTGTAAATATATAATCTAAGATGTTTGAAATTGTTCATAGATTGTAGGACACATTTGTGGCTACAAAAGTGAGACTAGAAAAGTTTGGCCAACACACACTTGGCTCTGGTGGCTATATGAATCTCCAGTCTCGACTTGTAAGTAGGAGCAATGAAATTTCATATATATTTTTAATATAATGTTGCAAACAATTTTATTTAGTGAAACCATACATACAAAATTGAGGATATTAAGAAAAATTTACAGGGCACAAAATTCAATGTGGAGGTCACAGATGAAGATAGAAAACTTTCCTTGAAGGAAGGCTATAAAGTTGTGGCTACACGCCTACACAAAGAATTTGTAACCCTTGCCCAAGAATCTAGTGCACCAAATGATATCTCATAGGTAAATTGGTCAGATGAAAAGTAAATGAAATTGAATAGTTGAGAAGATTATTTTTTGGCATTAGTTTTGAATGTAAATTGACTACATAACAATGTGCATAACATTTTATTGCAGCCTTAATATCTACCATAGAACTTTCTCGTGACGAAGGCCATAATGTGAATTATAGTGGTGGAGGTATTAATTTGCTATTGGAAATTAATTATGAAATTATGAATACAATTTATATCTTCAATTGCAATTTGACGTGTATCCTTTTTTTGAATATTTTAGAGCATGTTGAACATCATGCTAAAGGAGTGGAGCATGTTCCAAGTGTTCAACATGTTGACATGGCAGTGGATCAAAATGTTAATGTACATGAAGTGGCATTGTTAGGTAAGAAAAATGCATGTTATGTTGTGCTAGTACTTAATTATAGACTTGTAACAGTTAAAAAAAGAAAAAGAGTATGCCAATTTATCCCATTCACTTGTTCTTGCAACAGAGACCCCTTTAGTGCAGTAGCCTCCTGCTCCTCCAAAGAGAAGGAGCCATTGTAATTTGAAATTAATATACCAGAAGAGGAGGAGAATGATGCAGATATGGATGCTCCTATGAGCGCTTTTCTTAAGAGAGCTCAGAAAAAAAAAAAGAAGAAATGATGTTTTAAAAGTCTTCTTTGATAAACCTTGTTGGATAATGAAAGAACTTTGTTTTAAGTAATTATGTATGAATGATTCGTATTAATACTGATTTTTATTTTATGCTAATGAATATTGTTATGTCTTAATGAAGTCTTGATTAGTATTGTGTATTAATGAAATTTATATCATATTAATGAATGTTATGTGATTGTATTGATTGAATGTTATAGTTCATAAATGGATGAATGAATGAATGAAGTATGCAATTAGATTATAATGGGTACTTTATATTGATGTTAGGGGGAGGGAGGTGAGGCTAGATGAGATTCCACCTTCACATGGTTGGCCTTGTTAAGTAGAGAATATTATAGTATTCTTGAAACAAAGTGAAGCTCAAACTAACATAAAATGGACACTTTGCATGTGGTAGGTCTAAAATGATCCACGACTACTGCTGCCCATAACATGAATTTGTGAAATACATTCTGATATCACCAATTTCAACACTCTAATTGAACCATAGTAGTGGCCTATAGTCTCACCATGAATTTTGAGTAATGCCTCAGTCCCAATCCTTATTGAGAATCTTGTCTTTTAGCATATCTTTGACAAAACCTAGTGCAACTTTTGACTCACAAGAAAAGTTGACCTTAAGTCTCATGTTGGAGACATGACCACATGCTTTTACCTCCTTTCCCTTCCTTGAACTATATACTTGCTCACCATCCCTTAGAAATGGGTTTAGTATCAATGTTCTTGCCAATCCTCCTTAATTGATGTTTCAGACATGCCTCATGCAAAGTGTAAAATTTTTAGACATGCCTCATGGCAACAATTTTAGGTTCTTAAAAAATATAATTACTTAACACACACCTATCAATATGATCATATCTAACAAACTCATGGTGCCTAAAAACATAGGTGTCTTTAAAGATCAATATGAGAACTTTGAATTGACTGGTGCCCTTAAAGATCAATACAAGAACTTTTAAATGACTATAGATGGTGTGCCTTTAAAGATCCATGCAAGCAACAAGACCTTTGAACTGACTATAGAGGGCCATTATAGGTTCTTGAATGATTCCTTCATTATCAATATAATGTGCTCCATGATCGTAGGTCACTTGCAATGAGGAGGCTGAAAGAAGAAAAAGAGGTAAGTCTAAAATCACTTCTTGGGATAGAATGGTTTAAAAAATGAAAAGCAATTTCAAATGCACAAGAAGATGCAGGGCTTGAGATAAAAGGACCTAGATGTGAAGGCATACATAGATGAGTTCTACAAGCTTAGCATGAGATCAGGTTTGGAAGAAGAGGAAGTTGTTAAAGTTGCAAGGTACTTAGGAGGTTTGAAATTTAGCATTCAAGATGAGTTTGCTACTACTAATCCTAGAAGTGTGAAAGAGTGTTACTAGATGGCTTTGAGGATAGAGGAAAAGTTAAAGAGGAAAAGTGAAAGGCACAAAAACACAAGGGGAGGATCTTCCATGAGAGGAAGAGAAAAAAAATGGTGGTATGCAAGTTTTTTATGGAGAAATGAGGTGAAATGACCACAATAAGGAAGGCAGGTTGAAATCAGGGTTGGGGAGGGCCTTTATAAGTTATATATTGTTTTTTTCCCCTTGTAGTGTGGAGCCATTTTTTGGATGCTTGTAGCATTGGGTAAGCCTGCATTTGCCAGGGTCCAGCATAACACCTCAGTCACTTGAATATATTTGTGACTTACATGCATTTCACTCTACCAAATATATTCTCTCTGTGTCGTATCTTCAATTTATTTGACAATCTCTTTTTGAGAATGCTATTTCAATTGGGATTTAATTTATAGCTATTTTCATGGGCATTTGTGGTGATCCTAATAGGAGTAAGATATAGTAGATATTCATTTGAAATTGTACCAAACACTTGCATTTTTTATCTTAATTTGCTAGATGATATTATCATTATTAAGTATAGGATACGAGCTTGAGGGAAGTGGGACTAATTTACAAGACATTGAAATCAAATGTATATGTTTCTACAAAATCCATTATGAACTTGTAATCATATATTCCATACCATATAGGTGGGAAAAAACTAAAAGCTATTGTATTTCTTCATTGTAGTTTTAGGGCCAAATGAAATATTCTTGTAGTTGTGATTAAAGCAAAGTTTTGTTGTTGTAGTTGTATGAACGAGTAAGAAATACTGTGGAATCTCCAAGTTTTTTGACCAAATTAAATACCTTAACTAAAAGTGGAGAATTCATAGTTGATGACCCAAGATTAATTGAGGTTGAAGGTTAGTAATGTGTTTCTTCATGTAATTGCTCTTCTTCCAAATGTAAACAATGCTATTTATGTGTTTGGAGCTTGTATAGATGCTCTGAAGCATTTACATAATCTATAAAATATTAATGATGGTTAGTGAGAGAATGAATAGGATGTTTACAATGTTTATGCTCTCAAGGGATACAATGGTTAATGTAAGCCTAGAAGACCCAAGTTGGTGGCTCTGGGTTACAGATGATATGGTTCCAAGCAATGTGGTGGAGAAGTGTGGTTTAGACAATGAAGGGTTCATTGTTGTTATAGAGGAAGATATAATGGATGCAATTTCTGTATTCATTGTGAATTATATTCTCTTTGATTCACATGGAAAGGTTTGGATCTAATTCATTGTGAATTATATTCTCTTTGATTCACATGGAAAGGTTTGGATCTGTTACCAAAATAGCTTGTGTATATCATCATATTACATTGTTAATTTCAAACTCAAAGGAAGCACACATGATTTGGAATATCATATTTTAAGTATTTTTTTCTGCCCTTTTTAACTTCAATTTATGTGTGAGTTCATAGAAATGACACCAGAGTAGCTACAGAAATGTAAGTTCCAAAGTTTTTATGGTTTTCACCTTTTTGCGACCGTATCCTCCAACTTGGTTATTTTTATGCAAAGAAACACTATTTGACATCTCCTTTTTAGTCTCAACTAATCTATTTTCTTTTTGTAGTCATTTCAACTACCCTTGAAAGCATGAATGGAAGAAATAAAATCAAGAAATTGTGGAATGTAGGCAAGTTCATGTACAATGCAACAACATGGGGAATCACAACTATTAGGCTAGTTCTCAAATTATCTCTTAGAAATTAATCAAATATCAATATACATTTTTTTACCAATTTTGTTAAAAGAAGTTTGAGGTTCTTGGCTAATAGACATATTGTGTACATAATAGTTGACATGGATCCATCTATTAAATAATTCAATCTCTAATTTGGGCAGGAGGATAAGAACTCTTTAGCTATCATATTTGAATTCTATGCTGCTTCTAAATGATTTTAAAGGTTCATGGCTAATAGACATATTGTGCACATGACAATTGACATGGATCCAATTATTAAATGATTCAATCTCTAATTTGGGTAGGAGGATAATACCTCTTTAACTATCATATTTGAATTCAATGCTGCCTCTATGAATGATTTTAAATAAGTGATTTGGTCTTAAGGGTTTTCTTAGATTAATATTTAGGTGTGATTTCTTTCTCTTACAAATATTATGTTTTTTTTGTAATTGATTAGTTTAGGTTCCAAAAGGAGTGTTGTTTCTGGCTTAATAGGTAAATTTACAATGAGGAGAAAGCATGCCACAGTGGTCATGGATTTGGTGTTCCCAGTATAGGACAATACAATTAATTGTGGCAGGAGGATAATAGAGCTCAATTGTGGACATGGATTTCATGCTCCCACTATAGGACTATATGACTAATTGTGGAAAGAGGGATAAGAGCACTCAACTATGGACATGGATTTGGTGTTTCCAGCTATAAAACAATACTATAAGAAATTCTCTCAATTCCCTTTTTTATTTCAATGCTCTCTGTACGTTAGTTTCAAAGATTAGATTTGACACTATTTTCTTATAGAATTGCCTTTTTATAATACAAAATGGTGTAAATCTATCCATACAGATGTAGGTAAAGGAAGTTTGAGGTTCTGGGTTAATAGAGATATTGTGCACATCACAGTTGACATGGATATAGTGCTCCAGTTATTAAATGATCCAATCTCTAAATTGGGAAAGAGGATAAGAGCTCTCAACTCCCTGAATTGATTTCAAGTTTCAACACTGCCTCTATGACTAATTTGGTCCTAGATTTGTGTTAGTTTTTACTTCCCTTGCTAGAAGTAATATTTAGGTGCAATCTATCTCTTACAACTCCCTATTTTGTTTCCATTGTACTCGATTGGTTTAGGTTCCTAAAGGAAGGGTTCAATTTGTGGCATAATAGGAGATGGCACACAACAATGGTGATGGATTTAGGGTGTTCCTAGCTATAGGATGATACAACTAACTCTAATTTGAACAGGAGGATAAGAACTCTTCAACTAACTAATTGATTTCAATGCTGCCTATATGATTGATTTTGTATATCTGATTTG
Source organism: Cupressus sempervirens (assembly GCA_028749045.1). Lineage (NCBI taxonomy): Eukaryota > Viridiplantae > Streptophyta > Pinopsida > Cupressales > Cupressaceae > Cupressus > Cupressus sempervirens. The sequence goes on along the minus strand of CM053783.1, from coordinate 479,710,140 downwards.
GTCCTAGATATTTGTTAGATTTTTATTAGCATTCTAGAAGTAATGTTTAGGTGCAATCATTGTCCCTTATATCTCTTATTTTGTTTGCTTTGTACTTGAGTTGTTTAGATTCCTAAAGGAGGGTTCATTTTGTGGCATAGTAGGAGATAGTATGCCACAATGGTCATGGATATGTTGTTTCCACCTTTAAAGACAATACAACTAATTTTAGGAGGATAAAAGTGGTCATGGATTTGGTGTTTCCACCTAAAAGACAATACAACTAATTGTGGCAAGAGGATAAGAAATTCTCAACTCAAAAGGAGAGTTTAGTTTGTGGCATAGTAGGAGATAGCATGCCACAATAGTCATGGATCTTTTTTTTCCAGCTATAAAGACAATACAACCAATTGTGGTAGGAGGATAAGAAATTCTTAACTCAATTATATGATTTCAGCACTATCTCTGATTGATTTTAAAAAATTGATTGGATCCTATAATTTTGTTTGAATTGTGCTATTCATGCAGTTTTTATATTCCTGCTAGAAGTACTCATGTAGAGATCAATCAAGCATTGATTAAGATGCTAAAGATTTATTTTGACAAGATAGTGAAATAACTACCTTGTTGATGGATCACTATTAGTTATCTACTATGATTGATCAATATAAATTTCTATTACATGTTGGTATGCCTAATGAAATAAAATGATTGTGTCCATCTACTTCTTTTGAATTTAGTCTCCCATCCTATCTTGTATATTATTTAATTGTTGGAAATATTCAAGAAATGATATGTTACTGAGAGGGGAGGGGTGAATTAGTAACTTCAAAACTTTTAAAATAATTCAGCACTTTAACCATATATATACTATTCTCAATTCATTCATCTAATCTACTGCATATATGAGAGAACAAACATTTATAACACATGTACATAGTGATTTGGTGACCCAGAAACCTTCCAAATAGAAAGTAAAACTAGGGTGGGGATGATACCCACAAAAATTTGTTACTCCAGTATGAGGTTGGCCTATTAAGGCTTACATTGACCACTTCTGGTGATCTGCCCTATTAGGAGCAAAAAGGACTGCTAGGTCCACCTTGTTAGAGGACTTAAAAACATACACTGAAGTATGCACTCTGTTAGGAGATTTATACAAGGACTGTTAAGTCTACCCTGTTAAAGGATTTACAAAATTGATTCACCTGTTAGGATGAAACAGTGGATCTACTTACAAGCTTGATTTGCTGATTAGATCTTTGAAGTATAGATCACCTCTTGTGACTGATGAATCTTTACTACTCCTTGTAGACCTTGTTGAATGTTCTACTCTTCTGCTGATTCGTATTTACACTTCTCAAAATATTACATGTCTCTCTTGATACTCTCATCCATATACCATACATCTTGTAAATGACATAATACATTACACATATACCATTCCAATAATTATAATTGCAAGGTCGGCCATAACACAAGTGAACAAAATATTACTAAGTCATTCAAATAGTAAATAACTCGGGTTCATTGAACTAACTCGATGACCTTCTGATACTCGACGTCCACTACATTACTCGGTATTGTCACGTACTCGGTAGAAGTGAAGGCTCAGTCCATACTAATCACTTGATGTAGTTCTAAACTTGGTAACCACAGGTGACTTGGTAGATGTAGTGTCACTCAGTAAAAAATGGATCCTTCATTTACCTTGATTTCACTTGATAAACACTACACTTCCATTACTCAGTAAACATTACACTTCCATCACTCGATAAACATTATACTTCCATGACATAGTTAGACTGCTTGGTAGATATTGAGATGCTTGGTGTAAACTGTGAAGCTCGGTAGATACTGCTGGGTTGTACACCCACTCAGTAGCTTCATGAGTGCTCAGTATGAATTACTTAAGTGATGAACCTACAAGGTAACCACTAAATGCTTGATATACATTGTAGACTAAGTGATGCACTTGGTAATCATTCAGAATTGAGTAAGTGTTATCACTAATGGAAATAATAACTTAATGCCAACAATCTCCCCTTTTGGCATTAGTGACAAAACACTTATGAGCCAAAACATATGTATATAACCTAACTTTATTGAATTTTCATTTTTCAAAATTGATCTTTGTAGAACTGTTGCATATACATTTCTATATACCTTCTTCATGACTAATAATGTATATACAAATATACTTATGTACACATGCTAGCTCTAATGAGTGCTAACTCCCCCTATCACTTATAGTGATAACTCTCCTCATTTAGTATGTTGAATCTCTAAATCTTTGAATTTCTCCCCCTTTTTGACAATAAGGATTGCATATATACAATTTATATGGCTACACCAAAGTGAGATAGAAATTCTTGATGTACCTTAAGGATGGTTGCAAAAGTACTATCCCAAGTCTGCTACAAAATTTGACAAGTGGAGAGAGCAATTTGAACTTCTGCTAATAATTGGATAAAGTGATTAGCCACTGAGAAGTTTTGATCTTGGACCAATGTTTTGCAATGAACAAGATGATTTTGCATTGTGTCCATGATAGGAAGGATCATGTTCTAGATGTCTATGAGTGTAGACCAGATCTTAGCTTCCTCTCTCAATAGTTTTGCTTGTACATCTACCAAATATTTGATCTTGGTGTCATGGGAGGTTGTGGAGGAGGAGTCCACCTTCAACTTGGATGCACTTGATTTCATATCAATGTCAATCTTATTTAACTTATCCTTTATTTCTTTGGTAAAACTAGAAACATCACAAAGTTTAGCAAAAAGTGATGCTGCATTATTAAAAGAATTTTCAAAATTTTCCAAAAATGTTGACAATTCAGCTTGCTTTATTGCCATCTTTTGAGCAATATGCTCTAGCACCTTATTATCAAATTTCTTTTCAGCTTTCTCAATAAGTTTCTCTTGTCTGGAAGAATCCTCATTAAATTTTTGTATAGCCTCTTCTAACTAAATCAAAATGTGTTGAGTAGAATCTACTTCAACACCTATGGCATTTATAATTATATTCTTAGAATTTTTAATTATTCTATATTGCTTATCCCTTTTTGATCTTAACTATTTTTGTGTAGCTTTAATCTCTATGAGTTGATAGGCTAACCTCATCTCTTCAATGGTAGCATTGTCATAATCAATCTTTGGAATCACTATCTCTCTGTCTAAGTCAATATCTTTTGCAATTTCCTTTCCAATGATCAAAAGTTTTAATGGATGCTTTTGTTTGACTTCTGTGATGACTGGTTTGACCTTAGGAACAAATGCAATAGTGGAGATAGAAGGGCTAGCAGTAAAAATTGGGATAGGACATGAGGATTGAATGCCAATAGAAGTATTAATTAGATCAAAAACACTTCTCAAAAATGGTATCATACTCAGTAGAGTAGCCATAGTAGTATTTGAATTAATTGGAATCGAGGTGGATGCAGATGATACTAGTGAAAAAAAAACTGTAGAACTTACTGGAATTGATGGAGACAAAATTGCCAAACTTACTCTTACACTTACTGATGATGAAGGAACTGAGGAGGCTGGCTTGGTAGCTAAAGAAGTGATAGACAACTTGGTAGATGAAGTGCTTGGCACCTCTATTTTAGATACCAAGAGTTGGGAGGAGGTTGGTGAAGGTTGATAAATTGATGTAACTGTTGTGCTTACAATTTCACTTGCAAAAGCTATCTCCATAGTGGACGTAATAGTCTTTGGTGGAGAGTGAGGAAGGGATGCAATCACTTTTGCTACAATTTTAACTGGATCCTCTTCATTTTTATCTACCTTATGTGCTTCTTCCTCCTTGTCTTCTTCCTCTTTTTCTTCCATTAGTGCATGCATCTCTCCCAGAGTAATTGTGATGGGTGGAGCGCTATCAAAATCATCACTATCACTGCTATCATCATCCTTGATTTCAACTAGATCTTCACTGAGCTTTTACAAATGATAGATGTTCTTCTACATGTTTTTTGCATCATTTATGACATGCTCAATGTCCTTAATTAAAATCAAACATGTGTGAAATCTTATCATCATTTTACCTTCATGTTTCTTCATAGCTGCCTTAATGTCTAGTCTAGTGAGACTTGGTAGAAGATTCCTTAGGGATTGCTCATATATGTCTTTATCCATTTGGGTGTCTAACTCCCATCTTGGTTGCAATCTCTCCAATAGTTCTTTGGAGATTTGAGAGGCAAGCTGGTCTGAGGAGTATTTCTATTTACCCATCTTATTGAGTACCAGCTCCTCAATCTTCATTTTCTCAACATCAGTTCTTGTTTCAAATTTCAATTCCTTGAAATTTGTGATGCCAGCTTCCTCTTCCAAATGTTTAAGCCTTTCCTTGAATGTGAGTGGAGGCCTAAATAGTATAGGTTCCTACTTGCCTTTTCTAGTTCTTCTAGAGAATACTGCAGTAGGCTTCTTCTTAGGTTTGGTAATAATTGTCTTACCTTTCTTGTTTGGTGGTTCCTCTTTAGATTCATGTTCTTCTTTTTCTTCTTTTCCTTCTTATTCTTCATCATCTTCTTCATCCTCACCTTTTCCTTCTGTAAGCATAAGAGGGCCGATAGAAGTTTTCAATTTGGCTATCTTCCTCTTGCCTTTTCTTATGGCCTGGGGTAGCTTGATTTCAATCTCAATTCTAGCGTTTTCCTCATCATATGTTCTAAAAATTTGTTGCTTTGGGTCTACTAGCTCATTCACTAGAGCTTCAATAATTTCCCTGGCCTCATCAATATTAACCTCATAAGGAAGAGGTTTCACCCATGCAACTCGGGGTCTGACTGCCTGAATGTATACTTTATCACAATCAACCATAAAGAATACATCATCTTTGTAGTCTTCAACCAATTTTGGTGGTATTCAGAACCTATTATTCATCCTTTCCTTGAAATCTTCAAAATAATTATCCATGATGCTATCAAAATTTTCACCCATTTGTGCTACAAACTCATTAATCTGATAAAGAATGGGAATATATTTTCTCCACACTACAGTTCCTTTAGATGGAAATAATTTTTGAATATAGAAGAATAAACAAGTCAACAGAGAACCAAATTTATAGGGATTGTTCTTTGAAGTCCTTATACTATCCATGTTCTTTTTTAATTGTTTCAATAGTACTTTTGATAGGTCAAATTCAAGGTTTTTCTTTACAATTTTGAAGGAAAAATCCATAGCCTCATAGGGTACACTATTTAGTCGAATAGAGCTATAGATTTTCTGAGCAATGACATGAGTGCCAAATCTTAGTTCAACATCAGATATAGTGCTAACCTTCAAACCTCTATCACCTCACTCGACTAGGGTTATCTTCTGCAACTTGTCCCGTCCTAGGGTTTTGGCAACCTTCACTTTGTTGAGCATAGGGAGACCCATGATTTTGTGAATCATCTTCTTTGTGATTAACATTGGCTGTTCTAACCAAAGTTTCCCATTGTGCACCCGACTCAGAATATACCTAATCCATTTGGTTTGGAAGCTTCTTGGCATATGTGAGCTATGAGTCAAGCCTTTGGTTTCAAGATGCTTATGTTCAAGTTTCAAAGAGCCATAAATACTCATTTCTCCTAAGGCATTGTCCATCTCTAGGTTTCCAATCTCTTGAAATTAACATTTAAAATGAGTACGAATATCATTTATAAGGAGTACCTTTGGTGGAATTTGAGATTGAGCACCGTTAGGGTCAAGTGATTCTGCAACAGTCGAATAATTTTGAAGTTGGGTGCTTTCCATTCTGTACCCTTTACCAACATCTTTAAACCTCATTTTTCCTTAGTGTTGCTGCTACTCCCAGATGCCATTGATGCTCGATAAAAGATAGATTTTTTTTAAAAAAAAAATCTTTTGCTAGAAAATCGCTAGGAATCGCTCGAAATTGCTTGAATTTTACCTAAAAATTTCTTATCTCTAAAATTGCAATGAAGAATGAAATCAAATTCTACCTTTTTGATGAAGATTTTGTCATTAATGCTTGGTACAAAGGTAGCTAAGATGACATAGTTCTTGATAGGCTATCATTGACTTTCTAACTAGAAGCTTGCAACTTGGTGATTGAACAAAACTTTTGTTACTCCCAACCTAGCTCAGTAAGGTCTTCAACCGACTTTCCTCAATAGATGCAACTTGGCAAAAGATATGCTTTCTTTGATCTTTGTTTATCTGGAATATTGATTTGATCATTTTGTTTTCTTTTATTTTGGAACTACTTGAGATATTACTAGAAGATGTAGTTCCATATCGTCCTTTATGAATCTAATTTGAAATGGTGGAGTCACCCACTTCTTGAGTGACATTGCCATCATTTGAACTATCTTGCTCGGTAGATTTTGGAATCCACCATTGCCTCATTTGTTTTCAAATGTTTTCAGCTTTAGCTTTCTTTTCATCTTCAACTCTTCCTATATTCATGCAATTTTTAGCTATATGATTGAGTTCTGTACATGTATAACATCTTACTGTTGTATCTCTTTTTCTCAAGTGATGTCTTGAGTAGTCTTTGCCAATGTGTCCTTTGGATCTGCATTGGAATGCCTTCTAACCATGCTTCTTGCATTTGTGACAATTTCCTTCAAATTTTGGTTTCTCCTTGCATTCATTAGCTTTATGACCATGCTCACTGCAGTTGTGACATTTACCATTGAATTTACCTTTTCCATTGCTCCAACACTTGTTTGATGTGTGACCTAGCTTTCCACAGTGATTGCAAGTAGGTCTTTGATTCTTTTGGGCACCTTGTTTGGAGGTTTCACATTCTTCCTTGTAACCAAGTCTAGCTTTACCTTTTTGTCTATGAATATTCTGCTCACTTTGTTGATTTAATTGAGTCATGTATGTTTGAGATTTCATCATTCTCTCATTGATTTTCTTTTTAGTGATCAAGTCATTTTCCAAACTTTCATTGATTTTTCTTTTAGATCTCAAGTCACTTTTTAAGCTTTCATTGATTTGTCTTTCAGTGATTAAATCATTCCTTAGGTTTTCATTCTTAGGTCTCAAATTCATAATTTCTTCATTTGCATTAGATAGTTGATCTACAAGATCTTTATGCTGAAGGGATTGATTATTTCTTGCCTCTAAGTTTTCATTTGCCTTGTCTCTCTGTTCCAAAACTTCACGTAGCTTGATTGATTGGATTTCTTGTTCTCTTTTAAGTTGTCTTACTTCTTCCTGCAGAGAACCATTTTTTGCTAGGAGTTCCTTGATAGCCTCATTAGCTTCATCTAAACTACTTGATGGTAAAAAGGTCTTCTATCTTTTCTTCAACATATTGATGATCATTCATTTGTCTTGCAAGTTCCTTCCTTCTCTTTAGGGATTGAGAAAGATGCTCTTTTGCTTCTTTGAGTTGAGCCATGGCCATTTCCAAATCTAGCTTTTCATTTTCAATAGCTTTGTCAAGTCTGAATATCTTCATTGTCCTTGATCTTTGCTCAAGTTGTCAAACTTTATCCTAAGAACCACAAAGCTCTGATACCAATTGTTGAAAATATTCAAGATATGATATGTTACTAAGAAGGGAGGGGTGAATCAGTAACTTCAAAACTTTTAAAAAAATTCAGCACTTTAACCATATATATACTATTCTCAATTCATAATGTAATCTACTACATATATGAGAGAACAAACATTTATAACACATGTACATACTGATTTGGTGACCCAGAAACCTTCCAAATAGAAATTAAAACTAAGGTGGGGTTGATACCCACAAAACTTCATTACTACAATATGAAGTTGGCCTGTTAAGGCTTACATTGACCACTTCTGGTGATCTGCCCTATTAGGAGCAAAAATGACTGCTAGGTCCACCTTGTTAGAGGATTTAAAGACATACACTGAAGTATGCACTCTATTAGGAGATTTATACAAAGACTGTTAAGTCTACCCTATTAAAGGATTTACAAAACTAATTCACTTGTTAGGATGAAACAATGGATCTACTTAAAAACTTGATTTTCTGATTAGATCCTTGAATTATAGATCACCTCTTGTGACTAATGAATCTTTACTACTCCTTGTAGACCTTGCTAAATATTCTACTCTTCTGCCGATTCGTATTTACACTTTTTAAAATATTACATGTCTCTCTTGATACTCTCATCCATATACCATACATCTTGCAAATGATATAATACATTACATATATACCATTTCAATAATTACAATTGCAAGGTTGGCCATAACACAAGTGAACAAAATATTACTGAGTCAGCCCAATAGTAAATAACTCGTGTTCACTAAACTGACTCAGTGACCTTCTTATACTCGACATCTACTACATTACTCAACATCATCATGCACTTGGTATTAGTGAAGGCTCTATCCATACTAATCACTTGACATAGTTCTAAACTCGGTAACCATAGGTGACTCAATAGATGTAGTGTCACTCGATAAAAATTGGATCCTTCATTTACCTTGATTTCACTCAGTAAAAACTACACTTCCATTACTTGGTAAATGTTAGACTTCCATCACTTGGTAAATGTTAGACTTCCATGACACAGTCAGAATGCTTGGTAGATACTAAGATGCTTGGTGTAAATTGTGAAGCTGGGTAGATACTGCTGGGCTACACACCCACTCGGTAGCTTCATGAATGCTCGGTATGAATTACTTAAGTGATTAACCTATAAGGTAACCAACCTATAAGGTTACCACTAAATTCTTGGTATACACTGTAGACTGAGTGAAGCACTCGATAATTATTCAAAATCAAGTAAGTGTTGTCACTAATGGCAATAATAACTTAATGCCAACATTTAATTACTTTATTTTGGAAGATTAGTTTTTGTTTATCCTGCAAAACAAGTGGTAGTAAGGATATGCCATGTATTCAAAGTAATATTTTCTCACATGCAAATGCCATCTATCAGTCTCAAGTCTTGACAAATAGCAAGGTATCTGCCTCCTCACTGAAGCATCCAACGCTGGTCCTCGTAGTGTTCCAATGCCTATATACACTAGTACCAACTTGCAATGTTTTAATGAGATAAATATTTGTGTTAGTAAATGTGTTTGAGATATACATTATTTGTCATCTACAATTAGATTTTAGATTTTGAATGAACTACTTTACTATTTTTTTTCATATACAACATAATATCTAGATTCAGGATTATTTAGATGATGTTTCTCCTCTAACATTTTACATTGGAACTATGTTTAGATCACTAATCTAGCCTTTCTTAATTTCTTTCTATTGCTAGCTTGATGTTCTTCAAAAAGAGCATAACTGTATACCTTATGAGCATTATGTACAAACATTGCTAGCTATGAGTATTAATCCTCTTTTATGATCATTTTCCTATGCACTTGATTATCTTTCTTATCTTGGATTGAAAATGTGTTTTATTGCCACTAAAAGTAGTGCTATCACTATGATTTTATTGAAAGTAAATTCTACAATTGTAACCTGGAATGCTTGTGTTTTTTGGTTAAATTTTTGATATAAGGGAATAAAAAAAATTCAAAAGTTTATTTTCAAAAACTTCCAACTATTGTTGATTTCTTACTTTCAACACCACTTTAACTCATTTGCTTCATTTATAATATCTAGATGAAAGGTCTTGAAGATGAACTCGAGCACCAGACCCTAACTTACACTTTTTGGAATCTGTCTAAAAGAAAACTTGACATGCAAGGATGGCACCCTGTCACATTTAAACATTCAGATGTTGATGGAATTTTAATGGAGAAGATAAAGATACAATAGAAGTTTAAATTTGTTTTTTGTATTATTAATTTTCCCATTTGAAATATCCCTTTGGGTGTTTTTTTTGAATTGTTGTTGAAGAATGATAGCTACAAGATTCATATCTTGTTATTAGTTAAATTTATTTCTAACTGTAAATTTGTAGTAAAATAAGCAATTCTTTAGAAAGTATTATGTGATATGGAACATTATGGAATGCCAAATTTATTCATTTTTGTCTATCCCATACCTTTGAGAGAGAGACACAAGGTAAGCAAAGGATATATAAAGGTTAATCAAACTCAATGCAATATATAGCATACAAATTTTAGTAGAGAATTAGATAAATATGTTTGTAGTCTTTTGTTGAATGACCTATCCAACTGACATCCTAGAAGAGTGGAGAAATGTGATCAAACTTTCTAATGGAGTTGTCTGGGAAGATAGTAGCAATATGTCCTTCAGGGTGTTACAGTATTCAATGATCATCTACAGTCCAAATGAAGTAGCTCATTTTATACTTTCACAACCCATTCATTCCTTATGAGGTGTCTGAGTTTATTCAAGGCCTCTTGATCAAGGGTTGAGCTTCTTAGCATTTAGTAGTTTCAGCCTTACCCTCAAAAGTGTAACTGTAGTAACTTATATCACCTAGGCATCATATGACTCCCATGAGAATAGCTGCATCCCATTTTTATATGGAAAATATCCATACACATGTTATTTTGTTTGAAACCTAATTTAAAGCTTCATGAAGAAATCATCTATAATAGACACTTTAGTTTGAATTGTGCCCATACATCTATTCCTACTTGGAACATCTTGGATGCTAGAGTGATGTAGGTGTCTATCTTTCACCACATTAGTGCAAGGGAAGTTTCTTAGGAAAGTTTGCCTATACATCCACTTCTTGGACATAGGGGTGATGTAGGTATCTATCTTTCACCACAGTAGTGTAAGAAAAGTCACATTTGGAATTGTATCCACACATCGGTACCTATAATGGCTTTAACAAAATGCAAGGTTTGGCACATCTTGGGTTGGGATGTTGCTTAAACATCAATCTTAAATCTGATTTCTCATAATGTTGTAACAATAACAAGGGAGTCACCATTGGTCTGTACTTCACATCAAAAAGCTACAACTTCTCTTAAACCCTTCAAATCCATGATATTCTCTACCTCATTGTTATTTTCAACAAGACTAACTATAAATGACCATTCTATGAAAGCAAATGCCCTAACCCTCATAGGATGGTCTCAAACTAACATGTATCATATTATCCTAACAATTAGAATGTAGAAAGACTAACTATGCAAGGTGATGCCCTAACCCTCATAGGATGGTCTCAAACTAACATGTATCATACTATCCTAACCACTAAAATTCAGAAAGACAAACTGTGCAAGGTGATCACCGTACTTGTTATGATTGAAGGAACACTAATTATGAGGTTTGGTTATAACAGTGAGCAATCTGCCTAAACAACATTATGTTTTTATTATTGGGATAAGTTTATTATGTTAATCTAATGCTGAAACATCTTTCATTTAGTTGAAACTTTTTTGAAGATTCATATAATGAGCAAGCCCTAATTAGATGAGGTTTGCAAGAGCAATTTGGGGCTTTCATAGTTACAGGGTATATGAGACTAAATTGGTTGTAATTTATTTTGATTGGGGTTAAAAAACAACACTATTGAAAGCTTGAGGGCTAGAAGCCACATATGTCACACACTTGTTCTGTAAAAGTGGGGTCAAGTAGACCAAAAACTAGTGACAGTCATCTATTGGGGATAGTTGGCCCAAAACACCAATATCTAATTTTGAGATATTTTGAAATATAACCAACTAGGTATCAGAATATGTGATTATGAGAGTCTTTTGGGACATCTAGGAGGGAAAAAAATGCTTAGTGGAGACTTAATTGCAAATTTGGCCTAGTAGGACAACAAGTTGGGTTTACCAATGAAATGAACACCTAGAACTTTGAAAATAGTTTGTTTGTGTTGGATTGAGTTAGGGGAAGATAGTAGGAGTCTTGTAACAAACTTGAAGCACTTTTGCACATAGTTGGCCAAAAAGCCAAAAAGCCCTAGTTGCTCTCCAGCACATGATGGGGAGACATTAGACTGTTGCACTCTTAAACATGATTCTAAGATGAGTTTCATGGCCTAATATGACTCTTCCTACTTTATCTAGCCTGATAAACCTTAGATGTGAGCATGAAGATGGTCATGTTTGGCCTTGCAAGTTGTAATGGACTATTCCTAAGGTTTTCCAAGCTCCTAAATAGCTATGTTTTATTGATTTTTCATTCTCAGCACCTGAATCTACTTTGAAAATCTTGGGTGCAGCCTTCATTAAGGTGGATTCTAACCACTAAATGCTATTCACAAGTGTTCAATCCTGCATAGGGATGGTATATAATGGAATAAACAAACTATAGAATAGAGGTGAAAATGGAAATGAAGGTAAGTAAGGATATCATCTAGCCTCCTCACACAAATTAGGGTTTCTATACTAAAAGTGTAAACAACTGATGGAATCGCCAAATTACATACAAATAGGTTTGCAAAATAGGATGCATGGGCCCGGCTAACACCCATTTTTAGTTTTAACACTTTGGCACCATTTTTATTAAAATTGAAAGTTGATTTACTATTTTTTATTTTGGTAATAATTAATCATTATATAGATTAATAGTGTTTAAAATAACTTTTGAAAAAATTTGTTGCTTGTCGGAGCTAGATGAAAAGGGAGATGACCAAAATTCAATCCAGAATGAAAATAAAGTTCTTATGTATATAGAAATTCCAAAGGATGTTGATCCAAGGAATTTTAGAAATTAATAATTTTTAACCAAGCTAATTTTTGAATAATAATTCAGTCTGAACAAGGAGCATTTACTCCTAGATTGAATTAACTTCATTTTAAAGTACTGGATCTGAATTTGTATTGATTAGACATCATTTTAGAGTAGTAAAGCTGTAATATGGATAATATGATAACAAAAGGTGATCAATGCCAATGGTAGTCAGCTAGTGTTAAACAAATCAGGAACATCTTAGAGGAGACTTGGATTGTATTGGCTATGTCATTTGTTATTCTTTTGATAAGGTGTTAAATTGTTGATAGAAGCAAGAAAAGTACTTCATCTCAGAAAAATAGGTGTTGAAGCCCCACTTCTGTCCTCTAAATGATCAGAGCTTTTAATATGGATAATATAGTAATCAAATGTGATTGAATGGTATTTACCTCGCATTAAAAAAATTGGCAATATTCAAATAGGAAAATCAAGAGCATCATGAAGGAGGCTTGGTCATATTGGATATCATTTTGAAATTTACCATACAACATTGTTTAAGAGACAGTAGTGTTGTGATATTTATTTAACATTCACATTGATCAACACCAAAAACATATGATAAAGGTGATTCTTTTAATATGGATGATATAGTAATCAAAGTTGATTGAATGGTAGTTAACTTGTGTTTAAAAAATTGGCAATATTTAAATTGGAAAATCAGGAGCATCGTGGAGGAGGGTTGGTCATATTGGATATGATTTTGAAATTTACCATACAACATTTTTTAAGAGACATCAACAACATATGATAAAGGTGATTGATGATACATCAAGATGGCCAGAGTTGTTCTAAGTGGTTTTATATTGCTATGAGTTATACTCTATTATAAGATAGGGTTAGTTCCTACACTCATTTTCTCAAGGCTCTCTACAGTAGTGTTCACTGTGGCATGAAGCCCTCTCAACTACATCACTCCATTATGAGACAGTTCACTTTCTATAGAGAAATAACTATTTCAACGCTAAAGAAGGTATTCTTTTTTCAAAAAGACAAAGTGATGTAGGTATATTGTGGAGCTCCTAGGAAAAGATTTTGTTGAAGGGGCCACCAAGCACCAAGTAAATTCCAAAGTTTCTTCATTGCTTGTCATTAATTTCAAACATGTTGACATCAGTTTGCATTGCTATGATTTCTAGGCATATACTTACATTCATTATCACTTTATTATAATATAGGTTTGGCTTTTCTAGACTCATTTTCATGGAGCCCTCTCTATTGCTTTACTCTATTGTAAGACAGATGAAGAGAGATGACTCTACTGTTTCACTTTATTTTTTAGAGCCAATAAAAAATGAAGCACCATTAATAGACACTTCACTCTATTTGGGAGCTCACAAAGATTGAACATGAAAATTATTACCTAGAAAGAAATTAATGAACAAAATTCAACTTTCATTAAGGTTATAAACTATGAAATAGAGATACTAAATGCACAATCTTCAACTTGCATAGATATCAACCATGAAGTGAAGATATTTGCTACATTAAATTTATTGTTGAAGATTTTTTGAATTATAGTTTTCTTTCAAATTTCATATTTTGAAGAACTTGTTTGATCTTGAATATTCAGTTAAATTTATCTTGCCTCTATATACAAATATATAAACTATCAGTGTTGGAGCTCTATTTCTCATGATAGATTTTGATTTTTCGATCACTTCATGTATAAATCTTTTAGGCTGTAAAGAAATTTTTGGATGGAGTTGTTGTATTAATGTTAGATCCAAAAATAAATAGAAACCCTGCTGCAAACTTGGTGATAGAGAAAGTGCTATTAAGGAGTGGTTAAAAGGCTTGGCAGTGATTTGGTTTTGATCAATTAGGTATGCTTCATGTGTCCAGAATATTGATATTGGTTTAAATATGAGCTTACTATAGGTTCTTTATGCACCAAATTTCTATAGAGATCTTCCCATTCTAGACCATCTTGATACATAGTTGCAAATTTGATAGGATTCTACTAGTTGGAGAGGGAAAATTCCATCATTAACCTCTATACTTTTCTTGATGTCCATACCATGTTCCCAAGGTGCCATTTTACCACAACTTAGAAGCAGGCTAAAGTAGTGAAATGTTTCCTTATAGCTACCATTACCAATTCCATTTTTTTACAAGTTTGAACAACGAATATTTAATATATCCATTTATTGCATATCCCACATTCATGGATTTCCATGAGATGACATCACTTTAAAGCAAGAATAATGTGCCTTGTCTATTCTTTTATATTTTGCATATGTATCTAACAACTACCATTACCAATTCTATTATTTTTCAAATTTGAACAATGCATATTTAATATATCCATTTATTGCATATCCCACAATCATGGATTTCCATGAGATGACACCACTTTGAAGAATAATATGCTTTTTCTATTCTTCTGTATTTTGCATATGCATCTATCATTGCATTTCCAACAATAAAAATTATTTTATGATAATAGTCTTTTCATCATACTTTGATGGATGTCCATGGCCTACTCTAGAGCTCCCATTTTGGCATAGGGGGGGAAGATGCCAACAAAGGTTGCACTCACCTTTATTTTTGCATGTGAGTTTTTGGTCTGTTCATTTAGCATAAGGATTTGTTTTCTCTTCAATTCTTTTTAGCAAAAATAGATTTACAGATTGAGTTTCTTTAGGAATTCTCTTTCAGTTGAGCTCACAAGGGAGATCAGCTAGCGAGGATGCTCTGTTAGCTTTTAATATGCTTCATAGATGAGATTTCATTATATGGTTTGAACAAGATGTGGAAAAAAATCAAGTGTGTGATATTTCAAAAGATTGAAGATGAACCCATTCCCAAGTGTAGTAATGAATCTCAAAGCTCCTTCAGCTCGAGCATATCATGTCCTTTGGATGATCTTTTTGAAGTTGCATCAACACTGTATCCTTTAGGTGTTTAGATTCTTCATCTTTGTTCTTGCCATTTCTCGGATTGTAAGATTCACAAAGTGATTTTATAGATAAACTTGATATAATCTTCATTTTCCATATAATCTTCTTGTAAGATTCACAAAATGATTTTATAGATAAATTTGATATTTGAGCTGAACAATAATGCTCTTTTCATTAATAGTTCATATTATAGTTAGTGCCTATGACTAAAATCATGATCTTTTATAGAAAAATTCTAGGAACTGGAAGAAGAGTAGTACTTATTATTTTATGAAGTCTTATTTGCGGCTGATCATCCTATGGATTGGTGCAATGTTGATTTGTAGGTAATACCATTATAGATCTTCCATTGTTACTATGCTTATTGGGGCCTGCATTATATTATCAGTTGTTTTATCTAATGCTTAGTGTATTTTGAATATGATTGCTTGGATTTGGAATAAATTGGTAGCAAATATTATTTTTGTTAAGGGAAGTGTTAGGTATATTACAGTAATGGATTTCTTTCTAGGGCATTTAATCCTTTTGTGATTGCCTCTAAAAAAAGTCAAGCTATCAAGTAGTGCCTCTTAAACTTTGTGAGATCGATCTTGACTATCATGGCATTTGCATATTCTACATCCTAGTAAATCATAAATCACTGTTAACTATCTTATCATTTGTGTATTGTATGACTAGGTAAGATCTTGAATCATATGATTGCATAATGCATGTAGATTACATTAAATAATTAAATATTCCATATAATACCGTGCAACATGACTTAGTAGGTACAAAAATTTTCCACTGAGCACTAGAATAGCCTAGAAATGAGAAATGTATGATATTGTCATTTGTTTTATTATTCTACAGAACAATTCTTATGGTTTAAGTTTTTCAGCATCAATTTGTAATTTCAATAAAAAATCTCTATATATCTTTTCTTGCCAGACAGAGTTGCTTAGTTTTTATGTAAATGTCTTTTCTTTTGTAGCTTGGACTTGAATTTACCACCAATGCTCTTTATACTACAATGGGGGTGCCCGTATTGGCCTTGTTTGTTCAGCTTCTTGGCTCTTCTATTCAGAAGGGGATCTTGATGGATTGTTCAAAATGCTGATCCTGATGGTATCTATAGACCATTTAATTGAACTATGTATTTGTTGTAGCCTTCCTCTAGGAGGAGGATTCAAGTGAACTATTCATCTAGGATTCCACATTTTGCATGCATGACTACTAGGGCAGTTGCAACTTAAACAAATATATTCTCTCAATATATCTATTTTGTGCATATTCGGCAACCATGGCTTTTGATGACCACATTACATTCAGGCATCCTGTCAAATAGTTCACATGACTTATCTATGCTTCCATTTTGCAAGCATGTTTCCCAAGGTAAATGATACTACTTCATCTACACCATCTGAAAAAATCCTTTATGCTTTGATAGATGCCTATAGCTTATCCCAAAGCTCTTATTCAACAATTATGAGATGATCAATCAAGAGAAAATAGTTGAGAGCTTAGAGTGACACAATTTTCAGATGATCATATGAAATGAAATGGGCGTACGAGTAGAAAGAAACTAGAAAGACATTGTGTACAGATGAAGGCATGAAATGGATGGTTATTGAGCACTCAACACAGGCACTCAGCATTCAATTCATATCATCATTCGAGATCAAATGGGTGTGTGGGATTATATGCATAGTGAATAATAAAGGAGGGAATTGAACCCTCCCTAAGGCTCACACTTGTTGAGGTCCACTTCAGTAATGGCCCTTCCTATGAAATTTCTATCTAAAACCTTTCTAATGAGATAATGTGTTATGAGCTCTTCATCAGTGGGATCAAACATGAATCCAGGAGGTAGTTGTGCATTACCCATATCATGACTATAACTAAAGTTAAGAGCCTCTATTATTGAATTCTCTTCCCTATCACCCATATTCATTTCCTTTGCTATTCATGCTTCACATGGGAGTCTTTTTATATGATGATTTATTGTCAATCATGTCCATTCACTACCAAACAATTAATATTCTACAAATTTGAGACGTTGGAACTTTTGTGGATGTGTAGGCCATCGAAACATACTATAGGGAGGATGATGAACTTATTCTCAACTATTAGACTCAGGCAAGTGATAGAAATTGTAGAATCTTAGCATATGGTTGTTCAAATTTTGTATCTCCTAAATGATTTCCTTTTAGCGTATAACTTGTTGTGCATAGTTGCCAAGTTTTCTTATTGTATTGAGCATATTAATGAAGATGCATATTAGTTACTGTCGGTGTTTATGACAGTTTGATTAGTTACTGTTGATTTTTTTTAGGCATTCTATAAAATGGTTCACATGCCTTGAGTATGATATGGCATTTTTCATGCATCCTACACTCTCTCATCTAGTTGATGATGGATTACAGAGAGTGATCTGAAATGATGATGCTAAAAAACTCACACAATCAAATCCAAAATGAACTTGCATTACAAATGGATTGTGGAAATCTGATATTATTAATTTTGCATGCATGTCTACCAGGACAATCGGAACTTAAACATATATATTTATATGTTTAAGTTCTGATTTTCCTGGTAGACATGCATGTTTAATTTCTGATTGTCCTGGTAGACATGCATGCAAAATTAACAATATCACATTTCCACAATCCATTTGTAATGCAAGTTCGTTTTGGATTTGATTGTGTGAGTTTTTTAGCATCATCATTTTAGATCACTCTCTGTAATCCATCATCAGCTGGATGAGAGACTGTAGGATGGATGCAAAATTTCATATCATACACAAGGCATGTGAACTGTTTTATAGAATGCTTGAAAATTTTTTACACCTAGGCATTGGTCAACATTTCTACCTTCATTGCTCAAAATTTTCAACCTTCATTGGTCAAATTTTCTACCTTCATTGGTCAAAATTTTCTACCTTCATTGGTCAAAATTTTTACCTTTATTGGGCAAAGTTTTCTACCTTCATTGGTCAAAATTTTTGACCCTTCATTGGTCAAAATTTTCTACCTTCATTGGTCAAAATTTCTACCTTTATTGGGTAAAATTTTCTACCTTCATTGGTCAAACTTTCTACCTTTATTGGTCGAAATTATTTTCTTTCATTGTTCAAAATTTCTACCTTCATTGGTCAAATTTTTCTACCTTCATTGGTCAAAATTTTGACCAATTCCTGGCAAAACTTGGACCATGGCTATGGACATTTTTTGACCAACGTATTGGTCAAATTTTTTACCAACCAGCAGGTCGGTCAAAATTTTGACCAAATTTTTTTTGACCAATAGGTTGTTCGAATTTGGTCAAATTTTGGTCAAAAATTGGGTCAAAATTTTGACCAATAATGGTTGAAAAATGGTCTCAAATGTACTAGTGAATTGTTAGATCTACCACCTTCTCCATAAGATCCACCTCTTCCTGTCTAGAATCTACCTCATCTACCACATTGTCTTTGTTCATGCCTCTTTGTTAGGATCTCCTTAGATTTCAAGGCATATTGATATGCTTCCTCCACACCTTATCTCATCTTGAATTCTAGATCTCAAACTAGTCAGTCACCTGACAACTTTCTCAACCTCATCATCCACATGTCCAAATCTAATGCCCAATCTATAGAATTCCTTAGTGCACTCTTTCATAGTCATGTCTTTTTTCCTTAAATTTTGCATCTTACTCAATAAGCTAACTTGGTAATCAATAGGAAGGAACTTCTTCTTCACTTTGTTCACCATTTTTAGTTAGGTTATGATCTTCTCTTTTCCTCTTCTTTGTCTATCAATTTGCAAATGCTCCCACCATAGTGAGGCATGACCTTTCAACCTAATGACTACAATATTTAGCTTCCTATGATTAGGGGTGCCTTCAAGCTCAAAGAACTTCTCAATATTAGAGATCCAATCCAAAACAACATTGGTGACCAATTTTCCATCATAAGTAACAAATTTCACAAAAAGATTTGAATGTGCCCTAGGAAATACTCTTGGATAGAGCCATAGATGAATTTGTGGAGACAGAGTAGGAGAAAAGCCATTTGGTGAAAATAGGTAATTCTTATATCAACCTGACCTCTATTTCTCAACCATGGCAATTTGTGCTTTTTGTGATAATGGAATACCTCACTTTAGATGGGAGATTTACTAAGCTCTATGGTTACCATTTCATGTTGACCAATCACTTTAGGCATGATGTTAGGATCAAATTCCCATTTTACTTAATGTAGTCTCTTAGCATCTCCATTCAAGCTATTTAGAAAGACCCAAATGGTGAGCATTTTTGCCACGAGGGTCTAATGGTCCTTATAATGAATGTGTTAAAATCCAAGAAGATTGTGAAACCCAGGGGCAGTTTGAAAGGGGTAGACTATGATATGGAAGGGAGTCTTTGGGAAAAGGGTTATGATTCAGAGACCTAAGATGAAGCTAAGGGGGATATGGGGAATTTGAAAAAGGGCTCTGGTTGTAGTTTTAGAAAGAAGAAAAAGATGGTTGTTGACAATGATTCTAATTGGGAAAGTGATTTCATGGAGGAATTAGTGAGAGATCACTATAAAAATAGGAGTGGAGGTAAAGGAAAGGGTATTAAGGGTTTTCAAGATGATCAGGCCTCTCCCCATTTTGATGATGAGCCTTTGGCTCATTGGTTGGAAAGGAAAAGAAAATCTTTAAGGCCATAGGAGGAGAGGTTATAGACTATGCAGAATGGGGATTTAGAAAATGAGGATGATGGAGAACAGGGGCATCATCTAGATTTGGATGATAATACTAATGATGGGCTTGGGTTGTCCAAAGGTCTTTTTGGTAACCTTGGTACAATCATGAAGGAGATTAGCTTCCTGAAGCAACAAATGTAGATGCTTGGCAAGGAAGTGGAGCAAGTCAATAAAACTGCTAGAGGTGAGTGTATACTTGGCCAACACATAGATAGGCTTTCAGAGGTTATTAGGATGTAGAAGAAGTTAAAAACCTTATGCATAAGATACCATAGCTTGAGGCCAAACATAGGGTGTTGGATAAAGAAATTAGTGGTATTTAGGGGAAGGTGTCTAAAATGGAAGCTAAGTTGGGTAATTTGGAAAAGTTGTTTAAATAGATGACTTATAATGTGGGTAACCTCTTGAAGTAGCTTAAGCATGAAAAAGGGTAGGACTCTCCTCCGGTGGTAGAGAATTAGGGCCCTAGCAAACATACGTGAGCTCATTCTAAGAAGAATGAGGAAGTGAGTAAAATGGATGAGGTGAAGGTCATTGCTGAAAATATGCATATTCTGGCAGATTAGGCTATTGACCTAATAAAGACTTCTTAGTTGGTCAGTTGCTATTTTTTTGTTGTTCTTTTGCTATCTTTTCCAACTTTGTCTTGGGTGACCTCATGGCTATTCTTTTTGGAGGTCTATCTCATGTTGTCTTATGCTACTTTTCTATGTTGTTTACTTCTCTTGTTTATCTATAGACTTTTGGTTTTATGTAAAAGGTTTTGGGTCCTTTAAAACCTTTTTTTACTTAATCAAAACAATCTTTCCTCATCTTGACCTTTCTCAAGTTCTAGATTAGGGTTTGGTGCAATTGCTTCATCATCACTCACATCATCAAGATGTGCTTCTCTACTATGGGTTGCCTCCACAACATCTAATCTGGCTGCAAATTTTTTCAACATGTCCATAATAGTAGTTTCAACATTTCCTTTGGCTTGAACCATCTTGACAAATAGGTTTCTACAAGATTGTAACCCTCTTCAAGTTATAGGTCAAATCCATAGATATGCCACCCTACAACGATATCCAACTTAGGGTTTGACAAGATCTAATCTCCTCAAGAATGGACCTCAAGCTTAAATAGAACCTAATGCAAGGGGGGAACAAACAACTAGAGCCAGAGGCACACCTTACTATCCAACCACGTTGCCCAGTAAACACAACTAAAGAAAAAAAAGAGAAAAACACCAAAGAGAGAGAACAATAAACACTTTATTGATTTATCCAATTAACAACATACATGGCTACCTATAAGTCCTTTTCTATTATGGTCAAATAAAAATATTTATGAAATCCTAGAATTATAACTTTGACAAATCCTTAATTTAGACTTCCAGCTCTTCTACTTTTCTCTCCCATCCAAACTCTCTAACTGATACCTAACCTGAAACTAAACACCCCTACTTATACTTTCCAAAATGTCTTACAAAATATTATAGATCATTACATAATAGAAAGGACAAGCTTAAAATGGTCTACACATAGTCCAAGACAAGATCATAACATTGAATTCATGATCCAAATTAAATACATAATTTGGCTCAAACTAAGAAGCAATCATAGAAAAACTAGGTCAAAAAAGGAAATGAGCATCATCAAATATTAGGTTCAGTTGACACATGAAGGAAAACTTGACCACCAAAGCACTCAATCAATACTAGACAACTTGACTAGTACTGAACAACTTGGCCAATATTGAATAACTTAACCAACACTAAAGAACTTGGTAGAAAGTGTAGCTCAACAACCAGTGGAACTCAACACTAATAGGAATAATGAACCATGATGAGAAGGATAGCAAGGCAACCCAAGATACTCCTGCATCAATTGGACTAGGTTTGAACAAGGAAGAAAAAACTTGAAGTTAGGTCAAAACAAGAAGAAAGGTGAAATAAAATGAAATGTAATGAGGAAGAAGCATGGAAGAGAGTAGAGAAGTGATGAAGCAATGAGGAAATGGTGATGTCCCAACAAGATTTTAAGATTAAACCTCAAAAGGTTAGCTAACTACATAGAAGGAGGAAATTTTTTAATGAGATATTGACCATCAAGATGAACTCAATTTTTAATTTTGATCCTAAAATTGGATCTAGGATGTCGCAATTAGCTAGGGGTGCAATTTTTGCACAATTTCAAGGAGCTCAAAAATTAGGTCAACAGCTATAAAAAGGGGCCCAAGGGGTCATTTTTTATTCATTTTGTCTTCTTGTGATTTTGAGAGCTTTGAGCACCTAGAGAGAGTGACAATGATGGTGCATAGAGGTATTCCAATTGCATCTCACCATTTTGAATGCAACTAGTTGCATAACCAGCCTCCACAGTGTGGTGCCCTAGTAAGCTTTCAATTTTATGAGTACTTTGAGTGATTTTTTGAGAATTTTAATAATTTTTCATTGGATTTTATAGGTTTTATGAAAAATATCATGCAATACTTTAGAAAATATCACACAATAGTTCTAAGAATTATTGTACAATACTTCAAAGATTTGGAAATTATTGCACAAGTAAAAAATAAAGTATCGTACGAGCCCTACCCAATAGTCATATAATACTATGCAAAGTATCACATGGCTATTGGAGAAAGTATTGTATGCTACTTGGTCAGCCAATTTTTCATTTGTGAGCCATATTTTCATTGTTTCTTAGTTTTAATGTTAGTTTTTGCACATGAAGAGTAGATTAGAGATGTGCATAGTCATGTTTTTTTTTTTTTCCATGACATGTACTAACATATGAACTCATTTGTGTGGTTGTTATGTTTGCCCCATATTCAAAGAAACCATGGCCTCCTGACTATGCTAGAAGAGAGGTGGCACAATGAGAAAAATATGTTTCATTTTCCCACTAGAGAGGCCATAATAAAACTTAAGGATGTGTATCACATCCTACGAGTACCTTGTCATGGGGACCTGGTAAGTGTAATGAATATGTCTACTTTTTGGTATGTCATCTCTTGTGGTTATGAGTGCTAATATAAGATTGGTGTCATATGTGTATTATGATCAGACCTTGATAGAGGGGAGGGTGGCATTGTAGACACTATTCAAGGATGTGATAGTCCTTGATAGGAATTTTATCTAGGAGATATTAAGAGAAGATTATGCGTAGTAGCACCCAATGATATGTATTGTATGCTCCTTGGTTGTGCTAGAAAAAGTCATAGATAGAAGCAAGAAGGGTTTCCCATGTGGATGGGAGAGATTAGTCATGGACCTGATAGGGAGGCCATGACACATGACATGGGGGCTAGCCATTCTTATTGATATGTATCATGAGCTTTATGAGATTTTGTACTAGGAGGGGAAGACATGGGCATGTAGTTTAGTATTGGCATAGATTTGGGTGTAGTACCACATAGTAGTGATATGACCACAAATACATCCCCAAGAGAGGGCATACCCCTTTGTATACAAATACCATGGCTTCATCTCACAACCACACAATGACAACATCACATACTATCAATGATTATTTAATGAGCTATCAACATTTGGGTGGAGACCTTACAGAGGATGTGAGGGATGGTAGGAGGTGGTGGATGATTTGGGATACATGTTTAGGAGCTAGCTATTGGTAGGCCACCATGTAGGGATTTTGGAGCTATTTTTTTATTACATAGGTGTGAAGGCATCTTGTGCAACAATAGAGGGTCTTGATGGAGACCACTGTATATGCTATGTTCCTTAGGGAGGAGGATTTGGGATGACATCAATGTTAGACTATGCCATGACTTTGTAGGAGACATAGGGGTTGTGGAGAGAGATATGGGACTATCTCCCAATATTTTGAGGTGGGGGAGTATATCTAGACTATGATTAGAGTATAGGAGATATCCATTTCCTCAATTTACTATTCTTGATGCACACTCAAAGGATGCAATGGGAGGAGGGTATGATGGTGGCAATAAAGAAGATATGGGAGATGGAGGGGGTGGAGGGGATGCAGAAGAGAAAGGGAGAGAGTGAAGGAGTGATTTTGGAGGCATTCCCAATAGATCAGTGCACTTGTGGAGAAAATTAGAGATGGAGGAGGAGGAGGATAAGGAGAGATGAGTTTGATGACCTTGGGTGAAGTGACAACAACCCAGGTAGGAGAAGAGATAGGTACAACTTGTGTGAAATGGGGGAGGAGATGATTTGAGGGACAAAAAAATTAGATCAAGAGATAGAGATACAATAGGAATAAACCACCATAGAGGTTTGAGATTAGCAGCTCATAGATGGGTGAGCATAGAGTGAGGAGTGAGATGCAACCAAATGAGAGTCAAAGCATCATAGAGTGAGGGGAACCTACTATTATGTAGCTTATAGAGGCATTGTTACAATAAGAAAAAGGATTACTTGACTATACTGAGAGAGCCAAGAGGTTAGAGGGAGCAATGCAACCCTTGGATATGACACATCACCCCCTCCACAACCACGTGCTACTCAAGAGGGGAGGAGATAGTCTTAGGTCTAGTGCTAAATTAATGCCCTTATGGAACTATTGATGTATATTTTGAGATAGTTATCTAGATTTTGGATCCCATATTGTACATGTACTCAACTTATCATTACCATGAGATATTAGATTCAATTTATGGCATTATGTACTTGTTTCCCTTGTGGCTCATGATGGATCCTTATGTGTATTTCAGAACTTGTCTTTATGTTTCCATGTGGTGTTGATATGTATTCTCATCTTATATTTATATACTCATGGATTTATGCATATATCTCTATCATATATGTTTTAGCTCTCATGTTATGATGTATAATTGTGATTTGAAAATATAACACTTGGATAGACTAGATGTGATGATGAGATTGACCCCTTGTGATGATAGGGATCAAAGAAGCATTAAGTTGATATGATTTATAAAAAATGGAAGTCATAATTAAGATGAAGGAAAAGAAAGGAGGTGAATGTAGTTAGATGATGTGTTCATGAAAGATAAAGACAAATCTCTCTCAGCATGCAATATACACAAGCTAAACTAGAATGAGTCTCTTAATGGAAACTAGTATGAAGATGTGTGATTGCAAGGGATGCATAATTATGTTAGAATTCTTTAGAATAACTTAGAGGGTGGAGGGGGTTGAATCATTTATCCAAGGTCTAGATGTAGAAATAAAACATTTCACAATTTAGTGAACCCATATCCATTAAACATATTCATTATGCATGCATCCATATTAGATCATACAACTCTTAAACGTGTAACATACTATCAAATCAACTTTGTAGAAATGTAAGAATGAAACATAATAGATTTAATGACACATTTGACACAATTATTTTATGTGGAAACCCAATTTGGGAAAAACCACTAGTAACATGGTACTAATTCTCATTTATCTGAAATGATGCCCTATGAAAGGCTAACCCTCTTAAAGATTACAATGCACACTATTAAATGTGACCTGGTTAAAGGATTTCAATCAACCTAATAGGAGTAAGCCTTGTTAGAGTACTTATGGCCATTCCATTAGCATTCCACCTGATTAAAGGATTTACAAATGACTGCTAGGTCAACCTTAATCCAAAGGATTTTACCTAGACTAATACAATTATTAGAGATTAAGAGTAAGGCTTGATTTGATAACAAAATACAACTCACTTTGCAGATTATAGATCCTAGTTTAGTCCTCCATTTTTCTTGGCTTCATTCACTTCATCTCTAATAGTTTGTTCACCCTTCAAGCATTCATCCTCTCAAGTCCTTTTACTTTGCATGCCAATTGAAGACTCTATAGTTTGGCTACCATATAAAAAAAACACCCTAGAATCTTTGTCTTTCATAGGCTCTCACACATGCCAACTATTGTTTCATGCCTTGTATCCCCTTATAAAGAGAACTTAGATCATTTTTCATTCATCCTCCATCATCCATTTTAGGGTTATATAGGATTAGGTAGGATTCAATGAATCTACCCACTTTTTCATTTCATTCCTTTCTAGAAAATTCTCCTTGAATCCACTTTTAATTCATCTAAAAATGGTTTATAATGAATTCTATGCTACCAACTCATCAAGCTTATCTTCCACATGGTTCACACAATTCAAGAAATCAAACTTGTTAGCTCAGATTCATTGAATTCATGATCTTTCTCATAATCCTGTCACTCAACATTAACTTGCTTCTAATGCTTGACACATACTGTGTTACATGACATTCATTATCAAATCACTCAAAAAAACTAAAGTTTACTAGCAGTCGACATCAATTAAACTTCACTCAGCTTACATTGTATCACTCAACATACATTGAAATTTAACTTTGTTTGGCTCCAACTAATTTTTTTCTCAACTTGCACTAACTTTGTTCAGCACCTACTGTCCACTCAGTCAAGCTTGGTAGACTCAATTCTTCTTTCTTGTTTTTCTAGACTTTGTTAGTATATCCAACCATTGCAACCTTAAGTAGAAAATCAATGCACTATAATATTAGGATCTTAACTAGTCTTTGTACTTCTTTTCTTTATCATAACTCAACCTTTCCTCTATGTGTTCTTGTTATCTTATTTGATCAAATCCTCTCCATCAATCAAACAAATGATAGTACTCAAATCATATAAGAAATTATCTTACCAACATAGTAGGTTTGACATCAGTGACAAAACAATGATTGAAACACACTTTCATACTTGTATCAATCTATTTTCAACAATCTCCTTCTTTGGCATTGATGGCAACCTAGTTTAACTAGTACAACCAACAATAATACTAAAAAAAAAATAAGTCCTTGTATTGAATCTCTCCCTCTATCATCACCTTCTCTATAGGTTACAAAACTCTTTTATGATCAAAAAACATTTTGATTAGAAAATAATCAACTCCTTATGAATCCCTTCATTAGTCATCTTATAGTTCTTTGGCTATGCTGATTACTTCCTCTTTTAGGAATCTATTTAATTTGTTCTTATATCCTTGTTAGCACTATCTCCCTCTTACTAGGTAGATATATCTTGAAGTAGATATATTATCTCCCTCTGAGTAGACAATTAGCTCATTAGTATACTCTTTGTGTTCAAATCCTTAATTAATTTTCCCTCTTTGACAATAATTCCAAAGACTTTTCATTCTAGAATGCATTTATGAACATTTTTAGTGTCTCCCTCTATCACCTAGCTTGTGACTAATTTTTAGCTCCATCTCTTTGATTATTTTAGTTGGCAACTCCTAAAGTAAGGTCTTTTGCATCAAAGTGTAACATATGTCAATCATCTCATTTGATGCAGGGCACTTCTCATGCTTCTTAAATAGCCTTGGATAGGGGTATCACTACTAGTTTATCTCTTAGATACTCATGAGCATCCTTGGGTAATTATTTTGTGAAGATATCATCAATTTTCTCTTTTGCATTTACATATTCCATCTAAACTTCTTTGTCTTGAACTAACTCTCTCAAGTAATGGTACTTGATTGTAATGTGCTTAGTCTTTGTATGCATCACAAGGTTCTTTGATATATTGATAAGACTTGTATTATCACAATAAAGTATCACAAGTTTTTTTATTTCCTCTTTCATACCTTTGAGTAGC
Organism: Cupressus sempervirens; assembly: GCA_028749045.1. Taxonomy (NCBI): domain Eukaryota; kingdom Viridiplantae; phylum Streptophyta; class Pinopsida; order Cupressales; family Cupressaceae; genus Cupressus; species Cupressus sempervirens. The sequence continues at coordinate 479,682,419 of CM053783.1, read as the reverse complement.
TATTTGTTTTGGATACAATTGGTTAATTGTGTGTTGTCTTTGATGTTATCAAATGCCATATCATTATCAGTTAGTATATGTCTAGCTCACTTAGGTAGTGAAGATAGTTCTCAGTGTCTATCAAGCATTCTTGTGTTTGCCTAGTTCAAAAGGCTATGTCTACCGAGTTCACTCTGGCATCAAAGGAAAAGTTGTAGAAAGCAAGTGTTAACCAAGCTCACTTGAGTATCAAAGGAAAATTGGATGGAACTAGTGCTAACCAAGTTCAATCGGTTGTTAAAGGATTTTCGCAAGTTTGCAATGTTAACTAAGCTTTTTTTTGTTAACAAAGGAAATCATTTATGAGTTAGTTTCTACCAAGCTGGGTTGGCTAATGAAGGATTTTCTTGTTTTGTTGTACTAAGCTTAATTGATTTATCTATTGATTCCAGCTGACTAAGGTGATGCATATTGATTATTTTATGTTGTATTTGAGCTGACTTGACAAAGTGGAAGATATAAGTATAAGGTCAAATTGTGATTTCAAAGTGCGTAAGTTATGAAGATGTTATTGAATATTTAATGATGAGAAGAGGAAGCGAAATTGAAGGATAAGTAGAATATCCTTGTGGAGCAACAAAGCTATATTCAATCAGGAAGGATCAAGTATAAGCCAGACTAGAGATATGAAATCAAAAATTTAGTTGCATTCAAATAAGGTCATCTCATTATTACTCTATAACCATTGTAGCAGTGATCTAAATCTCCCAACAGAGTTGGCTTAACAACTATTTGAAAATCCTCTAACAAGGTGGTAATTCTATTGAATTGTTCTCAAGACCTCTTACAAGGCCACTCCTAATAGGGTGATTAAATCCTCCAACAAGGTCACACCTAAAAATGTGTTTTGTAACCTTCAATAGAGTTGGCTCCTAATAGGGCTCACTATAAAAGAGTGAAAATTAGTAACTAGTTGCAATTGGTGGTTTTTCCCAAATTGGGTTTCCATGTTAAATCCTAGTGTCTAATGTGTTCATGCTATTTTTTTTTTATATGTTTGCAACTTGGTTAAAGTAATCATAGACAACATCTAAGGGTTTATATGTTAATCATTTATTGAGGTAATCTAGTTATTACTGAGTTACAACATTTTATGTGTTTACCAAGCTTCAATAGTATTTAGTTATCTATTTGCACACTATTTCCATCATGATAATTCAAGGTAATGAAATTACTTTTATCTCCAATCATATGATGCGAACACCCACTGTCAATGATTCATCTACCATTCTTGTTCACACAAGACACTAGACTAGTTGCCTCATCCTCATCAAATTCATCCTTCATTGCAACATACACCACTTCATCATCATGTTTGTCTAATCCATCTTTGGTTTCCTCTTTTTTAATGTAGAGAGACTTCTTTCCTTTGTCTTTGTACTCTTTGTATTCTTCATCTCTCTTACTTCTATACTTGTCTCCACCTCTATAGTTCTTCTCTGGACACCTAGCAAAAATATGACCAACCTCATTGTAATTAAAATACATCATAGTTAACTTACCTTTGAATTTTCCTTTACCTCTGTGAAATCTCCTTTCAAGCAGTGCTTGCAGCTATTCCACACCTTCCCCATATGTATTACTATCAATAAAAACATATTTTACCTTTTTCTTCTTCTTCTCATTAGGTTCTTTTAATGATAGCTTATCTTTAAAAGCATATTCCACATTGTCATATTTAAAGTTGTCAAAATTAGATAGCTCAAAAGTAGTCAACCTGATAGCCCTCATTTTTACTAGAATAAATTTGCATATTTTGTGGTGAAAATGTTTCAAAAAAGAGTGTTGTGATGTTAAGGTTCATGTTTTATTTGTTTTCATTTTCCAAGGATGAACCATAAAATCATATTTTTTCCCTAATCTAGTTATAATTTTCCTTGCTCTAGTGTGAAAAATGATGCCCTAAGATTGTGTTTCCATCTTATCGCATGAGAAATCTCATAAAAATCAAGGTCTAGCCCTTACCCTAGGTTTTATATCTAAGTGGGGGTTTTTTTGTTTTTCAATCATCTCTTACAATGTTGTGACATAAGGGTTGTGGAGGATCTTAGAACAATATTTTTAGTTCCTTGACCTTAAGATATGCATGTATCATAGTATCAAAATGAAAAAGATGAAGTGTCTGATCTCACAATTCACTTTGTATCATATGATCGTAAGTTTTTTATAAGAGGTTTTAAGCCTAGTGTGTGATGTTATGATAGTTAGGTGATCAAGAGATCGTAAAGATAGTTGGGAAAGGTTGGGACCATGCAAAAAACACTTTATTATAGGATCATATAAATGTAAAAAATAAGAGAGTATTTTAGGTTTTAGGATCCTATGAAAAGGAGGTGATCGGGACATTAGGAGGGTATTTGTAAAGTTTTAAGATGTTACATTGTATGTCTTGGTCATAAGATCAAGGAAGAAAATTTTAAAAATCACGATGCTATGATGGACAGGGTAACAGTTTCTTGTAGTATCTTAAGGGTTAGAAGAAAGATTGCCAATGTTACAAAATAATAGAGGAATCACAATTGTAAGATCAAAAAACAAGGAAAATTGAAATAAGATGCTACACTATTTAGTGTGTTGTGAGATCATGAGGAATTTAAAGGCAAGTTCTGATGTTATGGTGGCTAGTATCTTGTAAGATTATAAAGATTTTCTGAAGGGCTTACAATGATGTGATAAAGGTCTAATTCCTTGGAATCATAAGATTAAAGGGATTTTCTTCCTTGCCTAAGATATTACAAGGGTTTTTGACTTTTAGGGTCAATCATAAGATCATAAACCCTAAGATGACATTGAAATATGTTTTCCATTTTTTGAATTGGAAATGACAATGAGCTTCTTAACCAATGAGATTTGAGTATGATATAAAAGTATGTTGCTGGATAATAATGGTGATGCTCCCCTGAGGTGATAGTATAAGTTGATTTTATGGCTTAAGCATGTTGAGAGTCAATGCAAAGATGAATGTTGATGATATACAATGGGCTATATAAGATATTATATTGACCAGTTATAGTTTAACCATTCACAAAGAGAAGAAAATATAAGTAGTTGTAAAGACTTCAGTGCATACAATTTGTTCTTTTTGGTGCCCAGATATAGTTTTACCCAGTGTTCTCAAGCTATTAGTAGAATGTCTAATAAAGAGGTAGAAGAAATTCATGACTTAGACATGGAAGTTGCAGAGACCTCCACTTCTAAGGGAGGAAAAACAAGACAAAATAAACCTAATAGGTTTGTTGAGGAATGGATTAAAATTTTCCTGGGCTCCTCAAATTCTAATGTTGCAGATAATCATGCCTTTGAAAAACCATATTCTCTATGTAGAGATGAAATGTACCTTGGGGTCATGGGTTCTAAGATTTTCAATTACTTCTATCATAACAGAGAGAAGAAGATCTTGATGTGTAATTTGTAGAAGAAGAACCTAGTGAAATTGATATTTCTGAAGGTATTTATTGATGTCAATTTTTGTGAAAGCCCTAATAAAATCATACAATCTAGCCACCAAATCATTCCATAAGAGGGATGGAACTATTTTGTGTACTCTAGATCCTGCCTCATTCATTGAAGCATTTGGATTGGATGGTGCTATGAGCGAGCTAGTAGATTTGGAGGATCTATAGAAAAGCTTTGAAATAAATACAAAAGCTTATACATGGAAGTCGATGCTACAACATATTCCCATGGACCTGAAAAGTGTGGGTGGTTAGTGTTGGTCATTTTTGTCTTCTCTCCAAAATTGCCATATTTGAATTTAAACATGGTAATGTCTACATATTTTAAAATTTGAATAAAGTGGGGCACAAAAATATTTCATATAAAACTTCAAGCTATAATTTATTTCCTAAGTGGCTGCACACTTTAATATTCCATGGACCCACACCTTACTCAATGTGAGATCCTTCATCATCCATGGTGGTTACTTTGTTACTATGCAAATTTGCATGCCCATTACTTCATGTGACATAGAAAGATCATGTCACATGTCTGTGTGGGTCTAAGTTTCTTTGGTGAGTTAGATTGAGATGGCATACAGTGGATTTTTCATTGGTCGAGCCTCTGATGTGTCTAGGTTGTGGGCCACATGTTCTCAATTTATACCTTCCACCATCCAATGCAAACAAATCAATGGTGGTTTCTTTGTCACTATAGGAATTTCCTTGATATTTATTCATAGAAAAAAGCAACGAGTCGATGCATGGTAGGTGGTTCCATTCCTTTGTGGGCCACAGTGTGGTGGGTCAGTGTCAGACAGGTTAGCAAATGACCATATTTCTATTTGTTGGTACACTGGTAGGATTGATGATTTTTTGGGACTGTTAGATGGTGGGAAATCAATGCCCCTCACTATGTCACTATAGGAAGTTGTGCAACCTTTAGTCATAACAATATAGTGAGGATTCACCATGTGTCCTAGCAGGCCTAGTTTGGTATAAGTAGTTAGGTTAACATCGTAGTTAAATCAAAAATATTACAAGCTATCATTGTTAAGTTTGAGGGTGACATAGTCAAGATGATATGGTGGTTAAATGCATGAGGACTCCACAAGGTGGCAAAAGGAAATGATATGGTTGGTCCACATGGAGGTTTCTAGTTGCTTGATCGAGTTGATTTGTTGACCTTGTTGATTTGTAAAGCTAGAAATGAGAAAGATAGGGTTTCTTGCATGATCCGATCTTCATGATCAATTCCAATCACTTTCAAATGAATGTTACACATAGTGAACAAAGGAAAACACTCCCATCTCTAGTTTTATCCATCTACTTGGTCAGAGTGATTTAATAGCATTGTTCTATCTTCTCAATGCTCTATTTTGGGAAAATATTGGATTTCATTATACTTAAATCTGTACTAAGATCAGATTTTCCCTAGGGCTATATTATTATTCTCTAAAGCATTTAAGACAATGGTTGTAGAGTAACTCCAGTTAGAAACATCTCAGTTATGCTTGGGCTATAAAGGTAGTTTTTGTAAATTTTGTTAGGGTCAACTCTTCCCTATTTTCTTGATATTGCTCTATAAAATTCACTGTAAATTCCCTTTGCCTTTGAACCTATATGACATTCTACCTTATCTCTTTAGACATCGATGCATTGTGCAAAGACCTATTTTCCTCTCATTAGTGTATTGTGGATCTCTACAATCTTGCGTGACTATATCTTTCTTTGGCCTATAAATGATATATAAGTGAATTCTCTTCTCCCTTGTGTCATTTATTTGGGTTTTCTAATCTATACATTATTTTTAGATTAAAACAAGTCTAAATGTGTATATCTTTTGGTGTCATGATGGGTCAAAAGTGTATGTATGGATAGAGATTAGTTTGAACACTCTATTTTGGTACATCATCACTTATGTTAGAATAAATAGATTTGCTTCCATGCATTCCTTCTCCTTTTTCCTCTCCAAGACTAGTTAGGTGCATCCTGATACTAAAGGAAGCTGACTTTCTTTGAAGATTCAATCTCATAGTTCAAATCCCATAGCTTGAAGGTTGTTTCCATGTTTCATAAGGTCATCCTTAGATAAAAAATTTGGAGAGGGGTTCAAAATTTTGTGAGAAAAATTACCCTAAGAAGGTGGAAAAGATGATGCCTTTGGATAAATTCAAGAATTATTATATGAAAATGGTGTATGGTGTCCATAAGTGGTTGGAAAAGATGGATTAGACATAGTGTATGGGACTGAGCTTATTTTTGCTAGAGATGTGTAAGACTCCTACCATGTTGGAGAATATGATTATGTTAAGTACATTCTTGCAAATATGAAGGAAAATATTAAGTTGGCATAGAGTGGAGAAATGGAGAATTTATGTTTCCTTCACTACTCACTACTGATGCATCTGATCCTCTATAGGAATGTAGGATATTTTAGTTTAGATTTCATTGATCACACCTTAGATGCTAATGGAGTTCTTCTAGTCCAATTATGGGCATGGGTATGGGATACTTATCATTATTCTAATTCTATTTCCTTTTTTGACAATGTTGTTGTAATGAAACTGCTAGACCCTATTTATTTTAAAGCTCCTAATATCCTAAAGAGTCTATTGAGATCAGCTTTGCTCCTTGAGGGTAAAAGATTAGATCATAACTGGGGGTATATTTTCCTATTCCCTATCTTTTCCCTGATGAGAGTATATGGTTGTCCCCAACCACCTTACATATTTCCAAAGTCCATTCCTCCTAGGTTGGGTGTTATTGAATTCATGTGGTAATTTCTCATGGTAAACAAAGAATACTAGGGCCCAAGGTGCATAGGGGCACATTTTTGTGCATATGTTTTAAGGTAGGAGACTTTTCAATTGGAAAAGAATCCTTGGACGAAATCCATTCTTTCCTCCACCATTACAATTTTTCAACAACACCCTATAGAATCTATGACCCTGATAACTAGATTAGGGCTACCCTCAAAGAAATTAGGAATTATGTGTTGCCAAGTACCAAGGAGTTACCCCATGTAGAAATTATTCCTAACATTGTTGCAGAGGGGGAGGCAATAGATAAGTTGGCCAAGCTTGATGACGTGTTGAGGGTTGAGAGGGAGATAAGAAAATGGATCCCAATTTTAAAGGATTCTACATGGATATCCCCTACCCTCATAAGATTAGGAAGATGGTCGCTAACCATGCTAAATTATAGCCCAAATTCTAGAGGGACTCATGGGAAAAGAAGAGATGGTGTGCCCTAGTAGCTTTGAGCTTGATGTGGTCCCAAAAATTGAGGAGGATGAGCCTATTGAGGCATCATGGGTCACTAAGGGAAATAAGAGACAAAAAATTGTCCATATCCCTGCAAAGGTAAAACAAAGAACTTTTCAAATTTTACCAGCAATAGTCAATATTTTGTTGACTTATCTTTGCCTTTGAGATAGAATTAATGCAACTAAAAATACTCTCAAAGACCTAGAACTAGAAACAACAAGGTTGGATGATAGGACTATCCTAGCCCAACAATTTATGGGAGATGATGATTTTATTAAATCATTTGAGTTCAAAAGTTTTTTTATATAAGATGAAATAGAGTGAGTTAGTATTAGAGATGAAGATGAGAGAGTCATACAAAAAAAATCTAGAACTAGTTGAGAAGCTACAAGCCTATGATCCTGAGAGTGAAGTCATGACTCTAGAGGAGGCAAGAAACATTGTGCAAAGGAGTGGAACATTGTTGGGGCTCGGATGGGATTTGTAACAAGCATTTATGCTTGATCAAATTAGAAGACAAGAGAATGCCATCTCCTATGAGGCATAGAATGCTGATGGATTGCAAAGAGGAAGATGATTCAATATTGACACCAAATCTCTACCAGTTTGGAGCATGGCCATAGCATCAAACAAGCCTAAATTGATGGATGTATAGAGCACAAAATAGGGAAACATGGTTGTGTGGAATATATAGGGCACTTCAAGTAGAAAGGTTTCAAAGGCTATGAAGCACTTCTCAATCATGAATGAGGCCAAGGTAGATAAAATACAAACAAAACTTGCCAAATCTATACATGGATATATTGATGTGAGAAAAGTCTATGAGGATGAGCTTAGGAAGAGCCATGTCTACAAGGAGAGGATTGAAGAGCTTGAGGCTAAGATCCAAACACTAGAGGCTAAAGTTGTATCCCTGAGAGACTAACTTACAAATGCAGAGCAAGTGGTGACTACAAAATAGGGCTAAGAAAAAGATAATTAAGAGCAATGACCCAAGGTCATAGAAGATATTAAAACTCAAATAGATGGGTTGGAATCAGAGGATACAACCAAATCAAGGAGAATGAGCACTGATGCTCCACCTACTCAGTAAGGAGGTGAGTTAGGGACAACTGTCCTTAAGAATGTTATGAGCCACAGGGTTGAAAATCTAAAGAGCATATCACAACAAGCTCATAATTTTTATGTTTTTTTACAAAGTGTTGAGAAAATATACAATGAGACACTTTCATGGCTATCACCCACATTCAATTTTTGGGGGGCATATACATAGTTCTTAGAGAGGCTTATTGTACTAATGTCTAAAAAGATAGATTTTCTTGGTAAGATAATCATAGTGAAGAAGGGTTAGAGGCAGTCAAAGAGCTAATTAGTTTCTTCACTGGTAAATTGCAAATCATACAAGGGAAGATAATAGTTTTATCTCAGGGAATCCAACCCTTCATACCACCAATTTTGGATGTCACTAATACAGTGAGGGATTGGCAAGAATGGTCTGATTCCTTTGGTGCCATTTTGACTCAGGAGGCCATAGTGGCAATTTTTGAAGACATCAGTGATGCTCCTTTCAATAAATTAGTGGAATCTTTATTTAGAGTAGAGTTAGAATTAAACAAGTTTTCATTAGAGTCTAAGGCCATCATGGATGCCAAGTGGACTAAATCCACTAAGGACCTAGAAGAGGTAAAAACTATAGAATGGTCCACCAAGCGAGAGATCTATGTGTAGGACATGGTGGGAGAAATAAAGGTCCTATCAATAGGAAGCAGCTAAAACATTATTGAGGATAAAGGAAAATGCAAGATTAAAAGATAAGATTAGATATGCTAATAACTTTATTAGGAGGATAAACTATCATAAATACTCACATCAAATTTTGAAGTTTTTGAGGATGCAGGTGGTAGAAGAAGACAAAGGGGAGTAAAGTCAAAGTGCATAATATAAAGTTTCACCTGCTGACCTTTTAACTACTTCCTCTTTTGTGAGAAAATAATAAGGAATGCCATGCATAGATTTTTGGGCATGTCTTGCCACTTTTGTATCCATTCAAGTTTTTATGCATCCTCCTCCCATCTATAGCTTTTTGCAATCCTATATATGGATTTCCAAGATGAGGAGTTGAGGTTCAAAGTCTATATAATTTTTAGTCTTATGTTATTTTGTAGTTTGTCTAGTCCTTGTGATTGTATGAATGTGTTTAGTCTTGTATACTTGAGAATACAATGAATATCTCTGATCAAACCACTAAGTGTTGAGTTATACTATGCTTCTATATTAGTAGTGTATTCATTTTCAAAGAAATTAATACAAAAGGAAATTTTGCATATCTGTGTGTCTGAATTTTGTCTCCTTCCTTGCATATCTATGATCTTGAGGTTGAAATGAGAAAGATTCTTTCAATTTAATTCAATTTGGATAGTTGTATATCTCTTATTGATTTCTATTAATTCAAAGGATTAATTAATTTCTTCCAATAATTGATAGGGTTTTGGGTATTTGAGAAGGATATAATAAGAATGAGATTTGGAATGTACTATTGATAGATTCAATTGAAAATCAATTGAATAGGTCTAAGATTGTTGGTTTCGACTCTATATAATAATGGATAAGACACTAATCACACAATCTTGTTTGTAAGTTGATGGTTTATATAATTGTATAAGATATCTCAATCAAAACTATTTTACTTTATTTTATCTATTGAAGAACTAGATTCCCTGGTCAACCCTTATTTGTGATTTCTTTCCTATTGATTAAAAAAAATCCATTGTAATCAAGAAGTTTATTACAAATCTAAGAAGAAGATTATGACCATTTTATGCTATAGGTGATAATTTTTGAAGAGACAAGTATCATAATATTTGTAAGATCAATCCCTATGGCTTGCCCACCTTGGCCTTCTAGGGCCTAAAGTGAAGGGAGTATTCATATACTCTATTGAAGTTGGTCTAGAAGCCAAAGACTTATCACACTAAATATAGGATTTGACTAGTCCTTAGGTTGGTTTTTGTCTTATGTTTTTTGGTATTGGGTTTAAGGCACCTAATAGTCTAAAAAAAAACCAACAAAGCCTACCTACTAGACCTTCAAGAGTCAAATGAGAACTTGGTATATATCTTAGTTCTTGTATTGCAAAAACTATAATAGCATAGTTGGGCAACAATTTTCTTAAAACTTTTCTTAGTAGAGTCTCATCATCTATCTTACTGGTGGCTCCTCTTATGGCATTAACAACATCTTTTATCCTAGAGAAATATTGAGCAATTTTCTCACCTTCTTGCATTCTCATATCATCAAAATTCCCTCTAAGATTTTCATATTAGGTTCTCAAAATATTTGCATCAACTCCATAGATGGTGTGAAGAGCATCCCACATCTTCTTTACATTGTCAAAACACTTGATTTCATAAAACTCAACATATTTTAGGGCAGAGGAAATCTCCAAAATAACCTGATTATGTTCTTTTTTTTTTTTAGATCTTCAGCACTTAGTGATCTAGCAGGATCAACATGCTTAGTGGTGATGGTAGATTGTGCATGGTCTGCAAGACCTCCTAAGTGTAGCTTCATAAGACTTTTCCATATAGGAAAGTTATCTCTATTAACCTTGGGTACCTCTCTTTTTGACATCTTGACCTTTTGCTTCTAGTACCTTCAAACTAGTCCTCTTTATTAGTTGGTTATGATACCAATTGTTGAAATTATTTAAAATAACTTGCTGGGAGGGGGGTTGAATTAGTTATCCAAGGCCCAAATTTACAAATAATTTTTTTCATAACTTAGTGAACCCATATCCCTAAAACATATTCATTATGCATGCATCCATATTAGATCATACAACTCTTAAACTTGTAGGATACTATTAAATCAACTTTGTAGTTCAATGTAAGCATGAAACATAATAGATTCAATAACACATTTGGCACAATGATTTATATGGAAACAAAATTTGAGAAAAACCACCAGTAACATGCTACTAATTCTCACTCTTCTAAAGTGATGCTTTGTGAAAGGCCAACCCTATTAAAGGTTACAATGAACATTGTTAAATGTGACCTAGTTAAAGGATTTCAATCACCCTATTAGGAGTGAGCCTTGTTAGAGGACTTTAGGCTATTCCATTAGAATGCCACCTAGTTAAAGGATTTACAAATGATAGTTAGGTTAACCTTAATCTAAAGGACTTTACCTAAGCTAACAATATTATTAGAGAGTAACATTAAGGCTTGATTTGATAACAAAATACAATTCTCTTTGTAGATTAAAAATCTTAGTTCAATCCTCCATTCTACTTGAATTTATTCACTTTAGCTTTGATAGCTTGTTCACCATTCAGACATTCATCATCTTAAGTCCTTTTACTTTGCATTCCAATTGCAGCCTTTATAGTTTGGCCACCATAGGAAACAACATCCTAGACTCCTTGTCTTTATTGGGTTCTTGCACATGCAAACTATTATTTTATACCTTATATCCTCTCATAAAGAGAACTTAGATCATTTTTCATTCATCCTTCATCGTCCATTTTAGGGTTAGATAGGATTAGGTAGTATTCAATGAATCTACCCACCTTTTCATTTTATTCCTTTCTAGAAACTTCTAATTGAATCCACTTTGAATTTGCCTAAATGTTTTATCATGAATTCTATGCCACCAGCTCTTAAATCTTATCTTGCACATGGCTCACACAATCCAAGAAATCAAACTTGTTAGCTTAGATTCATCAAATTGATGATCTTTCTCATAGTGTTGCCACTCAACATTAACTTGCTTCTGATGCTTAGCACATACTAAGTTACACAAAATCCACTATCAAATCACTTAGCATGAACTAAAATTTATTGGTGCTCGACATCAACTAAAATTTACTTTGTTTACACTATATCACTTAGCATATACTAAAATTTCACTTTTCTTGACTCCAACTTATTTTTTTTTTGGCTTGCACCAATTTTTCTCAACACCTTTTGTCCACTCAATCAAGCTTGGTAGACTTAATTCTTCTTTCTTATTCTTCTAGACATTACCACTATATCCAACCTTTGCAACCTTAAGTATAAAATCAATGCACTATAATATCACTATCTTAATTGGTCTTTGTACTTCTTTTCTTTATCATAACTCAACCTTTCCTCTAGCTGTTCTTGTTATCTTATTTGATCATATCCTCTTCATCAATCAAACAAATGAAGGTACTCAAATCATCTAAGAAATTGTCTTACCATTATAGCAGGTTTGACATCAATGGTAAAACAATGATTGAAACACACTTTCATACTTCTATCAATCTATTTTCAACAATAAACTCTAATTTTCATCATCGAGATATATTTGGGACATCAAAAGATCATAGAATTGTCACTACTATAAATTATGAGGATATGAATATGATTTATGTTAGATAGGTATGTTTGAAACTAACCTATGCATCAAAGACTTATCAGTCAAGATGACTATTGTAGTTAGGTTCCCAAAGTTTATTATAGAAAGGTTACACTTGTATCAAGACATGAGCACAAGATAACTTGTGAGCATAGTCTCGCAGAAATGGACAAGGATGATATGTTGTAGATCCAAAATGTCAAGTAGGAAAAGAAAAAATGATTATGATACTTTACAGAAAAAAAAAGTATACCCATAAGAATAAAACAAGTAAAACATACCCCATGCCCCCAATCTTCTAGTCCATGACATCCTCAAGAGACTATTAGGGAGGAAACACACAACAAGGACAGCATCAAAGAGATCCCATAAACAAAATAAAGTCAATTAAGTCTCAACAACTTTAATTTTCAAGTGCTTGTGTGTAAGTCACATGATTGTTTCTTTAGAATTCAAATCTGCTAGTGAGAAAAATCACAACATCCTAGATTGTAGCTAAGGTATCCAAAAAGTGTTGGGAAACACTCGATGTTAGGGGAAGTGTTGAGAAACAATCTTGAACAAGTGACCAAAGAAAAAACCTATGCACAAGGAGACCTTGATAAGATTAAGTATTTTGTGCCCCCTAGACCTAGATGAGAGTCAGTTCAAAGCTAGGAAAAGGAAAGCGTGAAGTGAAATGAGCACAAAGCAAGATAGATAGACATAGGCGCGAGGGTCTCAAGTAGCGTATGTAACTAGTTTTTACCACTTGGCAATTGTTTTAGGATTTTTATGTTTTTTTTTGTATTTTTGAGATATTTGAGTTTTTTTTAGTGATACATCACAATGCCTATTGCTAAATTTTCACTAAGATGATCATTTTTTCATGACATATTCTACTTTTTAAGGATTATTTCAGCATCATATATGATTTTTTGGATTTTTTCAGGATCATAGAATATTTACAAATAGCTTAGTAGTAGGAACCTTAAGCATATAATTTTTTTAGATGGAGAATATTGATAGGCTCAGGTAGCTATTATCCCTTAGGTGTAGAAAGTTGATAAGCACCATACCCAAATGCAGTGGTGATGATGTAGGGACCCAACCAATTAGGCTCAAACATACCTTTCTACTTTTTTTTCTACTAATTCTTTGGGTTTTTTCGAGGAACAAGGTCACCCAATTGGAATTTCCTTGGATGCACCTTCTTCTTGTTACTAGTAGACATCCTTTTCTGGTAAACTCACAAGTGATCAAAAGTAGTCTTTTAGCATTCATCTAGAGTCTCAACCTTGTGAATCCCCATATCCCTATAGTCCTCATTAGTGATAAATCCTTGTAAAGGGACTCATAAAGAGGGAATCTCAACTTCTAATGGGAGGATGGCCTTAGAACCATAGACCAGTGCAAAGGGCGTAGCCCTAGTGGGAGTGCATATGATGGTCCTATAGGCCCATAATCCTAGATTAATCTATAGATGCCAATCCCTTCTTGATTTGTAAACCATCCTATGCAAAAAATTTAGCAACATTTTATTTGAGGTCCTATCTTGGCCATTCCCTTAGGGATAGTAGATGGAGGACCAGTGTTGTTTGAGTTTAAACTTCTTACAAACTTGTTTAAGGTCCTTATTCTTAAATTGGCCCCCATTGTCAGTGCCTATTAAGGAGGGAATGCCATAGTGATAAATGATGTGATCTTTAGTATAAAAAAGGAAACATATTTTCCTATAGTAGAAAAAGTGGAACAAATTCAAACCACTTAGTGAAATATTTAGTTGCTATGATAATAAAATTATGTTTTCTAGATGAGATTGGTTTAATATTTCCAACCAAGTCAAAATCAAGTTTTTATGTAGTTGGCACTTTTTACAATATTTGTCATATTACATCATCTTGCATAGTTGGCCAATAGTATCTTTCCCTAAGAAATTTCTAAGGAAGTGCAAGATCATTAAGATGTGACCCACATATGTCATTGTGAGCTTTAGCTAATGCCTTTTTGGACTCATCTATCTCTAGAAACCTAAGAAGTGTTTCATCTAAGCTCTTTCTATTCATGTCACCAGAGATGAGGGTGTAATGGGAAGCACTATAAATAAGTTGATGCTTTTCATTGCATGTAAGATTCTCAAGAATAATTTGGTATCATAGATAGGAGAAGATGGTGGAGTAATAAGAGGAATCATGATTGACAATAGTGTAAATGACTCATTTTTCAAGGGAATCCTAGGTGGGATGGCATAGTTCTTCCACCAGGAACTTGAAGTGAGACTCGTGCTCCTATAATTGTAGGATAGATGCCAAAGTCCCGATAGCATTTGCACTCTTGGTTTTAGCTCCAAGGATATATTAGAATGTGACAAAATTAAAATAATTTCTCAGAGCATCCACAATTTCTTATAGGGTATCATCTTGTCATCCTTGGTTTGATACTTATTGTTAACTTGATTGACAATAAGTTGGGAATTTCAATAAATGTATAGATTTGTTATTCTCCATTGAAGGTCTAGCTTGATCCCATTAGTAGAGCCTTGTATTCATCTATGTTATTGGTGCATGTGAAAAATAGCTTGTAAGATGTTGGAATAATATATCCATGAGGCATAGCAAACAAAATTCTAATGCTAGCTCCATTTTGAGTATACAACCCATTAAAAAACATCTTCTAGGTCCATTTTGTAACATACATGATAGATGAATTAGGGAAATCAATATACATAGGAGCTCTTTTTGAGATTAGGAATTCAAAAAGTTGATCAGTGATAGATTTCCCTTTGATAGCCATCTGTTATACATATTGAATGTGAAATTATAAAAGAATCATCATCCATTTCACTAGTCTTCCCATAAGTGGGGCCTTATGTAAGAGTTATTTCAAGGGATCAATTTTAGCAACAAGATACATGGTATGTATGAGCATGTAGTGATAATTTTTTTACAAACACCATGATAGGAAAGGCTTTCTCAATATTGTTGTAATTGATCTCATAAGAAACCAATGCATAACTAATGTAATATATAGCTATTTCTTTTCCACTCTCATCACATTGTGAATAAAGATTGTAGAGAATTTGCAGTACCTAAGATTTAAAGATTAAAAGGTTTCCCCTAAATTGGAGGCATGCAGATAGGTAGCTTTGCTAGATATTCTTTGATTTGGGCCAATCTCTTGTTCCACTCCTCATTCCACATGCATGAGGACCCTTTATGCATATTTTTTTTTAATGATTAGGATATATCTATTGAAAAGAGATTGTTTTGAAGTGTAGAATTTGTAATGGAGCAATCATTATTTTGTCAATGATGTCAAACCTACTACTTGCTAGTGAGACAATTGCCTTTTGGTCTAGATACTATCATTTGGCTGATTGATGAAGAGGATTCAAAAATAGGAGATAACAAGAGAACCTAGAGAAAGGTTGATATAAAAGGACTACTAAGACCAAGTAAGATATTGATACTATAGTGTATTGTTTATCTACTTAAATTCTATAATGAAAGACTACTCAAGCAAAGACTAGAAGAAGATCAAGTAAGAAAAGTGTCTGATCAATAGGTGCTAAGCCAAGTGAATGTTAGTAAATGCCAAGTAATAGTTGGTGTCGAGTATCAGAAAACTTTAGTTTTTTCCAAGTGAACTAGTTTTGGCCAAGTAAAAAAACAATATAGATGCCAAGGGACAACAAACAATGTTAAATCAAAGATTTGATGAATTTGAGCAAAGTAATTTGATCATAAATTCTAGTCTATAATTAGGACGAGATAGGATTGGAGCATTAGAAATGGAATTTTTTATTTTCTTGAAGGCTTTTTTTCTGACATCATTCCACTTGAAACTTGAATTTCCTTTCATAATGTCTACAATGCATTTAGTGGTTTTCACAAAATTGGGCATGAACCTTCTGAGGAAATTCACTTGTCCAAAGAAAGATTTAACTCCTATCTTGTTTATAGGTAGACTCAATCTTTGGATAGCTTCAATTTTTTTAGGTTACATTTTGATGTCTTCTTGTGATACTATATGGCCAAGAAACTTTCCTTCTATCATGTAGAGTACAAATTTCTTAGGGTTTAGAGAAATTCCATGTTCTCCACATCTTTGCAACACTTTCCTCAAATCTTCTATGTGACTTTCCCTTTTCTTCTAGAATGTAGTAAGGTCATCAAGGTATATAATAATAATTTGATCTTTCATGTTAGTGAAATATTTATTCATACACCTCTAAAAAGTAGTGCCAACATTGATAAGAACAAATGGCATTCTATGATATGCAAATTTACCTTGGGGAGTGGTTAAAGCCATCTTGTTTGGGTCTTTCTCCTCCACTTTGATATGGCTATACCCTGAGAAGCTATCAAACATGGACATCATTTAAACCCCCACCACCGTTTGTAGTACATGATCCATATTTGGGAGGGCATATTTATCCTTCAAAGATGCCTAGTTTAGGTTTCTAAAATTCATGCATATCCTTATCTCTCCATTCTTCTTCCTGATCGACACTATTTTTGCTATCTAGGTAGAGTGATGAATATGATACATGATTCTCTCCTTTAGCATCTTGTTAACTTTCCAAAATATGATGTTAGCTACCTTCAAATTATAATTTCTCTACTTTTGTCTGAATGGAGCTGTATCAGGCTTCAAAGGAATCTGATACTTCATTTTTCCACCTCTAAAACTTTTTAAATCCTCATAGCTCCATGTAAATACATTTTATTTTTCTACAAAGATCTTTTCGAATACTTCCTTTTCTTCACATGTGCAACATTTTCTAATGTTGATCCTTTTAGGACTTTGCATATGTTCAATGTTTATTCATTCAAACTCACTAGTAGTGGGCCCTTTTTCCATGTAAGTATCATGTCTATTAAATTTTTTTTCCAATGATACAAAAAATGGGGGAATAATATTACCTTGAAGTTGAATAGTGCTAGTTACATCCATCTTCTACTTCTTCTAATGGTCTTCATGAAATTTTTTGGCATTTTCCTAAAATAGCTACAAACTTTTGTCATCTTCAAATACTTGCCAAACTCCTACATTGTTGGGCATGGAAGGTTTGTACATAATTTCTACTTGATACTTCTATTCTTTGAATTATGGATGAGGAAGTAGTAAGGAGGTGAAAACTTCCAATGAATCTTCTTTAGATTTCATCTCCCTTGGTACTGATTCAATTAAGAATGCATCTAGTCCTTTGATATTGTCCCATACCCTATTCCTGTAGTTTTTCAAATTATGATTTTTTACATAGTACTTCCCTTTGATTTGATGTACAATGAGCTCCACGTCACCCTAAGCCTTCAATATCTTTATCCCCTTTTCTTTCGTGGCTATTATCCCAATTAATAAGGCTTTGCACTCAGCTATGTTGTTCATATTTTTGAATTCTAACGTGAACACAATGGGCTTGGGTTCTCCCTCAGGTTATATCAATACCACCCCTTCACTAGACCTAGATGAGGAACACCTCCCATCAAATTCCAATGTCCATATTGACAATGTTTGTTCTTCTACAATAGGAGTTTAGTTTCCTAGTTCTTCAACATCTTGATCATCTATGACATCTTCAGTGAACAACATGTAATTACTAAATTCTAATTCTTGGTAAAGGATTTGGACTTTGGGATCATCTGAGTTTAGAACTGTAAACTTAGCCTTTTTCTCAGGTTCCAATTTCACTTTCTTGCTTCCTATGGGTATCACCACTTGAGACTAATCTAATTTAATTTCTCCTCCTAATTCTCTACAAAAGATTTTTCTTAGAAGTAAACCATAGTTGATTAGAATGTCCATGACTAGGATAGTCAGTAGTACCTTCTTTTCTGGATGAGTGGCTAATGCCACTTGAGCATCTTTAATTTTCCCAAGCAACGAGACTTGTTTGGCATCTATGGAGTAAAACCTAACATGAACCTTAGTAAGAGTAAGGACTAGATCCTTAGCTACAAGGGAGGTAATTATGTTATCTAAAGCACCCAAATAAATTATGCAATTAAACATAAAATGGGTAAGGTTTCTAACCAGGAAAGATTGCTAAAACTATGGATTCTTCTTGGTCAAAAAGATTAGATGTTAAGGACTCATCTTCTCCTTTAGTCATAACATTATGATTCATGTTTATATTATCTCCTTTGCAATGATCTGCCAATATTTCTAATTTAGAGGGATGGGATTTTAAGTAGTTTATAGGGGAAATTTGAATTTTGGAGTCTTTAAAGAATTGAATGAAATCAAAAGAGATCTTTTCCTTATCTTACTAAGGAATCTTGGCTCCTTCATTGACATTACTAGCATTTGAAGGAGAAGCATCATTACCACATGGAGAATGACTAGAAATTTGATTCTTATTGTTCTGGCTTTTGGTCAACATCATCTATGAGGTCCCATCAATGGTAGCATAACATTCACTTGGTCCTTTTGAGTCTGACTCATAATTTAAAAATAAATTTCTAGAATCACCATTCAAGTACAAATTGGACTCCGAACTAGAGGCTACAACATTCAACTCGTTGGTGGATAGCAACTACATCATATAGGATGTGTCAAGGTAGCTTTCATTATCATGATCCATTGTTAAATGGAAAAAAACACATATTCCCCATTTTGGGTGCAACTTCAATAGCCAGTCTCTATTGCAAACCAATAAGTTATAGAGTTTTCCCATCAATATTCCTCCTAGGTTGGTTTTGGAAGTTTTGTTGGTAGGAATTATTGAATTCAGGGAGTTACCTCTTCATGGAAACAAGTTCATTTGAATTTTTTTCCAAAATTTCATTAGATAAAGTGGTGTTACTAATAATTTCCTTAGTTTGAAATTATCATTTCTATTTTTTGGTAGAGATCATGTCATCTTCTAGTCCAATTGGTTTATTCTGGGCATCTACAAAAGCTGCAAGGTGAGATCTCCTTAGATCATAGTTAATATCTGGTGGAGTCAAACTTATGAAGAATTTTTTTAGGTTACTTGCAATAGGTCTATCAATAGTAGGTATTTTGCTAGTGATCTTGTTGAATTTACCAAAAAAACCCCTCATACTTACAGAGACTCATTTTTTTATAGACATTAACCATGCCTACAAAATGTGTTCATCTTCTGTAGTTATGAGTCTTGTTTCAAAAGTCAATCTAATCAGCCCCAACTCATAATTGAGGTGTCATCCAAATGATAAAACCAATCTACTACACTTTCTATTAAAGTTTTAAAAAATAGTCTTATAACTATGTCTTCATGTGCCACTCGCAAGATATGAGTTGTTGTGAAAAAGGCTTTAATGTGTTCATCAGTGGTAACCTTACCATCACATAAAAAGTTGGGGAAGTTTTTTCTTGAACCAGATAGGAGTGGGTAGTATGCTACAAGGTGCAACAAACTAGTTGTTGTGGCCCAAAAAGAAGCCATAATTGTCCTAGCAAGGTATGGTGGGAAATTGACAACCGGAGGAGAAACTACTTCATGTAGGGCCAATACCTAACAAGTAGTGTGTGATGAATTTTTATTTATAGGGGGTGAATATGGTTTTCTCCTACTCTTCTTGTCACCTTTTTGTCAAGGTATTTCTAGGATGGTAAAGCCAAATTCTACAAGCTTGTCAAAAATAGGGTCTCACCCACCTTGATCTTTGGTACTCTAGAGAAATCTTTTTTAGTTCATGGTGTCAAATAAATCTTGTCTCCAAACTTTAGACTCTGTGCATCTTTTTTCTCTTCTAAGCTCTCTCCTCTAAATAAATATTTCCCTCACTTCGACTTGAGCTTCTTCTTCTTCTAGTACTTGGCTAGCTTTTCTGTAGTGTTCTACATTCCTTCTATACTTTTGAACAAATATATTTAGGGATGATATGATATCTTCCTATTCATCTTGGAATCCTTGGTTAGGTTGGAGTATGAGAAATAAATCCTCATGAGTTAGTGCCATCTCCTTTCATGCTATAGCTCTTCTAGTCTACCAAATATTTGTCTCCCTAGAAAAGTCACCAAAAATATGTTAGTAAATAGATTGTCCTTTTTAAATTAACTCTTTGAATGCCCAATATCTATGAAAAATGACTGATTATAATAGTTAGGAACCACACTAAGTGACTAATTTCCCTCTAAATTTATAGATACAACTCCATTGTATTAATGATTTGCAATGAATTTGTTTATTCCTAAATCTCAGATGGGGTTTGTTCTTGACTAGAGAATAGGAAAGGAAAACCAAGGCAGCCTAGATAGGAACTAACTCAAGCTAGAATTTGGGTTTTAATACTAACAAAATTTGTGAATCCATACATCTTATGACCCCACAAAATTTGACAATGCAGTAAAGAATCCTATTTATATGAGTTGGGTACTTGAATAAATGCTTTTAACTCTAAAAGTGCAAGGAAATAACTTTAGAAATAATATAAGAAAGAATCTCTTTTAACATGCAACAACACTACAATAATCTTTAGTTTTCTATATTAAATAGGGGAACAAATCTCTATTTGTTCATTAGCTCAATTCAACTCAAAGAGATGCTTCTAACTAAGACAAGCAATAGAACAATAAATAATTAATACAAGACACATTCAATTTGTCTCTGCAATATGAAGTATTTCACACCAAAAACTAGCTGACTCCTTCATTAATTTTTCAATTGGGTACATATTAGATTTTGAGATGAATCATTACAAAAAGGAACCAAACCATTCATCTCCTCAAAAATGAAAAGTGGAAAGAAGGCAATTATCAGTTACAATTTTATGTTAGACAAGAAAAGAGTGAGAGGAATGCCACTTCACCTTCTTCCCCTTTTCTAACTTCACCTTATGGGCCTCAGTAGTGATGATTATTGGAATAAGCTCTTCATGATTGTAGACATGGATGTTGGTGTATCTGAGAAGCCACTTGGAGTGTTTTCTAGCCAATTCCTTGATTGTGCTCAATTGCTCTTGCATTCCTCTATCGCTACATATATGGATCCACCTGTATGCACCCTAAAATGGTCACCTAGACTTGGGGCCCCCATTCTTCAATTTATCAACTTCTTGAATCAATGCATTGGAATATTTTATTGAATCAATTCAAATCATTTTCCTTGATCAAATTGTAATTAATTTAATTATTTCAATATTTCCTTAGGTTTGATCATCTTATTCTAAATCTTATTTAATTAAAGGAAAATTTCTCTTTTAATTAAATAAAATAAATCCCCTTTTAATTAAAAGAAAATCCCTCTTTTAATTAAATAAATAAATCCCCTTTTAATTAAAAGAAAATGTCTCTTTTAATTAAATAAAATATCTCCTATTTAATTAAAAGAACTTGTTCCCTTTTAATTAAATAAATGAAATCTCCATTTAAATATCTCTTTGTGATGAAAAAATAAAATAAAATAAAATAAATAAATCTTTTTTCTCTACACTTGAATGTACATATTTCTAAGTGGGATTCCTTAATTTCCTCTTTCCACTTTTTTGTCAAACACTCCTCTTTTCTCATAGTTGGAATTTTGTCTCACATAGATAGGGTATACTTTAAGAAACCCCTCCTTTAGAAAAGGCATAAAAACTTGGCAAAAGGTGTAAAAAACCTCACAAAAAAAATTATTTTTTGTGGCAAAAAAATTAGTTTACAACGAAAAAATAATAATCTCCATTGGCAAATCATTCATAGTCTCTCAAACAATGTGTAAAATCTGGGCAAATTGTGTTATTTTAAAACCATAAAAAATTTATACATTAGTGAACAAAAAATAATAATTAGTAAAATTTTAATTTTTTGGGCAAATCATTTCATTATATTCAAGGTTAAAAAAACCATATGCGAAGTCAATGGCATTGGAGGTTCATAAAAGGTTTCACAACTTGAAGTTGGCGGTTGCAAAACTGCAAGAAAGACTTTAATAGGTCTATCACAATGTCGCTATCAAAGTGAAAGTTAATAGTTTGTTTGTTGCAAAACTATGAGGAGGGTAGAGATCACATCATTTTCAGTTGGAAAGATAAATGAGGAGTTAACTTTATGACTTTGCAAAAAGGAGATTTCGTGGCATCGACAGTAGTAGTTAAATGATGGTGATTCTGTTAGAATTAATAATCTTTCCTTGGTTGTATTTATTTATTTATTGGGATAAACCAAGGTATCCCTTATGTATTATTTATTTGTCCTCTAGTCCACATGTAAAGGACATGTCATTCTTGTCCTATTGTCTACTTGTGAGGACAACTCTTTTTTGTATTTCCTTTAATAAAGAAAATAGATATTCCTCCTTAAGAGGAACTTGACACTTTGTACACACCTTTTATGAATGTGACATTCATAGAAATGAGAGAGAGAAGCACCTCTTTTAAAGAGATGAGAAAGGAGTTGCATGTCTTTGCATGTGTAACTCTCATTTCTATGAATGCCACATTCATAAAAGGTGTGTGCAAAGTGTCAAGTTTCTCGTAAGGAGGAATATCTATTTTCCTTATTAAAGGAAATACAAAAAAGAGTTGTCCTCACAAGTGGACAATAGGACAAGAATGACATGTCCTTTACATGTGGACTAGAGGACAAATAAATAATACATAAGGGATACCTTGGTTTATCCCAATAAATAAATAAATACAACCAAAGAAAGATTATTAATTCTAACATCCTCCTTTAATCTTTACTTGGGGAGATTAAATCAAAGGGTATCAAACCCAAATTCTTACGATGAAATTCAAATTTCTCTCTAGAAAGAGGTTTTGTCAAAATATCAGCAACTTGATCTTCACCCTTGCAATAGATGAGGGACACTTTTTTTTCTTCAATGTGTTCTCTAATGAAGTGGTGGTGGAGATAAATATGCTTTGACTTTGCATGGTAGATAGGATTCTTTGCCAAGGCTATTGCACTTTGATTATCACAATACAAAGGTGTAGGTTCTTGTTGAGGTAGACCCAAATCTTCAAGAATTCTTCTAAGCCATAGAGCTTCTTTAGATGCATAAGTACAACTTTTATATTCAGCTTCGGTAGAACATAGAGAAATAGATGTGTCTTTCTTACTTTTCCAAGATATAGCACCTAAACCAAAAAAGAAACAATAACCACAAGTAGATTTCCCATCGTTGGGATCTCCACCTAAATCAGAATTAGTAAATCCTTGTAAAGTAAAAGTAGAATTGGCATCATAAAATAAATCTAGATTAAGAGTTCCTTTGATATATCTTAATATTCTTTTAGCTACTTTAGAGTGTGTTTGTTGAGGTTTGGACATAAATCTTGAAACTAAACCAACACTATATGCAATATCGGGTCTAGTAAGGGTGAGATAATTTAAACTTCCTACAAGTTGTCTATAAGAGGTAGCATCAACAAAAGGAGTGTTTGTATCAACCATTAACTTAGTTCCTAATTCACATGGAATAGAAACATAGTTAGAATCATTCATTTGAAAACTATCCAAAAGATCTTGAGCATACTTTCTTTGAGAAAGAAAAATGCCCTTAGGCGTTTTCCATATTTGCATTCCTAAAAAGTAATGTAATATTCTTAAATCAGTCATTTAAAATTTTTGATTGAGTTGAAACTTAATATCAGAAATCAAGGTGTTAGAACTTGAAGTAAGAATCAAATCATCAACATATAGAATAATAATGACAATATCATCTTGAATATGTTTAATGTATAAGTTAGGATCATTTTTACTTCTATCAAAACCTTGAGAAATAAAAAAGGCTTTAATTTTGGAATACCACTCTCTTGGAGATTGCTTTAAACCATAAATAGATTTCTTTAGTTTACATACTAAATGCTCATTACCTTCTTTGATAAAACCTGGTGGTTGAGCCATATAAATTTCTTCATGTAAATCACCATTTAAAAAGGCACTTTTAACATCCATTTGATGAATAGGCCAATTCATTTTTGAAGCTAAAGAAAGCACAATTTTTATAGTAGGCATTTTAGCAACTGGTGCAAAAGTTTCATTGTAATCTAAACCTTCAATTTGAGAAAATCCCCTAGCTACTAGTCTAGCTTTAAACTTACTAATTTCATTATTTGCATTGAGTTTGGTTGTATATAACTACTTGCATGAAACTAAATTCTTACCATGAGGCAAAGAGACTAAATCCCAAGTTTCATTAGAGATTAAAGTGTCATATTCCTCTTGCATAGCATTTTTCCAATGAGTTTGAATCTTAGCTTGTTCAAAGGTTTGAGGATCATTAGAGTTCATAAGAGAAGTCATCAAACTATAATTACAATAATTAATTCTCCTAGGTTTAAGTCCACCAAATCTAGTAAGATAATCATCTCTTTCATTAAGTAAACTTTGAACCCATTTAGGTCTTCTCTTATTAGTAATAGATTCATCACTAGAAGAAGAGTCATGATCTATAAATGCATCATTAGTATCAACATCATTACTAGAATTAGAAGAAATAGGAGGAATAAAAGAAGATACTTGAGGAGTAGGGTTTAGAGAAGGTGTAGGGTTTAGAGAAGGAGGTTGGTCCTCCACTACTACAATATTACTTCCACTAAATTCATCATCTTGAACTTTGGAACAATCATGTACTTCATTTTCTGCAATACAAATATCTCTTGCAATTTAAACTTTGTTAGTAAGAGGATTATAGACTCTATAACCTTTAGTATTTTCATCATACCCAACAAATATAAATGGAGAAGATTTAGCATCTAATTTATGCCTTTTTTGTTTGGGTGTATGAACATAAGCAATAGATCCAAATATCTTTAAGTGTTGTAAATTGGGCTTTCTATTTGACCAAGCTTCTTCAGGAGTTATATCCCTCAAAGCCTTAGTAGGAGTTCTATTAAGAATATAAGTGTCACAAGACATAGCTTCAGCCCAAAACTTATAATTCATATTTTTTGCATGTAACATGCATCTAGCCATTTCCACAATAGTTCTATTCTTCCTTTCCACTACACCATTTTGTTGTGGTGTATAAGGAATGGTAAGTTGATGTTTAATACCAAATGATCTTAAGTAAGAATGAAAAGCATTATTAACATATTCAGTACCATTATTAGTTCAAAGAATCTTTATCTTAGAATCAGATTGCCTTTCTACTAACATATGAAATTCAGAAAATGTATCAAGTACTTGATCTTTATTATGTAAGAAATATATCCAAATTCTTCTAGTAAAATCATCAATGAGAGTAAGAGCATACCTTGATCCTTGAATGGAGATATTTTCCATAGGTCCTAAAAGATCACTATGAATCAATTGTAACTTATGAGATGCCCTCCATGATAAACCATGGGAAAAGGGCTCCCGATGCATTTTGCCACTCATGCACCCAGTGCATGTAATCTTAGATGGAACAATATGAGGTAATCCTTCAAACATATGAGATTTTAGCATCAATGATATATAATCAAAATTCAAATGACCAAGTCTTTCATGCCACACATTAAAATCAATATTTGCTTGCAAAGAGTACCTTGAAGAGGTAAACTCATAAAACTTGAATAAGTTATCATGACCCAACTTAGCATTAGCAACAACACCATTAGTGCTAGGATCAATAATATAACACATGTCCTTATGAAATTCAACTTTATAATCTTGACATAATTTAGCAATTGAAAGGAGATTGGTTTTCAAGTCAGGAACATAAAGAACATCATGTAGCTTTCCATTTGGAACATTAACATCACCAAATCCTTCAACTTTGCAACTATTATTATTAGCTAATTGAATTGAAGTATTCGAAAGATCGGGTTGCAAAGAATCAAAAACTTCTTTATGAGATGTAACATGTTGAGAAGCACCACTATCAACTATCCATTCTAATCATTTAGAGGCATTGTAACTAATAGTAAAAGCATGATGAGATTGATTACCATGAGATTTTTTATTATTGTTATTGATAGGTTACTTATCATTTTGCTTTTTAAAACAATTGTTAGTCAAATGACCATCTTTTTCACAATAAGTACAATGAGGTTTCTTATTAGGACTATTATATTGATTAGGATGGTTATTATTACGATTTGTATTTTGATTATTATTGGTGTTAAAAGAAGGTCTATAATTAAATAGGTTGTTATTATTGTGACGATTATTAAAGTTATGATTTTTATGATTATTATTGAAATTATGAGTATTAAAATTTTGATTTTGATTATTATTTGGAGCATGATAAGATGCGCTAAGATTTTGATTTTGATTTTTAGACACAAATGCATGTTCATTAGATCTAAGAGTACCAAATTGTAATAACTTAGCTTCCTCTTGACGCAAAATTTTTTGAAAAATACTATAAGTTAATTGAGTAGACAAAGTAGGAATAGCAAGTTGAGAATGAACATTAGTAATAAATTGTTGAAATTGTCTAGGAAGACATTTCTTTAAAATAATGGTAATTAATCTAATATCAGTGAGAGTAACGCCTAATCCAATTAGTTGACTTTTAATATAATCAAATTTAAGTAAAAATTCATCCATGGATTTGAAATCAATATACCTTAAGTCTTCCAAATTGTCTTGCAATTGAATCTTGCGTGATTCAGATGGCCTGTCATACGTTTGCTTTAAAATATCCCAAGCTTCATGGGCATTAGTGCAATGAGAAGTTAGAACATATAAATCTGGGCTAAGAGATATACCAATGAGGCCAAGGGCTTCCTCATTTTTAGTATTTCATGCATTTTTTTCATCTTGTGTAGCCGAGGTACCAAGAACTACAGAAGGGTCAGTAGCAACATCTAAAATATGCTTAAAATGAAATATAAATGAAAGATAAGTTTTCCAAGCATGATAGTTTGAGTTATTTAACTTGATTTTTGGAATTAAAGTCGACATGATTTAAAAAATTACGTTTAAAATTTAAATAATAGATTTGAAATAAAAAAGTGAGACTTATTATCCACAAGAATGTTAAATAATTATTAAGAGATTTAGAGAGTCAAAATTAAAAACTAAAATGTTTCCTGCAAAACCACTGGTCAGATTGAAGAAACAGGAAAAATAAAAATTTGAAAAACTTGAAAAATGTGTTACACATAGAGAGCGATAACTTTTTTAGTTTAACTCTATTTTAAATAAAATTTAAAGGGTTTTTTTATTTTTATGTTTTCTAAATGCTGTTCAAATTTCAGCCAAACCTAGATCACAAATTGAGAGATACCATAAAAATATGAACTGCTGTCTTAAAACTTGAAAAATAAATAATACTACACTTATAGTACAATAACTTTTGCAATACTATTATGATACAATTGAAATTTAAAGGATTTTTTTATTTTTATGTTTTCTAAATGCTATTAAAATTTCAACCAAACTCAGATCATAAATTATGAGATACAAGAAAATACGAACTGCTGTACTTTCCTTTCTAAAATAAAAATAGAAAAAAAAACTTGAATTTCAAAAACTTAAAAAGCCTGCAACAGAAATAGGATTAGATATAATAAAAAAATTAAAAATAAAGAATCCTTTGGTGGCAAGCCTTCCAAAGGAGGTTAGAAAAAATAAAAAATGAAGAACTCTTTGGTGGTAAACCTTCCAAAGAGGGTTAGAAAAATAAATTGAAGATTGAATAAAAAACTTGCAAAAAAAATAGGAATGAATTTTTTTCTTCACTTCTCCTCTCAACAAA
Source organism: Cupressus sempervirens (assembly GCA_028749045.1). Classification (NCBI taxonomy): domain Eukaryota; kingdom Viridiplantae; phylum Streptophyta; class Pinopsida; order Cupressales; family Cupressaceae; genus Cupressus; species Cupressus sempervirens. The sequence continues at coordinate 479,654,730 of CM053783.1, read as the reverse complement.
GTTCTCCAATATGGTAACCTTCACAAAATCTCAAAACAAGGATTAGAAAGCTTTGATACCATGTAAGAAAAAGTGATTGAAATGATAAAATATAATAAAATGAAATAGCATGAAATAATAGATTTAATCCAAGAGAGCAAGAAGAGTTTTACCATACAAATGATACAAGATCAATGGAGCAATACTAAAGAGGAAGCAACACCAGAGACAAGGATTTGATAAGGGGAAAGCAAAGAAAACCCCTTGTGAGTATTATGAATGAGGCAAAAGCCTAAGAATGAGAGAGAGAGAGAGAGAAGAAATGCAACAAAATAGCTCATTTACAATAGCATCAAAAACTTGATGTGAATAATGGAGACTAGATGAAAATGAGAGAGAGAAGCACCTCTTTTAAAGAGATGAGAAAGAAGTTGCATGCCTTTGCATGTGTAACTCTCATTTCTATGAATGCCACATTCATAAAAGGTGTGTGCAAAGTGTCAAGTTCCTCTTAAGAAGGAATATCTATTTTCCTTATTAAAGGAAATACAAAAAAGAGTTGTCCTCACAAGTGGACAATAGGACAAGAATGACATGTCCTTTACATGTGGACTAGAGGACAAATAAATAATACATAAGGGATACCTTGGTTTATCCCAATAAATAAATAAATAAATACAACCAAGGAAAGATTATTAATTTTAACAGATTCGGTGAACTTTTATGTTATGAAGTCGCAAAAAAGGGAGATTGAATCATCAGAGGTTTTATCCAGGCAGTTAGTCTATTGGTTGCAAGATAGAAAAGTGTTAATTTAGGTGATTTTTGCATGTTCACAATGGTTAAAGGGAAAAGATATCCGACAGTCACGAAAAGGGAGATCACATCATCAGAGGTTTTATTCAAGCAGTTAGTCTGTTGGTTGCGAGACTGTGAAATGTTAAGTCAAGTGGTTTTTACATGTTCATAGAATTTTAAGGGAAAAGACTTCTAGTATTTGTGAAAAGGGAGATTGCATCATCAAAAAAATATTCCAAGCAGTTAGTCTGTTGGTTGCAAGACCGTGAAATGTTAAGTCAGGTAGTTTTCATATATTTGTAGTAGTTAAAGGGAAAAGACTTCTGACAGCTGTGAGACCATGATGGCAGGAATTTTCATGTTCCAAGGTTCCAATAAAAAGATATGTCATCCTATGAAGCCGCAAAAAGTTAAGATGAAGCCATCTTTGCCACTTTGCACTGGTTAGAAGAAAATGGGTTTTGACAACTGTGATAATGTGATGTGAAAAGTTTAAGTTCTGAAGCTACAACAGAAGGGGAATCTCATTGGAAGAGGATATAAGGCTTCTCATAGGGTCACAAGGGTAAAGAAAATATTTGATTTAATGGTTGCGATAGCTTGAGAAAAGAAAAAGAAGGGTTTCAAGTTTTGTGAAAAAATTTCAAGATTAATTTAAACCGATTGCGATGGAGTGTAGAAAGAAGGGTTTCACAACTCATGAGCCATAAGATTGTACAATGTATTTTTTAAGCTTGAAACTTTGAAAGTACAAAAGAACAAGTTTTCAAATCTATTATCTGATTCCCAACAATTGATGAGTTGACATTCTAAGGAAAATGAAATAAAGGCAGTACTTACTACTGGTAGTGGTCGATAATAGATATCCATGCACATGCAAGCTTTAAAATCCATTAAAATTTAACAATTTAACACCGTGGCCTATCACCATGTTGCAAAAAATTAGAATTCTTAGATATCTAGAGCTAACACAAAAAAAAGAATTTGTAGTAAGATCGGAATGGCAGAAGAAGAATCATCAGTAAAGAAGGGCGCTAGAGAGGGCAGCAAGGTTTCATTGTCTGCCAAATTTGCAGAAGAATGGTTGAAGATTCTCCCTAAATTGTCTAATAATCAAAGTGCTAATGTCCACACATTTAGAGACACTTACAACTTCTGTAGAGATGCTCAAGTACCAGACACCAATATAACTGAATTGTTCTGGTACTTTTACAAGAATAGGGTGCAGAATGTTCCCATCTCAAATCCATGGATGAAGAACTTGGGGAAGTTGATAATGCTAGAGGTATATGTGGATATTGACCTTATCAAGGCACTGGTAAATGCATATAATCCAACCACTCGGTCATTTCATAGAAAGGATATGAGCATTCTCTGTACATTAAGTAAGGACGCTTTTGCTGAAGCATTTGATTTGTAGGGTCCCATGCCAGTTCCTATTAACCTAGAAAAATTGGAAGCAACATTTCAGAAATAGAGAGGTTTCTATACAAAACATGCAATGTTGTGACATATCCCAAGGGAAAACAAGATAAAGGGAGAATTCCCAAAAAAGGTTACTAATTTTATACCCTTGTCATATTTCTGTGCATACTTTCATAAAATAGTTTTCAGATTGAACAAACTATTGGGAGTAGTTGGATCCATGGATGCCTCCCCAACATTGTATGTGATAGCTCTAGACATTTAGGACCCACATACTAATGTGGGTTGATTTCAGAATATTCATTGTTGATAGTATTCATCAGAAGATGGTGATAGCTCAACAAGGTGATCTTGGCAATTTCAAATTTCTACATTACTCATTGCTTATGCATCTCATCCTCTTCTACAATGTTACCCATGTGGATTCTAGTTTCATTGAAGCTTTGGACAATTTTAGAGAGGAATTGCTTGTTCAAAGATGGACAAGATTATGGCAGAGGTTCTACTCTTTTTCTAATTCTCTATTTTTTTATAATGATTTTGTTGCAACTATTCATAGGATGATAGGTTCAAAATTGGAAAGATTACCTAGGTTAATCAGGAAAATTGTTAGAACAACTATGTGTTTTGATGATGAGGGACCAATTGATCATGATTGGGGCAGTGACTTTTTGTTAGAAAACTATACAGTGATTAGAATTTTTGGTTGTTCCCAACCCCTTCATTTCTTGCCAAGATATGTACTAGAGAGGGTGGGTGTAGAGGAAATTTTCTAGCAATTGTTATCCATGAATAGAGAATATCTAGGGCCAACCATCAAAAAGGGGTCTTTTCTGTGTAGAAATTTTAAGGTAGGGGATTTTGAAATTAGTAAAGATGCCATTGAGGAAGTTGATGCCTTCCTAAGAGAGTTAAATTTCCCCACTGCCCCCACTAGGGTTTATGACCCATATAACATTGTTAGAAGTGCTCTTAAACAAATGAGGGGTTATAATGTTGTCATTGGAAGGAAATTTTGGAAAGAGGGTGTCATTAGGAATCAATTGGATGAAGATTTTTGTACTGATAGGATGTAGAAGTGGAGAGAAATCCTCTCAGTAGAGGAAGAAATGAAGAAAGTAGATCCTAATTTCCAAGGCTTCTATTCTAATTTACCCTATTTTAAACAAATTGATAAGTGTATTAAGGAATTTGATAACATTATGGCTCAAGTTCCTCAAAATGCTAGAGATAGGGTAAACCCTTCTTCTCCAGAGGTAGATGTTGTATTGTAAATCAGTGACAAAGAAGATCAACTTGGCCCTTCAGACTAGGATAAAATGGGCAAGAAGAAACAAAAATTGATTGAGGTTCTAGAAAAGGCTAGAGAGAAAGCCTTACAAGTTCTTCCAAAAGGAACTTGGTATTTTGATGATGCCAGAAAAAAGTTGTTAATTGATCAAGCTACTCAAGAGGAGAGGAGACCCAATAGTTTAGAACTGTAGTCCATGATGTTGGATGACAAAATTATACAGGCTCAGGAATTCATGAAGGATGATGATTTTATCAAGAGTGAAGAATTCAAAACTTTTCTATATAAACTCAAACAGAATGAACTTTCTTTGCATGTAAAACCTGGAGACATAGATGAAAAAGTGGCTGAAATGGTGTAGAAGCTCCAAGCCTATGATCCTAATAGTGAAAGCCTCACTATAGAGGAGGCTAGGGAATTGGTACAAAGGAGTGGTATGATAGTTTTCCCAGGATGGGAAATTAGTTCATCATTCCTTCTTGATCAAATGAGGAGACAAGAAAAATCAATCTCTTATGAGGAGATTAACCCATTTAGTGAGTTGTAGGGGGCAAGATTTAGTATAGATAGTAAGACAATGGCTATTTGGAGTATAGCTCCAAAATCAGAGAAGCCTACCTTGATGGAAATTAAAGAGACACTGGCAGGTAATGCAATTTTTTTGAATGCACATTCAACTTCTTTAGATCAAATTTACAACCTCCAAAACACTGCTGCTATGTAGGCAAGAACAAGATTGATATTCTTCAAGAACAATTGGTCCAGACATGTGAAAAGTACCTTGACACTAGGAATAAGTATGAAGAGGAAAAGAGAAGAACATATGTTCTGCAACACACTTTGGAGGAATCAAAAAAGGAGAATGAAGATTTGAAAAGAGAAGAAAGGTCACTAAGAGTAAGGGAGGTACACGACTAGAATATTCAAACTAACCAAATAGCAAAAGAACCACATCTAGTAACACATATGGATGTGGATGAGTTTGAGATTAGCAAGGATGCAGAGATTAGGACAATGAAATAGTTTTTGATTCATAGAATCACTATGTTAAAGAGATCCTCTATAAATGTACATAGTATGTACAATACTCTATAGAGTAATGAATACCAATGCTCTGAGGCTTTATCACTATTATCTCCATTGTTTGTCTAGTGGGGGTCATACATTCAATTCTTTGATAGGTTAGTTCCTTTACTCACATAGAAAAAGGAACTACCTAAGGAGATCATTATTCCTATAAGGAAAATGATACATCAAGTTAAAGAATTGAATTCATTCTTCAATGGTAAGATCAAAGCAGTAAGGGGAAAATTGAAAAGCATAGCATTGGGTACCCCAAATTTCATTCCAACAATTTTGAACAATGAAGGGTACATCAAATCTTGGCAAGAGTGGTTTGAATCTTTTGATCTAATATTAGACCATCCAAGATCTATAGCATTTTAAAGAGGTGAATCAAGTGCTCAAGTTTTATATGATATGATTGATATGGCATATAAAATTGAAGTAGATATGAACAAAATTACTGGAGAGGGTAAACCCATCACAGATGCAAAATGGACTAAAAACATCAGTGAATTAGAGGCACTTAGAAATATAGCATGGCCTATTGTGTATACAGATATTGCCATCTAGGAGGTTATAGTAGATATCAAAGCAATCCCTTCAGTAGAGGATGATTAGAAAAAAAGATGGTGGCCCTAGGGAATCAATTTGAGGACAAGTATTGTAGAAGAATATCAAAGAGAAGTTGTTCATCACAAAAGATTACCTTAACTTTACAGTACATTCTCTATGGGTAATGTTGTAGTTAGAACTAGAAGATAGGCTTAATGATCACTTGCCACTTGTCACATTTTGTAATTGTTTCCCCTTTTTCTGTTAAAAGATGTTACAAAAGGTTTCAACAAATTTTAATGATTATCTTAATTGTTGTTATAACTTATCTTTTTTCTTTTGTAATGAATCATGATGTAACCTTTCTAAGCCTAAAGCTTGTTGCAACTCAAGTGATATAAATATGAGTTCCCAAGGCTTAGAAATGGTCTAATCTATTGTTATCAGTAGTTCTCTATGATATTAATGTTAATGAAAAATGTCATATTCTATGCTGATATTATGGCCTTTGCATGTCTCTATTATTTCTTTTTTTATTATCAAACAACTAAATCAAGAGAAAGATACAAAAATAACATTGTGTCAACAATATGAATAGAGTAACAAATAACAAAAATCTTGAACTTAAATCAAGAGAAAGGTACAAAAATAACATTATGTCAACAATAGAGTAAAAAAAATCTTCAACTCAATTTTGGTAAATTGTAATTGCAATATGACTAAATATGGAAGAACTAAAGTAGAGTATACCTATACATTCCTTAGAACTGAATGCTACATTACTAAATTACGACTCACTTCATTGACTTAATCTCAAATTTGATGCTTCTATATCCCATATGGACTCTAGATCCTGAAACTAACTAGTACTAATAGGTTCCTCTTCATTCTAAATTGGGCATTCAAAATCTGTAAAATCTTCATCTTTATTCTAGCTTTGAGACCTAAATTCATCATTTATGTTGGAGTCAACAGTAGAAGTAGAACCACCATCTTTTAAAGTGTTGAAAAAGCATCATCTTTCATGTGTGGAATTCCAAATGGCCAATGACCTATCATAAGGAAAATATCTAACATTGTATGGAGTTACAAACAACCTCAAACAAGTTTCCAAATTTTTGTCTAGTTTGTTTCAAACATTTGATTTCAAAAACCCTAATGCACTGAAAACTCTCTCATCTTCCACTGACCCTAATATAATTGTTTGACATAAATCAAAAAGTTTGAAATATTTTAATATTGAAGTATGTAATACTTCACTCTGACTTATCCTTTTCCAGAGCCTTGTTATTGCACCAAGATCAAATGGATTCTCAAAGTTTTCCATTTGCTATTTCATACACAATGCAAAAAGTTTACATTATTTTTTAAGATTACTTGAATCTAAGATTCCTTGTATTAGTTTTCCATTGCAATCTGTATGCTTTGAAAACTATGTTATCAATTTGTTAAGTTTATTATGAAACAACTTTGCATCAGTTGGATTATGTTCGAAGTGTTTCCAGAATTGAAGAAACACACAAGTCATGGCTTCAAGAATTTCTTCTCGAGGAAATCCTTCACGAATCTCACTTGAAAGTTGGTAGGAAATAGACTTCACATTTTCACAAATAGATTTAACAATCTTGTCAAAATCATCCTTTCTAACTAGTAGTACTCTCCCTCTCTTGGTTGTTTTAGAATGGCGCATTGGTATTTCAAATCCTTCCACAAACACACATAGCTCATTTTCCCATTGAATCATAAAAAATTCTTAGCATGATTCAAATCTATAATTATCTCCCACCTTGAAAAAATTGGGCTATGACCTGAGAGATTTGAATACAAAGAATCCAGAGTCATGCATGTCATTTTAGGTAAATCAGAATACTCATGAATATATACATAGTTCTATCTTGGGCCTTCTTAAAAAATTTGTTAATTAAATCCAGCATGGAGAGAAGACTGGCTAAAGTTAATAGGTTCTCTATATCACTTAACTTATTTAAAAAATTAGGAGCTCTGCCCACTGTAAGGCATTGCTCATATAGAACTCCAATCAAGGATTGATAATCTACTAGAACTCGTTCTATTGTTCCTTACAAAGATATCCATCTGGTCTCAACATCCTTGAGAATCTTACTTCCTATTGTTACTCCCTTAGACAAAATCTTAAATTTTGCAAAGTGTTTAGGACTTCTACAAAAATATGGGTGGAGATCATGGATTAGATCTTCAACTTTTGACACTATAGGAAAAGTACTTACAATCTTATATGCTAAATTCATTCAGTGGGCCATGTAGTGTATGCCAAGAATGTAAGGTGCAATACTAGCAATACCAGTTTGTAATCTTTCACAAAGACCAGTCCTTTGCCCTTGCATTACCCCAGCTCCATCAGATCTAACACACACTAACTTCTTTGCAATTATCAAGTCATCCATACCATCAATTTCATTCAAAGCTTTCTTAACTTCTAAATATAAATTTTTAGTAGTTGAATTGGCCCTCATTTTATGAACATAAAGTAGATTAGCTTGACAGACATGATCTTTTATAGTATATGCATGCATACAAACCCAAGGAGTGTTATCTACCGTAGTGACTTCATCTAAGGATAATGAAATGGACTTGGATTCTTTTACTCTCTCCTATACATTTTTTTTTCCACCTCAACAAGATAGCTTGCCATTTCTCATCCAGTGTATATTGACCAATGTGACATAGGATAGTGAGGAACTCTCAAAAAAGATAATAAATTACTATATTCTAAAAACTCTCTCATAGGACACCCTCTAGATAGAATATGAAAAATAACACTCATCTGAATGATCTTTGCTAAGTTTGCATCATTGACTGCATGTTGAAGCCCATCCTTGATTGGATTGCCACTACTACCACTACCAATTACCACTATTTTCTTGAAATGCTCTTCATATTCTATGGCATACTTAACATGAAGACATTCTTCCTTTAATTTCCATCTCACTGCCACTACTTCCTTTCCATCTATGATTTGTTTTTCATAAACCTTACCAATATGTTTTTCTATAGTGTCGAGCTTTAGCTGCAAATTTTTCTCTCTTTTATTTTTCTAGGTACAAATCGTACACTTGCATTTTGTTGGTGTTTCATCATTGTTTGTGACTGGTTCAATAAACCAGTACTTTGCTACCCAATCAACCTGGAAAGTCCTTTTCATTTCCCACTACCACCCCATTTTTACATTCCTTTTTCTTTTCTTCCTACCAACATCAATAATATCTTTTGTTACAACATCTTCTATTTTTCAAACATTGTTATCCTCATTTGATTCATTTTGATTTAATTGAATAACAACCTGGTCTTGTAGTGGTGGTGAGGTATTGTGATTTCCTTCTACAGTTTTACTTTCACAAGTTGGTGGACCAGAAACATTGTCAATTCCAAAGAAAGCCTTTATGGTAGTATCTCTAAGTTTTTTGCATTTTGATGTAAGATTAATCCCTTTACTACCCTTGGCAGTCTTACTTTTGTCACTTCCTTGAGACTGAGCAATATTAGTTACAGACTCACCCTCCCCTGACATGTCAATCCACTGACAATCCTTTTACTTCCTTGAGAATAAGTAGTATTACTTTCAGACTAGGAATTGAAACTTAAAGAAAAAAAGTTAAATTTCAAATCTGATTTTTGATAGTTGGTGAATTGACATTCCATGGAAAAGGAAATAAAGGTGTTCAATATCCATGCATGCAGACTTTAAAAAACATTAACGTCGCCAACAACTTTTGGCATTGAGTCCACTTTTTGAAAAAAATCGAATGAAAATGAGATAAGAAACGAAACTGTAGATAAGCTTCTAATTAAATTAAACTAGATAAGCTCAAGGAGAGTATTTTATAGCATAGCTACACATACCAGTGTACCACCAATTGTGGAAGCTATCTCTAGAGTCTGAGTTGTGCCCGTGATGTGTCCTATGCTGCCAAAAATTTGATGGAGTGCTAGTGGTGTTTAGTGAATGTCTCGTTGCTTGGGCGAATTTGGATTTATGCATATTACAAATCAATACAATTACCAATTTACCACACCAAATGAGCCAACTCCTCCATGAAAAAATGAAAGTGTGTTGGTGAAACGAGCTGACCCCTCCACTTCCCATAAAGTGAAATGAGCTAACTCATCCACAGTAAAATGAAATTGGGATGGAAAATGCTCCCATACTGCATGAAATGAAAACTTGAAACCTAATGAACATTCCATGATAAGTGTTACTTAGTCAGCTACTTGAAAAGAAAATACCGCCAAGAAAAAACTCAAACATAACATTTGCCTTGGAAATTACAATGCTAGGAAACCAAGTAAACCCAACAAAGCTTGGCAACTAGGAAACCATGGAAGGGCTCACAAATCGCCAAAAATAACATTAGCAAAATGTCAAATTTTCCAAAATACAAAAATTTTCCACTATATTACACCCTACACATAGATCAAGCCTTATTATCCCATATTGGTTGTTAGAAGTCTCCCACCTCCATAATTGACTATATAAGGAGCCCTCTCCTTCTTATTTCAAAACAATAATAGATGTTAGTTGCTATAATATTGTTATACTATGGGTTTGGAGAGCAATTTTGGAGGAGTTTGAGCCTTAGAGTTTGGATGTTGAAGCTTCATTACAACTTCTCTCTTCTTGTCTTCTTCTCTCATGCATCTATGGCTTCCATCATCATGCTTCATCCTTGTATTTTATGTTATCTTAGAGTCATTTTTTTCTTTCATAGATTAATATTGCATTGTTATTTCCTTTCATAGATTAGATTTCCTTTCTTGCATTTCTTTGCATTGTTATCATTTAGATTATCTTACATCTTCATTTTCATAAATATTTTGATCTTTGAGTCTCTCATTTTATGGTGTAATTGCATGGGCACAAACTAGGTCAAACTAAGGACCTCCATTAAAAACCCTTGCACTCCATGAATAAAGAGCTATGAGTCACCATTTGAGATATCATTCTTGAGTAATCTTGGATATAATGACTCATAGAAGTGTGTCAACATTTTAGCACACACCACTGAGTTGTTGAAGGTCTGACACTCTATCTTGATGGCTAGTAGAGGTCTTTGTTAATTTATCCAAGTATCTAGAGAAAGTCTTTTGCATAAAAATAACTCCTACTACTCATTTCCCTTGTCCACTTGTTTGGGAGTTAGTGCGTAAGCCTTTCAAAAACTCATAATCCTTATCTTGTTCCTCCATAACTTTTCTCTTTATCTTTTGTATCCCTTCCTCTATTTTTGAGATCATGTTAGCTTTGAATTGCAAGTTTTATTTCCATTCAAACAAAGACTCATCTCCTTTTTGTATAATCTTGGCTTATACTACTTCTTTTGCCTTCATTGGAATGACCATATGTAGGAGGGAGATGCAATCTTCACTCTTTTCCTTTTCTACTAACAAAGTAGCCTAGTTGGCTAAGATGTTATCTTTTCTTGTTTCAAGCCTCAACATTGTATTTACTAATTGTTCTATAACCATAAATCCTTTAGACTTGAGCCTTTCACTCCACTTCATACCAATTTTCCCAAAATTCTTATTCTCTTGTAGCTGAGAGATGATGGCTTTAATATCTATAGCTATAGGATCACTAGTAGGTGGTACCCCTAAAATACTTGCTAATGGGGCAACTAATTACCTAATGAAAAATTTGAGTTCATGGATCTCCACCTTCATCCTAACTTTGGAAAGCTTGAGACCTTAAAGTTCTTCTTCTATTACTTCATTACTTGATTTTCATAGGCCCACTTTGGTATTATTCCTAACCTCTCCTAGATCTAGAGACTACAATGTGAAGTTAGTTTTAGTTAGGCCTTCAATACTACCTTCTTTCGTGGGCTTGTCAATCTCCATAGTTAGGTACCCTATGTCTGGGTCTCGATCAAGGATAGACAAAGTCTACTACTTCTTGACTTTGCTTAATGCTAACCTAGAGTGGATGACTAGAGATAAGGTTTCTTTGTTTGGAGCTCCATCTTCTATCCTCTTCCTCTCTTTTTTCCAAAGTATTATCGAGCCATGATTTAGTGCCAATTACTTTGGATATAGTCCCTAGTGTATCCACATTGAACATCTTTCTCCTAATAGGAATCAAGGCCTTCAAAGATGAGGAGAAAGGGTTTCCTTGGGCAAGAGAAATGAATTTTGGAGCTTCAAGTATCTTATCTTCTTTGGATGTTTTCAATGCTACTTTATCTGACTCTGTGGATTCACTCTTGCTATTCCTGCCATCTCCAAGATAAACTAATTGTATTTGGGGACTACTTGGCAAGAGTAGTGTTTTACTTATAGATGGGATTAGACTATTGTGGGATTGCAGAGCCTCTATAACTATAGTGTCCTTAAGTTCTTCCACCTTCTTCTTCTTGGCTTTTATCTCTATTTCAATCATAGGCACTAGACTATCTTGACAAGTTTTGGTTAATGGGATATTCTTTTCAAGAGGTTGATCACCTCTACTAACTAGTTAAGTTGGACCTTGAGAGAGTGATGGAGTTGTGCCTAAAGTGTCACCAGGGGAAGATGATGTTGATACTACATTTGGGGAGGCCTGAGTAGATGCACCTTTGCTTCTACTTTGCCTTGCCATGGTCATCTCAATACACTTCCTAGTCCTCTTGTAGATTCTTTCCATAATCACATACAAGTCTTCTATGACATCTCCAAATGGCTCAAAGCTTACAGGAGTGTTCTTTAACTTGGTCAAATAGGTCATGCTATACATATTTTGGCCATTGTCTTCAACTCCATCCACATCTATATTTACTCTGTATAGCTTTACTTGATCTACTATCAACCTTGCAAAAGCCCAATCATAGATATCAAATTCATCTTTGCAATTAACCTAGTAGTATTCAATGGTGTTGACATGTTTTATGACATTTCCAATCTACAAGATATCCTTAGCATATCCATTGAAGTCAAACATAGGTCTCAAGACCTCATACATATCTCGCTTGTACTTCTTTTCAAAAACCTTCATCATATTCTTGGCATTATATTGAGTGTCACAACTAAATGCTCCAACCTTCATATCCTTTCTTCTTTAGAGTTTTGGTTAGGATGTTCACCTACAGATCTTGTCAGATGATGTCTACCAAAACTATCATATCACTCAGATATCTTGGAAGCTTCAGAGGAAATCCATTGAAAGCTGTGAGATGCAAGTAATAAAAAGATGAGAATTTAATAAATAAAAACCATATTGACCAATGGTGGCCATGGATTTAGGGGAGAATCTCCTTTTTGGACACCCTTGCAATTCCTTGCAAATTCTCTTAGTAAACACATCATTCACTTTTACATAATTTGCATAACTATTCTACAATTGAAGGCATAGATAAAATTCATAAGACTTGACATCATCAAAGAAATTTTCTAGGCATGGTAGACAAGGCCATAATTTCAAGGAAGATAGCATATAAATCAAGAATGAAGATATATAGAATGAATTCTAAACTTGGCTGCCTAGAGGGCATTGGATAGAATCTCACTTATCTCTTGCACTCAATCAATATACCATGTATCTAAGAATATAACTTGAACCAAAAAGAAGTATTCTCCAACAAAATTTAGGGCTTCTACTTCACCTCTCAATCTATGCAGAAGAACTAAAATGTCAATTATCTCTAGTTTGAGGTTGGTTCTAAGAAAAATTTTGGGAACTTTTCTCTTATCATTCAATGGCTTTTGGAACTAATAGCCCTCATTTTCACTATGCCTAAAATTTTAAAAATTCATTGTGAAAATACTTAAACCATGTTTTTTGATTAAGGTTTGTGTTTTAATTATTTTAAATTCTAGATAAAACCCTAACCTCATTATTTTTGCCCTAGTTGAGTGTTGAAATTCTTGCCCTAAGTAGAATGATTTGTCATCCTAAGATCATATCCTTACTCTTGTCATAAAAAATTTCATTAAAATCCTCAATCATTCTTACCCTAAGGTCTTATTTCAAGATCGAGAGATTGTATATCATTCAAATTATATGTTACGATCTTATGATCAAGGCTTAGGCATCTAGTAAGGTTGAAACATCATTCTCCTGATGTTATGATATAAGGGCTAGCAGATGACTGTAGGGGTAAAGTTTGAGTCCCTCGATCTTAAGACATGTTATATGGTTGCAGTGTTGTATATGAAAAAATTGAGATCTCTAATTTGTTATATCATCCTGATTATTGATAAGAAAGGTTTGAAGTCAAGGTCATGATGCTATGACAAGCTAGGGATTGGGTGATCATATAAAAAGGAATAAAGACTCTTTATCATATGAGGTGGTATGTGTTAAGATCATAGGAGTCTGACATGAAAAGGTTAGTTCAAGTTTTGATGTTACAACAAATAGTATGTTGTGGGATCATGAAGTCATAATGGAGGCTCGTAACCATACGAGGATAAGGTGATCATAAGATCATAAAGACAAAAGGGTGCAAAGGTAATATTTTGAGTTACAATATTATGACAAAAGGGTAGTCATGACATCATAAAGATTTTTCAACAAAGCTATGAAGATACAAAATGCTTATGATCATAAGATCATAAGAGAAAAAAAGAAAGTGTTTGATGGCACAATAAGGTAATGATCATAAGACCATAAAGTAAAAGTGATAAAGTAAGGTAGACTAGGTGCATTTGCATAATTTTTAAGACACATGGCATGTTATATTCTCTAATGCTATGACACGCCATAGATCGTAAGATCTTATAGGCAAGTTCATTTTTTTGTAAAGCTATGAAGCAATGGTATGTAATGAGATCATAAAGCTAAAGATTAAAGCTTCTAAGGTTATAATAGAGAAAGAATAATGGAAATCATAAGTGTCATGTCCCCTTTTCAAATAATTAAAAAATAATAATCTTTGCTAAGGCAGGCAGGCCCAAGAAAGTGAAGTTTCAGAAAAAGGGGGTTAATCTTTGGAAACCGTTGGACTAATAAATGAAAATTATTATTAAAATATGTTTCATTAACCTCTCTTGGATGTGAGTTACAGTTATGCCCTCTTTTAAGGGGTTTGGAGGCATTTTGTGCTGATTCCAGAACTTGATTTTGCTAATTTCTTTGTTATTCTTCAGAGGCTGCCAAACCTGTGGAGAAGGAGACCCAAGAACGGGAGTTTGCAGGTTTCCAGGGAGACCCAAGAATGGGAGTTTGTAGGTTTCCATGAAGGCTAAGGATGAGAGTTTGAAGCCATTCCATGTGCATGCTCATATAGAGTTTGCCTTTGTGCTGAACAGTATAGATTTGTGGGTTTTTGGGTGTGTTTTTTGCATGAGTTTGGTGTTTTCAGTTGACCATTTCATATCAGTTTTGGTTGCTGCTGTATTTCAGACTTTAAGCTATTAAAATAGATCTGAATATATGTATTGGTACATGATTAAACTTCTGAGATAGTTTATTAGTGTTTTTGTGGTGTTTTCGGGCATTTTTGTGTTAATTTCGGGAGCCCGATGAGCATAGTTTGTGTCCTACATTTGTGAGCTGTTGTGTAAAGGATATATAGATCTAGAAATGTAATTTTTTAGGCTGTTATGATTCTGAAATTTCTGTAAAAATTTCCATTTTTATATTTATTAATAATAGGTGAAGCTGTGAAGCTTTTGGCACCATTTCTGGCATACCCGATTTGGGGTTTCTTGAGAAATTTGGAGGATCTTTGTGATATTAGTTGTTTGATCTTAAAGATCTGATTAGAGGTTGGAAATATCATAAAAAATTAGAAAAGGGACATTTCAGTGGTATCAGAGCCATGATCTTGCCAGCCTGAGGGTTTGTAGAAGTTGCAGGTCAGTTTTGACAACTACCCAGATCTTGCATGTCAGTTTTGACAACTACCCAAATTTTGCATGTCATAATTTATGGTTGCATGTTTCTTCTAATCAGCTGCATGTTAAAATTTATGGTTACATTCTAATTCTAATCATTTTCATGTTAGCTCTTGGTGAATTTGGTGGTTGTAGAAGTTTGCATGTCAGTTTTGACAACTATCGAGATCTTGCATGTCAGTTTTGACAACTACCCAGATCTTGCATGTTAGTTTTGACAACTACCCAGATCTTGCATGTCAGTTTTGATAACTACCCAAATCTTGCATGTCAAAATTTATGGTTGCATTCTACTTCTAATCATATGCATGTTAGTTCTTGGTGAATTTGGTGGTTGCATGTTGCTTCTAATCAGCTGCATGTCAAAATTTATGGTTACATGCAACCAAGTGAAAGAGAAAAAAGATATTTGCAGCGAGAAAAGAATAAAGAAATTTTGATCAAACCTCCAGTTGAAAGTAAAAGTACAAAATCCAAGGAAGGGAAAAGTATGGCTGATCCAGATGAGATGGCAAAGAAATTCTTCCAAGACATCCAAAATACTCAGAAGCAAATAGTGGATAGTTTGGTAGAAACTAGAGAGGCTTTGCGAATATTGACAGAAAAACTACAAGGAGTTGCATCTATTAATGAGAAAGGGAGCACTTCAGAGGAGCCAAAAAATCTGAAATCCACACCATCTAAATCAACCAAAACTATTTTCTTGCCTGCAGATGAGCCACTAGTACCAAATCCAGCCATTAATCCCGTGGAAGAGGTTACAGGTAACTTGATTACATTAAGAGCTACTTATAATGGCTTAGATGATGAATTTCGTAGTTCAATTCCTGTTAGAGAATATGTGGATATGATAAACACTTTGATGCCCAAGAAAGAGTATAGAAGGGAGCATGACATAAGTGGAAGAGAGCTCAAAAATAAAATAAGCAAGTTTATAGCACCTACTTTTGATGGAACAAATAAAATTTCAGCTCGAGCATGGCTACAAAAATTACAGACCTTCTTCACACTTAACCCCATGAAGGAGAGTGATGTTGTTCAAATTGCAAGTCTACACTTGGAAGATGCAACCTATGATTGGTGGTATCATGGAATGACTACTCAAGGTCATGATCAGGTAACTACATTTGATGATTTTAGTCAAAGAGTGATAGATAGATTTGAACTCAAGAATGATGATTATGAGGATGTTGTTGTGCATGATGGTGAGATACCTGGTATAGATGAGCAGACATTGAGCATTCATGACTTTTTTGAGAGAGAGTACCAGGCACAGTTAGATGCTTCGTCACATGAGGTTGAGGCTAGTAGTACTTCACATGATTTATCCTGCCAGCTGAAGGTGAGTGAAGATAGTATTTTTACTTCATTATCTCATCATGATAGGTATGTGGAGTTAGTTGGTATTGGTCATATTACTCAAGTGAGGATTTTGCTTGAGTTACCAGCTGATTTTAGTTTACAGATATGGACTCAAGATTGTTATATTGGCATTTGGGATTCAGTTGACAGGAGATCTTTAACACTTTTTGGTAGCAGTGTTTGTTTGGGTGCTATCATGGATTTGATTAGCAAATTGCACGGTGTTGTCTTTTCTTGTGCTAGCAGCTTGTCCAATGTTGGTATTAGTTTTTATACACCGATGTTGGGATTTGTTCATATATCTAGTCGACCATACTTGCTAGAATGTGTTGATAATATTTCATATTTGGCAGTGTGTATAGATGAGTCCCAGGATCATATTGGCATTGATGACATCCAGGAGGATGCAGTGGGAAATTTTGAAGACTTAGTTTCCTTGGGTATAAAGGAGTTGGACAGAAATGCTAATGTTTTTGATACTCCGTATGTTGATATGAGTTTTAGATTTGATTCACAGGATATGGATGGTAATATTCTAGAGACTAGTAACTTTGAGGATACTCCTTTAGACAGTGCATCAGAGGAGGTTTGTAGGAGACAGTCAAGCCAGTGCCATCATGTGTCTAATTAGTTGAGAGTTAGTGACCAAGATATTGCTATCACTTGCCAGCATTTCGATGCTGCTCGTCAGTTGTTAGCAGTTTATGGATGGGGTTCTCCTACTAGTGATGAGCAGGGAGGCAGTTATCTTTCCTTGATAGAGTTCCACTCTTTATGGGAGGCTATCTAGATTCTAAGAAAGGATTATATGTAGTTGGTAGCCGATAGAGATTATCTTATGAAGTGGGGCAGTACAGCATATGATGCATTGTTGGCCAAGGAAGATGAGGTGAGTGAGCTTATTGAGCAGCTTGAGGTGACTTCTAAGATTCTTGAGAGTACACAGTTGGCTTTCAAGGAATCACAATTTCATTTGGCTAAGGTGACCATGGAGTTAGAGCAACTACAGTCTTCACCTGATTCTATACAGTTACAAGCTGTGGTGTTTGGTGATCCGAGGATGTCCATGCCCGAGATTGTCAGAGACAATGGAGATGGGGATGCATCCATTCTCGATACTAACATTGGAATATCAGGTTCATTCACACTAGAGTTAGGTTTAGTTGAGTTGGGTGTTGTAGCAGATTGTTGTATGCCTAACATGGTGGTGGCCTCTAGTATTGATGGCACAGAGACTAGAGATGTATCAAAGATCATGTGTGATGTTGGTGAGTTGGCAGTTGGCATGGTTCCTACTAGTAACACTACTCCCTTGGTGATATCTTCAGAGGTAGTAGTTAGTTCCAACATGGTTAATGATCAATTGCAGTTAGTTTCATCTGGATTATAGTCTGAGCCACTGACTGAGATTGGTGCATTCTATTGGCATTACACTGTTAGGTATGCTCATCAATTTACCTTTGATGACCATGTTGATGAGATAATGATACAGAGATGTACTTTGGTTCCTAGCGCTTATCATCAGTTATGGGACAATTTGATGCCTCAAGATGAGAGTTGTGATGGGCATGACATGGCGATAGGTTCTACAGTTAACAGCTTGATAATACATGACTTAGAGAAGGAGTTTCAGAGTGATGCTTCAGCGGGTGTTGTTATTGATTCTACTCCTTTGGCTATTGCATCTCCTGACTTAGCTGGTGATCAGTCACAGTGGGTTGTATCACTTGTTCATGGTGAGTTGTTTACTAAGGTTGGTTTTTTTTATCAACATTATATTGCAAGGTATGTACATCAGTTAGCATTTGATCCTTGTGTTGAGGAGTTGATGGCAGGACAATTTGGTTTGGGTTCCAATTCTTGCTATTTATCTTGTGATGGCTTTTCACCATCAGGGGTGCATGGTAGTTATGGTTATGAGATAGTGGCCGGTGATTTGCAAAGTTGTGTTGACTATAGGATTTGTATAGTGTGTGGATTCTCCACACTTGGTACAGTTTCATTCAAGAGCATTCACCATTGTTGCAGAGTTGGATTGTGCATTCTGTATAGGCCAGTGGGATGCGTTGATGGTATTTACTATGTTAGTAGTTTGATTTGTCCACTTTTCTTGGGTTATGATGTTCTAAGAGTTTGTACCTCATGGGTTTTTTATTGTGGTAGTGGTGATTTTGGAGTTTGGTTGAGCTATAATTTTCAGTTTGATTATGGATTCCTCTTGGTCATATTGCAGAGGATATTGCAGGAGCCTATGTTAATTGGTAGTAGTATAGTTCATGACTACATTTGGGATCCAGGTGGATTGATTGGTTTATTGTTCAACCATTGCTTGAGGACAAGCAATGTTTGGGAGGGGAGGACTTGTACTTGTCATGTCCCCTTTTCAAATAATTAAAAAATAATAATCTTTGCTAAGGCAGGTAGGCCCAAGAAAGTGAAGTTTCGGAAAAAGGGGGTTAATCTTTGGAAACCGTTGGACTAATAAATGAAAATTATTATTAAAATATGTTTCATTAACCTCTCTTGGATGTGAGTTACAGTTATGCCCTCTTTTAAGGGGTTTGGAAGCATTTTGGGCTGATTCCAGAACTTGATTTTGCTGATTTCTTTGTTATTCTTCAGAGGCTGCCAAACCTGTGGAGAAGGAGACCCAAGAACGGGAGTTTGCAGGTTTCCAGGGAGACCCAAGAATGGGATTTTGTAGGTTTTCAGGAAGGCTAAGGATGGGAGTTTGAAGCCATTCCATGTGCATGCTCATACAGAGTTTTCCTTTGTGCTGAACAGTATAGATTTGTGGGTTTTTGGGTGTGTTTTTTGCATGAGTTTGGTGTTTTCAGTTGAGCATTTCATATCAATTTTGGTTGCTGCTGTATTTCAGACTTTAAGCTGTTAAAATAGAGCTGAATATATGTATTGGGACATGATTAAACTTCTGAGATAGTTTATTAGTGTTTTTGTGGTGTTTTCGGGCATTTTTGTGTTAATTTCGGGAGCCCGATGAGCATAATTTGTGTCCTACATTTGTGAGCTGTTGTGTAAAGGCTATATAGATCTGGAAATGTCATTTTTTAGGCTGTTATGCTGCTGAAATTTCTTTAAAAATGTCCATTTTCAGATTTATTAATAATAGGTGAAGCTGTGAAGCTTTTGGCACCATTTCTGGCATACCCGATTTGGGGTTTCTTGAGAAATTTGGAGGATCTTTGTGACATTAGTTGTTTGATCTTAAAGATCTGATTAGAGGTTGGAAATATCATAAAAAATCAGAAAAGGGACATTTCAATAAGATTTTAGGGAAAGTGAAAACAACATAGATGTTATGCCAATGTGTATATGTTGGGTCTCATAAGATCCTAAGATATTTAAAGGTAAGCTTCGATGTCATGAAAACTAATGTATTTTAAGATCATGAAAGCCATTTTCAAGGCTTACGATGATGCGATAAAGGGTTAGATTTTAAATTATTGTAAGATCATAGAGACAAACTTCCCTACCTAAGATGATATGAAGGATTCCTTCTTTAGTGTATCATAATCTTGTAAACCCTATTTTGACATGAAAAAGTGAATTTTAAGTCGTTGAGATAGAAAAATGACAAGAAACCCTAGCCAATGGGATTTGAGTAAAGTACAAAAGTTCATGAGCTGAAATAGTTATGTGGATGCTCCATCTTAGAGGACATGGTGCACTGAATTGAAATCTCAAGCATGTAGAGTATCAATACACAAAGAAGGTTGATGAGTGTACAAAAAGCATAAAACATTCCACAATCCAGTAATCTATTAGCATTTGTAGAGATTAGAGTTTTTAAAAGTAGTTGTAGAGTTTCTAGAGCTAGTAGATTATTATCTCCAAAATCATTTGTAGGAAATTTCTAGTTTTCCTAGTTAATTTCACAAAGATGTATGACAAGGAAGTAGAATAATTTCAAGCTTTAGACATAGAAGTAGTGGAAACTTTAGCCTCAAAAGGAGGAAAGACCCAATAAAGGAAACCTAATAGGTTTTTGGAATGATGGATAAAGTTATTCATGAGATCCTTCAATGCCAATGTTGTATATGACTATGAATTTGTAGACCTATATGCATTTTGTAGAGATGCTACATGCCCTAGACTTATAGGTTATGAGCTTTTCAAATATTTTTATAGCAACAGAGAAAAAAGACCCATGTTTGTAACCCATGGAACAAGAATCTGGAAAAGTTGATTTTTCTAGAGGTCTTAATAGATGTTGATTTAGTGAAGGCCTTGATCAAATCATATAATCTAGCCACTACATCATTTCATAGGAGAGATGCAACTATTTTATGTATACTAGATAGAGCTTCTTTCATTGAAGCAATTGGACTAGATGGTGCCATGAGTGAGCTAGTAGACCTGGTTGACCTACAAGGAAAATTTGAGAGAAACCCCAAGGCATAAAAATAGAAATAAATGCTATTGAATAATCCCATTGACTTAAAATGGGTGGGTGATTACCATAAGAAGATTGACAAGAAGATGCCTTTGGATAAGTTCAAGAACTACTTTGTCAAAACTGTATATGGTGTCCACAAGGTAGTTGGTAAGGATAGAATAAATGTAGTGTATGAAGTAGAGTTTATCATTTATAGATATGTTCAAGACTCCTACCATGGTGGAGAGTATGATTATGTTGAGTATATTCTAGAAAATATGTAGGAGAATATTAGATTGGCCTAGAGTGGAGAAATGTAGAAATTTAGTTTCCATCATTACTCACTGTTGATGCACCTAATCCTATATAATAATGTGGAATATGTAAGCCACGATTTCATTGATCATACATATGATATCAATGGAGAGTTGCAATTCCAACTATGGGCATGGGTTTGGGACACTTCTTATCACTATTGTGATTCTATCACATTTTTCAATAATTTCAATACAATCATAATGAAGATGTTAAACCTAGGCTACTTTAGAGAACCAGAGGTATTGAAGAATTTCTTGAGACTAGATATCCTCCCAATAAAAAAGGTTAGACCATAATTGGGGAGACATTTTCCTTTTTCCAATTTTTCCTTGATGAGGGTTTATGGTTGTCCCCAACCCCACATATATTTTCAAAATTTATTCCCCCTAGACTGGGCATCATTGAATTCATGTGGCAATTGTTCATGGTGAATATGGAGTATCTAGGGCCTAAGGTAAATAGAGGTACATTCCTATGTAGATGTTTTAAGGAGGGAGACTTTTCAATTCAAAAGGAATACCCTGATCAGATTCATTCCTTACTCCAACATTAAAATTAGTCAACTGGCCAATATAGGATGTATGATCTTGATAACTAGATGAGGAATACCCTCAAGGAGACAAGAAATTATGTGTTTCCCAACACCAAGGAGTTGTGCAATGAAGACCTCATTCCCAATATTGGTGTTGAGGGGGAGGCTATAGATAAATTGTCAAATTTTTATGATGTACTAAGGGTAGAAAAGGAGTTGAAGAGGGTTGATCCAAATTTTAAGGGTTTTTACCTAGATGTCCACTATCCTCAAAGGATAAAAAAGACGGTGGTTGACCATGCAAAAATCATGGTACAAATAGTTGAAGAACCACTTGGGGAAGATGAGAGGGTTAATCCTAATAGGCCTAAGCTTGATGTGTCATTAGAATTAGAATGAGCCATCTGAGGCATCATGGGTCACCAAAGGAAATAAGAGACAAAAGAATCTGCATATTATTAAGAAGATAAAGCAAAGAACATTGTAGATCATGCTTGGTAGATGTTAGTGCTTTGTTGACTTAAGACAAAGCTACATACATGATATAGTCATTGCAACTAAGAACACATTGACTTACCTAGAGCTAGTAGCAGCAAGGTTAGACCATTCAAGCCCAAGAATAGAAGATGATGAGTTCATTAAATAAACATAGTTTGAGAGCTTCTTATACAAATTAAAATTAAGCGAAGTCATGACCCTTGAGGAGGCAAAGGATCTAGTGTAGAGGAGTGGGATGTTGATAGTGCTTGGATAGGAATCAGAGCATGCATTTATGCTTGACCAAATAAGGAGACAAGAAAATGCGATATTGCATGAGACATATGGTGTTGGTGGACTGCAGAGAGGATCTGGATTCAAGATTAACACCAAGTCTCGAGTAGTATGGAGCATGGCTCCTTGAACAACTAAGCCCAAACTCATGGATGTGCAAAGCAATGAATAGGGCAACATGATAACATGGACACTTCAAGGTACCTCTACAACAAAGATCTCCAAGGCCATGAAACATTTATTATTTATGAATGAGGAAAAGGTAGAGGAGATAGAGACAAGGATGGCTAAATCCTTCCATGATTATATTGATGTCAGGAAGAAATATGAGGATGAGCTAAGAAAAATCTATGTATATAAGGAGAGAATTAAGGAGCTTAAGGTTGAGGTCCAAGTGCTAGAAGCTAAAGTTTCATCTCTTAGAGAGAAACTATCCAATTTAGAGAAGGTAGCTAGGGCATAACATAACAAGAAACAAGAAAATCAAGAAGAACCATCCAAGGTCATAGCAAAGAGCATAACACAAACTAATGAGCTAGGAGGCAGATGATATAGATCCCAAGAGAATGATCATTGATGCTCCACCAACATAGTAAAGGGATGAGGTAAGGACATCTATCTTTAAGTGTATGGTTAGCCTTAGGGTTGAAATTTTGAAGAGCATATCTCAATAGGCCCATACACTATATAATTCTTTACAAAGTGTCAAGCAATTTTGCAATGAAGCACTCTCATAGTTGTCACCCACATTTAATCTTTGGGGGTCATATATTCAATTCTTAGAGAGGCTAATTATGTTGATGGCTAAAAAGCCATATTTTCCTAATAAGATCATTAGAGTAAGGGAATAACTAGAAATGGTTAAGGAATTAATTGGTCCCTTCATTGGAAAATTACAAATAATACAAGGGAAAATAAAAGTACCATCTCAAGGAATTGAGCCCTATGTTCCACCTACTTTGGATGATAAAAATAAATTGAGAAAATGGTAGGAAAGGTTTGATGCATTTATCGTAGTATTGACTCAGGTGACCACAGTGGCAATTTTTGAAGATAATAGTGATGTCCCATTTAACAATTTGATTGACTCCTTGTTTAGAGTAGAGAAAAATTTGAATAGATTTTCAATGGAGTGAAAAGCCATAATGGATGCTAGGTGAAAAAAATCCACAAAGTACCTAGAAGAGGTTAAAACCATAGAGTGGCCCACCAAGTGAGAGATCTATGTTTTAGAAGTGGTGGGAGAAATAAAGGCTTTACCAACAAGAAGAAACTAAGAAATAATTGATATTAAAGAAAACAAGAGATTAGGATAAGATTAGATACACTGATCAACTCATCAAAAAAGTAAATATTTCATAAATACTTGCATCAATTTTTGAAACTTAAAGGAAGATAAAGGAAGAAGAAGAGTAGAAATTAAAGTCAAAGCTCTAGCAGTAAATAGTCACTTGTTAACTTTTCAACAACTTCCTTATTTTTGGATCAAGCATAGAGGAATGTCTAGATTGTAACTTTCTATAAATGTATTTCCTCCTTTGCTTTCATTATGGTTTTGACACAAGTCCTCCTCCCATCTGAAGCTTGTTGTAATCCTTCCTAAGGATTTCCAAGATGAGGAGCACAAGGTCAGAAGTCTATAGATTTTTCAATTTTTATGTCATTTTTATAATCTGTCCATTTTTGTTACTATATGGATATGTTCAGTCTTGTAGACATAAATATATAGTAAATATGAATGATCAATTTCTCAAGTTTTTAGTTGTATTTAGAATCTATACATGCATTATATCTAAGTTTTCAGTTTTCAAAGGAAGTTAATACAAAAGGAAATTCTACATATCTGAGTTTTGTCTCCTTCCTTGCATATTTGTGATCCTGGGATTGAAGTGAATAATGTTCTTTCAGTTTAATGCAATTTTGATAAATTGTATGTCTCTTATTGATTTTTTTTAGTTCAAAGAATTATATAATTGCTTTTAGTAACTGATAGGGTTTTGGGTATATGAGATGTATATGATAAGAATGATATTTAGTGTTCGCTACTGACAAATTTGATTGGAGTCAATTAGATAGGTATAAGATTGCAAGTTTTGACTCTACATGAAATGGATAATGTATTGATCAATCAATATTAGTTGCAAGTTGATGGTTCTTATGGTTACAAAACATATATATCATTCAAAATTAATTTTAATTCATTTAATGAAAAACTAAAGTTTCTAGTCTTAATAGCTTTCATTTTGATTATAATTATCTATTGTGATTAGAAAGTTTGTTGTATATCTAAGAAGAAATTGTAACCAAAATCAACTATAAGGGATACGTTTGAAAGGAAAAGTATAAGTGAGCAAGTGTCTAAGGAGATAAAATCAAAATAACTAGTCACATTCATATCCCTAAGGTCCACCCACCTTGGCCCTAAAGAGCCTAAAGAGTAGAGAGTACTTTTTACACTATCAAAGTTGGTCCAAATTTGAGACTTTTCATACAAAATATGGGATTTAGCTAATCCTTAGATTTGTTTCCATCTTATGCATCTTGGTATTGGGTTTAGAGTACCTAGTAGTCCAAAAAACACCAACAAAATGGTGACTCTGCTGGGGACTTGTATAAATAATGTTCTTATATGAGTTGTGCTCTTTATTATTTTTTATACAATGCCTTGTCAATAGATTAAAGTCGTATTACCTAGTATGTAGTGCTGGTAATTTTCTAATTGGCTATTTTTTCCTTGTTATCCTAAAAGTTTTCCTGTGATATTTTTTCAGTCTAAAAGGTCATTTTAAAGTACTTTTCCTTCATAGGGTGTTGACTCAAGTCAAAGGTTTAGTAGCTAGTGCTATACATTTCAAAGTTTTCTAACCAATGGTTGATAAGAAGAAAAATATCAAGCTTTTAGAAAGGCTAACCCAGAAATGCCATTATACATTGAATTACCTCCTGCAAGTAATGAGAAGAAAAATAAAAAGAAAATAGACTCTAATCTTAATTGGAAGCCTAGGCTTAGTGTATCATCCCATTCATCATACCACCCTATGGTAGAAAGAGAGTCATATTCTTTGAGCTCTAAATTTGAAACTAATATACTCTTGGGAGAGACATTCACCACCCCATTTTCAAGAAAAGAGAGTTTATCATGATAAGGATATATCTTCTATAGGGGGGTTTCCTTGTAGACCAAATTTGGTGAATGAAATGAACCATAGGTGGGGATTTAGAGATAATATGAATACTAGATTTAGTCCTAGACAAGGTCCTTATGAGGAAAGAAATCTCATAGATCTGGTTAACCTAGTATACTCGAAAGCCACTTCTGCAGACCCAGATGATTTATTTTTAGAAATACAAGCTCTTAGGAAAAGGGTTGAAGAAGAAGGGGCCAAACACATATGTTTGGAAAAATAAAAGGAAAAAATTACCTTGAATACTCTCATTGAGTGAGATAACCTTCTTAGGAGAATGAATTCCTTACAAGAGCATAATAAAAGATTAGAAGAGAAATCCTCCAAACTACATTTAGAAATTTTTGGGGATGTTGATACCTTGAGATCCCAAGTCCAATACCAAGAGTAGCTTCTTCAAAAAAGGAGGGGCCTATTATTTCACAAGTTCAACCTTACAAGCTTGTAGAACCTAAGGTGGTAGATCTATTTGTGAAGCAATCTAATAAGGGAAAACAAAAGGTGGTAGGAGTCCAGATCAATGAACCTCAAAACTTGCCAAAGAACCCTACCATGTCTAAGCTTCATATAGAATTAGGAAAGGCTAGAAGGAAATAGAATATATAGCTAAGGAGCTTGAGAAGGTTGAGAATAAATCCCTAGTTGCTGAAACTAGAAGAAAAATAAATTTTATCAAGTCCAACTCTTCCTTAAGATCTTGCCAAAACCAATCCTCATAAGTTGTTCCATCTATTCCTACCTATGGACCTTTTTTAGCTAGGAAAAACATATCACAAACAACCCCTACAACATCCTTAACTATAGGTATTTAGATACATATTACTCAACAAGTCTAACAACCTGAAATCCCTATCCAAAACCAAACTACTAGAGAACGCACTTCAAATGCTATAGGATTATAGAGAAAACCCATTTATATGGAAAAATGCAAGCATATATCTTTTGTAGACATTCTTGGGTTCATGCATCCTATTTCTAATTATCTTAGGGATAAGGTTACTAAGTTTTTAGGTAACAAAATTGTCACTGTTGAAGAGCACCTAAGAAAGTTTATAGATATATTAAATGATTATGAGGTAGAGCATAAGGATGTGGTAATAAAGTTATTTGTACACTCCTTGACTAAAGATGCTAGGGACTAGTTTATAAGATTACCAGATGATAGTGTAGCATCTTGGAGTGACTTGGAAAAACATTTTAAAGAATAGTATGCTGACAACACCAATGCTAGCTTTGTGTTGAATGAGTTTAACAACATAAAAAAGGGCCCAAATGAGTCTACTTTTGATTTTAATGTTAGATTTTAGAAATGTATTATAAGTTATTCCAAGTAATAAGACTTAGTGAGGATGTGTGCCTTACCACTTATTTTAATGCCTTTGAAAGTAAGATGGCATTTATTCTTAGGGACAAGGATCCTATTACACTAAGAGAGGCTTATAAGGTAGCTATAAATATTGAGAATAATAGAGAAGCCTTTGGTAAACTAGGAAGAAGGAATGACCCTAAATTATTTAATCCTAGAAATAAGAAAGTAGGTGAGAATCATGCTATAGGTAATAAACCTAATGAGGATACAATGGGTCAAGTGTTAAACCTACTAAAAAATTCAAGTCCATTAGCAAACTAGACCAATAAGTAGAATATTGGTGATGAACCTTAGTATAATACACCCTATAATAGGTAGCCTAGAATGCAAAATTGTCCTTATACCACTCAATGGAAGGATGGCAAGCCAATCCCCAATCATACTTAAGGAAATAAAGATAAAGGTACATAAAATCCTTTGTAAAGAAATACTATAAATATGGCCAATTATGTGCCTTGGTGTATTGTGCGCTAGTCTCCTCATTCCCCTGATTCCGATGCCTTGGCCCAATCTTTTTGTACAAATCAACAAGCACAAAGTGAGGATGGAGAGGAAGAAGGAAAACATGAAGAAATAGGTTGTAATATGGTAAAATTATGTGACAAGTGTTAGGAATATGATTTAGAGGAATTTGAATATGATATTATAGACTAGAGGAATGCCTATCAATTGCACCATCAATAGGTGTTTTTAGATAGTGAGGATTATGATGGGGACAAGGTATGAAATACATTATCATATATGGATCACACAAACATGAGAAAATAATCTAAAGAAGAGATTTATAGAATCACTACTGAGATGATTGCTCAAGTTCATAACACCTACAATTTGAGAAACAGAGTTATCAACAATACTATTGTTAAGTCATCTGACATCTTCATCAAGGATACTACTCATAAAGTGACCGATGAGAATAAGAAGGAAGATACAGTGGTTGTGAAGGTCAAGGATAGTAAGAACAAGAGGTGGGAGCCAAAGAAAAGGGTGCAGTTTCAAGGAGTTGAAATTGTCAAAGCCAATGTGCAAGAAAAGAAGCCAAGCTTTGATGTCACCAAACAAGTGAAGGAACCTATTGTCCAAGAGAAAACAATCAAAGGTAATCCTCCAAAAAATCCTACATATGATCCTTTTGATATTATTTATATGCTATTTGAGATAATTGTTAAGGTTCCCTTATTTGAAATGTTTAGAATAGAAGAGCACAAGAATAAGGCCCTATCTTGGTTAAGTGGTATAGGAAGTAGTGGTATTACTAAGCCAGAATCATCAGTAATACAACATATCCCAATAGTGATAAAATATAAAGTGGAAAAAGGGGTTCTGTCTCAAATACCTCAAATATACTTAGACAATTCCTATGTAGCCTACTTGCAAGATATTGATCCTTTCTTACTTAGTTTGGTCATAAATGGTAGAATTTAAAAAAAAAAAATGATTGAATCTAGGGCATCAAATACTATTATGCCTTTCAAAGTTATTGAAGCCCTTGGCTTAGAAGTAGATACTAAGCAGGGTAGGTGTAGAGAAATGGATGTAAGAGAGGTGCATGTCATAGGTATAATTAATGCCTTACCTTTTAAATTGGCTATTTACCCTGATGTTGAAATGAACATGACATTCCTTGTAGTTGATATTCCTCCCCATTATGGAATGCTACTATCTAGAAAATGGAGTGTTGCAAAGGGAGGTAGCTTGTAGTGTGATTTACCATATACCACTTTTCATATAGGAGAAAAGTCTATCAAACTAGATAGAGAGCCAAGAGTCACTTACATGTTTGGAGATAATATTGATAAGGATGCCACTTATTCCTAGATACTGAGGTCAATGAATTTAGGGTAATAATTTTCATCAAAGAAATTGAGAAACCACCTCCCTTGATTACATAAGAGGTAACCAATTGTTTGGGTTCACAGAAAATATGGACCATGCACTTTGATGGGTAAAGTTCTAGAGAAGGATTAGGAGCCGGAGTTGTCTTTATATCTCTTGAGAAAAAAACTTTTAGGTATTCATTTACCTTGAAATTTACATGTACCAATAATATGGCAGAGTATGAAGCACTCCTATTGGGTCTAAAGGTTGTAGCTAGACATGGTATTAAGAAGTTGTACGTTATTGGTGATTCTAAATTAGTTGTGTTTCAAGTTAGGGAGACATATGCCTCCAAGAATAAAAGGCCAAAATAGTATAGGAATGCTATTTGGGATCATATATAAGCTTTTGATGCTTTTGGCATTTCTTGGATGGATAGGAGTAGTAACAAGATGGTTGACTTGCTAGCTAATGTGGCATTCAAGCCTGATGATGCATCATTTACTGGTGCATCTATAATTGAATTGTAGAATAGGCCTTCTATCCTTGATAATGTGGAGAATTAAAAAGTTTTGAAAGATGATAAAGATATCTTGAATTTTTCACTTAATGAGGATAAATATTATGGTTAAGAATTGCACTGTAGTGAGTCTGTAGAAATAGTAGATGGAAAGAAAACCATCTTTGTTCAAGAAATCTTGTAGCTAAAAACAAATAAGGTCCCTAAAGGTTTAGTGGTTCTTTGGAGTGCTTTTGATAATTAGGATAGAGTTCAAATGGATGTCAAAGATAAGAAGCCAAAAGAGCAAGAAGATATCAATCTTGGCACTACTGAATCTCCAAAAAAGGTATACATTGGTAGAGCCTTGTCTTCTACAATTAGGAAGTCTTTGATAGATTTGTTGAGGAGATTCAGACATGTTTTTTCATGGTCATATGATGACCTTAAGGATTATAGGGAAGATCTTTTCCAATATGTAATACCCCTAAAAGAGGGAGTCAAACCCTTAAGAAAAAAATAGAGGCCCATTAATCCCACTCTAACCCTTAAAATGCAAGAGAAACTTATGAAGCTTAGGGATGGGGGAATTATTAAACCAATTAGACATTCTTCCTAGGTGTCCAACTTAGTAACTATTACAAAAAATAATGGGGATATTAGGCTATGTGTTGACTTTAGAAACCTAAATATTGCATCTTTAAAAGATAACTATGCTTTTAAAGAATATATTAACAAATTTAGGGTTCTATACTGGATCACTTAACTACATATTCAAAGAAGGTTGAAGAACACTGCAAGCATTTAGAGAAGATTTTCATCAAAGCTTTAGAATATGGTGTCTCTTTAAACCCGAAGAAATGTACCTTTGGGACGATATAGGGGAAACTTCCTTTTCATATAGTATCCAAGGAAGGGGTTAAGATTAACCCTGAAAGGGAAGTGACCATTGATAAGGTACCAAAGCCTAAGAATGTTAAAAGTATATAGTCCTTTGGAAAAATTAATTTCTTAAGAAGATTTGTAACCAACTTTTTTGAAATTAGCAGACCAATCTCAAAAATGCTCAAGAAGGGAGAAACTATAAAATGGGAAGGTGAACCAACTGTATCTTTTCAAGAAATTAAAAATTTCATTAAGAATGCACCAGTTCTTAGGAAACCTAATTATGGAAATCCTATTCTTTTTTTTTCTTTTGCATCTTTTCATACCATAGCAATAGTTTTGCTATAGAAAAATGAAGATGGTCATGAACAACCAATTGTATTTTTTAGCAAATCCCTTCAACTTGCAAAACTCAAGCATGAAATCAATGAGAAGTAGGCATATGCACTTGTTAAAGATGTCAAGGCTTTTAGATGCTACTTAATAGGTGCTACTATTATTGCATTTATGCCCAGTACAATAATCAAGGATATTTTCTCTCAACATGAAGTATCTGGTAGAAGGTGTAGATGGATAAACATAATACAAGAGTTTAATATTGATATCTAGATCACCAAGTTAGTAAGAGGTCAAGGACTAGCAAAACTAATGGATCAGTCTAATCTAGATGCTAATCAAATAAATGTTGTATGCAAAGATCTCACATCTGATACATGTGATATGGATCAATGTGACTAGTAGAAAGATGTGATATACTATTTACAACACCTGAAAGCTCCACCCCATGTGACGGATAGTGAAAAGAGGACAATAAATTTGCACTCACTTATGTACATTATTGTAAATGGAGGTTATGGTGGAGAAATTTTATAGGCATATTTTTGAAGTGTATTGATAAAAGTGAATCAAAGAAATTATTGAATGAGATGTGTTTAGGAGAATGTTGTGGGCATTACATGGAAAAGACTATTGCCCATAAAATCATGATAGCATTATTTTAATGGCCTAGCCTTTTTAAAGATGCACAAATCTTGGTTAGAAAATGTGACTCTTGCAAAATATTTTTTGGAAAATTAAAATTCTCTAGTAATGTGCCTTTGAAATATGTTGAAGTACACGAACCCTTTTAGAAATGGGGGATGGATTTTATAGGTGAAATATCACCCAAGTCTAGTAGTGGCTACTCATGGATACTAATTACAACTAATTACTTTACCAAGTGGGTTGAGGCCATCCCTACAAGAAAGGCTACTAGTAAGGTGGTAAATAATCTCCTATTGTTTAATATCATTACAAGGCTTGGGTGTCCTATGAAAATAGTGACTGATGATACTATATGATTTAGATCTAATGAATTCATTAATTTTTATGATAGATATGGTGTTACTAGGTCAACTTCATCACCCTATCATCCACAAGGGAATGGATAGGTTGAATCCACAAAAAAGATCCTGTTGAAAGTAATACAAAGGACTCTAGATGATAACAAGAAGGCATGTGATTCTAAGTTGTAGTTATCAGTTTGGGCTAATCGAATAATAGTAAAGAATGAAATAAGTGTTACACCTTTTGACCTTGTATATAGAATTTAGGCTAGAATGCCTTAGAACAACCTAATAGGTATGTATAATTACATTTGGATGTTTGAGGAAGATATCATTGATGATTTGCAAGAAAGGATGGATGAATTGGTGGGGTTGAATGAAACAAGAAAATAGGCCTCTACTAGGAATATAAAATTGTAATTATAGACAAAGCATCTATATGATAAAAGGGCAGTGGCAAGAAATTTTGAACTAGATGATTTAGTCCAAATGTTGTAGGCAAGGATTGAAGATAAAGGTAAGCATGAAAAATTTGATCCTATCTAGCTTGGTCCCTATCTGATTGATTCTACTTTGGGTGAAGATTCATATTTCATCAAAGATCTATTAGGAAACTTTCTTGAATTGCTAGTTCATGGACAATTCTTTAAGAAATACTTCTATTGAAGGTATTTATTTTCCATGAATGGTAGTTAGGTTTGTATATCCTTCTACATTTGTAAATTGCTATACATGTGTTTATAGCCTCTATATACATGTAAATGTTTCTATATAGTCTTAGAAAATTGTCTCAAGGCTATCATGTGTGTTGTTTGCTCAACCCAAAGATTCTAATTTCTTGCATGGATACAGTTATCCATCATCCCTAGATAGAGCCAAGGATAGCTCTCATTTTCACCATGCTTACAATTTGAAAAATGCATTGTGAAAATACTTAAACCATGTTGTTTGGTTAGGGCTTGTATTTCAATTATTTTCAATTTCTAGATAAAACCCTAACCTAGTTATTTTTTCCCTAGCCCAATATTGAAATTATTTCCCTAAGTGGAATAATTTGTCATCCTAAGGTCATATCCTTACCCTTTTCATAGAAAATTTCATTAAATCTACAATCATTCTTACCCTAAGGTCTTATTTCAAGAGCAGGAGATTGTGTGTCATTCAAATTATATCTTATGATCTTATGATCAAGGCTTATCCATCTAATCATAAGGTTGAAGTATCCTTCTCCCAATGTTATGATATAAGGGTTAGTAGATGATCATAGTTGTAAAGTTTGAGTCTCCCAATATTAAGACATGTTATATGGTCATAGTGTCATAAATGTCAAAATTAAGGTCTCCAATATTACAATTTCCCTTTTTTCGTATCATCTTAAGTATTGATAATAAAAGTTTGAAGTAAAAGTCATGATGCTATGACAAGTAAGTGATTGGGTGATTGTAAAAGAAGGAATAAAGACTCTCGATCATATGAAGTGGTATGTGTCATAAGATTGTAGGAGTGTGAAATGCTAAGGTTAGTTCAAGTCCCAATGTTACAAAAGACAATATGTCGTGGGATCGTGAAGTCATAAATGGAGGTCCATGATCATACAAGGATAAGGTGATTGTAGGATCATAAGGACAAAAGTGTGCAAAGGTAATATGATGTGTTATGATCTTATGATAGAAGGGCAGTCATGACATTGTAAATATTTTTCAACAAGGCTATGAAGATATGAAATGCTTATCATTGTAATATCGTAGGAGAAAAATAAAAATTATTTGATGTAATGATAAGTTAACAATCATAAGATTGTAAGGTAAAAGTGATAAAGCAAGGTGGAATAGGTGCATTTGCATAAGTTTTAAGACATGTGGCATGTTATGTTCTCTAATGCTATGACAAGCCGTAGATCATAAGATATCAAGGGAAAGTTCAAAGTTTTGCAAAGCTATGAAGCAATGGTATGTTGTGAAATTGTAAAGTGAAAGATTATAGATTCCAAGGGTATGATACAGAAAGAATAATGGCAATCGTAACATCGTAGGGTAGGTGAAAAAAAGATAAGATGCTATGTCACCATGTATATGTTATATCTCATAAGATTATAAAAGATTTATAGGTAGGCTTAGATGTCATGATAATTGATGTATCGTAAG
Organism: Cupressus sempervirens; assembly: GCA_028749045.1. NCBI lineage: Eukaryota > Viridiplantae > Streptophyta > Pinopsida > Cupressales > Cupressaceae > Cupressus > Cupressus sempervirens. The sequence continues at coordinate 479,621,170 of CM053783.1, read as the reverse complement.
ATAGTGAAAGCCATTTTCAAGGCTTATAATGATGCAATAAAGGGTTAGATTTTGAATGATCAAAAGATTGTAGAGACAAAGTTCCCTTCTTAAGATGATACAAAGGATTCTTTCTTCAATGTATCATAAGATCATAAACCCTATTTTGACATGAAAAGATGAATTTTATGTTTTTGAGCTGGAACAACAAAAGGAAAGCTTGGCCAATGGGATTTGAGTTAAGTACATGTTCCTAAGCTAGAATAGTTATCTGGATGCTCCATCTAAGAGGATAGGCTACACTAATTTAAAACTTAAGCATGTCAAGTATCAATGCACATATAAGGTTGATAAGTGCATGCACAACATAAAACATTCCACAATCTAGTGCTCTATTACCATTTGGAGAGATGAGATTTTTTTAAAGGAGTTGTAGAGTTTCAAGTGCAAGAAGATTATTATCTTTAGAACCCTTTGCATAAAATCTCTAGTGTTCTTAGTCAAATTCATAAAGATATCTAACAAGGAAGTAGAAGAAATTCAAGCTTTAGAAATGGAAGTAGAAGAAGCTTCAGCCTCAAAAAGAGGAAAGACCCAACAAAGGAAACCTAATAGGTTTGTGGAAGAATGGATTAAGTTATTCCTAGGATCCTCCAATGCCAATACTACAGATAACCATGCATTCATGGACCCATATACTCTGTGTAGAGATTCTACATGCCTTGGAGTTATAAGTTATGATTTTGAAAAAAAAAATTACAACAAAAGGGAAAAGAAGATTCCTATTTACAACCCATTGAAGATGAATCTTGCAAAGTTAATCTTTCTAGAGGTCTTTATAGATGTTGATATAGTGAAGGCCTTTCTCAAATCATATAATCCAGTCACTAAATCATTTCATAAGAGAGATGAAACTATTCTATGTACACTAGACAAAGCTTCTTTCATTGAAGCATTTGGACTAGATGGTGCCATGAGTGGACCAGTAGACCTGGTTGACCTACAAGGATAATTTGAGAGAAAAACCAAGACATACATAGGGAAATCAATGCTACAACATATTCCCTTGGACTTAAAATAGGTGGGTGATTACCCCAAGAAGATTGACAAGAAGATGCCTTTGGACAAGTTCACGAACTACTTTATTAAAATTGTCTGTGGTATCCATAATGTATTTGGTAAGGATGGAACATATGTGGTGTATAGGGTAGAGTTTATCATTGCTAGAGATGTGCAAGAATCCTACCATGGTGGATAGTATGATTGTGTTGAGTATAGTTTGGAAAAGATGAAGGAAAACATTGGACTGGCCCAGAGTGGAGAAATGGAGAAATTTAGTTTCCATCATTACTTACTATTGATGTACCTAATCATATATAAGAATGTGAGATACATAAGCCTAGATTTCATTGATCATACATCTGATATCAATGGAGAGGTTCTAGTCCCATTATGGACACAGGTATGGGACACTTCTTATCACTATTATGATTCAATCTCATTTTTCAATAATTTTAGTACAATTATAATGAAGATGTTAGATCCATACTGCTTTAGGGAACTTAAGGTATTGAAGAGTCTATTGAGACCATCCCTCCTTCAAAAAAATGAAAGGTTAAACCATAATTTGGGAGAAATATTCCATTTTCCAACTTTTTCCTTGATAAGGGTTTATGGTTGTCCCCAACCTCCACATATATTGCCAAAATTCATTCCCCCTAGAGTAGCCATCATTAAATTCATGTGGCAATTGTTCATGGTGAATAAGGAGTATCTAGTGTCTAAGGTACATAGAGGTAAATTCCTACATAGATATTTTAAGGTGGGAGACTTTTTCAATTGGAAAGGAATCACTTGATTAGATTCATTCCTTCCTCTACCATTACAATTTATCAACTAGCCCATATATATGATCTTGATAACTGGATGAGGAACACCCTCAAGGAGATAAGAAATTATATGTTTCCCAACACCTAGGAGTTTCCTCATGAAGATCTCCTTCCCAATATTGTTGTTGAGGGGGAAGTTGTAGATAAATTATCAAAATTTGATGATGTACTGAGGATGGAAAGGAAGCTAAAGAGGGCTGATCCAAAATTTAAGGGTTTCTACCTAGATATCCCCTATCCTCAAAGGATAAGTAAGATGGTGGCTAACCATGTAGAAATAATGGCACAAATGCTAGAAGAACCACTTGGAGAAGAGGAGAGGGTCAATCTTGATAGCCCTAAGCCTGATGTGTCTTTGGAATTAGTTGAAGATGAGCCCCCTAAGTCATCATGGGTTACCAAAGGAAATAAGAGGTAGAAAATTGTGCATATTCCTAAGAAGGTAAAGTAGATAACATTTTAGATCTTTCCTGGTAGAAGTTAGTACATTTCTTACTTAAGACAAAGCTGCATATAGGATAGGGTCATTGAAGCTGAGAATAAATTGACTAACCCAGAGCTAGAAACAACAAGGTTGGATGATAGGATCATCCAAGCCCATAAAATTATAGAAGATGATGAGTTTAAGAGCTTCTTATACAAAGTTAAATAGAGTCAACTAGTGTTGAAGATGAAATTAGATGAATCAGATGTGTAGAAGCAAGAATTGATTGAAAACTTGCATGCCTATGACCTTGAAAGTGAAGTCACAATCCTTAAGAAGGCAAGGGATATAGTGTGGAGGAGTGGGATGCTGCTAGTGCCTAGATGGGATTTGGAGCAAGAATTTATGCTTGACCAAATTAGGAGACAAGAAAAATCCATCTCATATGAGCCATATGGTGCTGGTGGACTGTAGAGAGGATCTAGATTCAATATTGACACCAAGTCTTTGGTAGTATGGAGCATGGCTTATTCAAGAAATAAGCCCAAACTCATGGATGTGTAGAGCATAAAATAGGGAAATATGATAGTGTGGACACTTCAAGGTACCTTTGGGATAAAGATCTCCAAGACCATGAAATATTTCTCATTTATGAATGATGCAAAGGTAGAGGACAAAGAGACAAGGCTAGCTAAATCCTTCCATGATTACATTGATGTCAAGAAGCAATATGAGGATGAGCTAAGAAAAATCTATGTATATAAGGAGAGAATTGAGGAGCTTGAGGCTAAACTACAAGTGCTAGAAGCTGAAGCTTAATCTCTTTGAGAGAAACTATCCAATGCAAAGCATGTAGCCAATGTAGAACAAAGCAAGAAACATGAGAATCAAGAACAACTATCCAAGGTCATAACAGAGACCACAACATAAACTCATGAGCTAGAGGCAAATGATATATAGCCTAGGAGAATGAGTATTGATGCTTAGCCAATAGACCAAGGTGATGAGGTAAGGACATCTATCCTTAAGTGTATGGTTGGCCATAGGGTTGAAACTTTGAAGAACATATCTCAATAGGCCCATACATTATACAATTCTTTACAAAGTGTTGAGCAATTATGCAATAAAGCACTCTCATTGTTGTCACCCACATTTAATCTTTGGGGACCATATATTCAATTCTTAGAGAGATTGATTATGTTGATGGCTAAAAAGCTAGATTTTCTTGATAAGATCATTATAGTGAAGGAAGGCATAGAAATGGTAAAGGAAGTAATTGGCTTCTTCACTGGAAAATTACAAATAATATAAGAGAAAATGAAAGTACTATCTCAGGGAATTGAGCCCTATGTTATACCAATTTTGGATGAAAAAAATATATTGAGAAAATGGTAGGAATGGTCTAATGCATTCAATGCAATATTGATTCAAGAGACCATAGTGGCAATTTTTGAAGACATCAATGATGTCCCATTTAATAATTTGATTAACTCCTTGTTTAGAGTATAGATAGATTTGAATAAATTTTCAATGTAGTCAAAAGCCGTAATGGATGCCAAGTGGAAAAAATCCATAAAGGACCTAGAAGAGGTTAAAACCACAGAGTGGACCACCAAGCAAGAGATCTATGTTTGGGAAGCGATGGGAGAAATAAAGGCTCTACCAATAGGAAGCAAATGATAATAATTAAGATTAAAGAGAAAAAGAGATTAGGATAAGATTAGATACATTGATTAGCTCATCAAAAAATAAAATCTCTCATAAATACATGCATCAAATTTTGAAACTTTTGAGGAAGACAAAGGCAGAAGAAGACAAGGAATTAAAGTTAAAGGTCTAATGGTAAATAGTCACCTGTTGACTTTTCAACTACTTCCCTATTTTTGGATCACGTATAGAGGAATGTTTGGATTGTAACCTTTTTTTAAATGTCTTTCTTCCTTTTCTTCCATTGGGGTTTTGACACATGTCCTCCTCCCATCTGAAGCTTGTGTAATTTTTTTAATTTTTATGTCATTTTTATAGTCTGTCCATTTTTTTTATTGTATGAATATAGTCAGTCTTGTAGACTTGAAGATATAGTGAATATGAATGATCAAGTTGTCAAGTCCTAAGTTATATTTAGAATCTATACCATCATTGTATTCATTTTCAAAATAAGCTAATACAAAAGGGACTTTTGCATATCTATGTATTTAAATTTTGTCTCCTTCCTTACATATCTATGATCTTGGGATTGATGTTAACAATGTTCTTTCAGTTTAATGCAATTTAGATAAATTATATGTATCTTATTGATTGCTTTTGGTTCAAAGAATTAAGTAAAATCTTTCAATAAGTGATAGGGCTTTGGGTATATGAGAGGGATATGATAAGAATGAGATTCAGTGTTTGCTATTAACAAATTTGATTGCAAGTTAATTAGATAGGTCTAAGATTGTTGGTTTTGACTCTATTTGTCAATGGATATGTACTAAACAATCAATATCAATTGCAAGTTGATGGTTCTTATGGTTACAAAACATAGATATCAATCAAAATAAATTTTTAATTTATGTAATGAAAAACTAAAGTTGTTGGTTAGCCCTTGTTTATAATAGCTTTCCTTTTTATTATAATTATCTATTTTGATTAGAAAGTTTGTTTTAGATCTAAGAAGAGATTGTGACCAAAATATTTTATAAGTGATATGTTTGAAAGGAAAATTATAAGTGAGAAAGTGTTTGAAGAGAGAAAATCAAATAACTAGTCACATTCATATCCCTGAGTTCCAGCCACCTTGGTCCTACAGAGCCTAAAGGGTAGAGAGTACTTTGTACTCTATCAAAGTTGGTCCAGAGCTGAGACTAATCATATTGAATATAGGATTTAACTAATCCTTAGGTTTTTTTCCATCTTATGCATCCTAGTATTGGGTTTAGAGTACTTAGTAGTCCAAAAAACACCAACAAGAACCATTTTCACATGATATCCTTCCTCTAGATCATTTTCTTCACTGAGAATTTTGAAATGGCTCCACCTATAATTAGGTTAGAAAAATCCTCTCATTCTAGCACACAAAAGTAATTCACCACCATTTGTCCATTGATTGAAATCAATACACTATCATTAGGTAGAACTATCTGCTTGGTTTCGAGATTGTAATAGTGGATACACTCATAAATGAGTTTTGGGGCTTGAACTACAACTTGGAAACTAGTGGCTTCAACAAAACCACATCCTCAAAGCTTCTTAGTGATAGGATGGATGCATTCAGATCTTACCCTCTTTTGGAAGTTCACCATATTATAGAAACTAAGGGATGTGTTAATGAAGTTCTATAGTTGAGACTTGACCTAGTCATACCATTAAAACCCATGAACTTAGTGGCTATAGCTAATGATCGAGATTTTGAATCAGAAAAAAGAATAAGAAAAAAGACACTACAACCACTGGCTTTCAAAAGTTACACATACTAATAAAATGAGAAATCATGAAAACAAGGTAACTCATTCAACTGCTTGTGATTTTTTATACAAGGACTTTGATTCATCTTTTATACTTCATAATTTCTACCACACGAGGTAAAATTTAAGGAAATACCCATTAAAGAGGAAATGTAAAGACTCAACAAAAATTTAAAAGTCTTTTCACTATTCTATTGGGTATAATGGTAACTTTCCATTAACATGTTATTTACTTTTCCATTTTTCTTTTAGTTTTAGAAAGTTTCCCATGGAGTACTCCATTGATGAAAATTTTCCAAGTGAGATCTTGACCATATCTTCTTTCTACAATAGTTCATTTCAATTCAATATCATCTTAGCATGTGCTAGATTCAATATGGGAGCCAAATTTTACCTGTTGACTTGATTCTTCTGCATGTTTGGATAATTGCCTTCATGGGTTAGAAACTTGTCGAGGAGAAGGCAATTTCCATTTTTCTATCAATGCTTCCTTATGGGTTGAATATTTTGCAATTTGATTTCTAACTATTAAATATGTTTAGTTAATGTGCATGGATTCACTCAGATTTCATTCAACATATTGTATTGAACTTTTATCTATTTTATGGAAATCCATCTTAATGGGTTTGAAACCTAGCAAGGAGAAGACAAACTAAGGTTTTCCACCATGGCTTAGTACTAGATGATAGTTAATTTAGGTTATGCTTAGGAGTCTAATCCTAGATTCAAACATTATTTTTCTTTAGAATCTATGCCCTTTGAATATTTTTAAGCTTGATACATCTTCAATTGAGCCCTTATGGAAAATCACTTGGATGGGTTGAAAACCCACAGAGGAGAAGGCAATTTCAAATTTTCTACCAATGCTTATTTTATCAATCATTGATATGTCATGAATAAGTGTTATAAAAACATGTGAATTTTAGAGAAATTTCAAAAGCATGGGAACAAAATAGTGAGTACGCTTCATTTGCAATGAGTGAAAATTGATCTCTATTGGATTGGGTACTATACTTACCCAACAAATTACAAGACAAAAATAACAACCCACCTAACTTTGGATAAAGAGGAGTTTTGAGAAAATCTAATAATGACCACCTATCCTTTAGGAGTCTAGACCTAGACTCAAACATTCATGGGAACAAAATTGACTACATCTCAAAATGCAAAACTCACTTTTTCCAAATAAAATAGAAACTAAATTGGGGCAACACTTGAATTATGTGAAGCATGTGGAAGATGATTATGATGAGCTAGTTACATAGATATCAAGGTAAACCCTTTTGAGGTGAGTTCAAGGAAGATTGTAGAGGAAGTTTCTAGAGGAAATCAAACAAAAAAATGGGTAGATTCATTGAATCTTACCTAACCCTAAAATGGACAATTGTGGTTAAGCAAAAAAAAATCTAAATTCTCTATTTATAGAGATAGCTAGCTAGAAGCAAAGGTTTTCATTTGTGAGAATGTAAGGAAGAAAATAAGTCTAGGGTGTTGCTTCATCTAGTGGTTGAATAGAAGAGGCTATAGTTGGTATATAAAGTAAGAAGGCTTAAGGGGATGAATGCTTGAAGGGTGAACAAGATATCAAAGATGAAGGGTATGAATGCCAAGCATAATGGAGGACTAAGCCAAAGATCTATAATCTGCACGTAAGTTGCAAGTTTTTATTAGATCAAGTCATGTTGTTACTTTCTAACAATTGTACTAGTGTGGATAAAATCCTTTGGATTAAGGTTGACCTAGTAGTCATTTGTAAATATTTTAACCAAGTGACATTCTAATGGAATGTTCTAAAGTCCTTGAACAAGAGTCACTCTTAACAAGGTGATTGAAATCCTCTAACCATATCACATTTAATAGTGTGTATTGTAACCTTTAACAGGGTTGCCCTTTCACAGGGCATCACTTTAGAAGAGTAAAATTGGGTAGCATGTTACTAGTGGTTTTTCTCAAAATGGGTTTTCACATAAAATCCTTGTGTTAAATTGTGTGAATGTTTTTATGGTATTTCATGTTTACATTTCTACAAAGTTATTTTGACCTAGGAGAGTAACCTACTAAGTTAAGGTATTGTATAATCTAATGGATACATGCATATTGTGGTTTTATGGATATGGATATGTTAAGCACTAAAAATTTTTATTTGTACATCTAGACCTTGGATAGCTGATTCACCCCCCTCTTAGTTAATCTAAATAATTCCAACCCTATCATCCAATTGAGATATGAACCTCCCGATGGACTAAAGGCATCCTTGTAGACTCCTTAGTTGACTAATTTTTTTTGGAGGTGGAATTTCCATAATAGCTTGTACTCTTCTTTGATCAACCTCTAGGCCTTTAGTTGATATTATGTACCCAAGAAATTTTCAAGAAGTCACATTGAAAGAACAATTGATAGGATTTAGCCTAAGTGAAATTTTTTTCATACGGTTCAATATCAAACTTAGGTTAGCTAGATGGGTGTTTCATTTTTTAGAGTTTGGAAGGGCATCATTAACACAATCCTCCATGTTTCTATGCAACATGTCATGAGAGATTATAGTCATGGCTCTTTGTAATGTAGCTCCTACATTTTTTAACCCAAAGAGCATGGCGTTCCAATAGAATGTACTCCATGCACAAGTGAAAGTTGTTTTCTCTTGGTCTTTGAGAGCTATCTTAATCTAGCTTTATCCTGAGAAGATGTCCATAAGAGAATACATTTTATAGCCCACAATAATGTCTACTATCATATTGATGTTTGGTAGAATAAAATCATCCTTTGGGTATGCCTTTTCTAAATCTCTAAACTCTATATAGACATGAATGGAATTTTCATGTTTAAAAATGAGCACTATATTAGATATCCATTCTACATAGTCAATAGAATTGATGAACTTTGCACTTAAAAAATTTTCTAGCTCAACTTTGACTAAGAAGGCCACATGAAGGTGCATCTTTCTTATTTTCTTCTTGATAGGTTTAACACTTAGAGTGGTAAAAAGGTGATGCATATAATGAGCTCTATGGCCAAGCCAGGAATATCAACATAGGTCCATGTAAAGTTTATCTTTTTTTCCTTGAAGAATTATGTGAATTGTTCTATTTCTTCTACTGATAAAGACTAAGCCAAGCATATAATCTTAGGAGATCCCTCAGTACCCAAGTTTATAGGTTGTGTTAGTTCTATAAAAAACAATTATCTATCCTAAAAATAGATTGGAATATTACCTAGTACCTCATCCTAGAGTGCCTCAAAGAGTTTTTCACCCTTGGGTACATCTTTATTTTTACTCTTTCTGGGTTTAGACACTTCCACAAAGTGGTTTTTGCCATCTAAACTCTTATTTTTCATCTCTTCAATTTATGACTAAGGTACTTGATTTATATGTTGGTCATATTAAGTTCCAATTCACTAGTGGAAGATATGGCAAGTTTTATGGCATTTAGGTAGCATGCAATCTCATAGTCATTTTGAAATGATTGTAGTTCAAGTCTTTGACTTTGGATAAACCAATCTATGAGATGAGGGTGCATGAGAAAAAATGAGATGGAGGCTTCAAATTTATTGACATGAGAGGAATCATCTCTACTGAAGATAGAGGTTGAACCTATAGGGAAGGCTCCAAAGGAATCTAGGTCAACATAAGTCCAAGAGGAATCAACACAATCCGCTAAGGCAAGTTGTGAATCCAACTCATCCAACTCTAGATGAGACCCAAGAATTATGTTAGGTTGAGTAACATAGGTATGTACCATATCTACACCTAATTTACAAGAGACATCAAAAGGGACTCTCGGTCATGTTCTTAAGAATTAGTGCTCTGCTCTCAAGCCACAAGTTAGGTAATATTTCTCCTAATTCTTTCTATATTAGGATTCTTAATGCCACATTTATCCAATTTGGGCTATTTGGAAGTAGACACTTTAGCTATGTAATAATTGAAGAAAATATCTTACCCTAAAAGAAGGGAAGTAGAAGGGGTGAAATCCTCTTCATGTGTTAAAGCAATGGTAGTGGGTTGAATATCATTTTCAGACTCACTAGCTATAGGGATTTCTTTGTCAAACTTTGGAAATCATCATCAACATCATACCCTAAGCCTATAGTATGTTTGTTTTTTCATCCCCTGGTATGAATCATTGGTTCTATAGAGCATTCTTATTATCATTTGAAGGTCCTTCACCATGATAACTTATTTTTCTAAGAAACTGGTGACCGTTCCCATATTTCTTGGGTGAAATACAAGTAGCTAGTATGACTTCATCATCATTGTTCTCTTATTTGTATATCCAGTATCTAATAGCTTGATCCTCTTTTTCATCTTCTAAAGGAATCAAATATTGAACAAAGCTTCCAAAGGTAGTCATAGCCAATGAAGTGGGCTTCATTGTCTCAAATGGTTTTTCATAGGAGTGTGGAGAACATGTAATGCTATAATGGAATCTAGGGTATACTCCCCATGCCAAACTCATCTTTTTTAGCTTCTTTTCACATTCCATAAATGATGGTCTAATGTCACTAGAAGGTTGGTTAGGTGGCACTAGCGATTCTCCACCAGTAATCATATTGATAGTCAAAGAATTGTCATCTAGGATCGCAATCTTTGCATCATTAAATGAAAAATTGATATATCGATGGTATCTTGACGGTACAAATTGAATATCATTAATCAATGGCCTACCCAAAAAAATATTATAAGAAATTAGGGCATCTAATTCTTAGAAGAAAACATCTTTCTCCATGGGACCCATAGTGATAGGGAGTACAATTAGACCCTTCGAAAATCATTCAACTTCATCATATAATTTTATAGTTATCTTCCATCTAGAATAAATTGTGAATTTGGATAGTCCCAATTGTTGAAATAAACTAAAGGAAACAATATTCAACCCTACACCATTTTCTATCAATATTCATGACACTTAGGTGTGGTAGATTTGAACTTTGATGTGGAGAGAAAGGTTGTGGGGATGACTCAAGGCTTTGTTGTTCTCTTTAAAAAATGTGATATAGTGAGGTAAATAGATGTGATTAACCATATCTTGGAACCTCTTAGAATCAATATCCAAAGGGACATTAGCCATGTGTAGAGATTTTTCTAGGATCTCCTTGTGGAAAGGAACCAAATCTAGCAACTCGAAAATGGAAATTTGCACAAAAGTTCATTGTAATTGACTCACAAGGTCATTTTTGGATATAGTAGATGAATTCATTTTTTTGGAAGATGAGGCTTTCTTGGGATCACTAGATACCTTAAGAATAACCTTACTCTTCCCCCTGAGTGACAACATTCAAAGTCTCACCATGAAAGGAATCTTCCACCCTAAGTGAAACTGTTGGCCTAGTGATGTCAGGGTATTAAAAGGAGCCGTGTGTTCTCAAGAAAACAATAGATTACTAATTATCAGTTTCATAGCTAGGTTCTTCATGAAATTTGGGTCCCATCATGTAAATTCTTTCACTTATGGGCTCAATCATGTTGATGACATTGTTTGCATTGGTATAAGTATAGTTAATCTTGGCATCGTGTTCTTTCTTGTTGTTGTTTGATGTTTCTCCTTCTTCATATTTAGGGATAGGATCCTTAAAGGCCTTGTGATCTAAGTTCTTAGATATGATATTTGTGACAACCTTCCCTTCACCAATGAAGTCTTATATAATGTGCTTGAGTTTGAAATAATTCTTAGTATTATGACCCTTGTTCCAATGGTAATTAAAAAATTGGTCATCTCTCCACCAATTAGGTTTCATAGGAAAGTCTTAAGGTGGGGATTTGGTAGGTAGTTTTATAAGCTTATTAAAAATAAATTTTTTCTAGACAACTTCATACAAGTCAACCATTTTGGTGTAAGTGCATGTAGGTTTAGAAGGTTTCTTAACCTAGTCAACAGATTGCATCTTTGAGGTCTCTTTTTTCTTAGAAGAATATATAGAGTTGGATAAGTGAAAGGTTGGATCCTTAGTCTTAGGAGAATCTACAACTCCATTATTGACCACATAATTTTTCTTTCCTATGGCTTGCTCTTATCCTTCCTACTTTTGTTGCCATTTTTATCCTTGTTTAAGATAATGTCTCACCTTTTTACAACAACATCTTCAATATGATAGGCACTTTCAACCATGTCATTAAAGGTTGTAAATAGTTGCTTCCTAAGATAATAATACAATTGAAGGACAAGTGTGTTGATAAAAATGTCATTCTTCTCAGTCTTAGGCATTTTTTGTGGATACCTAGAATATAGTGCTCTCCATCATTGTAAGTATGTGGCAAATGATTCTTCTTGTCTTTTTTTTTATAAAATTTTATGTTGCAAAGATCAAACATAGTAATAGAGTGTTTTATATTGTATGAATATTGTTGGATGAACTGCTATGCAAGTTTGTCAAATGTTTTCAAAGGAAGTGACAACTTGGTAAACCATTCCATGGCTTGTCATCTTAAACTCCTAGGAAAGAGCCTCATGAAGTATGTGTCCCAATGCATGAAATCCATGCTAAGAGAATAGAAGTGTCATACATGGTCATGTGGGTCACCATTTCTATCATATTTATCATACTTGGGAACCTCTATATCCTGAGGAAATGGAAGCATGTAGAGAATTCTATCAAATAGGAGAGCACATATGATTCCCACAAAGGAGGTTTTGAGTTTCTCTCTTGCTTCTTGCATTTGGGCAAGTTCACTTCATAGTTCTTGCATTTCTTTTCTTAGGATCTCAGATTTGGTTAGATCTCTTCTTTGGATGATCTTTTGGATGCCATAATCATGCCATGTAATGAAAATATTGATTTCTATTTTGTTCTAAGGCTTTGAGGATAATTTTTTGGAGCAGCTCATCTCATTGGAATCTTATAAGGTCTTCACTAGTAATCTCATTATCTACCTCACTCTCATGGTGTGATTGCAAGGTGGTGATGAACATCCTACTATATCTCTCCTTAGAGATCTTGGCAGAGTGTTGTTCCCATTGTTTCTACAAGATGGGTTATTCATAAATACATTTCTATAGTTGGCACGAGCATGTTTGATTTCAATGTCATGTGAATGAGAACTAGTCTCAACTTGTGGGTAAGATATTTCCCTAGCATCCATATGCCTAGCTTCTTCTAATCTTTCTCTATCTAGCCTAGTTTTCTCCTCTCTAAGCACAAAGAGGTCTCTAGGTGATGGTTCCTTTCCTTCAAGTTCATGGTGAGTGAAAAATTATTCATAGCCCTAGGAGTGTCAAAGAAAGTATCAAAGAAACTATCAAAGTGGTAAAGTTGGTTATGCCAAGTAGTGGTTTTAACTATCAAGGGAAGGTTCTTCATGCTGTCCCTCTCGTGTTTGTAGTTTGTACCTTATTGTCTATTTTTTGTTTGAGATATACTTGATACTCATATTGTTATTTGTATTTTGAGATGACTTGAGGGTTAGATATATACATTTATTTAGTATCATAGATGCTTTACTACTATACTATTCAGTTTATCATATTTGCATGTTGATGCTATTTTGAGATGATAGTGGATCTATGAGGATATCTAGTTATATGGTTTATTGGACATGTTTTTTTCTATTAGATACACAAATTTTACAAGGACCTTGAAACCCAAAAGTAATTACATAACTATGGTTGATAATAAGAAATTAAAGCCCAATAAAAAAGGACAGGTCTCACGGCTCATAATCAACAAAAAGCCCAGCCAAAAACAAAGGCCAATGAAAATGCTAGTAAAACATCCAGTTAGAAAGCTAGAACAAGAAAAAGCCAACAAAAAACAACAATCATTGATCAAAAAAAGATAGAACAAGAAAATTACTCTTCTATCTTCCTCTTGAGCTCCTACATAGTCTGAGTAGCTTCATAGGCTTCATGGGTCTCCTCTTCTATTTTCTCATGGGTCTTCTACACATCTTAATCCATACTAGTGAAAGTAATATCAATTGCCACATCCTCATTAGTTTTGGGTCTTCCTCTATCCTTGTTATCATCCACATCTAGCATACCTTTAGCTTTTAACATACTAGTTAGGGATAGCATTTTTTCATTGATCAAGTTGAGAATGGAAATCATTTGATTTCCTAGGTTATGGTTGTAGTTTTCTAGGTTTTGAATTCTCTGCTTAGCCAAGTTGAATCTATCCTCCTAGTCCTTTTGATAATCCTGACCTGGCTCTTTCTTATTTCTTTCCATATGTCCAATCTTCTCCCTAAACTCCTTAAACTCATGATAAAGCCACTTGATTGATCTGAAGTTATCAATCATGTTGTTACAAGAATTGTTCAATAAATTCATACCCATCTCCCTTGCATTATCAATTATTGCCACAATTGCAGGATCGATGAGTTCTTCAAACTTGGGCTAGTCCTGATTATCTACTAGAATCTAGGGGTTTATAACCTCTCTTACAACACCCATTATTGTAGTTCTGACTTTGAAGTTCTTCCAAGCTTTTTTCCTTTCCTTCACGACCACTTCACCACCTCACCCCCAATATCCTCCTTTTTCTACTCCTAGGGATGAAACTGGGGGTGAATAGGGGAAAGTGGAATAGTTGAAATATTCGACCCTTGGCTCAAAACCCTCTCTTCATCCATACCTATTTCCCTCTTCTATTCCTACCTTGCAAAATCTTTCGATTTGATAACCTTTTCCTCCTTTCCCTCTTCATCAGATACCATGTCCTCCCCTTCCTCATTATAATCCTTATCATCTCGACCTAAAATTTTTTGCCAATGTCCTCTGTGACTCTTCCTTCAAGGAATTATGGTGGAAGGTGACTTTGTATCCTTTCCTTTAACTCTCTTACCTAAGGAAGTGTTCTCCTCCCCCTTTGATCTAATATTTTGGATGTGATCAGAGTTAGAAGAAAAATTAGAGCTACCTATGTCTTCAGTAGTATCTGCATCATGCGAAGGGTTATTGCTAATTGGCTAAGCTTTGAAATACTCATGAATTAACAGTAATAATCCCTCATGTAGAGTAGGATTCACTAAGGGTTTCTTCTTGAAAATAGATATAGCCTTACTAATGGATGTAAATAAATAGTATGAAAAGGAAATTTTAATATCATGATGGAAGAGGTTAAGAAAAACAAAATGATAAGTTCTCACTCAATCAAATCTAGTATCCAGAGTGATGTACTCAATAATAGCTCGTAAGAAATACCTCCAAAGTTTCTTGATGGACTCCATTTCATAGTAGATCTCACATTTAACCAAGTTGTTCTTCTACTCCAAGCTCTTCACAAAATCCTTCACTACATTTTTTGATAGCTTCTTGTCTCTAAAGAATTTGAAATCCTCTATCGGGATTTTAGACATAGTAGCAACCACTTCCTCTATGAATTGAAAAGAAACACCATTCACTTTCACCTTCCCATCCTTCCATGAATTCACCATGCTGTTTGCAACATCTGGGTCAAACCCGTGGAGTTTTCCAATGTATTTTACAAGACATCCCTTCTACAGTTTTTCCCAAAATTTACCCCTATTTCTCCATTTTCCCACATCCCCTACAGGCTCCTTCCTAATTCATTCACCCACCATCTCTTCACTCTCAAATCTAGCAATTCTCATAAACTCTACTCTTTGTAGGCCCTTCTCAGACTTATAGAAAATTTGGTTTATGTTCCTCTGAAAAGTGCCAATTTGTTTTACATTACCCCATAAAAAGAAGGAAAAGGAAAATTTGACCCACAATATGTGTTGAAATGACACAAATAACCTTAGCTTCTTGCATTTTTTGCAAACAACTTTATTACTCAAACTCATTCCCCAATATCCATAAATAATCATAATAGCAATTAGATCTCCATCGTACACCCTTGCAATTTTTCCTGTTTGATGAGACTCTTGGCTTCTACTAAAATATTCCTTCCCAAATGCCATGTCAACAACTTGTCTAGCTTGACACTCTCATTGGCAAACTAGTCTGCCATGGGGTTAGCTTCCCTAAACATTTGTGACATAGACACTTTCAAATTTATCAAGGATAGCACGCATCTCTTCAATTAAGTTAGCAATTGACCAAGAAGGTTCAATTAATGGATTTTTAGAGTCCCCTTCAAACCAAAGTTTTCTTATACCCATATCAAAGGCTAGCTTAATAGATTGGCAAGCAACACTAGCTTCAAAAAAATGATTGGTTTGGACTCCCAAGTTTATTGGACATATTGTTGATTATGTTATCAGATGGATTTTTATACTATGGTCATTTACTTCAGTCTTGTATTTTTACACTTTCTATGAATGTGAGTGATGTAAATGGATTAACTAGATATTTAATACATGTTTCTTTGACTATGATATTATATGCAATTACACTTGATTGTGTATTTTAGTGTGTAGGATTTATATCCCTAGCAGTGACATATGGAGATAGTAATTTAGCTATTCATATTTTACCAATGTCATCCCTGTATGGTTGATGTATCCTTATTTAATTGTTTTGAATTAAAACCTTTCAGTGATTAGTAAATCCAAACTCATCTACATTATGTGATTAGACTAATGAGTGTGTTTGTGCATTTAGAGGTTTGCTCTATCACAAAAGTATTAAATGATTTTTTGTGACTTTAGGATTTTGGGTTTTAATTCTTTTTAGATTTAATTTCTGGTAGCTTTACCTTAGGAAAATTTTTGTTATAGAGAATAACTTATTTTTGTTTAGGTCATTTTAGAGTCTAGCTACTATAATTGGCTTTTTGTATAATCGACTATTCACTCAAAAAGTGAATAAGTATTGAAAAAGATATTTCATTATTTACTTCTCACTTTTTTGAAAATAGAAATTTGAGAGCTTTTTGAGAATCCTCTTATGAAGGATTCAAATTTTGTTCATTTTGGGAGCTGTGAGCATGGGTTTTTTGTGAGGTCAGTCTCATTGGATCTGGCTCAAGTAGTTTATGTTTTACCGTTACTTTCAACAAATTTGACAGGTTATTTATTTTATTGCACGGGTTTCAAAATCTTCCCCTTTTGCTGTTAGGTAGGGCCTTCCCTTTTTTTTTTCTTCTTTTTTTTAGCTTCCATTTCTTGTAGCAATATGTTAGGAGGCTGAGAACTAGTGTTCCCCTCCATTTCTATTTGTCAGTTCTGCTTGGTTGGTCGGGTATGAACATTTGGCCTACTTTTAGGATGGGGGTTTGGGGTTTTGAGCCATTATGGTGGTCATTTTTGCATATAATATTTGAACTTGTTTATTTTTGAATTTTTAGGGTTTTTACACCCAAAGGCCAAATGGGTTTTAATTTCAAAATTTTTCCAAATTTTGGCATTTTTACCTCATTTTGCAGACTGCCCTAGTTTTTAAGGTTTTCTTGGCATGAGTAAGGTCATGGACCTAGATTATCTATTTGGATATTAGTCAGACCTTTATTGCACTTTTATGATGCATTGGGATGCATGTTGCATCTATCCTCCCAAGTTTATTTTCAGTTGAGTGACTTTTTGCTTTATGTTCTCATCCAATCCTTGTGTTATGACCTTTGTGATGTTGGTGCACCACACACGTGTATGTGCATGCATAATTGTCAAAGGACTTGCGAGTCTTGATCTGCAGTGGTATTTCTAAAATTTATGATCATTGGGGTTGGGTTGGAAATTTGCATGCCTATGGGCACTCATCATTGGATGAGAATGTGTAGGGTAGGGTAGCATATGGAGGGAGCTTCTATCTTGTAACGCGATGATCATGGAACCATGGGTTGATAGAGGAAGCTTTATATAAGTTATAACTAAAGAAAATAGTGGGTGGTAATAAAACTTATAATAATAAAATGTGTGAGCACCCAATTAAGTTTGAGGACACAATCTGTGAGAACCCATTTAAGTTTGAGGACACATGATTTAAGCTTGGGCTTGTTGATGCCAAGAAACTCTCCATGATGTCATCCCCTACATAGTAGCCCATTGAGATGTTTGACTAGGAACTGTAGTTTATGCATTGTCTATGTCTTGGATTTAGTCATCATACTGCCTGGTATGTGTGTTAGCAATGGATGTTGTTTTGTATGTGTTTGTGGTTGGATCTCTATCTCCATCAGCACAATGGGTGTTGATCTACGGGTGTCATGTGGTTGGGAGGTGTAGCTACCTATACCACTACTAGGGACTAGTGTACAGAGATGATCTATTGTTCTAGTGCAACCATAGTTGAATATTTTCACTTGGTACTTCAAGTTCTAGAGCATTCTTTCTTGTGATTTATGATTTCATTGGGATGCTTGTATATCATGTTTAGATGATGTTAGATTTGATGCATTTCCTTATTATGATGATTTGCATGTGATAGGTGATGTTATTTTCTTGTAGGATCATCTTATGCTTTATTCTAGCATGTTAGATTTCCTTATGCTTATGTTGTAGCATGTTTAGTAGTGATGTCCCTACTACGAAACTACAAATAATCTAATTAGTGGCTTGGGATGTTATGTGTGAGGGATGGCTAGGGCCCACAATGGTCTTATGACACTATTGATGGTTGGGAGGAACTATGTACTTAGTTAGTTGTTTTGCTCATTATAATGTTAATTGTGTTATTACAATGTTTCTTTCAGTACACTATGATGTTTCCTTCTATACTTTTACTTATTACTATTTTTAGATGGTTAGTTTTTGTTCTTTCCATGTTTTAGATGTGGTTCGAGTGTTCTTGCCTCGAAATTGTGGTTCTAGTACTCCTCAATGTGGAGATTTTTGTACTTGATTTTACCTTCTTCTTTATCTCTTTAGTGTTTCTAGTTTTACCTAGGCAACCATGTGTTAGCATAGTGTGATACAATAAAGTATCGCATGCTTGTTAGGATTCTATCATGCGATACTAGAAAGTATCACACCCCCTTTGAAGAACTATCATACGATACTCTTAATGTATCACATGCCCTTGAGAGAATTATTAGTCAGTCCTTGAAAATGTCAACCTACTTCTCAAGAAGTATCATGTGATATTGGAAAGTATCACCCAATCCTGATTTAAAGTATTGCTTAGAAATTGCGAAAAACATGTGCAAGAGGGCAGTGAGCACTGTTTGGAAAGACCTAAACTTTTTGGGAAGTATTTCAAACACCCTCTTCAATGTTCTTCAATAATTTGGTGTCACATTTTGGATTTAGAATGTTTCCATTCCAATTCAGTTCTACATCTTTCTATTGTTAGTCATTTTGGTCAGTAGTGGCATATGGAGATCCATTGATGTCAGGATGTTTGGTTAGTCTTCCATTTCAATCTTTGTGATCCTAGAGTGTTGTTGCCATGTGCATTCATTCTTGATTTAAATTTTTTTATCTTGCTTGTATTTCATCCTTGTTTCCAAGGATCTTTGGGTAGGGCATTACATCTGGTATCAGAGCTAGGTTGCAACATTGTAATATTTGTGTTATGCTTCCACTATGGTTTTGTTTGCTATTAGGTATTGCTATATTATGTTTGATTATTTGATATCTTGTTGGGTTATGTTGTTGACTCTTATCCTTGTGATCTAACTTTTTTGACATCACCTTGTTGTTCCCATAGCGATGCCTCCTACATGTAGACCTAGTGGCCATGGTGGTACCTATAGTGGTAACCATGGAAATGAACACCATGAAGAGGAATATTAGGAATGAGAGGAAGAATAGGGTAACAATGCTAATCAAAATCTCTTGGGGGCATTGATGCTAGTGCTCCAAGAAATTCTTACTCAAATGGGCCCTTGTGTTGAGGAGCACCAATATGATCAGGAGTGGGAAGAGGGATCTCATCATGGAGAGTCCCACTATTCAGAGCATAGAGAGGAGGAACAAGAGCATGAATGTGAATGTTCTTGTACACCAATCAGTGGAAGAAGGCACTGATGGAGGGATCATGGCTAGGATGATGTTGATCTCACTTAGAGTGAGGTGATGCAAGAGCTTTAGAGGTCCAAAGCACTAGCGTTTGATGGCTAGGGAATAGGATTCAAGGTTGAGACCTAGTTGCTTGATATGAGATGTTGTTTCTCTCTACTAACTTATGGTAGCAATGTAAAGGCCTGTGGTGTGATCATGCAATAAAGGGAGCATGGTTCCATTTGGTGAGATGGAGAGAATGAAAGGCTTGGCATTAGTGTCATAGATCTCACCTGGGATGTCTTTGAGGAAAGGTTCAGAGAGAAGTTTCTATCACCACAATATCATGAAGCTCACATTGATGAATTCCATGAGCTTAAATAGGTTTTATGATGATTGATCAATATGAGAAGAAGTTCCTTGTTCTGAAATAGTATTCAAGCTATAGGCATGATGATGCACTCATCACCCAACATTTTGTTAGGGGCCTAAGAGACTCCATCATTGGAGATGTTCATGCTCATCAAGTGAGGACACTTGCTCTTTCCATGGAGAAGGCAAGGATCATAGAGAGAAATGTGGCTAGGGGGTATAGTGGTAAATCTAGTTCTTAGAACCAAAGTACTCAAAATTTTGGGTAGGATGCATAGTATTTATAGTCCTTAGGGAAGGGCTAGTCCCAATCAGAACCCTCTCAAGGTGGTTATCATGGTAAGAGTTAGAAGAGGTTTTGGGGAAAGAAGGGACAATATTCTAGTACATCAAGAAAGAAAGGAGATAACCAGACTAAGGACAAAAATCTTAGTAGGATCATCTGTCTCAAAGTGCTTAGTAGAATTCTAGTAGGGGTAGTGCACCTTATCCTAGTGCTACCCAAGGAGGTTGTGGAACATGTTCTAGCTTTGGGGGAAACTATTTTTCTTATGGATAGCCTGGCCATAAATCTTTTGAGTGTTCCATCAAACCATCTTCAAGACCTGGTAAGGGTGCAGCAAGATTTGAGCCTACTTTAGGAGATGAGGGTTGGAATCACCGAGTCTTTTTGGTGGTTGACAACCGTTAAGAAGACCATCAGGGTATAGTAACCAAGGTTATAGGTATGTTGCATGGTATTTCAACTTTAGTTTTATCTGACTCTGGTGCTTTAGATTCTTTCATTTCACCATCTCTTGTTTAGTGATGTGGGGTAGTGGCAATACATTAGGTTGATAGGTGGTAGGTTGAGTTAGCCATGGGTTCCAAAGTGGCTATAGACTCATTGGTCAATGGTTGTGTTTTGAATTTGGAAACCTTTACCACTATAGTGGATCTACGCATTCTACCTTTAGGATTATATGACATTGTATTGGGCATGGATTGGTTAGCTACCCATCAAGTGTATATCAATTTTCATCGCAAGATGGTACATTGCGTTGATGACATAGATGGGCAAGTGGAACTTTTGGGAGTCCTGAGACTAGTCTCACTTTGTATGATCTTATCTAATGAGCTAAAATGGAGAGTGCAAAAAGGTTGCCAACTGTTTCTTTTGTCTCTTAGTGATGTTGAGGAAGCTAAGAGTCATATGGTGACTCTTGATGATTACCCGCTCCTTTGTGAGTATGCTAATGTGTTTCTAGATGAGGTTCTAGGTATGCCACTACAGTGTGACATTGATTTTTGGATTGATCTTATACTAGGATCAGAGCCAATTTCACGAGCTCCTTACTACATGACTACTCAAGAGTTGAGTGAGCTCAGATTACATTTGGAAGAATTGTTGGTGAAGGGTCATGTTGGTGTTTTAATAAGTACTAAAACTACTAAGAAACAAAATGCTTAATACCAGAATGATAGTACTTACACAATCTAAAGACTAGCCTATTCTTATTAACAATTGCATATGCAAGGTATTTGGACCCAACTTCAACAAAACCACACTTTGGCTTTGCAAAACTAGGGTGGGTGTACCCAGGGATGGTTCAAAACTGGAACAACTGTATGAGAATTATTCTTAGTTTCATTCTGATTCTCATTTCAAGATCCTCAAACATATACATAATTCTCACTAACTTGGTAAAAACATCCCATAAATAGATATGGCCAAGAATTCTTCTATAGATTTGCAGATGTTTTCAACAACAATGGCTAACTGAAGCTAAAAGATTCCATGCAGACAAGTGCTAGCCAACTTTGAAGATCTACAGGAAATAAAAGTAAACTTTGATTTGATGATGCATTTGTAAAACCATTTTTAATATATTTCTTCTTCAACTAAAATAACTTGATCAGTGCCTAATCCATTGGGGTTCAGAGTCTATAGCAAATTATTAGATCTAATTTGTTTCCTTACAAAAAATTCTATCAGCAATTCTTATCAGAACTTATCATTCAAAATCCTTCTCAATACTTAATGAATCTTATCACATTCATCAAAGCCTTTATTTAATCCATTGAATTAACAACAAGGATAAATGGATATACAACCTAACTAGATTGCATTCAATTGCACAAGCTTTTACTCACACAACATCAAGGTAGCTAAGTATTTAAAAGGAGACAAAATTTAGAAAGAACTGATATGGGGACAGTTCATAATTTGTATTCATTTCCTTTGAAATGGGTATATCTTTTACAATAGACTCAGAATGGCCTTCAGAAAGAAACACAACTCATTCTATATTCATGTATTCTCAGAGAATTTGACAGAAAAATACATTACAAACTTGCTTTCAAAATTTGGACCAAAAACCAGACTAAGCACAATACTTAGAAGAAATAGAATTCAGACCATTCTTTAGCCTTGGAATCTCACTTAAATAGTGTGAGATGCAACAAGTTTTGGGCTAAAGAAAATGACAAGTGTCTTCTAAAGGATACTGACAAATGTCTGTCATAAAAGACAAAAACAAATAACAGAAAAGCTAATACATCAAACAATCCTTGGTGGGTCCCTTTCTGTTATGCTTCTCAGTTGTTGAAACAAGACGATAAGATCTGATTCTTCAATTATTCTTCATCCTTAGAGTAAATAGCCATGAGGTTTGAAAGTGATGCATCATCTTTAGTTACCTGTAAATTTATTTCAACTTGGGGATTTTTCATGTCCTCATTATTAACTACAAGGGTGACTTTTACTTTTACATTTTCCTCCTCATCATCTTCTGACATTTGTTCTAGAAACTAATTTTTCCATTTATTAAAAGCATCATCATTTGGCCAATCAAAAATTAGAGCTTCTCTTTGTATCATTATTAAAGAATTTGCACTTTCTTCTAAATCATCAAATTCTTTTCTCATAGCAGTATAAAATAACTGTATTTTTACTAGCTCTTCATTTGTCTTTGCCCAGAACTAGTAGCTAGTTCCACTCATGATGTTTATTATTCTTTCATTGAATAACTCATCCATCTCCCTTTTCCACTTTTCCTTTTCCTTTATTGTATCAATAGATTCTAAAGCACAAGGAAATAGGGTGAATTTTTCAGCAATATATTGGGAAAAACAGAGTGTTAATCTTCTCTGTAAAGAATCTCTTTCATCATCAAAATTCTCTAGCTTATTTAATAAATCAAAAATCTTCTCAACTTGATGATAAGGCATTTGGACTGTAGATATACACATGATTGTAATATCATTATTTCTCTCCCTCCATTTCTGTGCAAGAAGAGTCAGTTTATCCTTATCTCTGTTCAACTCATCCATGAGGGTTGCAATTCTTGTTAACTGATCAAAAAAGGTTGACCATTGTATTTTATCCCTCAAATATATCACACCCTATTTTGATTTCTCTTCATATTGATTTCTCAATTCTATCTGCAACTCATGCAATTTTGTTTTTCCCTCTTCAAAGTCCTCTGTAGTATAGAATTGGGGCCTTTCAGGGGTGTCAGGTATTTGAATAATAGGGGTTGATCCAGATCCAACCAATGGTTGTGAAGGGTATGCAATTGTAGGTGTACTGGATTCTCCCATTTTTCTTTTCCCAAGTATCCTCTACAATTGAGACATTTTGTTTTCTAGTGATTGTATTTGTATACCCCTTTCCTCATATGCTTTCAAAACTTCTTCAAACCTAGTATTGAGTTGGGCAAACTTATCTTCTTCTTGTCCAGATACAACACCACCCAATTTTAGCATTTCTGAAGCCATTCCCATTACTTGTTTACTACTTACCTCACCAGTCCTGTATACTATCAATGTACCAGTATGTTCTGCAGTGGGAAACTCATGCATCTTGGTACTTTCTCTCTTATCTATGGACCACAAAACAAGGGCTTGGTGGTCATCACTAAATTTGACCCCTCTATGAGCCTATAGTACTTCTTCAGTAGTTGTTAGTTGAACATCCTTCTACTTTCTTACTAAATAAAAAATAATAGCATTTGCTATATCCCATTCTGGCGGAAGGATGACTCCTGATTGTCTAACTATTTGCCTTCCAGCTTCAGGAGTGAACTGGGAAAAATCACTCAAAAACTTTGATTTTACCTCTTCCTTGATAACCGGGTCAAATTTATTTGGTTGGTCAGCCTTGATCTTCTCACAGGCTTTCTCAAAATTCTTTATATTTAATCTCCATAAAAACTGAGCAAAAGCCCTAGATCTTACAAAATTTTCATCATTAATAAATCTTTCAGAAGCCTGGGCAACAATTGGGTCAATTTCCTTACCTTGGTAATCAGTAATGGTTAGGTCCAAGGAAGGTGTAGTAGGTTCTTGTGGCTCTCCAATATCTAGGTTTGTAGAGGTGACAATCACATCCCCTTCTCCTCCCATTTGTCTAAGTTGTTCCTTTAGAGATGCTTCATCATCTACCTGGATTGGAGACTGGCTTGGGGAGTATTGTTCTTTTTGAGAAGAAGAAGACCCCTGCTCTAATTTTTGTCTTTTTGGAGAGTTGGTTGCAGATGGACTTCTTGACCTTGGCTCCTTATGAGGGGGTACCTATTGTACACTTTGAACCATGACATAACCTGCCCTTTTCTACAATGTATATTGGCCAGGAGTTACCACATTTCTACCACTCATTCTTCTTTGTATTTTTGCTGCCTTGTCTGGGTGTGTCTTAATAAATATATCTTTCTTTTCATTCATAGTCTGAATTATTATAGCAAAATTATTCATTAATGCCTATATTTTATCTCCCCGGTATTTCTTATCTTTCAATGGGTCATATTGGGGGTCAAAAGCATTAATGAATTCCAGGTTTTTACTGAAAACTATCCATTTCTCTTTCCTTAATTCTTGCTCCTACAATGTAAAAATATTTCTGATAATATCTTTCGGATAGTAAATTCGATGTACCATATGGGAAGCTCTCACCCTTTCTCTTAATAGATCATAGAATCCTTCAGGGTCAATGAATCTAGCATGAGATTCTGCATGTTATATTTATTCAAAAACAAATTTAAATGCTTCCACCCCTTTTTAACAAAAACAAAATCATGCACTACAGTAACCTTTGGAAAGAAAGTGCCCTTCTTGACCAATTCCCTCTCATCTATAGTACCTATCTGCCATAAGAGCTTGGCTATCCCTATCTTCAAAGGTACATAAAAAGGTAACACATTAGGTTTTCCTAAGAAACCATAAACTCTTATTACTATTGAAACATTGTAGGGAATTATATCCCCCCAGTTGTGACTGACAAGTAGCCCTTTAGCATGGTCCTTGGGTCTGACCAATTCTAATAATGCTTGTGGGGTTCTAGGGCTATCTCCTCTTAAAAGTAGTCTAAGCTTTGATGCAAAATACCTGTCAAATCTTACATAACTAGCATCAGTGGCCTCTGAAGTCATATCCACACTCCATAACTGCACTGGATTCCTTTCTCCATCCTTTGTGGTTTCTAACTCCATACCCTTGGAGAAGAAAGTATATCCTTTGTATAAACATACATGCATCATCAATGAATACCAACAGAATGGTTTGTTTACTTTCCCCTTTGCTATTCCAACCACACTGTTGTGAATCTCTTTTGCTAGGAAAGTGGCAAAATCCAGAATGGTACTCATTCCAAATTGAAGGGTTTGAGAAATTATAAGGACCACAGAACCTGGAATTTTATCACCCTCATCTATCCCCAAGATCTTGCAAAGAGAAAAATATAGTGCTTGAGCTCTCAAATTGAAATGTCTTCTTAACAATGGCTCTAGAGTACTGGTTGTGATCACAGGAAAATTACCAACCCTAGCAGCATGCTCCTATAGTGGCCCTATTCTCAAGTACACTTGTTGTGCATCATATCTAGCTTGCAAATCATCCAGATCAATGATTTCATGCACAGCGTGGTTAGGGTTTAGGTTGAAAACCTCACTGAACAGCTTAGGGTAAACCCTAAAAAGGTTGACCCCTGAATGATTTTTTACCCACCCTGTGATAGGATCATACCTCTTTGCCAGGTCCATCAATAAATCACTATCAAAGAAGACACTGGGGACTACTAATTTTCCAATGTCAAATTCTCATACATTGCTCATAGGAGTGTCCAATTTTCACTCTGAAAACCATTTCTTAAACAACTCCAAACCTCCCATGGAAACCTGGTCATCCCTTATCCAATTAGCTTTGTCATAAAATCCTTCTGCCACAACCAATCTAGGGTTTTTTGGAATGAGTTCCCTTCCCTTAGTTATTTCATGCACTGATAAGGGGAATTGTTCAAGAAAATCATCATGCACTGAACGTTTTAGATAATCTTTTTGTCTAATAAACTCTTTTTGGGGCGGCATTTTTAATGAAACTTTGGAAAATTCACAATAGCAAATGCATCAAATTTTACTCAGAAAGTCACAGAGCACTTACTCGCCAAAAATCGCACTTCTGCACTATATGATGTCTTCTGAAATTTTATTGGAGTATTAACCGAGAAATTTCGTGTCTTAGCTCTAAAATATTGAATGCCCTTTTCTTTCTATGCTTTGGTGATTCATTAATGGTGAAATTGTGGGTTCTTTTTATGAATTAAAATCACATGCACCAGGTCTGGATCACATTTACTCTCAGTAATCGTTGCCCGCAACTTGCACTCAAATTTGAATCCCATCCGTAGATTTTATTAGAATCGCACGGTCTTGATTTAAAAATAACAAGCTTTACAGTATTTTTTAGAAAAATGCTACATGTCACCATTGCACTTCCCCGCATTACTTAAAAACCTACATCTTCATAATGCGGGGATGCGTCAACCATCGATCAAGACAAGATTGACGATCGAAATAATCCATTTCATATTAACAACCATCTAGCTGTACTGACCAATAGGAAACTGCCATATTAGCTCATACTATCTGAGAACACTTCACACCAGTGGATACCGTATCTTCTTTTGAGCAAGCAAGTGTTTGATGTCATCACAGATAGGCGTCACAAATGTGCTTCCCCGCATTACTTAAAAACCTGCATCTTTATAATGCGAGGATGCGCCAACCATTGATCAAGATAGGATTAACAGTGATAAGACTTTCACCTTCATTAAGCAACCAAAAACCCTTCTGTGCATACCTAGCATTACACGTTATCAGTTGTTTGCAGTGTAGCATATTGAAATACAAACACCTGACCCCACTTTGCCACGCATCACAAATGCGCTTCCCTGCATTACTTACAAACCTACATCTTTATAATGCGAGGATGCACCAACCGTTGATCAAGATAGGATCGATGGTGATTATGCTTGGTAAGTAATCTTCATAGCTCTGCCAACGACTCCACCAATGATATCATGAAAAATCAAAACGTGTGCAAAAGTACTGACAAAGCTGACATACAAGAGCTTTTGCGTCGTACTGGATCTCATAAAACATCAAGGGCTACATGTCGTAAATGTGCTTCCCCGCATTTCTTAAAGACCTACAATTCTATAATGCAGGGATGCACTGACCCTTGATCTCTGATAGATCAACGGTGATTGAAAAACACTTCAACTTGGCATCCTTTCAAATGGAAAATTGCAATTAAAGGTACATGAAAGGTTTACCAAAGACATTTTGACTTAAATAAAACATTATGATAAAAAGCCCCACCAAAATTCTTGAAGAAAATAACTTTTTCAAAAATTTGAAAATGAGGGCACCACAAAACAAAGGCATAATTGATTTTCCACCCAAATATCAAAAATTTTCTATATTATGAAAAATCACACCAACAGGCCATATTCATCCTAGTGTATAACCATGGGGTGCACTAATCATCTTTGTGAAGAAGAAGGATGGTTCTTTAGATTTGTGCATTGACTACTAGTAGCTAAATAAGGTGATGGTGAAGAACCATTATCCTTTTTAGAGGATAGATGACTTGTTTGATCAGATGAAGGAAGCACAAGCATTCTCAAATATTGATCTTAAGTTGGGATACTATCACTTTGTATTTAGGAGGTTTATATTCATCAAACAACTTTTCATACATGGTATGGGCATTATGAGTTCATAGTTGTACCATTTGGGTTAACTAATGCACCATTGGTGTTCATAAGTTTGATGAATTGTGTATTTCACACTTACCTTGATTAGTGTGTCATTGTATTCCTAGATGACAAATTGATCTATTCAAAGACTATGGAAGAGCACAAAGTCCATTTATGTTAGGTATTATAGTGCTTGAGAGACCATTAGTTTTATGGAAACTTGAGTAAATGTGGGTTCTTCTAGTTAGAGGTGAAGTATTTGGGACATATCATCATAGGTGATGGAATTGTAGTGGATCCAAAGAAGATTTGTGCTATCATGGATTGGTAGCTACCCACTAATGTCTTAGAAGTTTGTAGTTTTATAGGATTGGTGGGTTACTACTATCACTTTGTGAAGGATTTCTTACGAGTAGCTCATCCCATCACTTCTGTTCAAAGCAAAGGGAAGAAGTTTGTTTGGTCAAACCAGTGGAAGGCAACATTTAATACTCTTAAGGAGCATTTTACCAATGCACTAGTCCTTGAAGGTTCCTAATCTTGTATGTGATTTTATGGTTTGCATAAATGCTTTGTTGGAAGGCGTGGGTGTGGTGTTGATGTAGGATGGTCACGTTATTGCATATAAGTCTAGTAAATTCAAGGACCATGAGCTTAACTACCCCACTCATGATTTGGAACTCATAGCCATAGTGCATGCCCTGGTTTGTTGGAGGCATTTTCTTTTGGGACACAGGTTTGAGTTGCATAGTGATCATAGGAGCTTGCAATATATCTTTACTTAGCCAAACTTGAATGCACAATAGCATCATTAGATGGAGTTCTTGTGTGAGTATGACTTTGATGTTCATTACATTAAGGTGAAGGAGAATGTCATCACAGATGCTTTGAGTAGGAGGTGACATGAGGTATTAGTGATGTCATTGGGAGTGGATTTGTGGGGCTATATCTTGGAGACTTTTCCTAGTGACACTTGGTATCATGAGGTGAGGGCGGAGATTGAGTCAGGATGTATCCTTGAGGGGATATTTTTACATTATTTTCTTGAGTTTGATGGACTACTAGACACATTGGGTGTATCTATGTACTCGTGTCAAGTGATCTTCATACCTTGGTTTTTTCAAAAGTGCATCGTGCACTATATTCCACACATCCCAATGTTAAGAAGATGCATGCTGATCTCAAATAGTTATACTTTTGGGTAGGGATGAGATGTGATGTTAATGATTTTGTTGCTAGATGTCTTGAGTGCTAGAGAATGAAGGTAGAGCATCAGCATCTGGTAGGTCTTTTGTAGATGCATACCATTCTAAAGTGAAAATGGGATACAATATCTATTGATTTTATCACATGGTTACCTATGTCATCATGAAGACACAATTGTATCATGGTGATAGTAGAAAAATTGTCCAAGGTAGCACATTTTTCACTCATGAGAGCATCCTACATTTCTTCTTCTGTAGTGCATGTTTTCTTGGTAGATATTGTTTGTTAACATGGTATTCCTTTTCAGATCATTTTAGATAGAGATCCAGTGTTTACTTCTACATTGTGGATGTCTCTCTAGCATGCCTTGGGTGTGTAGCTCAATTTTAGTTCATCTTATCACCTAGAGACTAATGGTCAGACTAAGAGAGTGAATCATGTTCTAGAGGATATGCTTCACATGTATGTTATGGATAGGCAAGTGAAGTGCGAGGACTATTTGTACCTTGTTGACTTTGCATACAACAATGGGTATCATAGTTCTCTTGGCATGCCACCTTTTTAGACCTTGTATAGTAGACCATGCCATACTCCTTTGAATTGGGATCATTTAGAGGACCAAGTTATTTTGGGTCCAGAGATGCTTCAAGATATGGCGTAGCAAGTTGTTCATATTAGGGAGCATTTGGTTACTACTTGAGACAAGTAGAAGAAGTATGTAGATGCCCATAGGTTGGATCATCACCTTTCTATTGGTGATAGTGTGTTTTTGTGAGTGAGTCTAAGGAATAGCCCCATCCATTATGGGAAAGGATCTAAGTTGGTGCCACATTTTATTAGACCTTTTGAGATCCTTGAGATGATTGGTCCTATTGCATATCGACTAGCATTGCCACCTAGCCTATCATGCATCCACAATGTTTTTCATGTTTCTATTTTGATGTAGTATATTCTAGATGTGACCCATGATCTTGATTGGGATGCTTTGCAAGTAGTGGATAGGCAGCATACTTTGGAGCCCATTTTTATTGTACAACACTAGAGACTGACCTTGCAAGGTTGGGACATAGAGCAGCTAAGGTTCCAATGGGACCTGAGCGATGACACCTCTACGACTTTAGAAGATACTACATGACTGAGGAGATTGTACCCCTATTTTTTTGCTGGCTTCTAGGAGTAAGCCTATGCTAGTGGGGGAGGATGTAGTGCCTCCCATGTTTGCAGTCTATACCTTGTTGTCCATTTTTGACTCGAGAGATACTTGATACTCATATTGTTATTTGTATTTTGAGATGACCTGAGGGTCAGATGTCTACCTTGATTTAGTATCATAGATGCTTTACTACTATACTATTTAGTTTATCATATTTGAATGTTGATGCTATTTTTACATGATAGTGGATCTATGAGGATATCTGGTTATATGGTTTATTGGACATATTGTTGATTATGTTATGAGATGGATTTTTATACTATGGTCATTTACTTGAGTCTTGTATTTTTACACTTTCTGTGAATGTGAGTGATGTAAATGGATTAATTAGATATTTAATACATGTTTCTTCGGCTATGATATTATATGCAATTGCACTTGATCATGTATTTTAGTGTGCAAGATTTATATCCTTGGTAGTGGCACATGGAGATAGTGATTCAGCTATTCATATTTTACCAATTTCATCCCTATGTGATTGATGTATCCTTATTTAATTGTTTTAAATTAAAGCCTTTTGATGATTAGTAAATTCAAACTCATCTGCATTATGTGATTAGACCAATGAGCATGTCTGTGCATTTAGAGGTTTGCTCTATCATGAAAGTGTTAAATGTTTTTTTGTGATTTTGGGCTTTCAAGTTTTAATTACTTTTGGATTTAATTTCTAGCAACTTTTCCTTAGGTGAATTTTATTATGAAGAATAACCTATTTTTGTTTGGGTCAATTTAGAGTCGAGTTGCTATAGTTGGCTATTTGCCCTAATTGACTATTCACTCAAAATGTGAATAACTATTGAAAAAGATATTTCATTATTCACTTGTCACTTTTTTCAAAATAGAAATTTGAGAGCTTTTTGAGAATCCTCTTTTGAAGGATTCAAATTCTGTTCATTCTGGGAGCTGTGAGTGTGGGTTTTTCACGAGGTTAGTCTCATTGGATTCGGCTTGGGGAGTTTATGCTTTGCTATCACTTTCAATAGACTTGACAGGTTATTTATTTTATTGTGTGGGTTTTAGAATCTGCCCCTTTTTCTATCAAGTAGGGCCTTCCTATTTTATTGTTTTTGCTCTGTTTCAGCTTCTATTTCTTGTAGCAGTATGTTAAGAGGCTGAGAACTAGTGTTCCCCTCCATTTTTGTTTGTTGGTTCTACCTAGTTAGTTAGGTATGAACATTTTCCCTATTTTCAAGATGGGGGTTTGGGGTTTTGAGCCATTATGCTGGCCATTTTCACATATGGTGTTTGAACTTATTTATTTTTGGATTTTTGGGGTTTTTGCAGCCAAAGGCCAAATGGGTTTTAATTTAAATTTTTTTCCAAATTTTGGGGTTTTAACCTCATTTTGCATGTTGCCTTATTTTCTTAGGTTTTCTTGGCATGAGTAAGGTCATGGACCTAGATTATTTGTTTGGATATCGGTTAGACCTTTATTGCACTTTTATAATGCGTTGGGATGCATGTTGCATCCATCATCCTAAGTCTATTTTCAGTTGAGTGACTTTCTACTTTGTGTTCTCATCCAATCCTTGTGTTATGATCTTCATGATGGTGGTGCACCATACACAAGTATGTGCATGTATAATTGTCAAAGGACTTGCAGGTCTTGATCTTCTAGGGTACTTCTGGAAGTTATGATCATTGGGGTTAGGTTGGGAATTTGCATGCCTACAGGCACTCATTGTTGGATGAGCATGGGTAGGGTACGGTAGCATATGGAGGGGGCTTCTATCTCACAATCTAGTGATCATGATGCCATGGATTAGAAAAGGAACCTTTATATAAGTGATAACTAAAGAAAATACTGGGTGGTACTAAAACTTAAGATAATAAAATGTGTTAGCACCTGATTAAGCTTGAGGACACAATGTGTGAGCATCCATTTAAGTTTGAGGACACAAAATCCAAGCTTGGGCTTGTTAATGCCAAGTTACTCTCCATGATGTCAACCCCTACATAGTAGCTCATTGAGATGTCTGACTAGGACCTGTAGTTTATGCATTGTCTATGTCTTGGATTCAGTCACCATACTGCCAAGTGTGTGTGTTAGGCATGGATGTTGTTTTGTGTGTGTGTTTGTGGTTGGATCTCTATCTCCATCAGCATGGAAGGATGGTCCTATGGGTGTCACATGGTTGGGAGGAATAGCTACCTATACCATTGCTAGGGACTGATGTACATAAATGACCATCTATTGTTCTAGTGCAACCGTTGCTAGATGTTTTCACTTGGTACTTCAGGTTCTAGAGTATGCTTTCTCGTGATTTATGATTTCATTGGGATGCTTGTTAGATGATGTTAGATTTGATGCATTTTCTTATTATGATGATTAACATGTGATAGGTGATGTTATCGGCTTGTAGGATCATCTTATGCTTTATTCTAGCATGTTAGATTTCCTTATGCTTATGTTCTAGCATGTTTAGTAGTGATGTCCCTATTATGATAGTATCGATGATTTTATCACTGGCTTGGGATGTTATGTGTGGGGGATGGCTAGGGCCCATGATGGTCTTATGATGTTATTGACGGTTGGGAGGAACTATGTACTTAGTTATTTGTTTTGTTCATTGCAATGTTAATTATGTTATTACAATATTTCTTTCAGTACACTACGATGTTTCCTTATGTACTTTTACTTCTTACTATTGTTAAATGGTTAGTTGTTGTTCTTTTCATTTTTCATATGTGGTTCGAGTGTTCCTTACTCAAAATTGTAGTTTTGGTACTCCCTAGTGTGGAGGTTATATACTTTGTTTTACCTTCTTTGTCTCTTTAGTGTTTTTGGTTTTACCTAGGTGACCATGTGTTAGCATGATGCGATACAATAAAGTATCACATGCTTGTTAGGATTCTATCGTGCGATACTAGAAAGTATCGCACTCACTTTGAAGAACTATCATACAATACCCTTCATGTATCACATACCCTTGATAGAAGTATCACTTAGTCCCTGAAAATGTCACCTTGCTTCTTTAGATGTATTGCACAATACTGGAATGTATTGCCTAGTGTTGATTTAAAGTATCACCTAAAAATTGCAAAAACCTGTGCGGGCAGGCAACAAGCACTTTTCAGCAAGACCCAAACTTTTCAGGAAGTATTTTAGATACCCTCTTCAATGTTCTTCAATCCTTTGGTGTCACATTTTGGATTTGGAATGTTTCCATTCGAATTTAGTTATGCGTCTTTCTATTGCTAGTCATTTTGGTTAGTAGTGGTGTTTGGAGATCCATTGATGTCATGATGTTTGGTTAGTCTTCTGTTGTAATCTTTGTGATCCTAGACTATTGGTGCCATGTGCATTCATTCTTGCTTTAATTTTTTTTTACCTTTCTTGTATTTCATTCTTGTTTCTAGGGATCTCTGGGCGAGGCATTACACTTCATCAATGACCTTCTTACAAGGATTTGTACTAGGAGTGGATAATTGTACAAATGCAAAAGAGGGAAAGATTCCTCAACCAACTTAGAGGATAGTTGTAACCAACATGTAAGTGCACGCCTTTACAATAATAAGAAGATGCAAAGTCTTTTAGGTTCTAAACTTGTATAGTCAAAATGTTCACTTGTCAAAAGATAAAGCACCGAGAACAACTTTTCAAAAGTGCCCAAGAATTTATGACTCTAGTGATTCTAACCAAGAGTTGGGCAAGAAGTTTGATAGAAAATAACTAAGATTATGGTGTAACCATGTTTTTGACAAGTGAGCAATGGAGACATTAAGTTCATATCTAAGAGACCAAACTTGCCTTTTTAGCTTAAGACACTACCATACATGAAGTTTTTAGACAAGATCATGGTAAGACCAAGTCCAAACACACTTAATTTAACTAAAATTCAATTTTGACTCAATTATATAAGCAGCAAAGATCAAATGATACTTTATATTAAACTAGATGATAATACATTAGCACATTCTATCATGTAATAGTTTTCACTATGCATGAGTTATTTTATAAAGATAGGCAATACTTTCTAGAATGCTATGTGATAGACTATAAAAAATCAGGGCAAAAAAAATTGTAAAGTAGGGTGATACTTCTGGCAATCTAGAAGTATCACACAATATTTCTCTATAGTGATGTGCAATAAAGGTTCAATAGACTCTATAGTATTTGAATTGGTGCTTAAAACATCTATTTTTTGACACAAATTTTGATGTGTTTGGACAAAGTAATAGTTAGGAAAAGTGTACTAATTTGTAGCAACAAAAGATAATGTTTTGAAAGAAAAGTAGATGTGACAAACATACATCTCCAAATAATTGAACAAGGAACAAAGAAAACTTGTCAATACAAAAATATGTGAGGTTTTCAATATAACAATCCTATGAATGTTATCATCATGTTTATGTTCAAAACGTCTCCATGGGTCTAACACATTCAAAAATACACCAAGAAAGATCTAGCTAGAGGTCACAACTCATTACTCAACAACTTGGCCCATACTTTATGCCCCCTCACCTCACACAAAGTGGTTTCCCATAATAGATGTTGGCTTTATCAATGAGGTGTCATTGGCACAATGAAAGGGACACAAATGGTGAGTATAAAATATTACGGTGATCCAAATGGTCCACTAGGATTGATCCTTGCATCAAGATGTTGAGCAAATAATAAGGGTATATTCTAAATCCTAAAGTATTTAGAAAGGGTCTTGTTCACAACACCCTTCTTGCACCTGATAATAAGACACCATATGTTGTGATAGGTAATAGACCTTGCAGCCACAAGAGTACCTTAAGCATTCTCACTTGGTATTTTCCTCATGGTCACAATCCCACAAGTACTTCCACTAAATGAAGACAAGTGTTATGTCCTCCAAGACTTTGACCTTTGCCAAGGGGTTTGTGATTATAGTTGGCCAAGCTAGTTGGGTTGTGCTCATTCCCACTTTGGATCATTCCTATTGGTATCTTTCCACCAATAATAGACCCTCTAAAGGTAAAATCTCACTAAGATATTGAAAAAAATGGACTCGCACCAAAGAGGTCAAGATTTCTAATTCACCCAAAGGGTGAAGAGCACACTCTCCTATTCCTTAGTGCTTCCCCCAAACACACCAAGATGATTAATTAATACCACTAAAAAGTGGAATATATTGCTCAATTTATTTGATCTAGTGAAGGGTCAAGATTTTTGATTCACCGAAAGGGTGAAGAGCATACTCTCCTACCAACAAAGGGCCCCACTCATAATTTTTATGTTCCTAGAAAAGGAAACAACTAGTAGATGTTGCACATGGAAACAAAAAAAAATACAAAAAAGATTTGGTTTATTTTTCTTTCTTTTTTGTAGTCCCTCAATGAATATTAGTAGCCCTTTTAGAAATATAAGTCTTTGACGTGCATAGTTTTAATGAGAAAATAAGAAAGCAATTTGGGCAAACCCTATAAGATAAAAATGTTGGTGCATCAAAAGGGTTAGAAAAATGTGATAAATCTACAAAATCCCACTAGTCAAAATATAAATAAACTAGAAACCTAAAAATAAAAAGCTTCATGGACCCAAAATATTAACAAAAACCAAACAACTATTTTTTTTGAATAGGGTGATAATTTTTGCTATAAAAATATTGTATGACACTTCCTAGCTAGGTGATACAATATACCTAAGCAATACTATGTGTCTCTAGGTGTGATATTTTATAGAATTGTAGTACAAAAAAATGTAAAATAGTCATGCGATGCTTTAAGTCGTAAGTATTGCACCATTATAGAATGAAACATTGTATGATACTGAAAAAGTATCACACAATAATTTTGTCCATAGAAAAGGAAAGAAAACAAAAACATCAAGCAATATAGTGATAAAAACACCAAAAGAAGGGAAAAACAAAGTTGTTTAGGCCCATGTTGGGTGCCAAAAATGTACACTTAGAAAGGTGCACTTTTCTAAGTCCTATTCGAGGGATCTCATGGATTGAGAGCCTCAAATGCTGACCTAGAGCTCCCTATTCATGATGTTCAAAGAGTGGAAGCATGGATGAAATGACTCTCAAATGAGCACAAGAATGCAACACCTTGCAATTACACCATAAAATGGGAGATTCCAAGATAAGAGAAAGAATTCTAGTGTCTACGAACCAATAAGAAATACTATGCAAAATGCAACTAAGCTAAAGAAATGAGAAATGCAAGATTAACTAGAAAGTATGAAGTATTACAATCCTCCTAATTAAACTAGATGTGTTACTATAATGCATAAAAAGAAACTATACTAATGTAACATGATATTAAGCTACTTTGATATGAAAATATGAATATGAGGTGATAAGATCTTCCAAAGCTCCAAGGGTACCTAGAAAAATCTACAGTATCACAATAGTGCAAAAGGATTCCATCCAAAATGAGGAGAGATCTCCCTCTTTTAAAGAAGTATAGGTGGTCAAGATCATCAGACAAGGGGATCTAATCAAGGCTGGGGAGTTGAATTTTTCACAATCCATGAGCACAATCATTTCCACTAATCACAAAGAGTTGGCTTTTGTGTCTCCATGTGAGACAAAAAGGCTTTTCTTTTATTTAAAAAGTTGGAACATGTTTTTATGTGTGCAAGTTAGGATAATAGATGAAAGAGATCTTTTATTTAATTAAAGGGGGACATGTTATTTTTAATTATATTATAACTAATTAGGAAATAGTGGTGAAAATATAGGATCAAATCAAATAAATTGATTTTTAATAAATTGATCAAAATAGGAAATTTAATAATTTTAGAAAATATGCTAAGAAGGTGGCTAATAGTCTAGATGACCATTTTTGGGTGATTACAGTAATAAACCTCTAACATGTGAAATTGTTAAAGAAAAGGATGGGCTACAAGTAGGATGAGTGATGGACCACATGTCTTATTGCTCTACCACCAACCAATGATTCACCAACCTTGAAAACTCCACCACATGACTCCACCTAAACAAGAGAGACCAAACAATGATAAGTGTCTTGGCATAAACATCTCAAAGCTTAAGGACCAACTAAAAGAATGACTAGTAAATTCAATTATGACTATGTTGTCATTGATTGTAGGGCATAAGAAGGAAATAAGACTAGTACAAAGTTATGAATGGTAAGGTACATTGATCATGTGTGCACAACTCTAGTTCACAAAGGTGATCAGAGAAAAGTGAAGGACAAGCCCAAGAAAGGAAATGACAAAGAATATCCACTAAGATGGAGCTACACTAGGTGAAGTAAGAATGTGAAGAAGGATGTCATGTAGAAAAGGAAGTTAGAATGATTGGTAATTATTAAGATGGATTTATTGAGTCATCAAGGGAAGCATGAAGCAGGATTCCCATAATTTCCATGTCATGAAGTAGGTAGAAGTGCACTCTTTGGTGAACATAATGGTGATGGAATTTTTATATTTATAAACTATTGAAGGAATTCAAATTTGAATTCTTCCTAGCAATACAATTCATTGAGCACATAAGACAACTGTGACTCTTGTAGGAAAACACTACTTCTAGAAAGAATGATACATGACAACAATGAGAAGTCAAGTTAGGAATAAGCTTGAGAATTCAAATTTTGAATTAACAGAGTAGGGTTTCAAAGTTGAATGAGAAGAGAGTATAAAAGGAAAAAAAGTCTAAAGAAAAAGAGTTAGATTATTGAATTCTAGAGATCCAAAGGAGTTGAGCTAAGTGTAATCTCAAAGTGAGAAAGAGTGACAAAGAGAAGTCACAACTAATGAGTTAGTGTGTTAAGGAGAAGTGAGCTTAAATTAAAAAAGTTAGATTACATGATAGAGTGAGTAGTGCCCAACATGTGAGTGATCAAGTTTGATGTAGTGGAGTTGAGAGAGGATAGATCACAGTTGAAAACAAGTTAGAGGAGAAATAAAGGGATCTATATTCAAGACAGGTGTAATCACTATTTCATTAGGTCATTCCTCTTTTGTTTAGTAATTTCTACAATAATAAATCAAATTGAGGGTGAACCCTAATAGGTCATTTATATTAAATCCCCTAACATGATGACACATTAAATTATGTTTTGAAGTCCTCTAACTAGGTTGCTCCTAACAAAAAATGACTTTCATAGGTCTTGTTATAATCCATTAATTGGGTGACACCTAAAAGTGTCATTATAATATTTTAACAAAGATAAGCTATTGATCGGGCACACTTTAGGAGAGTGTAATCTTCATAAGAATTGACTCAAACATAGTGGTTTTTACTCTAGTTGGGTTACCACAAGATAAATATTGTCTTGAATTTCTATGGTCATATTTTTTATTTTTACTTAATCCTGACTAATTAAGTTATAGCTAGCACAAACTTGTAGAATGGTGTGAAGTGTGATAACAGTAGAAAAGTTGAAACTACTAGGGTATACTAATTCACCCACTACGCCCCCTCTTGGTATAGAAATCTATAATTGGACCAAAAATTGGTATCACTAATTAGGTCATCTAAAGTAAGGAGTTTAATAACTCAAGGAAATGATCAAGATGTTTAAAAGAGACGCATTGAAGTTCTCTTAAGGAAAACTATAGCTCATGGTGTAGAAAAATACAACTGCATTTGAAAACTCTTGGTGATGCATAATGAACCCATATAGAGGTAAAATATGTATAACCTTCTAGTCAACTCAATTCAAACTTGATAAATGAGAAATCATCCCACACAATCACAATAGATTCTCTAGCCATCACCCTATCCTACTCTGAATACAAGGATGTAGAAGATCTAGAAACAATTTATGAGATGTGGGAAAAGCTCAAAATTTTCTTTTGAGATAAGAAACTATGAAAATAGTCAACCTAAGGTTGAAACTAGATTCAGGATCTTAGCTGAACTAGCTAAAACTCAAAGAGGAAAGGAGGAAGCAAACACATCTAGATCTAGAAGAGAATTGAAGAGTCTCTATGCTGAAGAAACAAAACAAGAATAATTGGAGGCTTTGTTCGCCAAGAGAATGGTCAAAGGGAAAGGGAAGTACAAAGGTAAGCTTATATTTAATTGCTTTAATTGTGAAAAGGTAGGGAACTATATTGCAAAATGTCCATAGAATGTGAAGGAGACCAATAAAAGTTGGGAAAACTCCAAAGAGAAGGAGAAGAAATGACACTACATTGCCAAAGAAGGTGTGACTAATGGAGAGTCAAGTAGTGATGATGATAAGGATAAGGATGAAATATCCTTTTTTGCTATCACAAAGGAAAGGGTAGAAAGAACCCTAATAACCAATATCATTATCCACAAGATCTAGGTAATTCATAGTGATTGCTCACACCATTCTGGTGACATAAGAAAGTACCATGAAGTGGAAGCCTATGTTGGAGGAATTGTGAAGTTCTATAATAAATAACCATTTATAGTAACATGTAAGATTATTGTATCCCTGGATGAATCCACTAATTGTAAAAATGTATATCTAGTGGAGGGTCTAAATTATAGCCTATTGTGTAATGCCCACCCTTAGGTTACTTTTCTATTATGATTGCCAAACTCTTTTAAGCATATTTCATGCATGTGTTAGTTTCAAAGATATTTGATTTATAGTTATATGATATTTTTTCATGACTTGGATTAGATATATAATAGTGATGAATTACGTAGATGATTATATTTCACATGTTTTTTATGATTACAATTACTAGTACATTAATGATGTTTTCATGATTCTTAGTAAATATGATTTATCATATGATGATGTCATATGAAATATCTCTAAATGATTATTATTTTATATTCATGATGATGTGTTGTTATGTTTGAATATGTGATGATACGTATTCAAGATTAATTATAGTACTTAGCCGATCATACTTGCATGTGTATGGTGTGCATGTCTATTTTACTATTTTGTCTAATGTGTCTGATGTGGTTGAGGTTGGGATTCATAGTCACCTTATAGTCAAGGTCTACACAATGCACTACTCCCCACAATTTCTTGTTTAGCTTAGATACATATATGTGTATGTACATGCTCATGTTTTATGTAGGTTGTAGGTACTAGGCATTGACTTTCCTGAATTTCTAGGATGAGTGTACCTTATCAGAACTGTGCAATGGTAAGAATGCAAAGGTAATGACAAGATCCAATCCTAACCATAACCTAAATATATTTCATACAAGGAGGATTGTAGTGCCTCTCCCATTTGACTTTTGTAAGTCATCCTAATGGATGCACCCTTGCTGATCTTTTGTTGTGATGGATCTTGATTGTGACCCTGAGTGGTCTACACCATCAAGGTGTTTGGATTTACGTTTCTATATCAATTGCTTTGATTATGCTTTTGTCTAATCTATGAGATTATGGTGATTTTTGGTTCACTGAGGTTTGTGCCAGTGGTTACCAAGATTGAAATGGTATCATGAGGTTGTTCCATGATTACCCTGTGATGTGTGCAGAGATTTCACTATGTTCTTTTACCATGCTACATTGGACTAGGTTCCTGTAGCAATGGTTAGTCATGTTTATGACTGTGTTTTCTTCTGTGTTTTAAATGCCTTTTTTTAATGCAGAGTAAACAATCATTATTAAATGCTTAAGTAATTAAAATGGGTTGTTCTTGTTGGATTGTTTGGTTATATGCTACGAACATGTACCTTGTTTTATTTTGATCTGAGAGATATATGTTACTTATGTGATGTTTACATTTGTGATGACCTAAGGGTCAGATGTTACTCTTTGATTCTAGTATCATAGATATTGGACTACTATGCTATTCAATTAATCATATTGCATGATGATGCCATTTTGAGATGACAGCATTTTTTATGATGATATCTGGTTATCTGGTATTCAGACATACCTTTGATTGCATTATGTGATGGATTTAATGCTATGGTTATTTACTTCATTCCTATGTTGTTATGCTTTATGTGAACGTGAGTGATGTAAATAGATTATTTTAATATAATTAACTAAATGGTTAAATTAGGTGATTTAATGCATTTATTGCTTTGGCTATGTTATTATATGCAATTGCACTTGATCGTGTTGTCTAGTGTGCAGGATTTATATCCCTAGCAGTGGCACATGGAGTTAGTGATTCAGCCTTTCATATTTTACCAATGTCGTCCTTGTATGGTTGACGTATCCTTTATTAAATGTTTAAATTAAACCTTTCAGTGATTATTAAATCCGAACTCATTTGCATTTGTGATTAGACTAGTAAGCGTGTCTGTGCATTTAGAGGTTCGCATTGTTGTGAAAGTTGTTAAGGAGATTTCTATGTTTTTGGGTTTTTGAACTTTTTAATTGATTTATTTTTATTTCTAGCAACTTTTCCATAGATGAATTTCTATTTATAGGAATAGCCTATTTTCGTTTGGGTTGATTCGAGATTTAACTAGATTGGCTAATTAAATGCCCTAATCGATTATTCACCCAAAAAGTGAATAAGTATGCAAAAAGGAATTTAATTCCTCACTTCTCACTTTTGAATTGGAAAGTTGGAGAGTAAAACCCAAAATCCTCTTCATGAGGATTTATTGTTTTGTTCGTTGTGGGAGCTACGGGCATGGGATCATCGCCAGGTTGAGCTCGTTGGATCCAGCTTGGAAAAACCTTGGATTGCAGCGATTTTCAGCTACTTCTACGAGATATTTATTTTATGGTTCATATTTATGTTTTTCCCTTTTGGCTATGAGGTAGGGCTTTCCTGTTTTATTGTTTCTTCTTTTGTTTTTGGTAGCCATTTGTTTCGAGGTTGAGAACTAGTGTTCCCCTCCATTTCTATATGTTAGTTCTACCCGGTTGGGCGAGTATGAAAATTTTCCTATTTTTTGAGATGAGGGTTTGAGATTTTATGCCGTTATGCTGGCTGTTTTTGCATACGGTTTCTGATTCCATTTATTTTTAGATTTTTGGGGTTTTTGAACCCGAAGGCCAAATGGGTTTTAATTTTGAAGTTTTCCAAATTTTGGGGTTTTTACCTCATTTTGTGTGCCGCCCTATTTTCTTGGGTTTTCTTGGCACAATGTGGGTCATGGACCTTGATGATCCATTTGGATATTAGTCAGACCACTTTTGCACTTTTATGTTGCATTGGGATGAGTGTTGCATCCGTACTCCTGATGTTGTGTTTGGTTGAGTGATTTTATACCTGTTATGGTTTCTTTTGGACCTTTGCTTTATTTCATGGACATTGGGATTCATGTAGAATCCATACTCTCGGATTGACGCTGCTAGAGTGAGTTCATGACCCTTAGTCTTGTTGCATCATTGGGATTCATGTAGAATCCATACTCTCGGATTGAGGCTGGTTGAGTGATTTTATGATGTATGGTTTTATTGACTTTGGGATTTGTGTAGAATCCATCCTCTTGAGTTGCTTTTGGTTGGGTGTTTGTTTTGCATTGTATTCTCATTCCTTTCCTTGTGTTATGATCTTCGTGATGGTGGTGTGCCACACACGAGTACGTGCACTATATTTTTCAGAGGACTTGCGGGTCTCGACCTTCCATGTCTTTTCTGGAAGTTTTGATCATTGGGGTTGGGATGGGAGTATGCATGCCCACGGGCACTTGTTGTAGGATGAGCATGGGTAGGGTAAGGTAGCATATGGAGGGGGCTTCTATCTCACAGCTCGGCGTTTATGGTGCCAGAGGTTGATGGAGGATATGAAGTTTTAAATAAGTGATAACTAAATTTAAATGTGTGAGTGTTAATAAAATTTAAGATAATGAAAAGATCCTCATTCGTGTGATGGTTCCAAGGGAGTCCCTTGAGAGTGTTACCACATGTAATCCAAGCTTGGGCTTTTGGATGCCAAGAAACTCTCCATGATGTCAGCCCCTACTTAATAGCCTTTTTAGTGTTTGACCAGGACCTGTACTCCTTACATTGTCTTAGGTTCTTGGTTGCAGCCATCATACTATCTGGCATGAGTGTTAGCCATGGATGTTCTTTTGTGTGTTTGTGGTTGGATCATTATCTCCATCAGCACGGCAGGTGTGGACCTACGGGTGCCATGTGGTTGGGAAGCATAGTTACCTTCACCACTGCTAGGGACCAGTGTATAGAGATGATCTTTTATCCTAGTACGACCGTTGCTGGATGTTTTCACTTGGTACTTTGGGTTCTAGAGTATGCTTTCATTGGAATGCTTGGATATCATGTTTAGATGATGTGAGTTTATTTTACGCATTCCCTTATCATGATGTTTAGCGTATGATTAGATGATGTTATTTGATTTAGTAGTATATCTATTGCTTACTGCTGTTTAGCATGTGATAAGTGATGTTATCTACTATAAGATTATCTTATGCTTTACTACTAGCATGTTAGATTTTCTTATGCTTATACTATTGCATGTTTTAGTAGTGGCGTCCCTATTATGACAGTACCGACGATCTGGTTGTTGGCTTGGGATGTTACGCGCGGGGGATGGCTAGGATCCACGATGGTCTTATGATGCTATTGACGGTTGGGAGGAACCACTCACTTATTTGGTTGTTTAGTTCTATTTTGTTCATTGCGATGTTTATTTCAATATGTGCTTTGCTATTATGTTTTAGATGGTTAGATGTTCCTCTTTCCTTGTTGTTAGTGCTCTCGAGTGTTCATTCCTTGATTTACGTGGATCCGGTACTCCCTGGTGTGTAGGTTTCCTTGTTTGTTTAGCTTTTTGTTTGCATTTTATGTCGCACTAATTTGTTTCCTTGCGCAAGATTGTATTTTCCTCGCGTGAAAGAATACACTTCTCGTGCGAGAGTGTAAATCCTCATGTGGCGCGTAGGAAATCCTCGCGTGAAGTGCACACTTTTATTGTGCAAAGCGGTGAAAGATCTCGCGTGAAAATTTAGTCCAGTTTTCTTTGTCGTGCGAGAAATAGGGGCTATCTAGGCTTGTTGGATGAAAGTTTGAAAGTTGGTTTTGGACACCCTTTTGATTTTTACAACTTCTTGGTTCAAAACAAATTTCCTAGGGGTTTAAAATATATCATTTAAGTATAAGTTGATGTATATTTTAATATATGCGACAAATCTTTTGAGATAGGTTTCAGACCTCTCAGAGACAAATTAAGGATTCTAGGAAATTTTAGGGCTTCAGAAATCCAGACTTAGCCAATTTCCAGGGCTTCAGGATTTTAGACTTAGCCAAATTTCAGGATTCTGCATTTTACCCCAGCTTGGTGTTTTGTTGATGAGTGGTTGTTTCTTGTGCCCTCATCTTGTTTGTGGTGGTTGTTGGCTTTGTTTGGGTGTGTCAGTTTGGTAGTGGCATTTGAAGATTCGTTGCTTGCTGAGATTGTGTTGAAGTCTTCCATTGTGATCTTTGTGATCCATGTATGATGTTGTCTTATGCATTCATACTTGTAAA
Source organism: Cupressus sempervirens (assembly GCA_028749045.1). Classification (NCBI taxonomy): domain Eukaryota; kingdom Viridiplantae; phylum Streptophyta; class Pinopsida; order Cupressales; family Cupressaceae; genus Cupressus; species Cupressus sempervirens. The sequence continues at coordinate 479,576,567 of CM053783.1, read as the reverse complement.
AAAAAAAAATCTTGGCTTGATTTGAATCCTTCTTTCCAAGGATCTCTGGGCGGGGCATTACAAGGACTTGTATCTGAATGTCTACCCTTTTAAACCTTTGAGTTTTTTTGTACGTATGTTGTTTGACTTTATTTATAGTTGGTTTTCCTTATGCATTTCATGTGGTTTGACATTTTGATTGCTTGGTTGAATGTTTGTTTATGATCTTGGATCAATCATTGATATTTGAATTATTAAATATTATTTAACCAAAAGGGGAAAATGTTAAAATAAGATGATATTTCATTTGTTGAATTTATTAGAATATTTAGCTAAATTAAAAGATTTAACATAGTCCTAAATTATAAAGCTCAATAAAAGGAATTTAAATATTGTTTTAGTGTGAATATTTAATTCATACAGATTAAAATTAGAGTTGCATTCAAATAACAAACTCTAATTATCTTTATTGATAAAACAATAAATAATTTCTTTTAGCATTCTTGCATTAAATAAAATAATCAAGTGGAAAAATAAAATAAACAAAGAGTTTATCTAATCAAAACATGACTTAAATATGCATGAAAATATTTATTAAATAAAATAATAATATTTTAGGGCTTTTAAAAATAAAAACCCTAAAGGGGGTTAGGGCTCTAGATTAGAGGTTTTTCAATTCATTATTTCACTCATAGATTTTGGGGAGCAATTTTTAGATTTTGAGCAAAAATAAATTTTATAGGCTTTTGGTCATTTTAGAGTTTGACAGGTTTGAAGAGAGAAAAGTTAAAGAATTTCTTAAAAGCTTAGGAGTATTTTGGGATTGCGTGGTCTTGGAAATTCAGCTTGGAAAATTTGAGATAGGGTTTGAGAACCTTGCAAATCCTTTCTTCAAAAGATTGTCTTCTTTGTGTCTGTTAGGTTGTGTTGTAGTGAATGCTAAAATTTATGCATGGATTTTATTTGTGAAATTTAAAAGAGAAATTAATTTTGGTTTATATTATTTTTGAGAAATTAGGAGAAAATAATTTACTGTTCTTATGTAGAAAATTTTGGTAAAACTCAAATCTAGAATCCCTTGTTTAAATTAGCAAAAACTATGTTTCATCAAACCTGTCAAAACCCTAGATTCTTCTTGAGAAAAATTAAATGCAAAATAATTAGAATTTATGAATATTCATCCAATTTAAAGTTTGATTAAATGCCTTTGCAAATCATTGATAAAATTGAAAGAAATTGAAAGTCAAAGATAAATTGGGCATTAGTATGCAAGTTAAAAGTTAAATCTAATATTTGGAAAAAGTAAAATAAGCTTGAGAAAATTATATGACAAAAAATATTTAAATATTTAAAATAGAATATATTTATTGTGAAAAGAATTATGTTGTGTGTGTGTGTGTGTGTGTGTGTGTGTGTGTGTGTGTGTGTGTGTGAATTTAGCTATGGATGCAAATGAATAAACATAAATAAATAAATTTATGCATGTGAAAAATAATAAATGTATGTTAAAAAAAGTTGATATAATAATCTTGCATGTTTAAGAGTAAATAGACATGAAAAAAATACAAGCCTACTTTTATTTTTAAACAAATATACGTAATATATTATTTTTAAAAATGGTTATTATTATTGTTATTTTTTAAATCTAAAAACTCAATTTTTAAAAAAAATCATTAATTTCAAAAATTAAATAAATATTACTCATTTATTTAGAAAGTGGATGTTAGTATTAATGATATCTTAAGTCTAGTTAAGTTATTAGTTGCATATAAGTGATTATATATTTATTAATGCAAGTAGAAAGTTAATAAATAAGTATTTGTGATTTTAATTGTATTTTTAAGACGAGTTATAATGGAGCTAACTATATAATCATCTAGTTATAAATACTTAATATTATGAGAGAAATTATAAAAAATTTAATTATAATTATAATTTCAAGTTTGAGTTATTTATAGTTGCAATATGAATTAAAGGAAAAGTAAATATTAATATTAAGTCATTTATGATTTAAGATGATTCAAGTTAAAAAGATGATAATATTGCACGACATGATTTAATATGCACAAAGAGATTTGACATCTAAATAAGTTCATTCATTTAAATAAGTATATTAACTTAATAGTTTATATAAATATGTATATTCTTACCTTTTTGTTCAACACATATTTATTGCTCAATTTAAATATAGAAAATCATGAAATTAAGCTATACATGGATGAAAGCTACGTGTTTCTTTATATTTTAATTATGGTCTCGTGATGTTTATTTTCATGATGATTTTATGTGACTTGTATAGTTGGCTAAACTAGGGTGTACACTAAAGGCTTTTCAAGATTTCTCTTAAGATTATTTGACTCGATGTCAAGATATACTTTATTATTCAAAATTGAGACTTATGTTTATGAGATGTATTTGATGAGCATTTATGATTAACTAAATTTTGAGAAACAATTTATATTTTCTTTGGTAGCTAGTTATGGAGCCAAATTCGATCATTATTATTGTGTGGTATGGGACACAATTATGATTTGTGAGTTTTGGAGAAGTTAGCCTAGGTGCATCCAATGGGAGTGGCTTGCAATGGGGGCTTGGGCCCAAAGTGTTTGCTAGGGTAACTCATTGTAAGTTATGTAAAAAGTGATAACATAGTAATTTAAAATATTTAGACACATTAAAAATAGAAGTTAGAGATGCTTGTCTCACTCATGCCTTGAGTGCTTGTAGAGGCTAAGGATGAGAATTGGATGATACCCAGTGAGACATATGACTAGTTTTCCTCATCTTTAAGAAAGGATGTTTTGGTTTTGCATGTGTCATGTTGAGGGTCTGAGGTCTAGAGTGACTAGTCCAGGGTAACTCAAGTAGTTTGACCATGTAATGACATTGTAGTATGTAGTTTTTATCTTTTCCATAGATTTTGTATTTTCCTCTAGTGGTGTATTTATTGCTAGTATACTTATTGTTGATGAATTATTTTTAATGATTTTTGGTGATTCTATTGGTTATTATTCTTTTGAGTTGAAGTGGTATTCTTTCATTGAATTTATCTCCTAACTTCTTATATTTAGTTTATACATGGTATCTATATATAGATTTTGGTATGTGGTGTTGAGTATTGGAATGGATTTCTTTTTCGATTTTGATTATCTTTTCTTCTTGAGTAGTTTGTGTTACCCTTGAGGTAGAATTGGCTACCAGGATTCCTTGCCTAGGATTTTTTTATGATTGATTAGCCAAATGTAGATCATTCATTATCTTCCTTGTATGGTGTTGAAACCTTTTTATGAAATTTTGGATTCCAATTATTATACTAGAAGAAGAATTTTCTATGCAATCTTGTATAAATTTCAATGCCCAATCATATTGTCACAATTTTAATTTTTGAGAAACCTATTTGGATGGGTGTGTCGAGGTAAAGTAATATAGAAGGAAGTGGACCAGAATCCTAACATGGAAAAAATGGGAAGCCACTACAAATATGAATTAAAAATTTCACTCTATCTCTTTTGAAAGGATTATATTGATAACCAAGCCTATCTTTAATTATAAATCTTTTTATCTACATAATGATGGTTGCAAGAATATGATTGTCATTAACAATATGAAGAATGCCAAATTATGCTAAATCTATAAGCAACAATGATTATATAGTGGTTAGATTTTATGATGTGGAATGCATAAGAGAGTCCCATGGGAGTACAGTCTTCTCTGCACACATATTACTAACACAAAAAAGGCTAATATATATTCAATGCTCACTGGAAATGTTTTATTTTTTTGTAGACAATTTAAACAGGTTTTTATTTCTATTTTAGAATTGACCAAGTATTGTAGAGTAGATCTTCATTGCCTTCTGAGGATGCACAAACATATATAGAACTTTATAAGATTCTTGAAGTAGTTTGCAACTTAAAAGTATATAAAATATGTATGCATCTTTCAAATGTAAGAAAGCATAGGGAATTTGACTTATCAAGAGACAATGACATGATTTGTGACATATGTGTATAGGCTTAAATATGTACACTCAAGAAATGAGGGTTAGTAGCATTGAATGATCTTATTATTAAATCAAATAAGCTACCAAGCATGAACCTACAAACAAAAAAGAAGAAGCACTAAATAATTGGAAACTTACAATAAAACATGCAAGCCAATCAAATACTCCAAGCTTCTGTTGCTTCTCTTTGACCATATGAAGTGTGCACTCAGCTATGCTTTTGGAAGCACTTAGACTTTGAGCTCCAAGAAATATGATAAAAATATATGATTTCAAATGATAGAACGATGATAGAAAATTAATAGGAGTTCGATGTGAAAGTTAGTGATGAAATAATGAGATATGAGGGTTGTTTATATAGATTTTTTGGAAATCCATAAATGGTTGAGATCGAATTGGAAAAATCATGATCAGTGGACAAGGATGAAAGAGTCTAGAGGAATAATTGGAAAGTTTCCAATTTTAAATCGAAAAGAACATAGGATAAAATCTAAGTTTTTTTCAAATTTTGGAGAGATAAAGTTTCCAAAAATTGAAAATAGAAATTGGGTTTTCAGAAAAAGATATTTTAGCTTATGAGGATTTTATAATTTTTTAGAAATCATAACTCCTTACAAAATTGATTTTTCAGATTATATACGATTTAATTGAAGTAAAAAATCAATTAAATTAGAAAGATGAAATTAATTGAAATTAAATAAAAATTGATTGAAATTGAAATTGAAAGAAATAAAGATAAAATTTAGTTTTATAAAGAAGAATGAATTATTTAATTTAAATAATTAATAATTATTATTTAAACTATAAGAAATTAGAAATTGAGTTTAATTAACTAAAAAAATCAATTAATTAAAGGTTTATCAATTAAGTAAGTTTAATTATTTAATTAATATTAGTGAAGATTAAATGATGCAAAGACTCAATTATACAGGAATAGAGATGATTAATTAAAAATTTAAGAATCATTAATTAATAGAAGAGTAATTAGTGCATTAAATGGAAACTTGCAAGTCTGTCCATTTTTGGGTGTCTACATTTTCCCATCTTTGATATAACGGGATTATGAGCATTGTATCAAAGAATTTCATATTAGGTTCTACCCCAGCTTTCCCCAAAGATAGCTAGTGGACTCTATGTCCCCTCAAGAAATTATTTGTGCAAAAAAGGCATGAATGATCTACTGATAGAAGACGAGAAATGTTAGATGAAATTATGAAAGAGAAGAATAGTTAGTAAGAAGTGAAGATCTAGTTAGATGATGATGATTGTTTGATTGATAGAGATTTCTTAATAAGAATCATGTTTGGTTTTAGGAAGGACTCATCCTATATAAGACTAGTGATACCATCTCATTTGAGGGAAGATACACCCTATATAAGACAAGAAAAAATGTCTAGTTTCAAGAAAGATACATCCTATATAAGACATATGATCATTGATTGATTAATTAGATTTGGATTTTGAAAAATTGATGGATTCATTGATTTGATTGATAGAAGAGATGTTAGTGAGAATCATGAATCAAATAGAAAAATGAAGTAGGAGATATGACTTAGAAGAATTGATCTTATCATATCAAGTTAGATGATGTATCGAGTCATTGCTAGTTATTTTTCATAGGTTTTCATTATCGTGCTTTATTGAAAAGAAAGAGATATAAGTGCACCTCAATATTGATCATCTAGATTATTGACATTAAGATCAATTTTTCTATTAGTGACTCACACTTAGTCAATTGGTCACATTGCTATTAAGTTTCATAGTTGCTATTGAGATTTAGAACCTATGCATAGTACTTTCCAAGTGTAACAATGATTATTGAGTTGTTCAGTACAAGTGATGGAAACTCTAGTGTTAATAGAGCTCCACAATGTCAACCAATTTACATAGTGTTAACCAAGTTACACAGTGTTAACTATGTTCTCTAGTGTCTACCAAGCTCTTAGTGTGAGCAATGTGAATCTAGTGTTGGCCAAGCCATGGAGTGTCAACTGAGTGATTTAGTATATGATGAGTTTTGTAATGTTCACTAAGTCACACAATGTTGACTAACTTCAAGATACTTGGAAGTGATTAGTATGAACTAAGCCTCTTTATTAATCGAGTGCTAGATGATGTTAAGTGTTGATAGTGGTTGTTGAGTATTAGAAAATCATTGTGTTTATCTTCAAGACCTGAGTTACAACAGTTGGGATGACTATGTGGATTATGATTCAAACTTGTATTGTAGCTGACTTCAATAAGTTATGATTTATATTGGTATATATGTAAAGCATTGTATCATTTCCAAGAATAAAAGAGTGTGAAGATATGATGAGTAGAAGTGAAAATTAAGAAGGCTACAAGAAGTATAAGGGACAACAAATATTTATCTATCACAATAAGGTGATCATTAAAATTCAAGGAATTTGAACCAAAAAATCAAATTTGTAGATCAAAGATCAATGACTGGTTCATTCTTACAAGTGTATCAGTTAAATCCTTTAATAGGGTAGACTTAACAGTCTTTGATAAATCTCTTAACTGTGTGCATACTTCATTGTATGTTTTGTAAATCCTTTTACAAGGTGGACTTCATAGTCCTTATTGCTCCTAATAGGGTAGATCATTAGAAGTGATCAATTCTAAGCCTTAATGGGACAAATTTATGCTGTAATACTAAATCTCGTGGGTATCATCCCCACCATAGTTTTACTTTCTATTTGAATTTTTTTTGGATCACCATATCTTGTGTCAAATTGCTATGAATGTTTATTTGCTTTCATTCTTTCATGCATGCAATTAGATCAAAATATTATATGAAGGATTAATTGATGAAATAAGATTAAGTTTTATTAGTTCCTAATTCAGCCCTACCCTCTCATTAATCCTATCTACCTCATATTTCCAACAATTGGTTTCAGAGCTTTGTGGTTCTCATAGAAGAAGTTTAACAACATGAGAAAAGATCAAAGGCAATGGAGGTATATAGGCTAGATAAGGCTATTGACAATGAAAATTTGGATCTTGAATTGGTTGTTGGGAAAATGAAGAAAGAAAAGGAGTAGCTCTCTCAATCATTGAAAAGAAGGAAAGATCTTGTAGCACAAATGAACAGAAATCTCTACACTAAAGATAGAGTTGAAGATATATATCTAGAAAGAAATTTAGATGAAGTCGATGAAGAAATCAATGACCTATTAGAAAAGAATTCCAATCTTCAAGAGGAAGTTAGAAGTCTAAAAAGAGAACTAGAAATCCAATTAGTGAGATTATGTGAAGTCATGGAAGAACAATCCAAAGCCAAAGAAGAGATAGAAGTAAAGAAAAATGAAATTCAACATCTATCTCTTTAGGAAACAAACTTTATTGATCAGCTCACCAATGCAATTGAAGAACTCATGAATCTAAGATTAGAGAATGAAAGACTACAGAATGATCTCAATACTAAAAAGAACACCTATGAAATAATCATGAAATCTCAAGAAAGTTGAATCAGACAGACACAAAGGAAAAGCTAGAATAAGATACAAAAAAGAAGGTAAATCATTTCCACAAGGAGATCAAAAGAATCAAAGGCCTAATTATAATCATTGAGGTAAGATAGGTCATACTCAAACAAATTATAGAGTACTGGTAAAGCAAAATTCAATGGAAAATGCTACAACTGCAATAAACATGGACATAGAGCAAGTAAATGCAAGGAGAAATCTAAGTTTGAAGGAAAATGCTATAGTTGCAATAAACAAGGACATAAATCTTCTAAATGCAAAACCAAGAAATTAAACCTATAAAAATAGACTGTGAATGCAATATTTGGATGGGACTACAACACATGGTATAGATGCTGCTACTGTGGTGGATTTGGGCACATTGGAGAAAACTGTGTGAAACATCACATGAGAAAAAGAGACACCACTAGAAGATGTTTCATTTGTAAAAAACTTAAACATCTTTCCAAGAACTATATGAACACATGAAGAGTTGAAGATGAAAGAAAGATAGAGCTAACAATATTAGGAAGTAGATGAAGCAACAATGGATTCCAAAATCTCCTAAGAATGCAAGCCCAAGTCATGAAGTAGATGTCACTCAAGAGTTGGGTGACTCAAGCATTTTAACTTGAATCCTTATGGGAATAGTTGGAACTAAGATTCTAGAGCAAACATCCCTCATCAATTCCAACCAACACAAAGAAGAGATCCATATCAAAATTCAAGATGCACAAGGATGGCCCAATGATTACGAAAATTCAATTATTATGCTAGGTCAAGTCCCAAGACTTGATCGAGTAAGGTTGAGATACTCTAAAATATTATATGTGGACACTAAGTTGATGAAGACTCCACCAAGTGATAGTGATTTTTTTGAGCATTATAGGATAAACCAAGTGGAAGATAGCCTATCACTGAGTGAATATATGTACTATGCATTAGTGATGATTGTAAAAGGGAAATTTTTTAAAAGAAAGAAATTGAAGGCATTATTTCACCACAAATTTTTAGAGCTAGTTGAGAAAATTAATTTCAGAGATCTTGAGAAATTTAAGTGTTTGATGTTGAAGAAATTTCAAGTTTTTAGAAACCCTATCGAGCATGGCATCTTTGAGCAGTAAAGAAAAGAAAGGGTCAAAAATTTTGGTTTGAGGAGTCGATTACAAGGCACCAAATTTCAAGATAAGTCTAGCAATTGTAGTAGCACTTGACCTGGATGGTGCATAATCATAAATTCCATCCAAGGTATTACTCATACATGAATTTTTATATATTATTGTTGTTGTATTCAAGAGATAGGCACTCATGAGATGAACAAGGCATTGAACAAGTTATGTGTGAATGGTATTCCAAAACTTGAACATCAACATTTGGAAGCCAAGGGCTTGACGCATATTTTACATATGCCAAGGGACTTTTAGTCAAAGTGGATAAGATTTATCCTAAGCCAAGCTCACAATGAGAAGTTATGGTTAGGTCAACCCATTCTAATCATAAGGAAGATGATTCATAGAATCATTGGTCTTCCAATGTTGGACAAAGCCAAATCTACTGAAACCCTAGGTCAGTTTGAACTAGAGAAGCAAACTCTTGCCAAGTGGGATGGAAGAGGAATGAAGATAAGTAGAGTTAAAAACATGAAACTAAAGTTTGGAATCCATGTGATGACTCATAAGATCTACAACTCTAGTCATCTCAATAGTGTGTCATGTGAGATAGTTGATCTAGCTCTCAAAGTAATGAAGAATAACATGGCTGCATTCTACCTTGCTGAGTTGTTATTGAATTAGTTCAATTAGAACATGGATAGCATCAGAGGTTCCAAGAGTAATCCATGTAAGTTTGGTTCATTCTTGACTTGTTTATTCTTCTTTGTGCAAAAATTATTCCTTTCTAAAGGATCAATAGCATGGAGAAAGGATGTCCCTATATTATATCAAATAAATGAGTATATAATAGAGATAGGTGAAAATTTTGAAAGTATCATGGACAATTACTTTGAAACATTAAAAAAGAAGATGAATAACATATATAAGATCTACAAGAATATTTTTGAAGACTACAAGGATGATATTTTTTCATGGTGGACTATGAAAAAGTGTATATTTAGGTAGTCAAACCAAGGGTAGCATGGGTTAAACCTCTAGAGTATGAGGTTAACATTGATGATACCAAAGATATCATTGAGGCACTGTTGAATGAGCATGTGGATCCTAAAGCCAGATATTTTGGAACCTATGATGAGGAAAAGGAAAGAATAGAACTTGAAATTAAGCTTCCTCAAGTAGTTGTCAAAGGAAGAAAGAGGATAGAAAAACTAAGAAAAGAAAGTTATACTCTCCTACTGACACAAGGAAAAGGAGATGATAGTTAAGAAGATAATGCAGAGGATGAAGAAGAAGAAGTAGAATCTAAGGATAAAGATCCTCCCAAGAAGAAAGGAAAGGTTATCATAACTAGAACTACTAAATCACCCCTTGTTGTGCTTACAAGAAGGTTAGTTAAGACCAAAAGGAAGTTGAAGTTAGGAGAAGAAGAAGAAGTTGAACAAATTATCTTTTGGAAGATAGCTCCTACACTTTAGGAAAGATTAAAGAAGATGGAAGAAGGATCTAGGATGGAAAATTTGAGAGCACTCAAGTATGAAACCAAGAATCTAGAAGAGAAAAGGTAGATTGAGGACATGCTTATGTCAAAACTAGGTAAATGGAAGTACTCACCTAATGAGCTTGCACAACATATTCCTAATGAGCTTATGCAAACAATTAAGACTAGATGGAAAACTACAAATAAAATTGCTAAAGATATTTTTGAGAAGACTTTGATGCAACTCATGCCAAGTCTTAGTAAAAAGGAGGTGAAAGAATCTTTGAAGAAGAATAAACAGAAGTTCACTCTCAAATTAAACACATGCATGACATTGATAAAAGACTTTGAATATGTAGTAAAGGAAACAACATCTACATGGAAAAACATCTATCACCTACATCAATCTAGTGATTTTTTTGTTCATGTTAATGACAAAGATGATGATGATAATAAGGAAGAGGGTGTGGAAACAAAAGATGATGAAGAAGATGAAATAGATGATGAAGAGAAAGAATAAGAAGCTACTGGAGGATGTCTTCCAAAGATTCAAAGCATAGAGGAAATTGATGTAGAGAAGATTGTAGCAATAGTAATGGCCTTATTTCCTCATTCTCTAAGAAAAGCCTCAATGCAATCTAGCTCAGAGAAAGCTTCTACCAAGTTGGTTGTGGCTACCACTACAACTCAAAGCACCCAACCAAGCTTTGGACCTATTCAACTAATAACTTCATCTACTGAGCTACAAGTTCATTCATCATTAGGTTTAATCATACAACAACAAGGTACTTCTACTATTAGTTTCATATCTATATTTTTTGCTAGCTCTTAAGTTTCTACTATTTTTTATATGCATTCATAGCTAGTACAATGACATTTGAGAACAAGTCTCAACCAAGTACTGAAGTTTTAGATAAGGGTAAACAAATTGTTTCCACTATGTTGAAAGAAAAGGGTAAAGAATAGGAAATTGATTTAGATGAGGATATAGTTATTCCAAATAGGAATATCTCTATGCTCAACCTTGATCAAATGAATAACCTAGGATAATTATTGCAAAAGAGAGCTAAGCAACATAAACTTAGAGAAGAGAAGAGAAAGGAAAAGCAAGTGCTTGAAGATATAAAAGACATATTTGCAAATGCATTGAGTGTTAAGGTTGATAGTACACAACCTATCTTGGACCAACTAGTAGAAGTTGTCCAAAAATTTAGTGAAGACCTAAATGGGCATGATAAGTTGCTACAAAGAGTAGAAAGAAAGTTTGAGAATAAGGTATTGGAACAAGTGGCATAGAAAATTTGAATAAACCAACGTAGAATTGTATACTATTCTTGTTCTATCAGAGACATCTATAAATAATGTCACTTCATTATTTGTTAAGTTGTGTGATACATCTATCTTCAATCAAGAAATTAAAGATAAACTATCAAATATAGATGAAGACATGAGTTAAGTGTACACTAGTTGTCACTTGACCCAAGCTATAGTTCTTCTCATTATTCAAAGATTAGATTTCTGAAAAATTGGCAAGCAAAATTATTAAGGGAAGAAGCTAGGATTAGGGCCACACTTGCAGAAGTCCAAGGCGTGATTCTTTCAAACATGGATGTATTGCAGACACACATTGTACATGCCAATACACTCATCCATGACAATAACTTCTTCATAGTTGATCACATGATGGAGTTACCAGTAGAAGTTCAGATTGCACTGCATGTAAGTAAGGTGTTACAAGAAAATTGGGAAAAAATAATGGAATTAATCTTGAAGGTACACTCTGAATTCTTGTCACATTTTGGTATTAACATAGAGTATACACCTTTGACATTTATGGAAAAAAGGGGAAGAAGTATAGATGAATATATATATGTACAAGTATATGTAAATACATATAAATAATATATGTATGGATAGTAGTACTCCGGGTGTACACTAAGAAAGTGTCCCACTCTAAACCCTTCTATCTAAGTGATTCCATTAGTTTGGAATGCTTGGATGCCAGCTTAGAGCTCCCTATCCATAGAGTGCAAGAGAGTGTGTTTCAAAGACAAGACCTCTCAACTGAGCCTTAGGAATACTCTTCTTCCTAGTAAACCATGCAATGAGAGATTTAGAAGATGAGATGGAAGAGTGAAAATGTCGACAAGGAGCTCCTCAATGATGCAATGCAATATAGAAGCTAAGCTAGAATGAGAATGCAAAATGTAGCTATTCTAAGCAATATGGAAGTGTTACAAATCCCACTATTATGCTATTTGATTTAAACTATTGCAAAGAAACTATATTAGCTTGCAACTATGCTAAAATGCCATGGATGAAAGAATGTAGACAAGAAATAGAAGTTCTTCACAAAGAGCTCTCAAGAATTTGAATGGTAAACTTGTAGCATAACAATACTCAAGAGTGTGGATCCTTTGAGGGGGAAAGCTCTTTCCCTTTTAAAGTTGTACATATAGTAGAGATCAAGGTAAAGATGATGGATGATCAATGATGGAGTTCAAAAGGAGGAGTAATCCATGTGCACACAAAAGTCAACCAATAGAATATAAGTTGACTTTCCATATGAGACAAAAGTCACAAAGCCTTTTCTTTTAATTTGAAAATTGGAAAAAGGACTTTATTTGTGCACTTTAAGTAGGTTAGAAGAATGGGGTCTTTTATTTAATTAAAAGGGGACATGTTATTTTAATCAAATAATGAACTTAGGATAGCATAGTCAAACTATAGGTTATAATCAAATTAATTGATTATTAACAATTTGGTCTAGGTAAATATTTAATTAAATTAGCCAAAATGTTTAGAAGGGGCTAATATTCTAGATGACCATTTTTAGGTGATTACACCAAGTATCTAAGGTATATGTATGTGAGAGAAGTACAATATTATACAAATACATGAACAAATAAGAAGAAAACATCTTTTACAAAAGAAATTCTTTAAAATTTGAAAAACAAAGTATGTTACTAAGTTGTAGACACATAATGATGATAAAAGAATGTTTTGAGTTGTAATTTTGAGTAATAATTTTTTGGGATGATAAGTATTTTTGTCACTAATGCTAGAGGGCAAGATTGTTGACATTAAGTTTAATTATCTATTACTGACCCACACTTAGCCAATTGGTTATGTTGCTACTGAGTTTTAAAGTTGCTACCAAGCTTTAGAACACATGTATAGTGCATCCCAAGTGTAGTAGTGACTACCAAGTTGTTCAGTACAAGTGATGGAAACTCTAGTGTTAACTAAGCTCCACAATGTCAATCGAGTTACATAGTGTTAACTAAGTTACATAGGGTTAACCACGTTCCAAGCTTGTATTGTTAGGGATGTGAATCTAGTGTTGACCAAGCCATGGAGTGTCAATTGGTTGATTCAATATATGTTGACTTTTGCAATATTGACTAAGTTACACAATGCTGGTCAAGTTCAAGCTACTTAGAAGTGATTAGTATGAATTGAGCCTCTTCATCAACTGAGTGCCAAATGATGTTGAGTCTTGACAATGGTTGCCAAGTATCTAAACCTCACCATGTTTGTCTTCAAGACCCAAGTTACAATAGTTGGGTTGACTTTGTGGATTATGATGTAAACTTGTATTGTAACTAACTTTAGTAAGTTATGATTTAGATTGGGATATATGTAAAGCATTGTATCATGTCCAAGTATGTAAAAGTGTGAAGATATGATGAGTAGAAGTGCAAATTAAGAAGGCTACAAGTAGTATAAAGGACATCAAATATTTAATTATCACAACAAGGTGATAATTACAACTCAAGGAATCTCAACCAACAAATTAAAGTTGTAGATTAGAAATCAACCACTAATTCATTCTAATAGGTGTATTAGTTAAATCCTTTAATAGGATAGATTTAATAGTCTTTGATAAATCTCTTAATTGAGTGCATACTTCATTGTATCTTTTTAAAATCCTTTTATGATGTAGAATTCACAGTGCTTATTTCTCCTAATAGGATAGATCATCATAAGTGATCAATTGTAAGCCTTTATAGGCCAACTTTATACTTTAGTACTAAATATTGTGGGTATCATCCCTACCCCAGTTTTACTTTTTATTTGGAAGGTTTTTGGTTCACCATATCTTGTGTCAAATTGATATGAATGTTTATTTTCTTTTATTCTTTCATGCATGCAATTAGATTAGAATATTATATGAAGGATTAATTGATGAAACAAGATTAAGTTTTATTGGTTCTTGATTCACCCCTCCCCTCTTAGTAACCCTATCTACCTCATAATTCCAAAAATGGATATCACTACTATCTCTAACTAACAAGCAAAAAAAAAACAAGGAATATTTCAATATCATTCTAGGTTATCTCAAATCATGGGTGTGTGTAGCTACCACATGCATGACAGTTCTTATCACATTCACCCTACAACATCTTTGTTATTAAAATACTTTGAAAACAACAAACAAAGAAAATATTATGATGAACCATCATATTCTCTCTCACCACTTAGTGCCATCTTTGAGGAACATTGGAACATAATAATGAAAGATAAATCAATAATGGACTAACATAAAGGACATTGTCAACAACCTTAGTAATTATTAATTGGATTGTTTTGATGTTTGATTAATTGAGTGATGTGTCTTAGGAGTCCATTTTTGAGTTTTGAAGCCCATTTTTTGATTTGGTTTGATGTTTGATTGTCACATTTTTTTCTTGTCATGATGCATATATATTTTATTGCAATTTTATTTAATACGTTTTTATTTTTTTGAATTTTTTAAGCATCGTATATGATGTTTATGATCAATTTTTTCATGACAAGTTTTTGAATGTTTTTGAAAGATTTTTTTAGGACATTTTATGATTTTTTAAAACAAATTTTAAAGACATTTTCTGAATTTTTTTGAATTTTTTTCAAGACTTTTATTTGAAGATTTTTGAAGATTTTCCATACTTTAAGACTTCCCCCATTGTATAGTAAGGCAAAGAATTAATGGATGTATTGGTAGATGGATGAAGGACAAATTTTCCTTAATATGCCTCTAGATGTTTAGATGTTAAGGACTATCCATAGGATATGATAACATGTTTTTGGCAAGCTTAGGGATTGTACATGACAAGATAGCGTGATGATATGATGTATTTATTGGCATGAAATGTAGGAGTGTACATGTCAAGAGGATGTTGAAAATATTTTTGCATTTTCATGTCCCCCTTTTCTAATCAAGATCAAGATAGGGATTTGGATAGAATAATGATAGGTGAAGCAAGATCAAGAATGAACAAGATAAGGGATATAGAATGAATGTTGTGATAAGGTAAGAAATATGGACCAAAGGGAAATGGATCGGATAATGGAAATGGACCAAAGGGATGTGGATAGGATAATGGATATGGGCCAAAAGGATGTGGAAAACATGAAGCATATATGTCATGTGATGTTTCTAGGGATAGTCAAAGCCTTGTCTAGATCAAAGTTGGAAAACAAATGGGATATGAATGTGGATAAGATAAGGGATACACGGTACATAAGACAATTGAGTAAATGAAAGGGATGAGATATGATAGGAAATAATGGATGAAATATTCCCCCAAGTATGGAAAACAAGAAGTTCATAAATTACACATGATGCCTATTTATCAGGTTTTCATCATGGTACTTATCCAAAGTACCTTATATATATATATATACACATATATATTTGATATTTTTGATGGGAATATGGTAGACACTTGATAAGACATAGAAGAAGGAATCAAGCCTTGTTTCCTTGGATAATGCTCTTAAAGTTCAAAGATGTTGGTAGGATAAAGAAAAAAGGAGATGAAATGGATGGTTGGATAAAATTGGATAAAGCCTTGTGCAAATATTTGGATTGGATGGATGGAAGGTTGCAGTATAGGAGTTGGACAATAGACAAGATATTGGTAGACTTGTGTAGGATTAGATGGAAAGGGTTAAAAGGTCAACATTGGGACACACTTTGAAGGGTGACAGAGTGATGGAGGAAAAGGAGATTTTTTATTTGACGAAAGGGCTATGAATATTTGATTTCATGGGGTAGTGAATGTGTATTTTTATTTTTGGGGATAAGGACCCTAAATAGATTTATAAGTGGCTAGTAAATTCGAGTAAGCCTTGGGAATCTTGAATGCCAACTTTGAATTTTCTTTAATATGGAAGTCTTTTATAAGACACTTGGGAATCGGCATAGTTCTTGAATTTGTTATTCTTTTTGATCTTTTAGAACATATTTCTTCAACAAGGAATTTAGGAACCCAGTTTCCTTTAATATTTATTTTTGTTCAATGGGTCACTTTGACTATTTGGATTCTTTTTTACTTTGATAAACATGTCAATTAGATTGGACATGGTGATGATTTGATTGATGTGGATTTTTAGACTTTTGATTTTTTATGTTTGGAATTGAAGCTTCATCCCAAGGTTTTGGGATTAGTTGATGGTTATGAATGATATAGAGGCCATTTTGATGGGTGAAGGTGAATAGATACTTTGATCTTGACTTGAAAAGTGATCATTAGAATCTATTTTAAGGGTGTTTTTCTCTTGATTTTGAATGTAATCATTTGGAAGAATGGATAGGATGTCATGATATTTATTAGGAATAGGAAGTGGGAGGTCTAGAAGATTGGGAATGACAAAGTGTTCTTGAGATGGAAGATGATAGGATGGAAAATGATATTAGAATTTTCATGAGAATCCAAAAAAATGGGTTCTTGTTAAAAAATTGGATAGTACTAGTGATTATTGGGATCTTGATCTTGATTTGTTTTAGGACTTGTATCTTTATTCCTTTGGTTATCCTCTTGACATGGGGTATGAAAGCTGAATTCTTGGAAGGGTTCAATATTTTGATATGAGGGAGAAGGGCTTGGAATGGGATTTTTGAGATTGATTTTTCTAGTAATGAAGTGTATGGTGGAATTGGATCTAGGATAGTTGAGTTTTAGAAGAAAATCACAACATGAAAGGGATCAACTTGGAAATCCATTATAGATAGCCCGTGAGAAGTCTCATTACTAGTTATATCATTTAATGGAAATAGAAAATATTGCTCTTGTGCCATTTTTAGAGATGGATGAATGGTGAGAATTATGGAGGCTTCTTGAAGGAAAAATTCATTATGATAGGTATATGTGCCATTTATAGACATGTGTAGATGATTTTTATTTTGTTCAATAAGAAGATGATGATTATCAACCAATTTTTGATGCAAATGATTGAAATTACTAGATTGGAATTTTTGTTGGTTGTGTGATCTTGTTGATGATTCCACATTGATATTTGTAAGTTGTAAATCATTTTTTTGATTGAATATTTGGTTCAATAGGTCTCTTTTTTATAATACTTGATTGTTATCTAAAGGATGTCATATTTTCAATTTTATTTGTTTTAGAAATCCTTGATAGTAGATTCGAGGAAGTAAGTAGATCTTCACTAACTTGTGATTCAACCAAAGACATGTTGATTGATTGATTATCAAGGTAGGAATATATGTCCATCATGGTGTAAGACTATTAGGATTAAATCACAAATGGAAATAACAATTACATGGAAATATAACCAATATTAGAAAATAATAGATCACTTTGGAAAGAACACAACACACCAAGATTTAACGTGGTTCATCCAATCCCTAGGCTAGGTCCACCAAACAACAAGTATAATATTATTATGATCCAATGATTACAACCTAATTACAATCCATAATCCCTTACAACTCAATACCATTGCAAGAACCAATTTTCACATCACCACTATAAAAAAATCCCTAACCCTAAGCCCTTTTATACAAGTATTTTTACTGCTCCAGGGTTATAATTAATAATTACATGTTAGACCAAAATCTTGATAAAATTATTAATTATGGAGTATGTAAAATACTTCCCTGATCAGTCACCACAATCTAACAAAGACTTTGGTTTCCTTTCAATTTAAAGATCATCTATCTGGGTTCATAGGTCTTTCATTTTTTGTATGATAATAGTAATTTCTAATTATTGTTGTGGCATCTCAAGGGAACTCTCTGAATAGAAAAAATGGCTTATGTCATAACAATATTTAGGATCTTGTTCCACTTCATAGGTGGGAAATGGATCAAAGTACAATTCATCTATATTGTTCCTTATTTTAGACTTGATGGGTTGTCTCTAACCAAAAGGGTATGGAAGAGACATCTTGACATTGATTTGACATGTTTGGAGTGTAATTTTGATTGTTATTTTAGTGATTCCAATGTTAAAGTGTATTTTGAAATTAAGTCTGATAGAGAAAGGTTTATCTTTATGATATAGACTTGTTATGTTTTGATTAATCTCTTGGTTCTAAGGACCTAGGATCCTTGATGGTGAACATTGAAATATGATTTGAAGATTATTTGAGAACACTTACAACATGAAAATTTTAATCTAACAACAAAGTAAACAAGCACAACACTCACTCCAATAAACAGTTATGACAGATAAACATTGAATATTTGTTCTAGATTTTTTTGAAAAGTCTTTTGCAAGAATAGATTCCATAAAATCCACCTAAGTTCAATTTGGTTTAGACATGGCCAAAAATGTGGTTTCTGATTAACCAAGATCTAGTTAGGTTTTTTGTTTAAAAAACTTGATTTTACCTCTCTTTTGAGAGCTTCCCACCAATGCTAGGGAGGTTTTGCACAATCTACAAGGACTACTAGAGGAAGGCTATTACATGCTCTTTCTCATAATATTGTAGTTAAAGTAGTTGTATCCCATTGTTGGCTTTCCCTCTCACTAACCTAATTAAGGAAAGTCTTGTGAGTTATTTTTCCTAAGGTTTTATGCCACCTAATAAAAGAAATGAAATGAAACTAAGAGTAGATCTAGAAGTCTAATCATCTAGAAGGATGAGAGCATATCCCTACTACTTTTAGACTCCAAACACAATAAACATGGTTGTTCTTTCCAAGCCTTATCTACTGGAAAAAAAAAGGCTTTAATTTTAATGTTTGTTCATTTCTTAGAAGGAAAAGTAATTGATCGATCATGAACTTGAAAATTCCATAGAAAGTTTTTGAGGCCTACCTAGTTCGAAGCTAGGCAAGCCTAGGTGTATTTTTGACATTGTTTTATTTTTTGCACATACTCGGGCAATCATTCCAACTCCTTAGCATCCATAACAACTTCAAAAAACATTAGTCTAAAATGAGACCAAAAAAGTGAAGTATATAAGTATGAAATAAAAATTAATGAACTTCATAAAGGATAAGCACATAGATTGATATTTTACTCCAAATTTAATATGCTTTTTTAATGATTTTTGACCTAGTCATAAAGATATAAGGTTTTGATATATTGCTGGTCCAAAACAATAGAAGTGAAAAGAAGAAACCCATATTTAAAATCAATAAGATTTCAAAAAATGTAAGAATTTTAAAAAAATATTCTCATTTGTGGCCTAGGGACCTAATTTATAAAAAATACTAGTATTCAACGATCTATATATTTATGCTAATATTTTCCATCAAAAATAAAATTATAGAGAATAGACCCCATCTATAATTTTAAGAGGTTTCCAAAAATGTAAGAAATTTAGAAATATTCTATAATTTTTGCCCAAAATTATTTTTTAAAGAAAAAACATAAAATAAATATTAAATAACAAAAAATCCAAAAATTTCTGAAATATGTTTGTATAAACTTGCAAAAGAACTCTCAAACCAAAATGTTGAGTATTTTGAGAGTTATGACCAAATCTTTGAAAACATTATAATTTAGTCCTATTGGGGCTATCAAATTTGCATCGAGTTCACCAAATGTCATAGGGGAAATAAATACTCCAATTCAATTCATGTTGGGCTCACCAAAATGCATAGGCTTAAATATGCACACTCAAGAATGAGGGTTAGGATCACTAAATGATCTAATTATAAAATCAAATAAACTACCAAACATGAGCCAAAGAACAAAAAAATAAAAAATATGAAATAATAGGAAACGCATAATAAAACATGAAAACCAATCAAATACTCAAGCTTCGGTTGCTTCTCTTTGACGTATGAAGCGTGTATTTAGCTATGATTTTGGAAACACTCAGACTCTAAGTGTAAAGACAACCCAAGCATAAAGAAGAAAATAATGAAACAAAACTAGAAAGAAAAACATTAAAAAAAAAAAATTTATTACTCAACGTAATATATGTGTCCATACATTGATCTATCCACACTTAAAGCAAAAACTTCATAATAATAAAGAATTCCATCTACACACATCTCCATAGAAACACAAATACATATGGAGTTCAAAATAAGAATGAGATACATATTCAACCTTTTTAAATATATTATCAAGTTCCCTCTGAGTATTCTTCAATGAATATTTTTCTGAATAAAGTAATCTTCAACAGTAATCCTCAAATACCTATTAGCCATTACAAAGCACCTGAAAGTGATCACATAAAAGAATGCAACACAAAACAAGAGGGATCAGTACACACTGAATCAAATGAATAATCCACCTACATACATGTTAGAATAAAAATATATAAACCATAATGCAGACATCTAAACCATTTAATCATAGTGCAGTTTCAAATTAATATGCAAGAAGTAAATATTTACTTAACAACGCAAAATTAAACTCGCACTAAGAATAACTCATAAATGAATCATATATATACTAAGGTGTCATCGTTATGGCACTAAGATTCTACATCCATGTTTGGTATGACCATAGTCAACTCATAACGGAAATTTCTATTATACTTATCATTGATAGAATAGAAATATGCCTTTTTCTCCATACTCAACCATATAGGTTTAAGTCATAGGTAAGGCCAAATATATTTTATTTAAATTTAACCCATCCCAAATTATTTTAAGGTTATCACTGATTTAATCAACTGAATTAGAATAATTTGATATTCAACCACCTTGATATACATTCATTACAGTTATCCTTAAAATACACATCAAGCAGATATTCTAAGAATGCACAATTATGAATAGCAAATCAGTTATTACATTCTTCATCTTTTGATAAAAAAACTCATCTTTTACTGTCACATTCAAAAGTAAACTTAGATTATTTTAACAACAGAAATAAGTACTATAATATTACGCCCTCGTAATTATAACTAAACTATTACATCAGTTTAATGATAATTACTAGTCGTAACACTATACTACTTACTCCTACTGTTGAAGTAAACTAAATTTATCCTTTGAAAAGACCAAGAAAAATAAATAATGCTCATGTGATATTCTAGTTTAATTTGGTTAACTTATATCATAAAGCTGCCTTTCACAAAACAACTTTCCATTTCATTTATGAACATAAATACATTAGGATAAATTAAAAAGAATTCTATTTCAACATAACATTCCAAAAAATCCATAATAACTATGAAAATAATTCACAACAAAATTCAAATATAATTAAATCCAAATACAAAAATACATACCATTCAGATATTGATAAAACAACAACCAAAACAAATCAATTTCTTCAACCATAAAAAGAAGTTTATGCTGTCACAACAAAACTTATACTTTAAATACAAATTTCCATATAACTGTTTGACAAATTGCCATGTTAGATATCAACTGACAGTGAAACCTAAATTTCAAATTATCAAATGAATACTTTGTAACAATAATACAATTTTGAATCACATTTCATTTCCATGATAATAATAGTCAATAGTTTTACTATACTATTAAGCATTAAATGATTCTAAAAATCATTTCAATTTTATAGTACTTGTTCTAAAATCCTGAAGGTCAAACTTGGCTTTTATTCCTCTAAACCCATATAGTTGAATAAACAAAAACAGTGCCTTAAACAACATACCGGTGACTCTATGTTACAGCTTAAACCTTAGATCCTTGCAATAGTATGAAATTGTAAACACATAATGCCTACAAATTTTTCTCAATGATATCACATAAAAACTCAATCAATTCACACAAACATATCTTATAAAAACTCTTTTACATACAACCAAGCTCAAACAAACACCATAATTTTGAAAATAATCCCCTAAGCTGTTAATCCTAATGTCATTACCATCAAGAGTCTCGTACAGTTCACTACATTTTTTCCTCATCTTTGCAAACAACAGTTCCAGACAACTAATTCATGAAATAGAGTAATTGTGTCCTCAAACCGACGTGATACTGCAACCTAATATGTGCACATGACTATGGTAGAACCACACATACCAATATCTCAAGGTATGGGTTCTATCCAAGCTCAACCCCAACGTAGCCATAATACCAAACCCACATATAGCTAACTGTCTCAAACTGAGGCCTCGACAGGGTTTAACATGAACTAAACCATACAGCTAGGGCACAACCCGATTATGAAACTCATCACTATACCCAATATGGTATTCCATACTCCACATCCAAAG
The DNA here is from genome assembly GCA_028749045.1 of Cupressus sempervirens. Taxonomy (NCBI): domain Eukaryota; kingdom Viridiplantae; phylum Streptophyta; class Pinopsida; order Cupressales; family Cupressaceae; genus Cupressus; species Cupressus sempervirens. Next base: position 479,554,142 of record CM053783.1, on the reverse strand, counting down.
GTGGGTATCTACAGGGCATTGCTCATAGTGCCTTGCTTTGTACATATCCATCTTTGAATGCAGATTCACATTATAAAAATCAAATACCCATTTTCAAAATGCTAAATAACAACATATAAAATTACAAACAAAAAAAGAGTAGGGTAAGGAATTTCCCCTACATGGGTAATGAAGATGGAAAACACTCCTGTAATGAAGCTCGAAGCCAAAGGCCAAAACCCAAGTCCAAACCACACTTCCACATGAAAGAGATTGAAGAACTTGCTCGCAACAGAGGAAACAATTTCCAACAACAAAATCCGAACCATGAATCAAATGAACTGACTGTTAGCAACTTCTTAAATCTCTATCTCTTAAACATAAAATCTCTTTCCTCGAGACCTTCCATAATGTCGATTTCCCAGCATCAAGGGCTACAGATGCTTAAAAATCAAAGCAATGTGGGCATATTTCTGGCCCTATCTCAAAGATAACCCATTAAAACCATGATATCTCATTAATACACAACTGCCAGATTCATCGCATAGGAGTTCACCACAACACTGTGGATATGGCGGTTCCATTTCCATCGCCATAAGTGATATTCTTTCAAAAACAAAGCCAAAACCCCTTAGGGTTTTTATTAAAAAAAACCTCCTTCCCTGACTAACAAAACAAAATTAGATGCCATAAATCCAATAATAAAAAGGTATAGCCATGGTTTTTTTTTTTAAGACCATTCCTATTAAATACAACACATAACAAATTGAAACTATAGGTATTTAAAAAAAAAAAACCCTAATCACCTAATCAGGAGAATATATATAACAAGAGAACCTCTTAATACTTATCATCATTTATCTCAACTATAACCTAACCAATTATAATTCTTTTAATTTATTGAATCATATCAAACTATTTTATAACAATATGCCTAAGCAAGAAAAACTCTTTTCTGCATATCATAAATTTGACATTGGCAATTGAATACTCGTAGCAATGTTTGCAAATTAATCACACCAAAACATTCTGAAGTAAAATTTCTAACATAATTCCTAACATAATTATGAAAAATGTTTACACAACAACATTGTAAAAACAGTGAAATCAAACATAGAAATATGTTCTGAAATAACACATGTCTCTAGACATTAACACCAAGTCCAACAGATAAAAAGAATGTATCATTAGAAAGATACTATAACCACATAATCTTGATAAGTAGTAAAGTCCAAAAAAAAATATAAAAGTCAAGCATGACACTAAGATCCAAGAAATATATGATAAAAATATATAATTTCAAATGATAGCAAGATGATAGAAAATGGACAAAGGTTAAAGTTGTGAAAGTTACTAAGAATTATGAGATGGGAGGGTTGATTATATAGATTTTCTAGAAATCCATAAATGCTTTAGATCAATTTGGAAAAATCATGATAGTGGACAAGGATGAAAGAGACTAGAGGAATAATTGGAAAATTTCCAATTTTAATTTGAAGAAGACATATGATAAAATCTAAGATATTTTCAATTTTTGTAGAGATAAAGTTACCAAAAATTAAAAATGGAAACATTGAAATGTATTTTGATTTTGGGTTTTAAAAAAAAAAGATTTTTTGTTGAGTAACATGGATCGGTTTTTGCAAATGTAATTATATTTCCATTGTTATAGTTATCTTCCAAATGCAAATTCTAATCTCTTATACAAGAGTAGGAGGCATGTCTCAAAAGAAGAGACATGTCTCTATGATTAAACATTATTTGTTAATATATATTAACAATATAAATCACATTATAACATATGTATTATATATAATTTATATGTATGTAGTATAAATAAATATTATATATATATATATATATATATATATATATATCAACATTGTATCTTAAGATATTTTCATGCAAATAACATATTACAATTTGGGTGTTCATATGGTGAGTGGGAGTGGAAGCGGTTAGGGGAAAGGATGGGGTAGTGCACCTTTTCAAAATTTGAAACTTGGGCTGGATAGGATTCCACAGGGAGGAGGAAATCAAAAACTAGGAATGAAGGAGGGATCTACAAAGTGTTAGGGGTCTACAAGGTTTGAAAATGAATAAGAGAATAAGGATGAGGACCCATGTGTATAGTATAGAGGTCTAGACAAACTTGTTCCGCTACCCAAGGTGGACCGGTCTAGTTTTCTGGTGAAATGGTCATCTCTTTTTGGTGTTAAGCCCTTTGGTAAGTCTTCCTTCCCTCTGGTTAAGATTCTTTCTAGCTTCGATAAGGGGTCTTGCATGATTGCTATTTTGGACAAGCTGGTAGATCATAGTATTGCCTCAATGGCTTCTACTCTAGTGGGAAATTTTATTGGGAAAAGGTTGAACATAGATATAGTGAGATCTTTCACTTAGAAGAAGTGGTAGCTTAAAGGATAGGTCAATGTTACGGCTATGGCAAAAGGCTTCCTCTCTTTTGATTTTACTTATCAAGAGGACTTGTCTAACATCCTATGTGGAGGACCTTGGAGTATAGGTCAGTCTACCCTAGTGCTTTAGAAATGGTCATCAAAACTTGATTTTAATGAATCATTCTTTGTGCAAGCATGAGTTTGGGTTAGACTTCCAGAATTTCCATTGGAATTCTAGAATGAGGATGTGTTTGTGGGAGTTGCTAGTTCCTTTGGGGAGCTTTTGTTGATAGACCTAGTTATAGCTTCTAGAAGTAGACTAATTTATACAAGGATATGTATTGGTGTTAGAGAAGGGGATGATATGCCAGAAGTTGTGAGCTTTCACTCTAAGCTGGGAACACATACTCAACAACTTGTCTATGAAAGTATCCCTTTTGCTTGTTTTCACTATCTGAAATTTGGTCATAAGGAAAATCAATGCCCAAAGTTTAAAGTTGAAAAGAAAAAGTTTTCATCCTCTTCTCAAGGAAAGGTAAAAAAGATCTGGAAAAGGAAGGGCTTCAAGGGGGACCAAAAGGCTAAGGTTAATGCTCCTATTGAAGGATGTAATAACTTGGCTAGCATGACTTCTAGGGAAAACAAGGATGCCCTATTAGGAACAAAGATTGATTTTCTAGCTGAACCAACATCAAAGATTAATGGGTCTATAGAATCAGCAATGATAGTGGTAGATCTAGAAAAGATAGAAAAAGTCCCTGTTGATGGAAGAAAAGAGATGATCATTGGAAAAACTAAGGTAGATGAGATAGGAATTTTTTTTGTAGGTGATGAGGAAGATCTAAAGATAGTGGAAGATCCAGAAAAGATAGTGGAAGTCCCTGTTGATGATAGAAATGAGATTGTTCCTAGAGAATCAAAGGTTGATGAGATAGATATTATTTCTTATAGAGAGGAGGAAGATCTATCAAAGAATCCTAGATTTTTAGAGATGGAAAATCCTAGATCTTTAAAGGATAAGGAGGAAAATGGAGCTAATTCAATTACTGATTGTATTATGAGGGAGGACTCTAGGGCTAAGGAGGAAAGTCAACCTTAGGAAATGATGGTCTCAAATTCTCAAATGCAAGAAGTGGGGGAAAAAGCCTCTCTTGAAGGGGAGATAGTGAGGGAAAATCTAAAGGATGTCTTGGCTCTCCCCTTGTCACCTAAGAAGGATCCTAATGCTATATGCATCTAAGAAAAGGGATTAGAAAAGGAGAAATCATTATCTCCAAACCCTAAAAAGAAAAGCAATTGAGAACCCTTCTTAGTTTCACCAACAGAGACTAGGAATCATAGTAAACTAGACTTGGGTATAAGATCTAAATTGAGGAGAAGGAGACATGCTAGCTAAGTTAGAGAAGATGAGACTAGAAGATGTTTGGTAGATGAGAGTCAAAGAACACTTTTGGAGTGTTCCCCCAATTTTAAATGAAGATAATCTCTTGGAATATAAGGGGCCTTAATGGAACCCATAAGTAGGAAATCAATAGGAATATGATTAGAGATTAGAGACCTAATATTCTGATGATTCAAGAAACTAAGATGAAAAAAGAGAGTTTGGGTAAAATTTCTTTTAGTAGTAACATGAGTGGGGAAGCCTCAAACTTTGAAGGAGCATCTAGAGGATTGCTGACCCTTTTTAATAATAAGTAGTTCAGATTCACTACCTTGTATAATGATGGTAATATCTTTTTTTGTAAAGTTTTCCATATGTACTCCAATGATTTTCAGCTCATTTTGAATGTCTATGCTCCTAATTCCAAAAGGGAAAGAAAAAATTATTGGTCCAAAATTTGTGATTTGGTTTACACCAGTAACATAACTAAAGGAATTATAATGGGGGATTTTAATACTCCATTAGTGGATGAGGAGAAGCAGGGAGGTTTGGCACCTAACTAGGAGAGTAAAATGGACTTATCCAATTACATAAATAGCCCAACTTATTTGGAATTGGATCTTTTAGGAGGAGATTTTACTTGGTCAAATAAAAGGACTAGCAAGGAGTGTATTCAGGTTTGGTTGAATAGAGCTCTTATCTCTTTGGACTAGTTGTAGACCTTTTCTTGTTAGTTGTCTCTGCTTCCTAGAATTGGCTCTGATCACTCCCCTATATCTCTCTTGGTTGTCACTTTAGAACCAAGAAGGAATTTCCCTTTTAGGTTCAAAAAGATGTGGACTTCACACCTAGACTTATTGAATAAGATATATCACTAGTGGGGAATAGATGTGGAAGGTACTGCCATGTTTAGAGTATCAAATAAGTTGAGCAATGTGAAAAGAATGATAAAAGTCTAGAACAAGATGGATTTTAGTTGTATTTTACATGATAAATATGATATATCTGTTAAACTCACATCCATTCAGGAAAATATTCAAAATGAAGGGTACAATGATATAAATAGAAATGTTGAGTTCTCTATTCTATCTTATATGCATAATATTATAAGTAAGGAAGAGAAGTTCTGGAAGCAAAGATCTAGAATCAATTGGCTGAAAGAGGGGGATCTAAACATTAGGTTTTTCCACATTTCTACTCTAAAGCATAGAGATAATAATAGAATTTCTATTTTAAAAAAGGGGTAGGATATATTGACAAAAGAAGAAGATATTGTAGCTGAGGCAATTTCCTATTTCTCCTCTCTTTTATCCTAGGACCGTTTGTTATCAAAGTTGAATTAGACTAATATTATCTCTTGTATTCCATAGATTGTTCAATCCCATCACAATAAAATATTGATAGCTATTTCTAATGCTTAGGAAGTATGATAAGCTCTTTTTTCCCTACTAGCAGATAAGTCCCCAGGACCAGATGGATTTCCTACCTTAGTCTTCCAAATTTACTGGTAGGTGATTATGGAAGATGTTATGAAGGTTGTTCAAGAATTATTTGGAGCTAGAAGTATTATTAAAGAGATTAATTCTACTTTTTTGGTCCTCATTCCTAAAAATCTTGGGGTTGACTCTTTGGATAAATTTAGATCAATTAGCTTGTGTAACTCTTTCTATAAGATAATCTCAAAAGTGCTAACCTCTAGAATGATTAGAATTCTTCCTTTGATCATATCATAGCAAAAAACATGATTTTTCCTTGGAAGAAATTTTTTGAATTTAATCATAATGGTGCATGAAGTTATTCATTCAATGGAATCTTGTAAGAGAGATGGAATGCTTCTTAAACTGGATCTTTCAAAAGCTTATGATAGGGTTGACTAGACTTTTCTTGGTTTGGTGCTCTAGGCTTTTGGATTTGATTAGAAAGTATGTAAGCTTATATCTCAGTGTATTTCAACTTCTGCAATTTTGGTAAATGATGCTACTTCAGTTTTTTTTCAAACCTTCAAGAGGGCTTAGATAGGGGGGGGGCCTATCACCTATTTTGTTCATTATTTTGGCTGAATGTATTAGAAGGTTAATTGAGAAGAACAAACAAGTTGTAAGGCTAAAAGGGTTTAAACTGTCTTATAAGTGTGATCCTTTTTCTCACCAATAGTTTGTGGATGATACAATTATGGGAGGGAAAGCTTCAATCAAGGAGGCTAAGGTAATGATGAAGGAGATTCTTGATTTTTACACTAGAGGGTCTAGCCAACTCATTAATTGGGAAAAGAGCTAAGTTTTATTTATTAATACTCCAAAGGATAGGCAGAGGAAAATTGTGAGGACCCTTGGTTGTGGAGTGGGAAAGTTTCCTTCTACTTATCTTGGTCTCCATTTGGGAAATAAACCTCCTGATTCCTTCTAGAATGGGATCATTGATAGGTTCAGTAAGAAGCTAGAGGGCTAGAAAGGGACTTCTCTTACTAAATTTGGAAAAAGTCTTTTGGTTAAATCTACTCTTCAAAACCTACCAATGTATGCCTTGAGCCTTTTTAGGATTACAATTAAATTTTCAAAGAAAATGGAAAATATTCAGAGGGATTTTTTGTGGTCAGGTCTTGAAGGATGGAGAAGATATCCCCTTGTGGCTTGGTATAATGTCTATCTTCCAAACTGCTATGGTGGATTGGGTATTAGTAAACTTAAGCACCTTAATATGAATCTCCTAGCTAAATAGATCTTGCACATCTTTAATAGTATTGGGGAATGGAGAGATGTCTTTGTTTATAAGTATCTAAGAAGTCCTTCAATTCAATTTTTGATAAACAATTAGGGCATTCCAAGAGGGTTTGTAATCTAGAATGGTAATCTTAAAGCAAGAGAGTTGGCCAAGGCTAAGGTTGTTTGGAAAGTGGGGAATGGGGAGGATATTCTCTTCTAGATGGATCATTGGCTACTACAAGGACCTCTTATTAATAACCCTACATTTGAAATTTGGGCTAATGATTGCATAAGGCAATTTGGTTTGAAAGTTAGTGATTATAGAACTGACCAGGGATGGAAAGACCTATTGGTTATCTCTAAGCATCTCAAGCTGATCATGACTGTGTTGAATGCTATAGTTATTAATAAAAAAATGGATGAAGTTATATGAGGTGACAATCGTAATGTTTGTTACTCAATAGCTTTGGGGTACAATTCCCTTTGGAACCTAAAAGAGAAACTCCCTAGGGAAAAATCTTGGTTACCTAGGCTTACCCCAAAGATTAATATTTTTTATTGGGTGGGCTTGCAAGACAAAATTCTTACATAGGACAATCTAATAAAAAGAGGTTATATTATTCCTCATAGGTGTATCCTCTATAAGAATCAGATGGAATTAGTTAATAACATGTTTATACATTGTCCTTTTTCAAGGGAGGTCTAGTACAACATAACAAAAAAAAAATTGGGGTTAGCCAGTGTAAACTAGGTAATCTACTGGATTTTTTTTTCCATTAGATAAGTATGTTCAATGGTTCAAACCTACTAGAATTAAGTACCTGGACTTTTCCTCATTTTTGTTGGGGAATTTGGAAGGAAAGAAACAATAGAATTTTTAGAGATAGAGATGAACCTACTCATGTTCTAGGAGAGAAGATTTATAGAAGCATAAAGGAAAACCATGAGGTAAATAAAGGGGGTGATATTGAAAATAGTGGTAATAAGAAGGAGAAGGAAAATTAAAAGGATAAAAGGTCTAAATGATAGGATGTGAAATGGCTGCTCCCTCCTGAGGGATGGCATAAAGAAAATTTTGGCGGTGCATCAAAAGGTAACCCTGGACCTCTGGGTTGTGGAGGAATCATAAGAAATAATTTTGGTCGAGGGGTGGTGGCTTTTTCTATTCCATTGGGTTTCCAAACAAACCACTTTATAGAAGTCAGTGTTGCTTGCTTTACAGTTAAACTGGCCTTTGAAATGGGGATCAAAAAATCATGGTTGGAGGGGGATTCTAATAACATCATAAGATGTATAAAAGGAATCAATCAACCTTCGTGGTCTATTGCTAATTTAATTGAAGAGACCCAAAATATCCTTCAAAATTTGGAATGTATCCACATCGCTCATGTTTATATGGAAGCTAACCCTATGGTAGACTGGTTCACCAAAAAAGCAATTAGACAAGAAAGGGTAATGACTTGGAATTTGGATGGGAATATTCTGGTAGAATTGAGGAGTCTTATCAATCTAGAAAAAATCTAGGGAAGTACGATGGAGATCTTATTGTAATTATGTTAATTTATGGAAGTTGGGGCATGAGTTATTGTAATTATTGCACTTATGGAAAACATAGTCAGGAGGTGAGGTTATTAGTGTCATTTCAACACATTTTGTGGGTTGATTTTTTTGACCGCCTTTTTTCCTAGGGTATAGAATTTTTTTTGGCACTTCTTAGAGACATGAAAACTAGAGATTTCAAAGGGTTTGTAGAGGTTGAAATTTATGAGAATTGTAGGGGTGGATAGTGTATAAATGGTGGGAGATCAAAGTAGGAAGGAACCTATGGGGGAAGCAGATTAATGGAAAGAAAGGGAAAAAGTATGGGAGAAATTGGAAAAGGGAGGCATAGAAAATTACATTGCTAAACTCCATGGCTTCAACCCAGATGTTATCAATAGTATGGTGAACCCTTAGAAGGATAGGAGAGTTAAAGTGAATGAAGTTTCTTTTCAGATAATAGAGGAAGTCATTACTCTTGTTTTTGAAATTCTAGTGAAGGGCTTCAAATTTTTTAGAGATAAGAAGCTTTTGGTGAATGCAATCAAAGATTTTACAAAGAAAATGGAGGAGAGGAATGATCTGGTAAAATGTGAAATGTACTATGCAATGGATTCCATAAAAAAGAATTGGAGGTATGTTTTACACATTGTTATAGAGTATATTCCATTAGATGCTAGATTTGATTGGGTGAGAACCCATCACTTTATTTTTCTCAACTAGTTTCATCATGGTAAGGCCATCACTTATTTACTTCTATGAGCAAGGCCATCATAGGATATAAGAAAAAACCCTTTGTGAATCCTGCCCTACATGAGGGATTATTGTTGTTAATTTTTGAGTATTTTAAAGCCCAAACTTTAAGAAAATCCCCTCAACCTAGTGTGGATGCCTTTGAGGACTCAAGTAGCTCTAGTTTTTCCTCAAATTCTAAGGATATTGAAAGTATTAGCTTGAAGGGAGAGGAGAAAGTTTCCTCTGGAGAAAAGGATAAAGAGTCGAAGAAAAAATTGCCCTCACCTATTATCCCAAGAAGGAAGAGTCCTAGAGGACATGGGCCTAAAATTATAGGCAAGGGTGATGAAGACAACAATGAGGAAGGGGAGGATTTAAAATTTGATGATGATGATGAGGAGGAGACAAAAATTAAGAGGGAGGAACCAATTACAAAGAAAAGGAAAAGGAAAAAATAGATGGATGCTGGGGGGGTTTTAGGGTTAGGGTTAGATATCTCTATTATTCCTTTACTTATTCATTGCTAGGAGTAGGAGAAGGAGAATATTGGAGGAGAGGGTGGAGAAGTGATTAAGGATAGGAAAAATGCATGGAGAAAATTTAATGTCAGAATAGCCAAGATGGGGATTGTTAGGGAGACAATGAATCCCCAAATTCTAGAAGAAAAATAGGGCCAACTCCAGTTTGAAGAACTTATTGATCCATCTATAGTGGTAATAATAGATAATGCTAGAGAAATGGGCATGAATTTTTTGAATAATGCTCATAATAGCATGATTGAAAACTTTAGGTTAATCAAATGGCTTTACCACAAACTAGAAGAGGCTAGGGAAAAAATTGGTCAAATGGAAAATAGTAGGATGGAGCTAAGTTTGGGAAATCAAAAGAATAAGGAGGATAGAATTAGTTTGGTTGAGAAGAGAATCCTAAGTCTAGAAAACTATAATCACAGTCTAGTGAACCAGATGATCTCCATCCTCAATTCTATCAATGATAACATTTAGTCCCTCTCTGGAATGTTAAAAGCCAAAGGCCTGCTAGATGAGACTGAGGATAAGGATAGGGAAAGAGATAGGGGGAAGAGGATGCGATGACCAAAATTACTTTCATCAACCTAGATCAAGAAGCCCAAAAGAGTCAAGAGCAAATTGCTAAGGAGACTCACAAAGTCTATGAAGTAGCTCAAATGATGTAGGAGCTAGAGCAAAAGATAGAAGAGTAACTATGTTTTGTTTATTCCTATCTTTAGTTTTTAGGTTACTATTTTTTTTTATCAAGTTGTCTTTTTTGTGTTCTAACTTTTTGATGTAAATTGAACTGACCTATCTTGCAGCCTTTGTGTTGGTTGGGCTTTCATGCCTTTGTTTGGCTAGGCTTTATATGCTTATTATTATCCTTGGTTTTTATTTTAACATTTGGATTTTAGGAGCCTTGTAAAACCTATTTTTCTTATCAAAAACATTGTATCTTAAGATTAAATCAATCTAATTGTAGCTATAATCTTAATAATCCCTCTTAGCTAGGGAGGATTTGTTATGGAACACAATATGCTCTCAAGTATATGGAGACACATCATCTCAATGTGATATTCCTAGGATGACATTTTTATGAATATCAACATCAATCCATCAATACACACACACAGATAAAAATATATTATGTATGGAATTTTCTTCAATTTATTATGAGGCTAAATTTATCAACACTCCCTCTTTAATAAAGAAATAATTGAAGCAATTATAACACAATATTTGAACACTAGTTTAAGTGTGTTCTATGACATATTTAAGTTATGATGTTTAGCAAGATCTAGTCTGAAGAACCATAATACTTGATTTTCATGGTGTTTGGAAAAATCAAGCCTAAAGAACCATGATGTATTGATTAACAAGGTGTTTGGAAAAATCCAACTTGAAGAACCATGATAAGTTGGTAATCAAGATGTTCAAAAAAATCTAGCGTAAAGAACCATGATAGCACTTGCTCCAACATATTTTGTTGTTAAGAAATATATCAACTATTAATAAGATCACAACCTTACAATAGTGACCTCACACATACAAAAGATCATCACCTTTCATAACATACAACTGAAAAAATTAAATCTTTCTATGACAACAACTTAATGAAGTTTGTTATGATACATTCATTATCATGACTTTCAGCACTTTGGGACAACAACTCAATGAACTCTAGCATGATAAAAGGTCTACAATTTATAAGATTGTCATATTATATTGATTACCTTCTATATATATATATATCAATGATATATTATGAATGTGAAATCACAACCACCATGAACTTAGTCGAAGGGTTGTGCAAAGGCTTTCACCTTAATTCTTTCTCATAGAGGAAGAATACATTATAAAAAAATTAACTTTGAAATTTTCCCTTATAGTGAAGATAACAAACTTAAAATTTCTCTCTTTGAACAACTATCCTAGGAAATTAGGTCCTCTAGTTACTCCCTTAGAGGCTCTCTTCACCCAAGGATGCCTATCGGACTCCTTATAAATCTGATATCAATCTTCTAACTTTTTGGTGATAATTCATTATTTCCTCATGATGTACACATGACTAGTGTTGGAATTACAAAAGGGAAAGTAAACTCTGGGATGGGGGGGTGGGGGGTTGAATTGGTGCATCAAAAATTTAACCCATAAAATATTAACCACACATCTGTAGCGCCTCTTGTGTTTGCAATCTATACCTTGTCTATTTTTTATTTGAGAGATACTTGATACTCTTATTATATATACTTTAAGATTGTATATGCAAAATTGGGGGCCTTTGATCCTCACATACACTTTAGCATGGTCATTACTTGTGAGATCATCTCAAAATAAACATTGTGTTGTCTATTCAAAAAGTCTAATAAAGCGACCTGTTGCCTTCTAACTAGAAGGATTATGCCTTTTCTCTTAGAATGAGAAATAGGCAACCAGACCTCTAGAATGAAGGATTTATGTAGCTAAATGAAAATGAAATTAATCTAGATGAGAGATGCAATTATTAATCTAAGAAATGAAGAAACGCAGTATGCTAAATGGAAGCATATTTAAAATCTAAATGATATTACAATGAAAGAAATAAAGCTACACAAATGTAGATGCAAATTCCAAAATTCATCCTCTGTAATGAGGAATGGAGAGCTTCTTTTGTAGAATCCAAGAGGTGATCGATAGTCAAGATTAACCGAAATGGACAGTCAAGATTGAAGAGGAGAGCCAGTCATAAAGGTAACTTCCTCATGAAAAGGGAGTTAATTGAGTCCTTTTTGAGTGATAAAAGGAGTTGACTAGTTCTTTTTTTTTGAGCAAATATTTAATTTAATAAAATAGAATATGACCTCATAAATGGATAACATTAACTAATTGAATAATTAAATTCAATAATTAAAAATAGGAGATATCTTATTAAATTAAATGTATTTAATTCCTTTGTATATTAGCTAAAGAGGTAATTTTAATTTAATTAAAGTAGAACACTTATAATTAAATTAATTTAAATCGATATGTTTGTGTAGCCAATTTGAGTTGGTATTTAGGAATCAAATAAATAATATGATAATGCAAATTATGGTTTTATGCATTTGACACCTAGGTCAAGTAGCAATTATTAGAATTAGAATTGCCTAGTAAAATAGGACTTAGGAATAGTTGAATAAACCAAAGTTGGTTAATATGGCAGTGTGCCAATTTTGGGGTATTACATTTTGCCCCTCTTTGAATGAATGTGTGAGTAGCATTTTCAATTCAAAGAAAATTAGAAAGCATGATGTGAAGATCAAGAAATGAGATTGGTTCCAAAATTGATGACACAAAGACCAATTGATAAACTTTTAAAGATTATCTCCAAAATGGAGCTTAACCTTAAGGAATCCAAGCAAAACACTTAGATACTTGAATTGACAAGCATTTTAAAGGTTTTATCTAGAATGAACCTTAACCTTTAGGGATCTAGATAGAACACCTAGATACCAAGATGAATAAGCTTTTAAAGATTATCTCTAGAATGGAGCTTAACCCTAAGGAATCTAGATAGAACACCTAGATAACTAAATTGACAAGATTTTAAAGATTATCTCTAGAATGGAGCTTAATATTAAGGGATTTAGATAGACCACCTAGATATCTAAGTTGAAAATATTTTAAAGATTATCTCTAGAATAGAGCTTAATATTAAGGGATCCAGATAGAACACCTAGATACCCAAGTTGAATAAGCATTTTAAAGGTTTCCTCTAGAATGAAGCTTAACCTTTAAGGATCTAGATAGAACACCTAGATAACTAAGAATAAAAGAAAACATGATCTAATCATGAGTCATAGAATCATCCTCAAAACAAGGCTTGATCCTCAGGAGTCAGGGTTTAGACTGTCCTAATACCTGTCTATCAAACTTTGACTAGAAATGTTATAAGATGCGATCAGCTAATGAAAATATGAGATAGATGACAAATGATGCTAGATAGAGGAGAACACGATGTCCCTAGTGGTGAGAACATAAGATGGAAACAAGAGGCCTCGAGCAATGAAGATGCCTTGAGTGATGAGGACATAAGATTCAGATTGAGTTGAATTTCAGATTTGGGTTATTAAAGATTATCTCTGGAATAGAGCTTAACCCTAAGGAATCTAGATAGAACACCTAGATACCTAAATTGTCAAGATTTTAAAGATTATCTCTAGAATAGAGCTTAATCTTAAGGGATCTAGATAAAACACCTAGATACCTAAGTTGAAAATATTTTAAAGATTATCTCCAGAATGAAGCTTAATCTTAAGGGATCTAGATAGAACACCTAGATACTTAAGTTGAATAAGCATTTTAAAGGCTTCCTCCAGAATGAAGCTTAACCGTTAAGGATGTGGATAGAACACCTAAATACCTAAGCATAAAATAAAACATGATCCAATCATGAGTCATAGAATCATCCTCAAAATGAGGCTTGATCCTTAGGAGTCAAGGTTTAGACTATCCTAATACCTATCTATCAAACTTTGACTAGAAATCTTATAAGATGTGATCAGCTAATGAAAAGATGAGATAAATGATAAATGATGCTAGATAGAGAAGAACAAGATGCCCCTAGTGGTGAGAACATAAGATGGAAACAAGATGCCCCAAGCAATGAAGATGCCCCAAGAAATGAAGATGCCTCGAGTGATGAGGACATAAGATTTAGATTGAGTTGAATTTTAGATTCAATGATGTAATCATCCTACCCCCTTAGGAGAAAAATTGAAAGATGACACACCAAAAATTTGATGTAGCACACTATGTAAAAAGATACAAAAGAAATATGATGTTCAGAAGAATGTAAAAGAGATTAGAATGATCAAAAGAAATATAGAAGAGATTAGAATGATTAGAAGAAATATAGAAGCCAATTTGAAGAAATCTTGGAAAATTTGAAGAAAGTGTGATTTGAAAAGATTTCAAGATTCACAAAGTATTAGAAGAAAAAATGGATTGCACAAGCATTCAATCACACCAGTTTCAAAATTTAAAAATGTGATTTTGAGCTATTTAAGTGTGTCAAATTTTGAATTCGATCCCAAAAATGGATTTAGAGCAATCAAAGTAGCCAAGATAGTGATGAACGAATCATTTGTTCAGTCATGAAGAAACATGATACTTTGAATAAGCCAACAATTCCTCATTGCAAATGATGTAAGTGGATCTACAATCAAACTATGTGCTTATGCAATGCATTCTTATGCTAGATACAATCTTAAACTAGATGCAACCGTAGGTTTGGTTACCAAGCTTCGATAATTATCATCACTGAGCATATAGTGAATCCTAGATATCATACAATCCCTACTGACATTGCAATCATAGGACATTTGTTCTAGCTTTGTCAGGATTAAATGTAAGCATTCGAGGCACAAGAAGCTAGAATGACTAGAACATTTGTCCCTTTTAATATAGCAAGGGAACATAAGCATTAAAGCATAAATGCTAGGATGACTAGAATGTTTCTTGCATATAGACACACTAGACACACGGGAGATCCCTCTTATTCTAAGAAATCAATAAGTATTATGTCCACAATGGCCCTTGTTTTTGGAACCTGAGACAAAAGATTCCATATACACTCATAATGACCTGTATGTTCACTTAGTAGGATGAGTATTAGTATTTACTGCAGCATAAATAGTTCACTCCAACAAGCAAGGAGAAGAACCAACCTCATTGATTTATCCATATAAAAGGAGTCGAGGTACACACGGCCATCCAATACAAGATGGAGGCTCTTATAGTGGACACCCCATTTATATGTACACCTCAAATCATTGGAACTAAACCACAAATAAAAAGCAAAGAAAAGATCATGCCTCTAGTCCTTGCTTCTCTAGTAAAAAATGACATCATTGAGTTGCTCAAGGAGACATGATGAAGTGAAAATGAAACAAACAAAGAAAATGCTCAGTATATTTAAACATGTCATTTTGAGTTCATGTTTTTGGGATTGATGTCAAGTGTCAATGTCCAGAACATAGATGAAATAAATCTCTTCAGTACAGTGACAATAGTAAACAAATGCAGCCATAATGATTGGTGACTGAGGTCAAAGAGGAATCTTCAATGTGAAGAACCTAAAGAGGACTAAGTGATAGTAGACAAACGTAGCCAAAATGATTGGTGACTGATGCAAGAGAGATCTACCATTAAGGAATCTTGAAAAGTGACATGAGTGACAGTAGGAAAACATAGCTAAAACAACTGGTGACTATTGTGAAAGAGATTCTATGAGGAGAATCTCGACAAAGAGTGACACTAGCTACAATAGGCAGTCACAACTAAAACAACTAGTGACTATCATGAAAGATATTCTATGAGGAGAATCTTGACAAAGTGTAACACTAGAAATATTAGGAAAAAATAGCTGAAACAATTGGTGACTTTCGCAAAAAAGATTCTACGAGGAGAATCTCGACAAAGAATGACACTGGCGACAGTGAGTAGACACAACTGAAACAACTGGTGACTATCGTGAAAGAGATTCTAGGACACTAGAGAGTAGTGCCCCTGAGCTGTGACAAGACTCAATCCATGGATACATGAGAAAAAAGTAGTAAGCTAAAGTTGGAAAGCAACTATACAGGGAACTAGAAGATGCATTGCAAGATGGGGCATTGGGAAAAAGAGGTGCCTGTTTGTGAGGTTTTCACCTTCTTGGCAGGGTTTTCATTTTTATTTTTATTTTTTTGCTACCATGATGCCTGTTTCTAGGTTTTCACCAATGGCACTTTCTTGTTTTTCAAATTTTTTGTACTTTTTTGTTTATTTTTTTTTTTCTTGTATTTTTAAAACTTTTCAATTTTTTTGGTATTACCAAGGTGCCTATTGCTAGGTTTTCACTGGGGTAATGATTTTTTCAGGACTTTTTACAATTTTTAGATTTTTTTAGGACATTTAGATATGTACAAAGAGCTTCTAAGATTAGATCAGTTGTAAAACCACTTCAGGTGGAGAGTTTTGATAGGCTCCTTGAGCACTTCTCCCTCAGCTATTGAAATTTGGTAAGCACTAGATCCATACACTGTAGTGATTATGTAAGGAATAAGCCAATCTAGTTTGAACTTCCCTTTTTGGACTTCTTGTTGTTGATTCTTAGGATTTTCTCTCAAGATGAGATCACCTAGGTGGAAATCACATGGCTTAGCTTTCCTATTGTAGCTTCTTGACATTCACTGCTCATAAGCTCGCAAGTGATCACACGCCACTTGTCGACATTCATCTAGTAAGACTAGCTCTTGAAGCTGAGCTATTCTATAATCTTCATTAGTAATAAGACCTTTCATAGAGATTCTTAAGGTAGGAATCTCGACCTCTATTGGAAGTACAACATCTACTCCATAAACCAAGGAAAGGGCATTATACCCATTGGAGTCCTAATGCTTGTCCTATATGCCCATAAAGTTGGATTAATTTGGAGGTGCCAATCCTTCTCATATTTGTTGATTGTGTGATGGAGGATCTTTAGGATCATCTTGTTGGATGCCTCTGCTTGACCATTCCCCTAGGGATAATAGATGGAAGACCAATGTTGTGTGATTTTGAATCTTTTTCATAATTCCTTGAGGTCTTTTTTTTTGAACTATCATCCATTGTTAGTAATGATGGAGGATGGTACACCATACCTACATATGATGTAGTTTGTGATAAAAAGAGCTACAATTTTTCCATTTGCTATTGTGAGGGGTACTACCTCTATCCATTTTGTGAAGTAGTCTATAGCTGTAATAATGAACTTATGTCCATTATAAGAAGATGGGTGAATCTGACCCACTAAGTCAAACACCCATTATTGAAATGGCCACATTGTGGTAGATGGAATGAGCTCCTTGGTTGGAGCATGAATCAGATTCCCATGGAGCTTGCATTGCTTGCAAGACTTGGCATACTTGATTGCCTCTTGCTCCATTTTAGGCCAATAGTAACCAGCTCTAATGAGTTTGTGAGCTAGCATCAAGCCATTTGAGTGGGATCCACAAATGCCCTCATGAACATCAATTAATGTAAATTTGGACTCTTAAGGTTCTAAACACCTAAGGAGTGTTCTATCAAGACCTCTCCTAAACAAGTTGTCAGCAATAATGATATACCATGAAGCATTACAGATAAGGTAGCATTTTTCATTCCAGGTTAGACCATCTAGAATGGTTTGGTTATGGAGATAGGAGTAAATGTGATGGTAGTGAGATGAGTCTTGTCCTACAATAGAATATATCATCCTAGAATCAAGGGTATCATAGGCTGAGTAGTGTAACACTTCCACTAGGAACTCATGTCAGAGATCATTGTTAGGCATCTATAGCAAGGAAGACAAAGTAGCCATTTGCATCAGCTACTTTGTTATTTGCTCAAAGAATTTGCTGGAAGGTGATGTGCACAAAATACTTCTTTAGGTCATCAACCATGCATTTGTAAGGGATCAATTTCTCATCCTTTGTTTGATACACATCATTAACTTGGTTGATTATGAGCTGGGAGTCCCCAAAGATATCTAACTGATCAACTCTCCATTTAGCTAAAATCTTCATGCCATTAATCAAAGCCTCATATTTAGAAATATTGTTTGTGCAAGGAAAATAAATCTTGTATGCTTTGGGTAATGAATATCTATGTGGCATTATGAAGAGTAATCTAGCTCCAGATCCCTATTGTGTGAAGGACCCATCAAAGAACATCACCCACATTTGGTGTGTGAGTGTTAGAATTGACTCATCAGGGAAATAAATGTTCATTGGTAGAAGAATCTACATAGGTGCATCTACTAGTTGATCTACAATTGGTTGTCCCTTGATAGCTTTTTGTTCAACATACTGAATGTCAAACTCACTAAGTATCATGACCCACTTAGCCAATTGTCCTGTGAGAGTAGCCTTACTGAGCAAGTACTTTAGTGGATCTATTTTAGCCACCAGTCATGTAGTGTGGGCAAGCATGTAGTGTCTCAATTTTTGAGAAGCAAAGACAACTGCCAAGCAAGATTTCTCAATGATGTTGTAATTCTTCTCATAAGAGATTAGAGTGCGACTCAAATAATAAATAGTTCTCTCCTTGTTTTTGTTGTCCTCTTGAGCTAATAAGATTCCCAAAGATGTTTTAGTTGCTAAAATGTACAAAATCAAAGGCTTCCCATAGATAGGAGGCATCAAGATTGTTGGATTAGCAAGATATTGTTTTATCTGTGTCAAATTTTTCTCATAATCCTTACTCCAGTTGAATTTCACACCCTTATGTAAAGTCTTTGTAAAAGGTTGTGATCTATCCACCAATTGTGAGATGAACCTATAGATAGATTGGAGTCTTCCTTGTAGGCCTCTTATCTAGCTGATGTTACAAATTGGAGGCATATCCATAATTCCTTGAACCTTCTCCAATTCCACCTCAATTCCTTTTGCAGAAACAATGTATCCTAGTGGTTTCTTGATGTGACATTGAATGCGCATTTCTTAGGATTGAGCCTAAGAGTGCACTTTTCCATGCAATCTAGGATGGCTGCCAAATCTTGTAGATGAGTATTGCATTTAGCACATTTGACCAAGGTATCATCCATGTAATCCTCCATGGTCTTATGCATCATGTCATGGAAAATTGTAGTTACTTCTCTCTGATAAGTTGCACTAGCATTTTCCAAACTGAATGGCATTGCATTCTAGAAAAAGGTTCCCCATGCACATGTGAAATAAATTTTCTCTTGGTCTTCTGGCACAATTTTTATTTGATTGTGACTAGAAAATCCATCCATTAGTGAGTACATCTCGTAGGCTGCCATCATGTCCACTATTATATCAATGTTGGGAAGTAGAAAATCATCCTTAAGACATGCAAAGTTGAGATCACATAAGTCAATAAAAACTTTGATATATTTATCATGCTTGGAGGCTGGAAAAATATTGGATATCCATTTAGCATAATCAATTGCACAGATGAAAGCAGCTTTCAAAAGTTTCTCCAATTCTACTTTGACAGGCAAGTAGCATGCATATGCATTTTCTAAAGTTTCTATTTAACTAGTTTGATGCTTGGTGTAATGGAAAAGTGATGCATGATAAGATTAGGATCTAGTCCTAGCATGTTAGAATATGTTCAAGAAAATTTTATCTTCTTCTCTCAGAAAAAGGGAATGAACTTTTCCTTTTCTTTAGGTGACAATGACTATGCTCGATGTATCATATGAGGATTTTCTTCTATACCCAGGTTAATTGGTTGTGTTGGATTTATCAACACTGATGATCTCTCTTGAAAGTGACCTAGAAGTGCATCAAATATCTCATCCATGGGTGCCTCGGAGAGGTTTTCACCTTTGGATACATCTTTTTTTTTTACTTTTTTGGGTTTTGACACTACCACAATGTGGTTTTCACCATCAGACCTTTTGAATTTTTTCTTTTTTACTATATGACTAAGATATTTGATGTTAGCCTTAGTCATGTTGATGCTCTATTCATTGGTAGAAGACGTTACAAGTTCGACAACATTTAGGTAGCAAGCAAGAGCATATTCACTCTGGAATGTGGGGACTTTACTAGATGCATAGGGTTCCAGTCTATAAGCTCAAGATGTGTGAGTGAAAGAGTAGTGACGGGTTCAATTGCATTTATAGTATAGTCATTAAGTTCTTTGACCAAAAATTTGAGACCTATGACGACTTCATCCACATGTGTGTTTGAACACCTCTGAGTACTAACGTCATCAATTGACAACTCTAGGACACTAGTTGGATTAGACCCATCCGACCTAACCCTAGACATATCACCCACTTTGATTTGGTTTTCATAGACATGAACTTGGTTGATGTCTTTATTAGTAGTTGCTTCTAAAAGAGAGTCAAACTCATATTCCTTAGAATCAGTGCTACATGGCAAGAGACTATAGAACTCCCCAACAGTGATAGGGACATACTCTCCTTCATCTTTTAGATTTTTACATAAGTACTCAATATGTAACACCTAACTAGACTCACCTTCTTCTAAATGGGCATGGTGTGAATCAGTATTGTCATCAAAAGAATCATTAGTACCATCCATAGTGTTGACACATGGCACAAAGTCATCTGGCTCAATAAAGAGTTTAGCAAGATCATGAGGAATAGGATAAGGATAGGGATCCTCATCATCAGATTTTTCCACTTGAGTATCAGACTCTTTTTGTGACTCATTTCTAGATGAACTCTTAGGTTTTGGTATGAATTTATTAGGTCCCAAATGGAAAGGAACCTTCTTAAATCCTAGACCAGTTGTATCATTATTGCTTCAAGCTGTTGCCTTAATAGGATTAATTAGGCCATTGTTATTGCACCCAATAGGGCTAGTTCCCTTGTAGCCAAAATGCTTCATGAGGCTAAGACCAGGACTACACTTTTTAGGAGTGATCTCACGAGCTTGCTTTTTTAAGTCTACTAGAGTCTCTTCTTTGTAAAGCCACATAGCAATGGCTCTATTTTTGCTTTCATCTTCTAAGGGAACTATAGCCTTGACAAAAGTACCATTATACCTCATTTGAGGTGTCAACACAAATGGCTTCTTTGCCTTAGATAGTCTTCCATAATGATGAGGAGACTCTAGAAGAGATGTTAATGATAGCACTAGTTAAATATGGTACTCACTTGTGCTAGTTTCTTTCAAGTTGACTAACTACTCAATTTGTTTTAGCTTATTGTCATGATAATCAGTGGATTCCCAGTTAGTAGGGATGAAAGTTTCAGTAACTTTGAGTATATTGTAGGTATAGTTAGTAGTGGTAGGAATAGTACCTTCAGAGCCATGAAATGGGAATTTGATACATTGGTGAAATGTGGATGGCACAGTGCACATCTCATGTATCTATGGCCATCCTAACTTAATGTTATAAGCCAAGGGAATGTCGAGCACTTGACAGGTGACATCCCTTTCTACAGGACCAATGCGAATGGGTAAGACCACAAGACCTAGAGAATATTGTTCAACTTCATCATATACTTTGATAGTGATCTTACATCAAGGATCAATAAAGTCCTTAGAATAATTCAATTGTCTAATAAAAGTAGCAAAGACAATATGTAAGCTTGCACCATTATCGATGAGTACCCGACGAACACGTGTCTAATGTATCATGACCTCAATGTGCAGAGGTTGATTGTGTGAGTGACTCAATGAGTTATCATCCTCTTTAGAGAAGGACATAAAGTAGGGTGAGGTCAGGTGACCTACCATAGATTGAAAATGCTTGAGATCAAGATCTTAAGGAACATTTTCCTCAGCGAGGGCTTTGTCCAAAATCTTCATATGAGTAGGCAAGATTTTAAGTAGCTCAAAGATAGATATTTGAGCATTAGTTTGTTTCAGTTGATCTAGAACACTATAGCTAGTTGCTGTTGAATTCATTGTGAGTTTTGCACCTTTACCAGACAGACTATCAAGGGATTTTTCTTTATGTTGTTAAGGATTAGGAGTAAAAGGTGTAGGGTCTTTGAACACCAACTTGGCACGAGAGTGGATAACAACATTAGCACAATGTTGCAAAGGTGTGTTATCCATTGTGTTGGAAGTAGGGCCTCTCGAGACAAATGGTGTCTTGGGTTTGTCATTATCTTGTTTTCCCTTAATGGTAATGACATCACAGTATTCAAAATCCACAAGTTCAACCATGTTGATCGCATTGTCATCATTGGAATATGTATAGTTGACCTTGTTGTTGGGTTTTGGTTTCAAAGTCTCTCCTTTTTCATAGGCTCTTTGAATGCCTTGTGATCTCAGTTTTTGTTATCTCCATCTACCACAAGTTCACCAACATCAATCATGTCCTAGACTTTATGGCACAATTTTATGCAGTTGCAGTTTTGTGACCCTTATTTTGGTGATACTCATAAAATGACATTTCATTCCACCATGGTGGGCATGGTTTTAGATCATAGGGACGAGGGTTGTCCAGTGGTGAAATAAGCTTGTGTTGGACCAATGTTTTATAAACCACATCTAAAGGTTCACCCAAGGGAGTATACTCTCATTTAGGGTGTGTAGCCCATAAGTTTTTTGGTCTGTTCCCAAATGTCTTATTGTCAGAAGGATATTTCTTAGTATTCTTGTTTTCATTGAGACTATCTATGAGATTAAAGGCCGCCTTAGCAGGCTTAGGAGTTACATTTTCAACAATCCCATCATGTACAATTTCTCAGTTCTTGTTGACATACTTGGGTTTGTCCTTGTTAGAGGTGAAGCCTTGTTTTGTGTCTTTCTAAAAAGTAAGTTCACCCTTCTTGACCACGAATTCTTCTATGCAAATAGCCTATGTGACCATGTCTTCAAAGGTACATGGACCTTGAAGTTGGACTCTATACCTAAAATCAGGTAGGAGGTTATCTGTAAAGATGTCAAGTTTCTTTCTTTCTAGGATTTTGTGTGAGTATTTAGTATAAAGTTGTCTCCACCTCTGAAGGAATATGAGGAAAGGTTCCCCAATCTTCTGCTTAAGATTACATAAATCTTAGATGTTAACAAAGTGTTGAATTTTATGAGAATATTGATGGACAAACAAGTTGGCATTTTCATCAAATATTTTGATACCAAGAGGGAAGTGTAAAAACCACTCCATAGCTTGACCACCTAGACTTCTTGGGAATAAATGCATGAGATACATCTGATTATGCATAAATTCCATAGACAAGGCACCAAATTCCCACAAATGATCTTTGGGGTTCAATGGTTCCAAAGTATTTATCATACTTAGGTAACTCTACTCCTCTTGGAAAAGGAGGCATGTCTATGCTCTTGTCAAATGGAAATGGACAAAGAGCATCTAAGGTGTATGTTTTTGTGGGTTTGTCTTTCTCATGCATCATCTATGCCAGTTGGTCTTGCATAATTTTTAGTTATTTTTGGAGTTTGGAAGTCTTAGTTTCCTCTTTAGGCATGATGATAGTTTCCACATTGAAACAAGGGGGTAGCTTAGCTCCCTCTTGAAAAAGAAAAAGGCCATGACATTTTCCCTATTTTTGGGATGGAGGTTTGGGACTTCACATTGTTGTGCTAGCCATTTTTGCATATGATGTCTGAACCCAAATATTATTAGATTTTTGGGTTTTTTGTACCCAAAGGCCAAATGGGTTTTAATTTCAAAGTTTTCTAGTTTTTGAGATTTTTACTTCATTTTGCATGCTACCCTATTTTCTCATGTTTTCTTAGCATGAGTTTGGTCATGGACTTGGATCATCCTTTTGAATGTTAGTTAGACCTTTATTATACTCTTATGTTGCATTGGGATGCATACCACCTCTATCCTCTTGAGTCTAATTTTTGTTGAGTGACTTTCTATATTTTGTTCTCATACAATCCTTGTGTTATGATCTTCATGATGGTGGTATGCCACACACAAGTATGCACACGTATATTTTTTGGGTGACTTGTGAGGCCCGATCTTTCATGGTACTTTTAGAAGTTGTGATCATTGGGGTTGGGTTGGTAATTTTCATACCTACAAGCATTCATTGTTGGATGAACATGGGTAGGGTAGGGTAGCATATGGAGAGGGCTTCTATCTCACAGCCTGGTGACCTTGTCCCATAGGGTTGGTAGAAGAAGTTTTAATTAAGTGATAACTAAAGAAAACAATGAGTGGTAATAAAACTTAAGATTAATAAAATGTGTGTGTATGGCCCTCTATTGAGGAGTTGAAATGCACAATTCAAGCTTGGATTTGTCAATGCCAAGTGACACTCCATGATGTTAGCCCCTACTTAGTAGCCCATTGAGTATTTGACCAAGACCTATAGTTTATGCATTGTCTATGTTCTTGGTTTCAGTCATCATACTATCTCGCATGAGTATTAGCCATGGATATTATGCTTTATGTATGTTTTTAGTTGGATCATTATCTCCATTAGCATGACAAGAGTGGGCCTATGGGTTCCACATGGTTGGGAGGTGTAGCTGCCTATACCACTACTAGGGACTAGTGCACAGAGATGGTCTACTATCATAGTATGATCATTGCTAGATGTTTTTACTTGGTACTTTGGGTTCTAGAGTTTTCTTTCTTTTGATTTATGCTTTCATTAGAATGCTTTTATATCATGTTTAGATGATGTTATTATTGACAAATTTCCTTATTATGATGATTAGCATGTTAGATTTTTGCATGCTTTTATGTTAGCACATTGTAGTAGTGATGTCCTCATCTGTTAACACTGACAATTTGGTTGGTAGTTTGGGATATTACACATGAGGGGATAGCTAGGGCCCACAATGGTCTTATGATGCTATTATGGTCAGGAGGAACTAGGTATTTAGTTTGGTTGTATTATTCATTGTGATGTTACTCCAGTTTGTTACGATGTTTCCTTCTATCCTTTCCCTTCATTGATTATTGATGGTTAGATTTTGTTTTCATTTTTTAGTATTGTGTTTGAGTGTTTATGCCTCAAATTGTGCATCTAGTACTCCTCGGCATGGAGGTCCTAAACTTTTTTTTACTCTTTAGTTTATCCTTGGAGAATTTTATGCATTTCCTAGGTTACCATGTGTCAACATGGGGTGATATTGTAAAGTGTTATATGCCCAAAGGAGTTTTGTCATGTGATACTGGAAAGTATCACACCTCTTAGGAAGAAATTTCATGCGATACTAGAAAGTATTGCACCCCCTTTGATGGAGTGTTGTATGATATTGGTAAAGGATCGCATGCCCTTTTGAGGAGTGCCACAACCATTCTAGAGAAAGGTTGTGTGATACTAGAATGTATCACACAATTTTGATATAAAGTATCACCTAGTATTTGCAAAAACCTGTTTGAGTGGATAGCGGGCACTTTTTGGTCTGACCCAAACTTTTTTAGAAGTGTTTTTGCTACCATCTTAGGTTCTCTTCAATCCTTTGGCATTGCATTTTTAATTCAGAATTTTTTGATTTGAATTCAATTATGCATCTTATGTAGTTAGTCATTTTAAGTGGTAGTGGCATTTTGGAGATCCATTGGTGTTGGGATGTTTGGTTAGTCTTTCATTGTGATCTTTTTGATCTTCATATGTTGTATGTCATGTGCATCCATACTTTTTCAAAAAAAAAATCTTGGCTTATATTTATCCTTGTTCCAAGGATCTCTGGGTGAGGCATTACAACATAATTCTCACAATTGCATATACATCCATAGCATAAAAATAATAATCATTCAACACATGTATGCAACAAGATATTTGGTTACTCATAAATCCTCCAATGAGAAAGTAAAATTGGGTTGGGGATGACACCCACAAATCTTCACTACTACAATAATAAAGTGTATCCAATGAAGGCCACAATGTTTGATCATAAAATATGATCTACTTGGTGAAAGATATGCCTTGTTAAAGGCTTTCAAGATTTTTAGATCTTACCTTGTTAAAGGTTTTCAACACCCTATTAGAAGTGTGTTTTATTTAAAGGACTTAAACTTACAATGAAGTAAGCACCCTATCAAAGGATTTATAATATCCTGTTAGGACTACTTTAATGTTAAGAGATTTAATTGATTCACCTATTACAATGTCTCAACAATGATATTGAGGTTAGAACTCTACTGCTAGATAAAAAATCACATCTTTATGTATATCCTTGATCCTCTCTGATCAAATTTATCAATTATGTCCTCTAACCTCTTTTTATTGTTCTGCTTTAAATGATTCTACAATGTATAACTCAATTCATAATTCCTTAGAACTCCATAGCCACCATGGATACTCTATTTATGAATACAAACTTCACACTTTTCTCCCTCTCATCTTATAATGTTTTAGGGTTTGTCCTCTTTAAGAAGACTTAGGTGACTTAGGGTTAGGTATGAATTAATGATTGTGATTCACCTATTTCTTTGATTAAAACATCCCTATAACTAATTGGTTGCATGCATTGCATAGGGATTCTCAATATAGATTCATTCTTATCATCTAGGATTGCAAAAAAATCCTAAAGTTGGCTCAAAGATGGTTTACATAGTAGTTTGTGCCATTACAAACAACTATGTCAAAAACTATTTACTCAACACCTGAAGGTGTTTGATGCTCAGTATCCACTGTATCTTTAATGTTATAACTCATCTTCTGAATGACTCGGCATCCATTGATTTACTCAGCATCTAAATCACTCATCATCATCTATCTAATTGGCACTTGATTGATTCGGTACTTATTGCTCACTCAACATATACTAAATATCTTCTTTCTTGACATACACTATCTAATGACTTATGCTCGACATACACTACTTGTTTTACATGAACAAAGTAAATGACTTAAGTGTGTTGTCACTCATATATCAAAACTAGTATGAGATTAAAAATCTCCCCCTTTGACATGAGTGGAAAAAACACTTGGTCATGCATGAATAACTTTAACTTAGAGCATAACTTAGATAATCTCTTCAATGCTTGACCTACATACAAAATTTCAAAATTTTGCAAAACTTAACTTATCATTCATATCTCAAAATTTTAATAACTCCCCCTGAGTTGATTGTTCTATTATAAATCTAAAAACTAAATACTCTTGTTGAGTAGATCTATTGTGCTATTTCACCTTCTTTTTTTGGTCTCCCCCAAAACTTATTCATTTTGTCCTTTCATTCTTGTTCTCTTTCACTCCTAATTCTCATTCATTCTCCCCCTTTTTGACACTTATGTCATGGGTGGTACACAAATTGTGTGTTTGTCCAAGAAATATTTATGGACCTCCATTATGATCTTCAATGCTACATCCCAGTTGTCACACACTACCTCAAGAGATTTGATTTGAATGGCCAACTTGGCAGCAAGGTTAAAGCCTTCATGAGTAGAAAGATGGGGATTTTTCTTCATTAATGTTTCTACAAAGGCTATTTCCTTGTGTAACACCTCCATGTGAGGGGTTAACATGGACTACATGTTGATTAGCATAGCCCTAATATTTGCATTTCAGGCTTGTTAATCTACTAACTAACCTTGTGCTGAAAGTAAATTTCTAAAATGAGATTGATCTTGAGCAAGAGATTATTGAGGAATGTTACATGTTTTCAAATCTCCCTCTAGATGGTCAATGTGTCTCTACATTTCTTGTGTGAATAGGGTAATATAAAATAACTTGGTGTAAAGAGAGAAAATGTTTTCCAACATCTTCTTCACACCCTTAATTTTGGTTGCTAACTCAACTTTATATTTCTTCTCCCTTTGTTTGAAATTTCTTCTTAGACCATTCCAATAATTTGACATTAGTATCAAGGTCTTCATCATTTACCTACTCTAAAATATTTTCCAACTTCTCAATGATTGGATTTATTTCATCGGGTGTAGATAGGATGAATGCATCAAGAAATATATCCTTGATGTCATGAATTGCTTGTTTCTACCTATGCTCCCTTTTGATTAGTTCTTGGTATTTCTTCCTTGCCAGAGCATCCTATAATATGATCATTTGATCTATTGTGATTGATGTTGTAGTGCCTACCCTCATTCACATCTTTCTAGACACATTGTTGCTATTATTATCGGACTATGTTAGAGTAGTTTTATGTTGATGAATTAGTGGTATTGTTTTGAGACTATCAGACATTATGTTATGGATTCAGTGGATATATGATGATATCATTTAGACTTTACATTTCATGTATTCATGATGATTAGTTAGATGGTTTATTATCTCATGTGTTTTATTATGGATACTTACCCCATACTTGCATGTGTATGGTGTGCATGTTTGTTCTTATTGTATGGCATTTCTAATGTGGTTAAGGAAGGGAGTCGTAGTCACCTGCTAGTCAGGATCTACATGATGCACCACTTCTTACCGTTGCCTGTTTAGCTTAGCATTATATATGTTGTATGTACATGCATGGTTTTTATGCAGGTTGCAGATACTGAGTATCAACTTCCCTAAATTGCCAAGATGAGCGTACCCTATTATATTATCTCAATGATAAGAGAAGGGATATAAATTCTCAAGTCTAAATCCCAAACCCTTAAAACCATTGTCTTAGAGAGATAAGACAAGTATCTAGGTATTTTACCTTCCGAAAGTGTTGGATGACACATTTCATGATTTTTAACCTTTTAGACTGATTTTGTGTGAATTGTTCTATGATGGGTTTTCATATTTTATCTTGGAGGTCTATGGTGAATTTTCTATTAATTAAGTCTTGATAAATAGATTTAATTAATAAATTAATTATTTGGAGGAAATTAATATAATATCATGATCTTTGATATTTTGACTATAATTAATTAAATGAGAAATAATTGAGAAAAAGAATTAAATAAAAGAAAATTAGAAATTAAAATTAATAATAATTATAAAAGAATAATAAAGTAATAAATAAATAATAATAATAAAAGTTATAAAAAAATAAAATGAAAGTTATATAAAAATTAAATAAGAGTTATAAGCTTGCCTAGGAGTTAATGCACCTTTTTGAATTCTCATATGTCAACAACACGGGGGTTAGTGCACCAATTAAGCACATGGTGTCTACAACCTTATGACTCATCTAGAAGGTTGGAAAAGACACATGCTTAGTTGGTGACACCTTCTAGTTATCTCTAGAGACATTCTAGGTGCTTCATGAGAGTCTTTTATATTCAAGCATTCCTAGAAGCTTAGTGATAGCGTGGGAGAACATTTTGGAGCATTGGAGGAACTTTGGAGAAGGGGGGAGCTTGCTCTGCATATTTTCTGAGGAAAAGTGAATTAGCATTAGAATTTGGGTAAACTCTTGTGATTTTATCCTTGTTATTTCTTTAGCTTGCACTTCCTATCTTCTTCATGTCTTCCATATGTTTTCTAAGGGTTTTTCCTATTTTGGTTGTATGTATTTTTCAATATGGGTAGTTAAAATTTATTTGAGAAAACCTTATATGCATAGATCTGAAGAGAACATAGGGCTAGGGTTTAAATTATAGCCAAATCTATTAGAAAATTAATTGGGTTAATTTAGAGAACAAATAGTTTATAGGAAATTCTTATATTTGGAAAACCCTTGTTATTTTTTTTAAAAAAAAGTATAAGTATTTGTTCTCTTTTAAAATTATGCAAATTTGCATATATGATATCATGCTTGATAATAATTTGTATTTAATTATATATGTATATATATATATATATATATATATATATATATATATATATATATATATATATATATATATATATATATATATATATATATATATATATATATATATATATATATATATATAATCAAATATCACAAATCGCATCGATGGGAAACATTTTATTAAAAATGTTATATATAAAAATAAAAAAAATTCACATTGGGCACAATTTGTACCCATACCCCTGCAGAGGCAGAGGCCTACTGTCGCAGGACTGTGATGACAAGGGTACTACGTACCCACTATCGACGCAGTGCCTGCGACCGTAGGTATTGCGTACTGCGGCAGTGGGAGGGGGGATTAATTTATATGTTATTTTGGCTTTGCAATATGAATTTTGACTTTTTCAAAATTGCAATGTTATTAAATTATTGAATGTTATAATTATATATATATATATATGTATGTATATGTATATAAATATATATGTATATTAGTTATAAATAATTATTTTATTTAAAATGATTTGTATTGATGGATCATTCTTTAAAAAAAAATGATTTAAAAATATGAATAATAATTTATCAATTATTATTATGGAGAGATATTAATAATTAACGTAATTAAACTTAGTTTAATTAAGGTTAATCATTAGAATGTATTATAAATTGAAGTTTTGAATTATGCAATTATTGTTTTGATAACATTGGATTCATTGGAATTGCTAATTGACTATTGGAATTCGATAAGGATCATTTTCAAACAATGTTTAAATAAACAAAATATTATTAGATCATTTAGAAAATTGAGTCTAATGGTTTTGGGAGAGAAACTTTTGTCTATCAAACAAAAACATGGGTTGGGAAAACGTACAAAATGTTCCTCCATTCATTATCCAAAATTGGAAATGAAACTGAAAACCTCCACATTTAATTCAATGATGTAATTTTAGCAAACCAAAACATGCGCTTACATTGTATATTCTTTATGTTTCTATTTTGGGTTTTGGGTTGACTAGTGTTGACCAGTTATAGGACATCTACCAGAGGCTCAGGGGTTATGATTGTGATGTCATGATAATGTCTTATTTTTGATCTTTATAAACCCAACCATGGTTATGTGATGGAATGCTCTATGAAATGCTTGTATTTATTGAATGTTATTCTTATGTATGAGACACTGGACCTAATCATTTTTGAGTCATCGATCAGTTATCCTTGGGATATTTTCCAATCGCCATGATGGGACTGAAATGTTATTTTATAATGTCATGTTGTGACATGTTTTGACTCAACCATTTTGGAGTCTTCGATTAGTATGATTTGAGATATATTTTGGTTATTGAGAATTAATGTATACTTTTGATTATCAGTGATGCTTTAGTTTCCAATAGAGAGCTATTGTGGTCATGATTTTCTATGGATGTTTTTTAGTTGCTCATGGAGATTTGATGCTTTTATTGTGGATATTTGATGTTCTTATTATGGATTATCTTTTGTGATTTTGAGATTTATGATTCCATGAGCTTAGGGTACGTTATCTACTTGTAGTGTTGGGAAGTGGCTTGCAATGGGGGTTGAGGCCCTAAGAGGCTGCCAGTGTAACTCATTGTAAGTTGTTTAATAAGTGAAAACATTCACACCTAATACTAACTAAATGAACCTAAAAAGATAATTGTTTTGTTCTCGCCTATGCCTCGAGTGCTTGTACAGACTAGGATGGGAGTAGAGAGAATGCATGGTTGCGACCTTGCATTCCATAGTATGCCTTGTCAGTATGAGAGGATACTAGTGGCCACATGAGGATTAGTAGGGACCTGTGCAGTTTAGCTAACTGCCAAGGTAACTTCTACATGATATTTGCGATGACACTTTTCCGCTTGCATAGTAGGTTCCTACATGTCTTTGTGTGCCTCTAGGAATTATATGTTGAGTTGTTATTGGAACCTTTGAGTTAGTATACTTTTAGGATTCCTAGACTTAGAGAGTATTCTTATGCTATGTGATTTTGATAGCCTATTTGTGACTTGATATTATCTCCTCAGCATAGTGGGAGTGGACCACTTAGGTTCCATGTAGTCGGGTGGTAGTTTTTTCCACTCTTATCATTTGAGATCCATTGAGACATCGTGGTTGATGTGTTCTTCATGATGGTGGATATGTATCCTTTCACTGATGATTAGCATATGTTAGATGATGTTATCTTATTCTTATATTTGCATGTTAGATGACTTTCTGCATATGATGTAGTATGACTTAGGAGTGACATTCCTACTATGTTAATACCGATGATCTCTTCAGTTATTTGGAATTTTACGCACGGAGGGATGGCTTGGATCCACGATGGTCTAATGATGCTATTTATGATTGGGAGGAACCATGCACTTAGTTTATGATGTTTAATCTTTTATGATGGATGTCTACATCTTCTATGATTTTGTATGACATGTGATTACTTTTACTTTGTTGTATCATGGATTAGAATAGGATGATGTACCTTATTCCACATACGTATATTCTTTTAATCTTTTCATACCTTGTGACATGTATAGTGGATGATTGAGCATTTAGAAATGTAATGTATAAACATTAGACTTATCATTATTATATCATGTGGTTTTTGTATTAGATGGATTCAATAATGTTAGTTGATTTAGATGTAATTCAACGTTAAGGCATCTTAAAAGAATGTAACCTGTTATGTTATGTTATGTTTACTTTTAGATGGTTATTGCTATTTCTTTCATATTTATGTGTTAGTTGTAAATGATATTACTTTCATGTTTAAAAAAAAAAGAATTCTACCAAACTTACTGAAATTCTAGGTTAATTCTTTGGATCCGTTGGCGGGGCATTACAGATGTAAGATCAAACATTGACAATACAATCACCTCATATAAGTTGATGTCACCATAGGTTTTCACCTCATCAACATTAGATGTGCCAAGACTAGGCCTTGATGTTTTCAAAGGTGTAGCTTCTATACTCAACCTATGAAGTGCTTGATTAGGAATATGATTAGCAGGGTTTGGTAGGGTAACTAGTGTTTGAATTTCTATTTGTTCCTTAAGTTTCATAGTCAATAATGAATCTTTAGTTCCATGCTTCTCTTGTTCTATCAACCTTGTCTCACCTTATGCATGTGTTGTAGGTGCAAGACTTGCTTCCTAACTTGTTTGGATTGGTGTCCCTTCTTTCTCATTTATGGTGACACCAAGTATTGAAACATGTTTTACCAATGTTCTAGCATGTGAAGACATAGTGTCCTTCTTTGGTGCACTACAATAGACATTTTAGGTTGCACCTCTATGGATTGAGTGGGTTCAATAGATACTTCTAGTGTTTTATCCCTTGTAGATGCCAATTATGCCTTCCCAATCTCATTCACACTCACCAAAATAGGATGAATGGAAAGTTGTGGCTTGGTGGTGGAATTAGTCAATATCTTCTATGTATAATCTTATGTGAAGTTATTTATGTTCTAAATGGTTCTATTAGAGACATCCTTAATCTTTATTTTATCTATTTGTTGACTGGTACTGAAGATATGTATGTCTGGTACATTCTAGTCTTGATGTTTCTCTTCCTCAGCTATTGCCTTTATAGTGTCTTCCCCTTGTACTTCCCTTATAGATTCATCATCTATTACTTCAAATTCCTCTTGTTCATCTTTTTCTTCACTTACTTCCTTAGGTGCTTCCTCAATAGCCTTTTATGTTGTCAACCCATAGCTCACTTTTCATAGTTTCATTCTCTAGTGAATAACTTCTTCAATTTTATTCTATAAAATATTGAAGGCTTAGTGTTTTGGAGAAAATATCACCTTATACTTGTTAATAGCCTTTGTCATTGTAGACTTATCCAAGTCTAGCATCACCCTTGCAAGTGAAGTCTCTCTAATATTTCTCTCAATTGTGAGACTAGACTACCACCTTTGCTCAACTCTATCATATAAAATCTTGGGTAAAGAATTGGAAAGATCAATTGGTGTTTTCTTAAATATTTCCATCATGGCATACACATATTCCTCTACTTTGTTCATCTCAATCTTTCCAAGTTTATCAAGATCAACATGTGTGAATCCACTTAAATCAACATTATTCTTGATATTTTCACACAAGTTGTCCAAATAAGAAGAGGGACTAAGACTCACCACTTTGATTTGGTTTTTGTAATTTGAATTAGTCCTCTCCTCATCTAATTCAGCTAGAGTAATGTACTTTCTTATCTTAGGTTGTTCTTGCTGACTCTTCTCTAATTTAGCAGTTGTTCTTTTAAATTTTGGTTTGTTAGCTTCCCTTGTCTTTTGTGTAGTAGCCCTTATGCTAGCCTTGGTGATAGGCACTATTGGATTTTTTTGTTTTGACTCCACAACCTTCCTTGGTTTCTACACTAAAAGATCATTTTCCTTTCTCTTCTTCTTCTCTATAGGTTTGGGTGTTTCACTAGCTTCTTCTCCCTTGACACCTTTATCTTTTTCTACTTCCTCTTCTTATTGATCTTCTCCTTGACCTTGGGTTAGTGCAACTAGGGGTTGAATAGGTTTCTCATCTTCTTCATCCTCATCATCATCTTCTTCTTCCTCTTCTCCCCCTTCATCAAATCTCTCTTTAAGCTTCTTCACCATTTTATTTTTCTTTTTGATTACTAAAGCTATCTTCAAATCTATAGTGATTCTTAATTTGGCTTCCTCATAGTTTCCAAATGAGGTTTCACTTTTGTCAACTTCCACTGCTGATAATGTTGTGATGGTTGTTGATGTATCATCCACATTAATTTCATAAGGTAGTGGCCTAAGCCATCTACCCTAGGAACAAATGTTTGAACATAAGTAATATCAACATAAACAAGAAAAAAACATCATCATAGTATTTTTCCACAAGTGACATAGGCATTCTCAATCTTTCCTTCATATACTTCTTAAAGTCTTCAAAATAGCTAGTCATAAGTAACTCAAAATTGTCACCAAGTTGATCAAGGTACTCTCCCATTTGCATTGCAACATACCTATTGATCTTCATAGAAACTTTTCCAAATGAAGGAAAAGTGTTTTGCACATAAAAGAATGTGCAAACTAGTAATGAACTAAATTTTCATTGTGCTTTCTTAGTCTTTCTTATGGCTCCCAAATTTTCTAATAACTGTTGGAGTTGTAACTCGGCAAGGTCATAAGAATGATCCTTCTTCACTATCTTATATCCCAAATCCACAACCATTCATGAGATAGTGTTCAATATATTGGATTGAAATGATTTGTGAGCAATAATTCTCACTACAAATGCAATTAGGGGATCTGAGATTGTGTCAATTGTCATCCCTCTCTTGTTCCATAGTGCCTCTATATTCTTCTCAATTCCTCTTTTGTATCACTCCTCATTATCTTTGGTTTGTCTAGGGTAGGATACCCTATTACTCTTTGAATGGTTCTTTTGGTAATCCTTGTAGGGCCATCTTCCAACCATACTTAGTTTTCATGAATTCTACTCAACACTATTTTAATCCATTCTATTTTGAATATGTTTAGGAAATCTAGGGTACGGGTTAACCCTATTCTCTCAATAATTTCTTTTCTTCCTTCAGCACTCCATTTTCAAACAATTTCCCATACAATTCTCTTATTTCCATATCACTAATGCTTCCAACCTTACAAGTGTAGAAACGTCTTACATCTTGTATCACTACCACCTATGGTGGTATCATAGGTAATGCACCAATTGGATCACCTTTGTATGCAATCTCAGGAATATCTCTAAAAGCTAGTTGTTTGATTTCATTGATTATCAATTGAACATTAAAAATTCCTTCCTAACATTAGTAGAAGAACTAGATGCCATTAAAAAATATTTAGGGTTTATGATAATTCAGACAGTGTAACTCAGCACATGATAAATACATTTTAATCCAATGATTTATGAAGAGTACCAACTGAATCCAATTCACAAATGCTTGATTTCTTTAACTCAAGTCACCTTTAGTTCTTTATGCTCTCTCTAGTTTTATATGATTGCAAATGAGTCTAAAATTGACCATATAGCCCTTGAAACTTTGCAATAATTGCTTAGTGCTTACACAATTTTAAGCTCAACTCCAAAACCAATTTTGATTCACTTAGCTTCCATGTAGTTTCTATCATGCTAAGCAACCATAATGAGCTCGGCCAACACTATCACTTATGATAGCTTGACATCAACTAAATTATCACTCAACAATAAGAATTAAGCTTTTCATGCTCAACAGTAACATGAAAAGTAACAAAACTTATAGATTTCTTCCACATTCTAACCAATACTTTGCATCTTACTTCATGAAGATATGATTTTTGTAGAACTGAATCCTCCAAACTAATATATAAATTATCTTTGAAATATCAGTCTGACACATACTTATAGATTTCCTAGTTAGGGGTGGTGTGATCACTTTATCCATTGGATTAAGTGATCCCATACATGAACTTGATGTGCTACAATCTTCCTTTTTCCTCCATGTCTTGTTCATCTCCACTTTGACATTCTCAATATCAACCTTTCCTTTGCCTTTATTGAATTAGTTTCTAGGTGCCTTTGACCTTATTGGACAATTTCTACTTATATGACTCAACCATCTACTATAATCACTTCTACAATATTTTTTGATACAATTTTCAGCAACATGTCCATACTCATGACAATAGTGACAACTATACCTTGTATTGTAATCCCAATTATAAGAGTTGTCAGCATGGTTTACATTGGCTTGCTTGTTTGATGATTAGTAAGGCTTGGATTTGCATTCATATGCTCTATGTCCATAATTTTATAGTTGTAGGAGTAACCTTAAAATCTTTGTGTGTTCATGACCTTGGTCTTGCACTCATGTGCCTAATGTCCTTTCTTTTTTCACTTATGATAGTTACCCATGAATTTCTTCTTAGGGTTCTGATTTGCATTGTTGCTCCTGTAAACATTTGTTACATGACCTATCTTTCCACAATTATGACAAGTGGGTTTGTAATTCATATCTTTTTTGTTCCTTTGTTCACCACTTTTAGATGATTCTTCTTCCTCAGTACTGGTGTAAGCCAATCCAGTAGTATCACTATTAGATCTAGGAGATCTCATCAATTTCTGAAAGTACTTAATAGCTTCACTAGGTTTTTTGAAACTTTCAGAAAATTCCTTCTCCCTTTTAAGATCATTCCTAAATTGTTCATTCTTTAACTTCAGTGTTGTGATCTCAATTTCTTTACCATTCAATTCATGATTGAAAATCATTAGTTGATTCATTGTATCAAGTTGCATGCTAGCTATCCTTTGAACCTCTGATGTCTTCTCTTCTATTTTATTGGTCAATATCCTTTTGTCATCTTCAATCATGACTTTTTTTTTTTTTTTTTGTCATCTCTCATAGTAATACTAATTGGACTTCTTATTCTATCTTAAGATTTCCAACCTCTTCAATTAGGGCATCATTCTTTTTTATCAAATTTGTAATTGTTGCATCATATTCATTTGAGTTTCCATCTGCAAACAATTTAGTAGTGTCTATCTCTTTGTAGTGTGTGTCATTCTCTTCTTTCCTTCTCTTTAATGAGAGCTAATTTAGTGCAAGATGTATTTAAATCATTTGGTTCTCAATGACTTTTCCTAGCTTTTAGACTTCCATCTTCAAGATCTTTCCTCCAAGCTATAAAGCTTTCCTTTCCAAAGAACAAGATTTTGATACCAATTATTGGAATTACAAAAGGGAAAGTGGACTATGAGAGGGGGGGGGGGAGGGTGAATTAATACAAATATTCACCACACATCCATCTCACAATTTCATGTAAATTAAAATTGCCTCTTTTTGCAGCAGCACAACTCTACATAGATGTGAGGGAGGTGGCCAGATTATATACGTAATATGGCCACCCCCCCCCCCCCCCCCCCATAATTATATGGGCCCCTACAATTCTATGGTTCCCACCCACCCTCCATAGTATGAAAACAATAAGAATTCAATACATATATTATACAAGATATTTGATTACCCTGAAACCCTCCAATGAGAAGGTAAAACTGGGATGGGGATGACAGTCACAAATCTTCATTGCTATAGTAATAAAGTGTATCCAATTAAGACTACAATATTTGATCATAAACTATGATCTACCTAGTGAAAGGTCTACCCTATTAAAAGCATACAAGATTATTAGATCTTACCCTATTAAAGGATTTCAACACACTATTAGAAGTGTGTCTGATTTGAAGGACTTAAACTTACAATGAAGTAAGCACCCTATTAAAAGATTTACAATAGCCTCTTAGGATTACTTTTTAAAGAGATTTAACTGATTCACCTATTAGAATGTCTTAGTAATAATCCTATAATTAGCACTCTATTACTAGATAATAGATCACCTCTTTTCATATATCCTTGATCCTCTCTAATCAAATGTATCAATTTTGTCTTCTAATCTCTTTCCTCTATTCTACTTTAATTGATTCTACAATGTATAACTCAATTCAAAAATCCTTAGCCACCATGGATACTCTATTTGCACATACAAACTTCACTCTTTACTCCCTCTCATCTTTCAATCTTTTAGAGTTTTTCGTGCTTAACAAGACTTAGGTGACTTAGGGTTAGGTATGAATCAACAATTGTAATTCACCCATTTTGTCGATTAAAACATCCCTTTAACTAATTGGTTACATGCATTTCATATGAATTCTCAATATAGATTCATTCTTATCATCTAGGATTACAAAAAAATTCTAAAGTGGCTAAAAAATGGTTTACATAGTATTTTGTACCATTACAAATAACTATGTCCAAAACTTTTTACTCGAAACCTAAAGTTTCTGATGCTTGACATTCATTGTATCTTAAATGTTGTAACTCATCTTCTGAATGAATTGACATCCATTAATTTACTCAACATCTAAATCACTTGACATCATCTATCTACTTGACACTTGAGTGATTGGTACTTATTTCTTACTTGACATATATTGAATATCTTCTCACTCGACATACACTATCTGATGACTTATGCTTAGCATAGACTACTTGTTTGGCATGAACTAAGAAAATGACTTAAGTGTATTGTTACTCATCTAAGATTAACAAGCAGACTCATCAAAATCATATAGTCATATACATGTATTTTTAAACTCCCTCTAAGTACCAATCTTCTTAGCTCCTACATTGCCTTTGAAGAAGTGTCAGACTCCCTCTTAATATAAAAGGATACTCATAATCTCAATCATCAAAAATATTTGATTCAATAGCCTCACTTCACCAGCCTAATCATTAGATGACTAATGAATTCTATATCAAAAACTTCCTTTGATATATTATCATATGATTGAGTCTACACAATATCTAGTAGCATTTGTAAAGAACTAACCTTCTTTTCCTACAAGAAGATCCTTAGACATAAATGAAAAGATCAAGGAAAATAACTCTTATAGAATGCATATAAATACAAGTAATAGGGAGACTATAATGAGTAGATAAATTTAAAACTCAAGCGTAATAAATACTTATCTACACATCAACATTCTTGATACAATTTTCTCTAATAAGGTTCGATGTGTAGAAAATTGAATGTCTCTATATAAGAATTTGTCAAGCAATGGGAATAGAATATTGACTATTATCCCCCCAACAATTTAAAAGTCCCAATATTATTTTTATACAAGTAAAGACCCATGTGAAATGATCAAATCATTTCTCAATGATGCAGAGCCTCTAAGATAAAATATTATTTCCTCTCTCATAAGAGTTTGCACATGTGAAATTGAACCCTATGACGATGTATAAATCTACCATGTATCGTTGAGCTCTTTGCTTCAGTATTCAAATTATAACTCATAATAACCTTTTCTTGTATTTAGTTGGTTCCTACAATTTTTTTAATGCCTTTGTAGTGTCCCTTAGTGGGATTGTTTTCTTAATTTTCTCTAGAATCTCCAATTAGAACACACTAAAGAAGAAATTAAGCTTCAAAAAATAAGTCAACTTTTACTATTTAACACTTTTAGCTTAGGAATCAAAACTTAGTGTGTGATGTTTAAGTGATCAAAAAATTGTTAGGTGTAATTTTTCATTTATGTTAGCATGGAGAGTGTATAGAGGAGGAGATGTGATAACTATTTGTTTTCACTTATAGATGATTATTTGTAGTGTTCTTTATTGTCCCAATCACTATTCACTGTATTTTTGTGTTTCTTACATTAACTTTGAATCTATTTGTTAATAAGGGTTATTCATTTAACATCTTTGAATTCTTAGATAGATTTATCATATTTCAAAGATGTGTTAAATTATATTTGTTTACCATGAGTTGATATTGAGAGCACTATTATGCATATCAATTCAGTAAAGTGCAATCTTGAATGGTCTTCATAAGATAATCCTTGGATGAACATATAGATATAAAGTGTCAAAAATCTTCTTTTCATATTAATTATCTCTATAGTAGCTTCCCTTTAGGTTTTATTGTCTCCCAATATAAGAAATATATAACTAGTCTTATATATATTAATAAAAAGTTGGGACCTCTTATGACTAGTCAGTATAGTTAATTGTAGCAATATATCATTGTAACTTCATTTGGATAACATATTTGAATCATATTACAATTTTAGTGATTAATATTAAGTTACTTCTTAGTTCTTTCTTTGTCCCTTAGAATGCTCTAGACTTTTAACTTCTGAATAAAACCAACTCACTGAATATAAACTATTACGTAGTTCTATCAATGAATCTTAGAAGAGAATTCCAGATCTACCTTATTATCATGTTACTATAAAATAATAAATCAAGAACTATTATACCTATAGTAAAACTTTTTTTCAATGATGTTTACTCAAGTCTTAGGCCTGTATACCCTTCTTTGAGTCCTCTATTTATCTCCTTTAACTATATTAAGTCTATTAGTCTATATCTTTAATTCACTCAATGGGAAATAGATTTGCTAATGTTTAACAAACTTCTCATAAAGGAATTGAATGAATGATCTAAATAGTGGTCTTGAATTTCTAGATACATCCTTCATCAATGAATGGTCACACCTTTTAAACATGCACTTCCCTTTGCAAGAGATCACACATCTTTTAATACTTGACCAATAAGTGATTATAACATAATCAGTTCCTTAACTTTACTCCTTACCTTAATTGACATATTTTCATGAAGTCTTAATCGAATGTCTTAGATGATCTCTTATGTAATATGTCTTTATTAGATTGATATCTTAGTTATCAATTAAGTCATAATAATTTCTGATATGGGAATCCAATTATCATTCTCTGTTATTGATGCTTGGTTTAAAAATTATAGATATATCTAGTCATTGTAATGACTAACTATTATAACCATTATTATTTCAACATCCTTGTATGATTGGCTAATTCCTTATTCAATTTGGGTTTCTAATTTAGGTCTTTTAATAAATGTATCGATTTCCACCTTGATGATTCTAAGTTGGGAATCCTTGATTGATTTGTCTAGATATCTTAGTAGTCTTACATTGATTAAAAGAGTTGCAATGTGGGGAAAAACTCTTTGATTGTCAAGAGTGGAGATAGGTATATTTGTATTCATCATGCATATTGGAAGTTTCATGGAAAACATTCTTGGACCATCTGGAGTGCAAGGAACTTAAGATCATTGTAGCCATAGACAACCTTCCTCTCAATCATAGACTAATGCCAATATCTCATAATGTTTTTCCAAATACAAAGGGAGGTAGTGCTAGCCTGCTAGGGAATG
Organism: Cupressus sempervirens; assembly: GCA_028749045.1. Taxonomy (NCBI): domain Eukaryota; kingdom Viridiplantae; phylum Streptophyta; class Pinopsida; order Cupressales; family Cupressaceae; genus Cupressus; species Cupressus sempervirens. The sequence continues at coordinate 479,513,126 of CM053783.1, read as the reverse complement.
AGTTTACTTTTCACATCTACTTTTGAAGTTAACTTTTGATGATTAATCTATTTTGGTGTGATTGAGAATTTGGTGATTCTCATCCTTTGTAATATCTTTATCCAAAATTAAGAGTGGTCTGCCTCACAATAGGTGTATCATAGTCATGCTCTGGGCCATGCTTAGGAATATTATATTCAAACTAAGGGCCATTTTTCACACTATGAGGTGCATTTAATCTTGTCAACCTAGGGATGTATACTTGAAATGGTCAACACATTATGTGCACTAGGTCTCTTAATGAGTCACTAAGCTTATGTTGTAGGAAAGTAAAATGCAAGGAAAAGAACTTACACTATTGCTACAGGAAACTAACACACTTAACTCTATGAATACTAGAAATATAATGAAAGGCTAACAAATATTCCAAGTTAGTTCATCCACTATAACTAATCTCACATATGCTACAGGAACATGCACAAAGTGCGATGCTACAGAAAGGAACTTACAACTTCTACTTACAATACTAAGAATGCTTGGAAATAAATCTATACTAACCTAATCTAATATACCTTATAAGTGGGTCCCCTTGGTTAGCTTCAACTAAACTAATAACACAAGATAGAAGCCAAAAACTATTTCATTACATTTCAAAAATTCATTACATAACTCAAATAACTGTAAAAACACAACGAATTGTAAAAGTTAACAGTATGTTCTCATAAACTCTTTCTTCTAACTAAACTAACACACTTGGTTTGATTCCTATAAATAGGAGATTGAAACTTATTCCCATAATAGAAAAGTAAATAACCTAGCTATAAATTTGCAAGAGAGAAAGAAGGAAAATAACAAATCAAGGTAGCAAGAAGAGATAACAGCTTAAGGCAGGAATAATAAAGTCCAAATATTTGCTTGCCATAGGAATAAATTCAAAGAATGCAATACGTCTTCATAGCTCCTCCATACTCATTGCCATGTCCTTTGGAACCGTTACAAATTTCTTCCACTGTGGCTACACCTTAGCATTCTTTTCTCCTTGAATATTGTTGGCGCTCATCTTTGAATTCTTCCAATCATCTTTTAGCTTCATTGCTAATAGGTTAGTTATGCTATAGAGATAATTAAAAATAAGCATTTTCAAATTAAATTCAAATATAAGAACACACATTTTGATAATTATATGAAATACTACATAATATATATAATACTAGCAAAATATGGCATAGTATCTACCCATAGGTTTATCATAGGTTTTGGTAAACATAGGTCCACAAATGTTTTGACAAAAATAAAATAGAGTATTAACAAAGTGTTTTAAAACTATCATGAAATAAAGGCAATATTTTCCCTCATCATTTTCCCCCTACTAAACTAATTCTTGTCCTCAAGCATTTTCATTTTCTTGATAATGACCTAGACTCTCCAATCTTAGTCCTTCCTTTCCTAGTGCTCTTGAAGGTATAATAAAATCCTCTTGTTCTTTGCCACACTTCCCTTCTATGATCTTTTTGCAACTTTTTGAGTGTAGTGCCTACCCCTAGATCGCATTTTTTGCTGCCATTGTCGAGCTCCTTTGGGGCTAGTCTTATGTTGATGGTTAGCAACATTATTATGAGTTATCAGATATTGTGCTATGGATTCAGTTTATTATGTGATGAGATCACTTAGACTTTATATTTCATGTATGCATGATGATCATTACATTGCTTTCAGTTATTGATGGTTATTAGCTAGATGGTTTATTATCATATGTGCTTTCTTATGAATACTTACCCCATACTTGCATGTGTATGGTGTGTGTGATTGCTTTGCGTGTTTGCTTTTGTATGGTGTGTTTGATGTGGTTAAGGAAGGGAGTCATAGTCACCTGCTAGTCGAGATCTACACAATGCACCACTTCTTGCCATTGCCTATTTAGTTAGTATATATTGTACTTGTACATGCATGATTTTTATGTAGGTTGCAGGTACTGGGTATCGACTTCCTTGAATTGCCAGGATGAGCGTACCCTATCATATTATCTCAATGATAAGAGAGGGGAGATAAATTCTCAAGTCCAAATCCCAACCCTTTAAGCCATTTGTCCTAATTAGAAAATTAGGACAAGTATCTGAGTTGAGTACCCTTTGAATGCATCAAATGATGTAATTCGTGATATTAGCCCTTGGTTTGATTTTGTATGTATTTTGGCTATGATGGGTTTTTCATATTTTTATCTTATGAGTCTTTGATGTATTTTCTATTAATTAAGCCTAATTAAAAGATTTAATTAATGGTTTAATTTAATGGAAAATTAATATGATATTTTAATATTTATTTTATTTAATTAATTGAGAAATTAATTAAATAAAATAATTAAATTTGAAGATAAAAGTTATAAGTTTAAATTTGGAATCTGACATTATTTATTTTAATAATAATATATTTGGAGTTCATTTTTAAATAAATGACTAAATAATAATATTATTAAAGCTAATAAATATTTTAGCAATTAAGTTTTTGAAAATGAAATTTAAAAGTGAAAAATATATTAAATTTCATGTGCTTAAAATATAAATATATTAAGATTGAAAAGTGGAATTATTAAAGTTAGTGCATGAGATTTAATAAATAAATAAATTAAATTGGAAAAAGTAAATTAAATATTATATTAATATTTGCTCACATAGGAGTTTGCAAATTCTTGAGAGTTGTCATGTAGACAACACAGGAGTTTGCACTCTAAGAATGCACTAGTTGTCTACACTTAGAAGTTAGCATTTTATTTGAGCACATGGTGTCTACAACCTTAAGACTTATCTAGAAGGTTGGAGAACACTCATGCTTGGTTGTCATGCTTATCTTCTAGTTGTTTCTAGAGACACTCTAGATGCATCTTAGAGGTCTTTAAATATAGGCTCTCCTAGTGTGTTTGGAAAAGCTGAATGGAAGCTACAAGCTACAAGCTTAAAATGGAAGCTTCAAAGCTTACATGCATTGGAGAAGTTCATATATTTTCTACATGCTTCTATGCTTCTTCTAGCACTTATATTCACTTGGAGGATTCAGTTGGCTTGGATCTTGGAGGAGTTGCGAATGATGGAGAAGGAAGGGATTTTCTATGGACTTCTGAGGCATGACGGATTAGCATCAGTGTCCAGGTGCACTCATGATATTCGCATATTCTCTTTGCACTATTTCTCTTCCTGTCTTCATCATGTCTATTATATGTGTCTGAATACTCTTTGTGATTGAATCTACAATTAAATTGGAATTTAGATATTTTATTGGTTGAGAAGAAAACAATAGAAAACCTTAGATCCAAATTAAGGAAAAATTAGATCTGAATCGGGTTTGGCTTTGAAATTAAAGTTGTGAATTTAGGCTGACAAGGTTTTGAATTTGAAAATGGAAAGAGGCTTGAAATGGAAATTCTAGATTGAAATTTAGAGTTAGATCTATTAGATGGATTAATGGACATATTTAGAGAACAATTATTTTATAAAGAAGATTCTTAACTGATAGAATTGAGATGCCCTTTTTGGACTATATGTCCTCTTTGTAAATATATGAATCTGTATACAGATATATACATATATATACATATATATACATATACATATACATATACATATACATATATGTATATTTATTGTTATAACATTGTGTGCTTAATAGTACTTATGTATATATATATATATATATATATATATATATATATATATATGCATATACATATATATACATATATTTAAAAACATCTTTGTTAAATCCGAATCGCAGTCAAAAAATGTTATTATATGAACCGAATCACATATTAGCAAAACATTTTAATAAATGTTTTTAAAACAATATATATATGTGTGTGTATGGGAGGGCGAGGGTACTTCCCACCCCACCCTTTTATTACTCATGCCGGCAGTGGTCTTTGGCATAGTCATACCTACGACTATGATCACAGGGCCGACTGCAGCCACAACCAACCACATAGCTCAGTACGTATGACAGAGACGCATACACTTGTTTCTTTTAATATGATATGAATTGGATTTGATTTTGTATGTTAATTATATTTGTTAGTATTATATGTTATTGATGTTGCAATAGATTGATAATAATATTTGTAATAATTGTTATGTAATAAGTGTATATGAGAAATATGTTAGCAAGTAATACTAATCTATTAAAAAATAAAAGCATTAACTAGCATAAAAACCATAACATATATGAGAGACAAAGTGAAACCCTCAAATGAGAATATGAGCCATGGAATGGCTTTCCTAATGAGGATGGTCACTTGATTTAGGGATGAGTCTATTTGATAGGATTTGGGATGTATGCTCAAGCTTCAAACTAGTTTCAATGGAGATTTTTGGGATTTTTGGTGTGGATGCATGCAAAAGTATGGATTTGGCTTCAAAATGGCATTATAACTTTACTTGATGGATTGTGATGAAATGGCTTGGGAGGGGATTCAATTTATAGGCTAAAGGCTTGAGGGATGGAGGGCTAAGATGGAAGGAAAGATGAAAGCTTAAGGAGGCTAGGATGCACTCAAAGGGGAGCACATGGATTGTGCTTGTTTAGCACCAATCAGGGAGTGACACACGTCATAGGGTGAGTGGATGGAGGAAAGGGGATGGATGAGTCAACAAAGGAGGCTCAAGGGATAATATCTTCATAAAGACCCTTCATTATGGCTTGTAAGAGCAATGAATGGGCTTGTAAGAGTCTTTATGGCCTTTGTAAGAGCATTCATGGCTTGGTGGTTGGGATATTTTGAGGGGAGTTGAGATTGTTGACTTTCCTTGGCTTAGGAAAGTCTTAAGCTTAGTTAGGGAATGTGACAACATTAGGGGGTGGATTAGGCTTGGGTTTAGGATTAGATTAGGCTTGTTAGAGATTTGCAAGTGGATGGCATTCATGAGGGTGGGTGAATTAGTGGCTAAGCTTGGTTAGTATGGGTGGATGGGGTGGATTAGGCTAAAAAGAGGGTTTAGGGATAACTTAGGGGCTATTAGATTTGAGGGTTTTATTTATCAAATAGATTTATTTGATAAATGGGGATTTTGAAATTAGATAGAAGAATAGGATTTAATTGATAAATAATAGGTTATTTGATTTATCAATTAGGACTATAGATGATTAATTAAATTAATCAACTAGGGGATGGAAAAGGATTAATTAAATAGGAATTTAATTAATGATGCCTTTAGAGATAACTAAATAGGATTACCAAAGCGGTGTAATCAAATTTAGTTTTCTACAATAAGTATTTTATATATATATATATATTCAAACTAAATAAATTTTAGAATAAATAATATGGTTTTAAATTAACCAAATTACTTAATTAGCATTTACGTTAATTAAGGTTAATTATTAGAATATATATTATTATTCAAAGTTTTGAATTATGCAACTATTGTTCATTAGGATTGCACATTGGCTTATTGGGAATCAATAAATTAGTGGAGATCGAGTTTAGTGGGAAAGAACTCATAATGTGTTAAGAAAATTATGAAGTTATAAATATGAAGATTTAGGTTATTTGAACACTTACCTTAGTTGATTTTAGAAAATGGAGTCTAATGGTTGACTTTTAGTATTGTTTTTATTAAATAATTGTGAGATGATAATTTATATCATGTTGATTTAAATTTAGAGACTCTAAATGATATTGGATTAAGGTTGAATTATTATGTTAATGGTTAAATAAATAACCTATTGATATACCTTAATGGTGTTAAGAGTTATCCAAATATTAACTAATGAAGTTTATGTAAAGAGTCTCTAGATCGATTAATAATAGTTTTGATGAGTTTATTATTTATTAATGTTTGTTGGGTTGAACAAACTATTAATAAATAATGGTTTAAATAGTTATCAATTAATTTGATTAGAGCTAATCTAGTGAAGATTATTTTATGAATGAAGTTTTGCAAAAGATATTGATTTTGGATTTGAAGTATAATTGATCAATTGATATTCATTTAGTTGATATTATAACTATGATATTAATAATTAAGTTGTGTGATAGAGTCTTATTTAAAAAGATTAATGATAATACGAATTTATCAAGGGAATATTAGTATTCATTGAAAGAATGACGAATGTGGTCATTATAGATTTATTAATAAGATTCTCAATATAGCTTGTTATTAAATATTAACAAGTTATTATTGAACTATTAATATGATTATTTGTGTACTAAATTATAGTTAACTTTTGACTTACAAAATTATAGTTAGTTATTAGTCAACTTATATTAATTGGAACGTTGCCTTGGATATGTAATTATTAATTAAATTGATTAGAGTTAATTAGATTTAATTAATAATCAAGTTATGTAATAGAGTTTTAATTGATATGCTAATATCAATTCCTCTAGCAAAGTTGTGAAGTATTTACATCGAAGTTGATAAGTTGTACTCTCATGACTTGATTAATAACCTTAGATGTTTTAATGGTGAGACTTAGTAATATTGAATTGGAAACTATTACATGTTAATAGGTCATGGATTGTGTATCTATGTTAATTGGTTGATTTAATTGATCATTTTAATAAAGTTATAATGTTCTTATTCGAAGATTGATAATTGGTTCTTTTATAAATGAATAATGATTCTTTGATTACGTTGAAAGTTGAAGTAACATTAAAGAAGAAGTTATTCAATTAGTAATATGTATCTTAGCAAATAAAGCAAATTATTTAATGAGTAAATAATTATCCTAAAGTTATTCTTAGGATAATGCTTTCGGAGAACAAATGGGTTGACTTGTAAGTCAAATGATGAAACTTAAGACACTTGAAAATATACTTGCAAACAGAAAATTGGAAACCCCTACACATTATTTAGTTATGTGATTTTAGTAAACCAAAACATGTGTTTGCATAGTGTATTCTATATGCTTCTTGTTTTGGGTTTTTGGGTTGACTAGTGTTGACCAGTCCTAGGTTGTTACCAGAGGCTCGAGGGTTATGAGATATGTTGGCATGTTGATCTTATTTGTTCTCGATCTTTATAAGCCCAACCATGGTAATGTGATTGTATGCTCTATGAAATTTTTGCATTTACTGATTGTTATTATTCATCAGTTTTCATGTGTGAAGCTTAGATGTATGTGTATGAGACACTTGAGCTAATCATTTTTGAGTCATCGATCAGTTATCTTTGGATTACTTTGTAGTCGCCATGATGGGACTAAAGTGTTGATTCATTTCTTGATGATGTCATGTTGTGACATGTTTTGACTCAACCATTTTGGAGTCTTCGATCAGTATGATTTTGAGATATTTTGGTTATTGAGAACCAATGGATACTTATGATTATCAGTGATGCCTTCAGTTGCTAATAGAGAACTGTTGTGGTCATGATTTTCTATGGATGTTTTTTCAGATGCTCATGGAGATTTGATGATTCTTATCTTAGGGATTTGATGATTCTTATTATGGATATTTGATGCTTATATTGTGGATATTTGATGATTTTATTATGGATTATCTTTTGTGATTTTGAGATTTATGATTCTATGAGCTTAGGGTAGGTAATCTACTTGTAGTGTTGGGAAGTGGCTTGCAATGGGGACCGGGGCCCTAAGTGGCTACCAGGGTAACTCATTGTAAGTTTTGTTAATAAGTGATAACATTTAGACACTAAATGGAGATTAAATGAACCTAAAATGATAATTGTTTTGATGTTCTCGCCCATGCCTTGGGTGCTTGTACAGGCTAGGATGGGAGTAGTGAGAACGCATGGTTGCGGCCGTGCATTCCCTAGTATGCCTTGTCAGTATGAGAGGATACTAGTGGCCACATGAGATCAGTATGGACCCGTGGAGTTTAGCTAACTACCAGGGTAACTTGTACGTGATAAATGCGATGACACTTTTCCGCTTGCATAGTAGGTTTCCTACATGTCATTGTTGTGCCTCTGGGAATTAGATGTCAATTTTGTGTGTGTTGGAACCTTTGAGATAGTATACTTTTAGGATTCCTGGACTTGTAGAGATTTGTGCTTTGTGAATTGATATCCTATTTGGGACTTGAGATTATCTCCTCAGCACGGTGGGAGTGGACCACTTAGGTTCCACGCGGTTGGGTGATAGTGTTTTATCACTCTTATCATTTGAGATCCATTTGAGACACCGTGGCTAGAGCATTCTTGGTTGGTATTTATCTTCATTATGTTCTTGGATGATTATGATAGATGATATACCTTATGATGGATGTATTTATTGGTATGTTTCTTATATTGATGATTTGCATATGTTAGATGATGGTATCCTATGCTTTACTTTGCATGTTAGTAGGATGTTTTAGGGGTGACATTCCTACTATGTTAATACCGATGATCTCTTTGGTGCTTTGGAATGTTACACATGGAGGGATGGCTAGGATCCATGATGGTCTAATGATGCTATTTACAGTTGTGAAGAACCGTGCACTTAGTTAATTATGTTTGTGATATATGGTTATCTTTTATGATGGATGTTTATATCTTTATGATGATGATGTATCATGTATGATATGTGGTTTCATTTACTTTAATTGCATCATGGATTAATATTGGATGATGATGTACTTTATTTACATGGATGTTTATTCTTTTAAGCTTTTTCATACCTTGTGACATGTACAGTGGATGATCGAGCAATCTGAAATGTAATTACAAAAAGGACACTTGTATATGGTTTATGAACATTGGATGTATCATTGTTATTTCATAAGGATGTGATGTTAAATGAATGGTTAATTTAGATGTGATACAATGTTAAGGGATTTTTTAAAGAATTTAATCTGTTATGTTATGTTATGTTTACTTTCAGTTGGATGTTACTATTGCTTCCACGTATGTTGTGAATGGTTTAACTTTCATGTTTAAAAAAAAAAATTTGTTTGGCAAAATTAGTGAAATTTTAGATTAATTCTTTGGATCCCTTGGCGGGGCATTACATCGAGTCTATCGGCATTAATTTCATATAAAGGCCATAGGAGCATTAGAGGTTGCATGGTTAGGGGACACTACAATTCTAGTCTGGCCTGCTTCCCTAACTCTAGATACTTTGGAACCCTATGAAGTACTACCTCCAAGTTGATGGGACTATGTGCTTCTGAATTTTTTAGTGACTTAGGCAATCTAGCCCATCTACTTCTAACACTAGTCATAGCTCTTTGGAAGGAAAAATAGTGTAAGTTCCCACAATAAGCATAGGCTTTGATTCTTGCAGCAAAGATTCTATCCCTTACTTCCAGATTCTTCTTTCCATAAGTTAATGTGAACCAATCCCTGAGAACTTCATTTGGCTTGCTTCTCTCAGCTCTTAAAGACAAGGGCTCTATCCTTTCCTCATCCCTATAATTATTCAACTACCTTTCATAGTTTTCTTCATTGGACATCTAGGAAATGAGGGCTCTTAAATGTATATCCCCTATATAGAGAAATTAATTCCATTGAATCTCTAAAGGGATAAAAAAATTATGAACATATAATTCACAAAGTAAATTCTACAGCATGGTGGCAGAGTTTGATATAATCCATAAAATTCTTGTGCTAATTTGAACTCTGCATTAATATCCTTAAGAGTTAACATTAGTTGAAACAAAAGAAATTATTCTTTTAAACAAAGAGCATAAACTCTTGGCGGTGGTCTACAAGCAAGTGCCTGATCAGCCAACTTAAGGGTATGATCCATCCATTTCTTTTGACTTGCTAATTGTTACTTTAAATCTATGATTTCTTCACCTTGAGATGCTATGACTTTGTTCATCTTTTGCCTCTCTTCTTCCCATAAGGCCTCAACAAACATATTCTATCCAAACAACTAAAAAAGGATTTTCTATAGTGTAATAGAACCATTGTCTTCTTCATGATTTTTTTCCCTCTTCCTTTATTCCTTCCATAAATGTTCTGCAAAACCAATAATCCATGTTGATTTATGGGGAACTAGGGTTGTGTTTGGATAGTCTTTCTCAAGAATAGTTTCATCTTTACTACCTAAAATATTTGATTGACCTACTAGGGTATCATTTGGATTTTCTTTGATTTCATCCCTACATTCCTCATTAGGATTTTTGGGAATGCTTGTAATTTCAAGATGGGGAGGAAAGTGATCAGAGATAATTTGCATAGGGGATTCCTTACTAGATTTTTTGGAAAAAGTAAAATCTTTAGAAACTTTCTCTCTCATCCCAGGGCTTCTCCTTACAGGGGTTTCTTCTTGTATCATAGCCTTTTGTCTACCTTTCCCTTTAGGTGTCTCTACTGTAGAAATAGTTAATGCAAGACTTTTCTTACTTCTCTTTTGTCTCACAATTGTAGGGCTTGGCTCTTCCTTTTCTTGAATAAAAATTTATTCTTGTAGTATTTGTTTCCTCTTTGCTCTGCTAGAAGTAAGTTTCTCAGTTTATTGAATAGGTAAAGGTACAGTCTCTTGAACAGGTAAAGGTACAATCACATTTTCTTAGGTATTTTTTACTTCAGCCTCTTGGGCATTTTGTTAATAGGTTCATTGGTGGGAACTACATTTCCCTCACTAGGCTGTTCACTAGGGGTAGCTTGGGGTTGTAGAGTTTTGGCTTGTACAAATTCATCCCATGTCATGGGAGACACATCCCTAAGCAACCTTTCTATGAGTAATTCAATTAGGGCATGATGGGTAACAAAATTATCTTTTCCTTTTTGAGTTTCTTCTGTACTAATACAAAGCGTATTGTACAATAAATTTGGAATTTTTACTGAAAGATTATGCCTTATACAACTAAGTAATTTGAAATGATGTGCATGTAAGTATGAGAATCACCCTTTGCATGTAAGGTACCTAATAATATGCATAGCTAATTCATTGTATGGCAGCAATAGTGACATTCTCTTGCAACCTTACCTTATAATGTCCATTTGAGGATTAATCAATCTAGTAAATTGAGCTCTTGTTGAACTCATATCATGTGTGCTAGGATAATGTTCTCCAATTGTAGGCAACCCAGTTACTTTAGCAATGCATTCCTCTATTGCAATCACCATTAAACCCCAAATAGAAGCTTCACCTTCATCAAACGTCCTTGTGAATTTGAAGATTGCCTCCTCATCAAATGTAGTCAAACTCAGGAAATACCCTAACTGTCCACATGTATTAAATATTCTTACAACATCTATATCTGAGAGCAACACAGTATGTTCCACTAGTTCTCTCCTCTGCAATTGTCCACCCATTTTCTTAACACTTTCTCTATCTGCTCTATTTTCCCCCATTTTGAATTCAAGTTTCTTTGTTGTTTTATAGACTCAACTCACATTTCTTTTTTTTAATAGGTAATTAATGTCATAACAAATTTTTATGCACAATAATATGGCTTTAATGAAGGTAAATCATGAATATGTGTGAGATTCATCAAAAAGTGGGGTTAAGATCACATAAAATTTAAACACAAGTCACATCATAGCCTAACAATAAAACCATTCAAAAATAAGGGGTATGACACCTCACTTGTGTACTTATGGCAAATAAATTCTATCAATGAAGGAAATACAAAGATTTGGAAAAATCTTTATGGATAAATAGAAATTTCATTGGATATTAGTGACCTTCCCTGCCCCTTGCTAAATATGGATAAGTGTCCACACTTGTCAGAACTAGTATGGGTAAGGGACTGGCATAATATCGCCATCATATAAAGAATGTAGTATTAAATATAATTAACGAAATCTATGGACTATAAATGAATTATAATTTGAAAATCTTATACTTGTTAAATGATCATCACACATACCAAAAAGGTGACAGAAGTGATATCAGTGACAACATCCATCAACATCTTGTGGGATTTATTAAAAACATGGGAAATTGATGACGTGGAAAGTGGGTGGATGCAAGGTAAAGAAATGAGATGAGGTGGATGGGTGGAAGGTAAAGAGATGAGATGGAATGAGAAAGTGAATGAGAAAGTGAACTTTATGTGGACATAAATTTTTTATTATGAGCATACACAAAGAAATTAATGTTAAAGAGTGGCAGGTAGAAGGTTGACACCTTTGGCTACAGGAAGAGTTACCTTGGTTGTATTTGAATTTGGCCATTAGAACTACTGTAGGAAGTCTTCTTTTGTTTGAGGCCATTTATATAATTTGAGTCTATGACCATTGACTAATAATTTGAAAGGTACTAGATCAATGGTAGTTAATTAAACAGCTCCATTATCAAAGACATGACTAATTTCATATGGTCCTAGCCATCTTGTCTAATTACAAGATGACTAATTACAATAGTAACCATCTTGCTAATCTGTTGGTTATAGCAGGTTTATTCATGAGATATTTAATTGTTGCATGATTAGTTTGAACAAATATGGAATACTAGTTATGTAATTCCAAAATTTGTTCAGGGCCGAAACTCCTGCTAGTAGCTCTTTTTCTATCACTATGTAGTTTAATTCTAGTCCATGAAGGCTCTTGCTAATATAATAGATTGCATTTTCAAGATTTTAGAATTTTTGTGCTAGAACTGCACCTATGGCATAATTAGAGGCATCTGTGTGTGTGTGTGTGTGTGTGTGTGTGTGTGTGTGTGTGTGTGTGTGTGTGTGTGTGTGTGTGTGTGTATAAAAAGGAAAATTCCAATCAGGGCCTTGTAAAACTGGGGCTATATTCAAAAGTTTTTTAAGCTGTAGGAAGGCTTCATCACATTCGGATGTCCAACTAAATTTAGCTTCTTTTGTGAGTAACTTATACAAGGGACTAGCTATTTTGCTAAAATCTCTTATAAAATGTCTATAATATCCAGCATGACTTAGAAAAGATCTTACATCTTTTAATTTTGTAGGTATGGGCAATGTTTGAATTACCTCTATCTTAGCTAGATCCATTTGTATTCTTGCAAATGATATGAAATGACCAAGTACCACACCTTCCTGCATGAGCATAAAACATTTTTCACTATTAAGTGCCAAATTATGTTCTTGACATCTTACCAAAACCTTTTCAAGATTCACCATTGCTTCCTCAAAATTGACTCCAAATGTTGTGAAGTCATTCATGTATATTTCCATACAATCATGTGATATATCAACAAAGATGCTAATAATTTCTCATTGGAATGTTGCAGGAGCATTACATAGACCAAATGGTAAAACAAAGTATGCAAAATTACCCCATGGGCATGTAAATGTGATTTTTTCTTGATCTTCAAGAGCAATATTGATTTGGTTATAACCACTATACCCATCTAGAAAAGAGAAATACTTTTCCCAGCTAGAGTGTCCAGAACTTGGTCTATAAATGGTAAAGGAAAGTGATCCTTTTTGGTGGCCTTGTTTGATTCTCTATAATCTACACAAATTCTCTATTTTCCTCCCTTTTTAGGCACTATGACTAGGGTTGACACCTATCTACTATCAAATATAGGACAAATAAAACCAACATCAAGTATTTTTTGCAATTCAATTATGACTATCTCTCTAAGGCCTAGATTTATCCTTCTCTAGGGTTGACAGAGTGGTAGACAACCTTCATTGATGTATATCCTATGGGTGCATAGTGTAGGACTCAACCCTTTCATATCACTATATTCCCATGCAAAGGCCTTTTCATGCCTTTGAAGCAAGTCTTTTAACCATCCCATCAGTGTGGGTGTTAATTTGGGATTAACATGGTGATTATGACCTTTAGTCAGTTCAATAGTAGTGGTGGACTCTATCATAGAAACTTCAAAGATTGGACTTGCTCCTAATTCACATGATAAGAGTGGATGAAGAATATCAAGTTATTTGAGAAAAGTACAATTCTTTTCAAATTCTTCATATGTGATTAATTCCAACACAAAACTTTCAGATACATCTTTTTCTACCACACAACTATTAGTGAGGATACTCTGAAGTACTGAATCTTCCTCTTGTAGTTTTAGAAAAGATTGTCTATGCAAAATCATGAGTTGTACTATATAATTTAACTCTTATTCTTCATCCCCTAAATCTAGCCAAATAGACGTACTCAAATTTGGTAATGGTTGGGTTGGAGGATATAAATCAAATTTCTTTATTGCTTGGCCATTTGATATGGTCATATTACTTGATCTACAACTTATATTTGCATCGGTTGTGGCTAACCATGGTTGACCTAGGATGATAGGGTAACTAGATAGATTAACTTTGGGGAATAAAATCATGATGCCTACAAGATACTCTAGAGAATCTAAGGTTACAACTATATTTTCTATCATCCCATCAGGGGTGACAGTAGAACTATCTATAAGTTGTAGAATTGTTGGGGCGGCCCTTAGTCCTTCTATTTTCAACTTCTTCATAGTGTCCTTGGTCATGAAATTTATAGTAGCACTAAGATCTATTAAAGAATTTTTAAAAAACTAACCATTTATATTGACATTCACTATTGGAATTCTTGTATCAGCATATTTTAGTGTGATCAATTTACCTAACATGATGTTATCCAATTGTCCCCCAACATGGACTATGGTGGGATCCTTTTTCTTCCTTCCAGGCTTCTTTAGGCAAGAATCTCTAATGGCTTTTCCATAAATTAGAACATCCTTAATGGCTTGAAATAGGGGTATTTGGACATGTATGTTCTTCAACTGATCAACAATATCAAAAGGTTATTCCTCTGCTTGTATAGGTTTGGTTTGTATAAACTTTTCTGGAAAAGGAGGTTCTATTGCTGTTTGAGCATGGGTTGACATGGTAACATTGGTTGGCTCAACTATTTTAGAAACTAATGGTTTTGATTCTATAGGAGGGTCTATTATTTTAGTTATAGGAGGTAGTTTAGGTGTTGGTAAAGTTGTACCAGATCTTAGATGTATATCTACAACACCCAAAGCGTAAGCAGGATATTGCTAACCATCAACACTATACATGGGCTACTATGGTTGTTGGCTATTTGGGTTTGGCCAAGGTTGTGTAGGTAACTATGTCTACTTTTGAGGTCCAAGATTTGTAGGTGGTGGCATTGAAGCAGGTTGTTGAACTAGAGATGGTAATTGTGTAGTACTAGTATTTTGGTTAGGCCATTGTTGAGATCCCCTCCATTGGTTTGTAGACTACCAATTCCCTTGGGGTGGTTTCCATTGGTTCTATTGGTTTTTCTATTAGTTTTGTTGGTTCTTCCATTCATTACTCTATTGGTTAGGCCAGGGTAGTTGGGAATTCTAAGGCCATTGGGACTATTGCAGGTTGTTTTCCCCAGCATTGTTCCAATTAGATTGATATTGTGGAGGACCTTGGGGATTATAGTTTTTCCATTGATTACCATATGAATTTGAATTTTGTAAGGGGTCCTAAGGCATACCTTGACATTGGGCCCATGGTCAGTGTTGAGCAACAAAAAAATATGTTCTCATCATCTCCATCTATCTTGATGTACTTAGTTGGAAGATGTTGGTTCTCCATTCTTGCAACTAGTTTACATTGGCAATCCTTCTTTTGCTTCCAACAATGAGGGTAGTATTCATCTAGTTGTAGCTTAGCTTCTACATACTTCTTCTTTGTAGTCATTGTATCAAGATGTGTAGTGACATCATTGATGATGTCTTGTTTTAAATCTAACAATAGGTTAGATATCTCGAGTTTTGAAATACTTTGACTGATTCCTTTAGTGACTATGGAATGAGGTCCTTGGCCTTTCTTCATGGTTGACCTTGAATAGTTCTAATAGATCTTCTTGAGGTCTTCCTAGGAAGCTTGATATACATCTCCACCAGCTATCAAGTCTAGTGCTTCTAGACAGTTATCATTCACACCTCTTAGAAAGACTAGCTTTTGTGAATCCTCGAACAACACATGCTAAGGGTTCTTTTGGCAAGTATATAAGAAACATGAAATATAGTCTTCTAATGTTTCTTCCTCCTTCTGAGATATCCTGAAGACATCATCTCCTCTTGAACTAGATGCTTTGCAATACTCTTTGTACTTATCCAGAAATAGAGCTTACATTTCATCCCAACTTCCTACTTCTTTGGCTCCTAAGCCCACAAACCATCATAGAGCTAATTCTTTCAATGTTGCTGGAAAAATTCAAGCTTATGGGCATTAGTTTTGTAGTCAAAACTATGACAAATTATGTCAAACTCAAACAAGAAAGTATCAAGATCTTCACTTGCAAGGCCATAGAACTTTAGAAGGGAAACTACAGGTATATTCTTGAGATTATTTATATTTACAAGGCTTGGGAGAGGAAATGGAAAAGTACATTGTGTCATTATTAGAGATATTAGATTATGAGGTTGCTACTAAAAAGGGACATTGGCTAATGGATGATTAACAATTGATGGATTCAGAGTAGTGTTATCAAGAAAACTAGCTAAAACTTCAGTGAAAGGTTGAAGACCACTTTTATCTATTGGTTCGGCTCTTGATGATGATGTTGTGAGAAAAATAGGGCTTGCATCTTCAAAAGGAAACTCAACTTATTCTTCTTCAATTTCTTCATTCAAATTAATAGACTCCCATGGAAGAAATCTACAATATTCCTCTCGTCGTCTTCCTCTTCGATGCATGCAATTAAACATTTCACACTGGTGAAAAAAAAGATTCAAAACTAGAAATTCTAAGAAAAACTTTATCTAAGAACTATGACTCAAAAATGCTCCTAGCTTGACACCATCCCTAGCAACGACACCAAAAATGGTCTGCCTCACAATAGGTGTATCATACTCATGTTTTGGGCCATGCTTAGGAATAATATATTCAAAATAAGGACTATTTTTCCCACTATGAAGTGCATTTAATCTTGTCAACCCAGGGACATATACTTGAAATGGTCGATACAGTATGTGCACTAGGTATCTTAATGAGTCACTAAGCTTATGCTGGAGGAAAGTAAAATACAAGGAAAAGAACTTACACTATTGTTGCATGAAACTAACACACTTAACTCTATGAATATTGGAAATAAAATGAAAGGCTAACAAATATTCCAACTCAGTTCATGCACTATAATTGTTCTCACATATGTTGTAGGAACATTCACAAAGTGCGATGCTACAGGAAGGAGCTTACAACTTCTACTTAAAATAATATGAATTCTTGGAAATAAATCTATAGTAACCTAATCTAATCCACCTTCAAAGTGGGACCCCTTGGTCAGCTTCAACTAAACTACTAACACAAGATAGAAGCCAAAAACTATTTCATTACATTTCAAAAATTCATTACATAACACAGAGAACTATAAAAACACAACTCACTGTAAAAGTTAATAGTATATTCTCATAAACTCTTTCTTCTAACTAAACTAACACACTTGGTTTGATTCCTATATATAGGAGATCAACACTTATTCCCATAACAGAAAAGTAAATAACCTAGTTATAAATCCACCGGAGAGAGAGAAGGAAAATAAAAACTCAAGGTGGGAAGAAGAGATAATGGCGTAAGGTGGGAATAATAAAGTCTAAACATCCACTTGCCATAGGAATAAATGTAGAGAATGCAATAACTCTTGATAGCTCCCCCATACTTGCTGCCATGTCTGTTGGAACCATTACAACTTTCTTCCACTGTGGCTACACCTTAACATTCTTTTCTCCTTGAATGTTGTTGGCACTCATCTTTGAATTCTTCCAATCATCTTTCAGCTTCATTGCTAATAGGTTAGTTATAATACAGAGATAATTGTAAATAAGCATTTTCAAATTAAATTCAAATATGAGAACACACATTTTGATAATTATATGAAATACTACATAATATATATAATACTAGCAAAAGATGGCATACTATCTACCCATAGGTTTGTCATAGGTTTTGGTAAACATAGGTCCCCAAATGTTTTGACAAAAATAAAATAGAGTATCAACAAAGTGTTTTAAAACTATCATGAAATAAAGGTAATATTTGGCCTCATCAAAGAGTATAAAACTAAACAACCTAAAAGTGGCAATATTTTAAAGATCCAATATTGCAATAAGTTTTTCTGGTCAATTACATAACAATATCCATGGAGGGTGATCCTTACAAGTCTATCAGGGCATTCCAAATGGGGAAGGGGCCAAGTGGAATCAAAGTTAGAAGTTGTAGAGTAAAACCAAATTGATATACATGTGCTCAACTAGTTTGATGATTATTTCAAAGGTAAGGTTTCCTATTATGCACAATGGGCATGGCTCTGATTTAATGGTTCTTATTTTATCATTAGTTTTAGTCGATTCTTAGATCAACATGATCATGGAAGTGAGAAGCGAAGTTAGTGGTCTCCCAAGAGTTGTAAATTTTAGAAATAAGGAAATTTTATTTAAAAATGATTACATGGAATTTTCGATAAGGTCAAACACATTCTAATGCATGTTCAAATTACAACACTAACATTAAAACCAAATATATATTTTTAATTTTTTTTCACAATCAATTTATACTAGGTTAACATTAGTAATCAAATTATATTAGGTTAACCTTAGTAAATTAATGATCAATATTTTTGTAAATTATATATATATAATTTTTTTTTCATTATGTTAACATATTATTAAATCTTAATATTTTAATAATTATTTAGAACATTATATCTCTAGACAATTAGAGATCATAGCTCCAATTCATAGGGATCTCATATGCATTAATTGGTGTAAGAAATGAACATTTGATTCATCAATTTTTTATTTGTATATCTAAATTGGCATTCATTAATTTACTTATATTGGTTTTTTCTTTGTCTTAAATAAATTATTATGGTTTAGATGTTATGTATAAAATGAAAGGAAAACATTTTTTATAGTTGAATAGACCACCCATTTATTTTTAGATATTTCCTTCTATATATGGATGTTTTTGTTTGACTTTTTTTGGTTACTCCATTGGGCACAAGCAACCCAAGCTTTCAATTCTTAAATATTTAATCTATACAAATCAACATATAAGGCATGAAGTAGGATATTTGAAGCACAAATGGAGAGTTTTTGTTGCTTAAAATATATACGCAGAGTCTAGAATCAAGGACAAAACTTTATTAACTATTTAATAGTATTGTGCTATTGCTATCAGGATTTCTATGTAGTTTTTGATTCAAACTCATTGTGTTGCACCACTGTGAGCATCCCCTAGATCCAATGAGTGCTAAGTGTTCTAGTGAATTCATGTGTGAATCAATACTCATGATACATGGGTCAATGAGTTTGACTCAAAAAGTACATAGTTAAACCCTGATAACAATATCATAATTTGACTTGATGTAGAAAATATCTCCTACTTATCTTTTTAACAATATGTCAATGAATATTAATAAAACTAAGCACATCATTAAGCAATCGATAAAATATTAACAAAGCAATAATTAGTTTACAGAATAATAAAATTCTTAATATGTCAAGTGAAATGCATACTAAAAAGCCTCAAGGGAATGTTGTGTCATACCCTTAGTAGATTAAAAATGTTTAAATTATGTTGATTATTTATATTAACATTTCTTTTATCTATATAATAAAATATGGTTCAATTGACACATCACAATAAAATAAAATATTAATAATGGCTTATATTTCATTGGCTAAAATATTAGATCCTAAGAATTTGTGTTTTGTTAGCTTTTTATCAATAATTAGATTGTAGATTTTGATTTAATAGATTTAGTTTTTTAATTAAATTTTATGAGCTTAATAATGAAAGTTGATACCATGGTGTTTTAAATCTAACTATTTTTGTTTGATGGTTTCGTAAATCTTGGGACTTATGAGTTTATGCAACTTCCATGGTGACTCAAACTAACATCATGTGCACCATTTGGAAGGCCAAGTATCCCAAATCTACAATTTGAATAGCTCAAAAACACCCACACTCCATGTCTCATATCATGATGGGAACTGTTGCAATAGTTTACAAGAGCTAATAAAATTCATTATAGATGAAAAATGGTGCAAAGAATTGACAAAAGTTGCATAGAATAAAATTTATTGAAAAGACAAGATGCACCTCAATAAAAGAAAAGTTTAATAGGGTATATTACATGGGTAGCAAGGAAGGAAAAATAATAAAGATTTAAAATTTGTCTTTTCAATGTTTTATTGTGTACATAAATTATTATGAACAAACTTTTGTGTCAACACTATAATAACATCATTTCATATATATTATATATTGACTTAACCCTTGCACCCTTCAAAGGTGCAAGTGCTAGTATATTCTTCATATCAATATCTTGTAAATGGGTCTGGCACTGATTGACATGAGAAATACTACAGATATATTTAATACCAAATTTAGGGTGCTTTTTAGGGAATGAGTGTGTCCTTCTTGTTAATAAAACTTATTTTGTAGAATTGATTTCATCCTTAACATTTCACACTTTTTGAAAAAAGAAGAACAAGATTTTTTATTACAACATGAATCTATGCTTAATTCCTGACATTAATATCTCACAAAGCCTTTCAAATATTAGCCAAGATGAATACAATTGACAGGATCTCTATCACATGATTGGTCTTTAGTTGACATCCAAATTAACAATTATTATCATTTTCATCACATTAAATCGTTCTATATTAAATATGTTTTCTATTGTCCCTTCAATTTCTTAGTGATAGTAAATCAAGGCAAGCAGAAGATGGATTTAATCACCTATCTATAACCAAATAAATTATCCACACAAAGATTTAATTCCAACTATTTCTTTATTTGTGGCATAAAAAAATCATATCTAATGATGTTGCATATATCTATCATAGATCTCTTGGAAGATTCATTCTTATCATTATTGAATTGTTTAATGCTGCATAGTCTAGGCATATTTGATACTACAAATGGTTTATTAGTTAGGTTGTTTCTATGCCAACCCATTCTCTTGACAGAAGTTCATTGAGATATTTGTTAGGTAATTGTTCTCTTACATTTGAAGTCTTTCTCTAATACCATGTTGAGTAACATGGATTGGTTTCTACAAATATAATTATATCGTCATTGTTATAGATATTTTCCAAATGCAAAATCCAATCTCTTATAAATATAAGAGTACAAGACATGTCTCTATGATTAATCATTATTAGTTAATATATTTTAACAATATAAATCATAATGTAACACATATATTATATAATATATATATGTATAATATATTATATTTAATATAATACATATGTGTGTGTGTGTGTGTGTGTGTGTGTGTGTGTGTGTGTGTGTGTATGTATCTTAAGACTAAATCAATCTGACTATAGCTATAATCTTAACATTTTTCAATTTATGAGGATTTTCTAATTTTCAAAAATCATAATTCCTCACAAGATTATTTTTTCAGATTTTATAAGATTTAATTCAATTAAAATTTTAATTAAATTAGAAAGATGAAATTTAATTTAATTTAATAAATAGAGGAATAAATTAGTTAATGTAAATAATCAATAAGCATTATTTAAGTTATGGGTATTTAGAATTTGAGTTTAATTAATTGATAATAACAAATTAATTAAAGTTTTATGAATTAAATAAGTTCAATTATTTAATTAATATTAGGGAAGGTTAAATATACAAAAATTTGATTATAAAGTAATAAAAATAATTAATTAACGATTTAAGAGCCCTTAATGAATAGAAGAATAATTAGTGCATTAAATGTAAGCTTGCATGTCTATCCATTTTTTAGTGTCTACAATATGCAATAACAATTATGTGTCTATTAATTTTAATGTCCCCCGTTCTTTTAGTTTTACTCTCCTAGTATTTGGTTGGAGTATTCATAGATTGGCATTACACAATTCTGAGACCATATGCAAGATAAATCACATACAAGTCAAAATGTTTTTAGAGTGTATCTCGAATTCTATATCACCATGACATTTTTTTGTCGAATGGATGCATCAACATTGTGCCTTGGGATTGGTTTGTAAATCTAAGATCATAGTCTCACTTTCTAACTAGTCTTGCATCCCTCATTGTCAACTCTATCATTGCTAAGGTCATAGCTAAGATTTCCCATTCAAAAGGGATGGTACTAATCGAGAGTAGTGAAGCTCAAGTATGAGCTTTAAAATGCATGATTAAAGTTTTTCAAAAAAATGGGATTGCACATATACCTTAGTGGATATTAACTGTAACTATCTAACTTTTCTCTTTAGGAGTTTCAATGCACATATCTATAGAAAGGTTGCACAACATTCAAATGTGCATTATTTAGATCTTGTGCAGCATGTGATTCATCCAATATCTATATCTAGTAACTATATCATAGAATTAGATGATATGTGAATCACCATAGACAAGATGCAATGATATATTTTTGTAAGGTGATAATAATCAAAATCATATACACAGTGAGGAAGACACTATAAATGATGATTTTGGTGATCTGATGAGAAAGTTCTAAACCCTAACCTTAATTTCTCTATATTAAGAGGCACTGAGTCAAAGGCTTACAAAATTGTGATATTGCAAGGATAGATATTTTCAATTTCTAATTATGTGAGATAGCTTCAAATTAACTCAGGAAAGATGTTGTTTCAAATATTTAATATTATTTTCAAGAGAAAGTGTGTCATGAAAGGCCAATATGAATGAAAATTGATTTATTTCCTCTTATCTAGGTCTAAAAGGGAAAATTATTTACAAACATTATTATGAAAATACAATGGTATATATGCAAGATGCCTTCAAAATGATTTGAAGCCCATTTTTATGTTTGATGATGAAATAAGTTTAATAGAAATATTTTTGAAATTTTTAATTAAATATTTTTTATAAATTCCATTCTAATGTTTCCTTTCCAAGAAAATATCTTTTCCTTCGTCAGGGAGACTATGTTGAGGGTCTCTCGAAGATGCGAAATTTATATTTTCACAAAGTAAGCACTTTGGCTATTTCAAAAACACGAAAAAGTAAGTATGACATAATTAATACAATTATTGTGACATTTTTACTTTATCTTATCTTTATATTTGGGAATGGTATCATATTTAAACATTATTGAATATTTTTAAAGGGAAGAATTTAGGATTTTTTTTCATATTCTTTCTTGTCCTCAAAATATGATATAATATTATAAAAGGAAGCACTATACATCATTCTTAGCAATAATAATTTGAGGCTATTAACTATTTTCCTAAATATTAATATAATTCTATTTATTTATAAAATCCTTCTTATAAATCCTAATATGTTCAATTTTAGTGCAAAGATATTGGAAAACTATGAAACCATTTCAAATTTGGACATCAAAGAATTCACTAATGAAGATATTGGGGAATAAAGAAAAAGAAGATTAGAAGATGATTATTATTGATTAACTATTCTTCAAAACCAAAGGACATGATCTTTCATTCAAATTAGTAATGAATTCTTGGATTAATTAGTAATCCTTGCATTGTAATAACTAAAGTGTTTATTTTCATATTAGTTATTTAGGAAATGATGTGATGATTTGAAGCTTTTACACATCCTTTAAATTTCTATAAAGGATAACAAGATCATTCGCAATATATAGTTACATAGCGACAAAATATTTACTATCAAACACCAGATGGATTTTTATAGCAGTACGATTAGAAAATACAACTTGAACACAACTCAATTGTACTTCTTTTTTTGAATCAATAAAAGATGTTTTTTGTGCCTCAATTTGGTTAGTTGGTTTTTCAATATTTGCATTCTATATTGTCCTCTTGGACCTAGAACTACTATTAGATAGAAAAAAAATCATGAATACTCTTGATTATCATATATTTTCAAAGTACATTATGGTATTTGTCTAATTGGTCTTCTTTAGTTAGGGTTTTGTTCATTTTAGACTTGAGTTTCACGTAGTAAGTTCTTTGTCCAATAGTTGATGGTGTGGCCAACCATCTCCATAGGAGTGTGATGATAAGTACGTGCAAGGTTGACTCTATTTACCCAAATTAGATAAAGGGACTGGTCTATTGATTCATTTGAATTATACAATTTCATGTTGGTGTGGTTCTTTACCTTAATCATTTTCATATCATTCATACATTCTCATTCATATTTACAATCATTCAAAAAATGTTTTCCCTTATAGTATCAATTTTTTCCTTGAGAATACACTTGTCCACTCAAAAGTATCTTTATAAAAATATGTAGTAGTGATTTTCTCCCCACTATAAGGATTGAGATAGAAGGTATACCCACCTAAGTTTG
This sequence comes from Cupressus sempervirens, assembly GCA_028749045.1. Taxonomy (NCBI): domain Eukaryota; kingdom Viridiplantae; phylum Streptophyta; class Pinopsida; order Cupressales; family Cupressaceae; genus Cupressus; species Cupressus sempervirens. Next base: position 479,489,086 of record CM053783.1, on the reverse strand, counting down.
TAGAAGCTAAAGTGTGGAGATAGATTGTAAAGTCTTTAGCCTCTAAATTTGACCAAAATTGTGTTGATTTCCTAGGATCAAGTAGAAAAGGCTAGTAGGAATTCAACCAAAAATTTTGAGAACCAACACATGGTGGGAGTGGTAGCCTAACTAGGTAACCATATAGTCAAGAGGTAGTGACTTCTTACCATTTGGGTCCCCCTCAATTAGAAAATGTTAGATGATCGTTGATGCAGTCATACTATTATAATTCTTATTCCTATCTTGGAGACTTCTATTTTGTTGATGTATATATGTTATCATGTATTTTTTATTTTTTTGTACTTTTATCTATTCTCACAGACCCCACAACATGTGCATCATATGTTATTGATTAGATGCATTTCATTGTATTAGTTGTAGTTGCATATGAGATAATATATCTGTTATTTTTTTTATGATTAGGAACATTGTACTCAAGACTTAAACTAATTATTTTAAACTTCTAAAACTTGACTCAACATAAAGGAACCCTTGAGGAATGGATTCTGCATTTTATTTGTATATGTGTTATTCATGTGTATGAGTGTATTATTTTTGCATTGTTACTTTGATGTTGATTAAACTTTTTTTTCAAAATAGTTTAATAAACATTAAAACCATGTTACCTTATTTTTATTAGGGTCCCAAGTGGGACATTACATATTGAGTGTAACCCAAGTAATGGATAAAGGTTATAGATTTGAATTTAACAAGGGTCTTGCAAAATATTTGACAAGACACATACAATTTTAGCTACAAAAGAACAATGTAGAGGTAACCTTTTCGACCTCAATTTCTCTAAAAATAAATGTTTGGTAGCTAAGAATGATAATAATTGGTTGTGGAATAGAAGGTTATGTCATATAAACTTTGAAAGAAATGTTAAGGTAGGAAGGAAAAACTGTGTAAGGGGCGTACCTCTTATTACCAAACTAGATAATGTTATGTGTAAGGATTGTCAACTAGGAAAGTTAACAAGCCCTAGTTTCTCTAGTAGGTCATTTACTTCTAAAAAAACTTTAGATATATTCCATACTAACTTGTGTGATCCCATGAGGATGAAGAGTGTATCTAGTGACAGAAAATTTATGATGTTTTCTTTTTTCCAGAATGATTTGGACTATCTATTTAGAGGAAAAGTAAGAGGCCTTCCACATGTTCAAAACCTATAAGGCAAAGGTGGATAGGGAGATTGGTGGAGCATTGAAATGTTTAAGATCAGACCAGGGAGGTTAGTGTTAGAAATTAAAGTCCACCAAGATAACTAAGAGTTGGAGGGGGGAGATGAATAAGTTATATTCCTTAAAAAATTATAATAAATTTATCAAATTTGAAACATGTAATAAAAATATGCAACAACCACACAAAGATAAACATGTACAATAACACTAGATTTGTTAACAAGGGAAAACCATGGTGACAATAAGGCCCAGAAGATGATGTACTAATATAGAAGTTCCTTGTGAAATGAAAGAATCTATTTAGGTCCAATGAAAATACATTTAGTATATATGATTCCACATTAGGATATTTTGAATCCATATCAAGATATTCCAACCTTGTTAGGAGTTGATAGTAAGTCAGTTAAACCTGCTATCCAAATTGCTTCAATATTGTCTTCACTAAACAATCTTTAGTATAATAAATTTCCATGTACATGAAATGAATAAATATTAAATCCTTTTCTAACATAGTTCTTTTGAATCTCATAATACATCCTCAAAATCAATCTTTGTTATGATCTTAATCAAATTCACATTCAAGCTTGCATAAATAATAAATATCCACACTAGATCTCATTGATGATTACAACCAAGGAAACAAAACTTTCTTAACACCAAGTCCTAAAACAAGTATCGACTCATCCTTGAGGCTTTCTCAATTTAAAATGAATAGCATAGGACCCTACTAAGATATTACATTAAAAATAACACTTCCTATAATGATATTAACAATAGTTAGCCTCCTAGGAACAACTCACTAAATAGACATCACAAATCTTCATAGAATGAACATTTTATTCTACCATGTTAACCATAACATCCCAAACATGTCTTCTACCATAATCCAAGTCCACTAAATTCTCTTTAGCCTCACCAATAAGATACAACACAATTACCAATACTTACTTTCTAATTGCAATTGGAGAGAAGTTTTAATTTAATAACTATGTACACCTTGAATAGGGTATAAGTAAAGAAGGGAACCAAAAATACTCCCTATGAATTGTGGTTTGGTCACTCACCATATATGAGTAACATCAAGTTATTGAAAAGAAAATGTTACATCAAAAGAGATAAATACCAAGGATATTTTGAACCTAAAAGTGATGAAGGTATCTATATGGGATACTCCACCAAAATCAAATCATACTAGTGTCTAAACCTCCATACACTTATGATTATGGAATTTGATAATATGAGGGTACATGAGTTCTATGAGAAGAATGAAAAATAAATCAAGAAAGAAATGGAAGAATGCAAATAGTTTTAATATATTCTAATAAATGATACATTAGAGTGACTACCAGTGGAAGTAGAAGTTGTATCAGCTTAGGTAAAAGTTTCTTAGCTTGAAGAAAAAAGAGTAGAAGAACCTAAAGGGGGATCAATGCTAGAAAAATGTGTAAGAAGACACCACTTAGCCAATTGAATCACTTGAGATAAAGATAATGGAGTGATGAATAGTAGAAAGGAGAGAGATATCACATGTCTCCTCTCACACATGGAGCCAAAATCTACAAGGGAAGCTCTAAAGGATGATGATTGGAGAAAGGTCATGGAGAAAGAGATTGATCAAATAATAAAGAATGATATATGGACCTTGGTGACTTGACCAGGAAAAAAAAATGTTAATAGAGAAAGATGTTTGGAGGAAGATTTTAAAGCCTTTTAGTGTACTCATCATGGTCAACAAGATTGTCATCATCATCGGGATATGATGAAGTGGGAGAAAGGGTGAGATGAACAAAATAATCATAATAGAATTATGACAATATGATACAATGATGGGTTGGATAGAGATGATGGATAAAGATGGATGAACACTAAATCTCACATTAGGACAAATAGTAAGCTTAGGATTGGATTTGGATTAAGCTCAAAAAAGGAAGAAGGACTAACTTTAAAGAAGATGAAAATGGGATAGGGAATGACCAAGAAAACTTTGCTAGCCTAGGATATGGAGAGAAAAGGAGGACTTGATGGAAGACTATAATTACGATGCTAGAATAACATGACATAGGATGAAAACAAGAATGTGACTATGATGATTATATTTTGGAAGCTTGGATGAATCTATAATAAGGTAGTGACTATGCTAAGTATCCCCCAATTTGAATTTGAGAAAATATTTTTGGAGTAAGCAAACAAGCAATCCCTCAAAGGAAAAATAGCTTTAAGGGGGATGAATAATGGATCTCTTTTTGGAAAAAGGACATCATTAACCAACTTTCCAAGATGTGTATGCTCAACAAATGTTTTTCACAAGGTCATCTCATAAAGAATAAACTTCAAAAACACATGCACATGTCTGTGCATGCACTCACACACACACACACACACACACACACACACACACACACACACACACACACACACACACACACACACACACACACACTCTTACACTTAATCTTAAGGTCAATATGGTTTCAATAGAAGGCTCAAAGGGTGGATAGTAATTTGGATCATAGTAAGATCAAGATTCAAAGATGGATTCAAAACTCAAAGGATAGATGTGTGGAGAGATTTTGACATTTTGAGGTTATGGTTGATGATGTTTAATATTCTCAAAATGGAATGATAACTTTACCTCAAAAAATAGATGATTTGTGAATGGTAGAGGGTTCAATTTACCAATCAAAGGTTAGGGAAATGGATGGCAAACATGCAAAATGGAGAGATTGCAAGGGAGGGTTAGGATGTGAGCATAAGGAAACACAGATTATTTCTTCTTACAAGAAATAGCCTTGTGACACTTGTCATAAGGGGACTGAGTGTGAGGGGATTATGGTTTTGTAGAGCATATCACCATTTTGGGGAATGTGAGAGGATAGATGAATTATCAGAGGAATGAGCATATAAGATTTATGTAAGGGATGTGTAAGAACATTTAAGATTGACATTAATTCCATTGGTTGGGGATGTGATAGATGTGACATGAGAGTGGACTTAGGTTTGGGTTAGGATTTTTTAATCCATGTTTAAAGTTGTGCACATGATTAGGGGTGATTAGGCTTAGATTAGTGGGTGATTAGGATGGAAAGTGGGTATGTTAAAAAAATGAATGGATGGGTTAATTAAGCAGGTTTAATTAGCTAATGAAATGTGTTAGTATGGGTGAATGGGTTAGATTAGGCTGAACCGCTAGGTTAAGGATGGGTTAAGGGTTAGTTAAGGTTTGAGGGTTTTTATTAATTGAAATAATTAAACCAAAAGGAGAATTTGGAATTAAATAAAATAGGTTTACGTAATAATTCAATTTAATAGAAGAATAGGGATTTAATTGTAAATTAGACTATTGGTTGTCATTTGATTATTAATTGGACTATAGTCAATTATTCAAATTAATTATTGAGGGGATAAAATAAATCAATATATTAAATACTTAATTAATAATACCTTAGGAGATGACTAAATAACATTACTTAATTTTGTAATTAGAATTAGGTGTCTAAAACTAAGGGTTAAATAATGTGATAGCTCTGCATCAAAATTCAAATTCAATTGTAACTATATCAAGCATTGGGAGACATATTTTGTATTCTTATGTAAAAAAAGGTAAATGTATGTAAAATTCAAAGTGTGTATATCCATTTTTCTTTATATGAGGATTATGTCAACAAATGATTGAGAAATCATATGCTTAAATATGTATGTATAAATGCACAAGTATAAAATTTATTTGTGTGTATATACAATCTGAAGTATCATAATTGTAAGAAGGAAAAGAGAGATTGGTGCTCCTTGCAGTTGGAGCTACAAAAAAATTCTAAAAGAGTTGGTTCTAAATAAAGTTATAGGTTTGACATCAATTTTCTCCCTACAATGAAACCAATTTAGTTTTGAGGGTTTCTCTCTTAGCAGAAATGATGTGTTGCAACATTCTTTATGAGTCTTTCCTTTAGATGCTATGATATCTTTTATTTAAACGATCTATATGTTTCTTTAAAGATTTATTTAAACATGTTCAAATGAATGTATTATTTGATTTATGTGTAATCTATTTCAAACAATCAGTTTTCTATTGAAATAAAAAGTTTTTGTATAATATGTTTTCTATATAAAAGAAACTAATTTTAGAGCACCCCAAAACCTTAAATTTTGTCTTGAAAACTACATTGAAAAGAAAAAGTCCTTTAGTAAATATTTTTCCCCTCTAAAATAAATCTAAAATGCTAACTACCTATTTGGACTAATCACATTCTATGTTTACATTTCCTATTCATTTTCTACATCTCATTCAATTACTTTTTTTAAACATACATTATTGTAAAAATTCTAAAAATATTTGCTCCTATCATTAATAGTGCTTTTGAATTTTTTGTAAAGAAGAAAAGGTGTGCATAATTGCTTCCTATTCCAATTTTTTGCTCGAACAATTATGAAAATTACAACTTATTTATTACAAGTATTTCAAGAGATAAATAAGAGCATAAATGAAATAACAATAAATACATGACAAAGATTTATTGCAAGGAAACCCTTATGGGAAGAAAAACCCATAGAATAAGAATTGCATAGTGCATTGTCAAATCAATGGAGATTACAACACACTTGTAATGCAAGTTCTTACAAGAGCATCACCTCAACTCAATCCAGGAGGAACTTCACAAGAACCCTTCTAGCACCTGATATTGAGAACAAGAATCATTTCTTAAACTCCTACCCAAACCCTTCTTTATAGTTTTTTCACAACTTGAAACCCCTTGTGGTTTTACAATACCGTGTACAAAAATTCCTTGACATGTGTTGCATATGCATGGCTTGTGTTTCCCAAGCTAGGCATGAACCAAGTTAAAAGATAGTCACTCACATCCAAAATATTATCCCCTAATTTCAACCCTTATAGTTGTCATATATACTCTCAAAATAGTCCATCGACATTATACAGTGGGCATGGAATATCTTGACAACTCATTTTGTCTTTTCCAAGGCAGGTGACATGTACAAAACTTCCCAACTACTTTCAGAACTATGTAGAATATTGCAAGATTGAGATGCATTTTTATCAACACTTTTAACTTTGATATTTTCAATTATTTTTCTAACTAGTCTCTTGTAATTGAAAAAATATATCTATGTTTTAGTTAATATGTGAAATTTAATAAATATTGTTGCTGCTATTTTAATGCCCAACATTAAATTGTTGCTAACATACAATTTTTCTATCTATCCACTATTAAAATTGAATACATTTAATAAGTTTACATCTCACTAATTTCATTTTCTCTAGAAGAAAAATTGATTGTGGAGTTTTAACAATTTTACAAAATTAGTATATTTGCTAGCATGTTTGTTTTCAATGATTTTTTATTTAGATCTTATTTCTTTAGCTTAAGAATTCATTGTCAATAGAGATTAAATTCTTCAACTAAATAAACTTAATTAACTATTTATTCATCCATTTTTTTATTTATATTGAAGATAATTAAGCTAGCAAGCTTTGTGCTCAATAATAACATTTATTGCTTATAAGACTCTTCCTAGATAATTATCCTTTTTCAATGATTTTCTAACATAGTAATGATCATCATTTCTAAAATAACATTAAAAAATTATGTAGAAAAAGTGGCAAGATACTATCTATCCATATCCAAATCTCAAATTGATAAATATATTAACTACAAAATTAAGTTAATTTAGGAGAAAATCTATATAAACTCAATACAATCTTACCAAATTCACACATTTTCAATGCTACCTTTTACATGATTTATTTAGCATTTTGACGAAAATGTTTGTTAGACCTTTTTACTAGAAAAGGTTATTTTGATGAAAATATTTTTACACGGTAAAGATATAGAAAATATCATTACATCTTTCTCAGATTTTGAAAATGTATGAGTTTTCATATTAAATAATTATTAGATTTTTAAAATACAAGCTTTCATATTAAATAATTATTATATTTGGAATGGATTTTGAAAATTCAAGCATTTCACACAAAATAATTGTTAGATTTTGAAACTTTTTAGAATCACAAGAGTTTCTTTCAAGCATAAATTAATTGTTGAATATTGAAATATTCAAAATAAAGAAAATATCATTACACATTTCATATAAAAATTGTTAAATCCTAATTTTTTTTACTAGTAAGAACAACTAAGAGTATATATGTATAGGCAAGGTTGGTTCAACTTTTTGGTTGAATCTCATGGCCAACTCCAATCCAACAACCCAACTACCTCTCTCTTACTATAGTTGTGAAGAAAAATTTAAATCAAAGAATCTACTTCACCAACAATCTAGCTTTTCTACATCCACACACATGCTATTAAGGTATGCATTGAAGAGACCTTAAAAGATTCTTAAAATTGGAAAATAATAAATTGTAGGAAAAGAAAAGTCTTAAATGCCATGAATTTTTTTCTAATGATGTTATCTTTCTTTTGGTCTAGAAGAATAACTTTTGAGAGAGAATAAGTTATAGGGGAAAAAAACTTTATGTGTCATTAAGGATATTTTTGGGCCGACTTATCTTTACTTTAATATATTTAAAATAATAAGTTTTAAAAAATTAATATATTATTTTACTAGGATGGTTGGATTTTTCATTCAAGAGAAGAAATCTAGGTCATTCTTTTTGGTTGGATTTATTATCTTTTTCTATGATTTTCTAATAATCATTTCTAAAATAGTAGGAGTAAACTATCCAAATTCAAATGCCAATGTTGAAAAATGTATAAACTACTTCAAATTAAGTTAATTTATATTTTGACTAGAAAATCTATATAAACTTAATACAATCCTATGAAACACATACGTTTTCTTTTAATTTTGTATTGAGTTTCTCATATATTCATTTTTCTTGCATTTTGATTGTTTTTCTTGTATTGTTTTGTTTTGATGGTAAATTAATAGCATCTTATACTCTATCATGCTTAGTTAGGATATGTTACCATATTTACCTTATTTAAAAGGGAGAGGAGGAAGTTTATCTTCATTCTATTGCAATGAAGCTAGGAACATTGAATTCAACAATCAATGATGGAGACACAACCAAGGACTGAAATGAACACATAGGAAAAGGGAAATATTATTATCAATGAAAAATGCCCTATGGGCCTACAACAGTATGATTCTAGAGATAGAAATCCTCCACATAGTACCTTCTCTCTAACTCCACTAAGAGCTACCTTTACAATGCTAAAAATGTTCTTAAATAAGCCCCAAATGGTTTAGGGTTAGGAATACATTCTAGAATATGCCAGTTGCCATCCACCACCAAAATAGGAGGTTCCAAAAATCACGTTAGAATTCGGTGTAAAATTAGAAGAATCCAGAAATAGTAGTCCAACTTCCAAGAGGCATAACTTTTGAATTGTAACTCTAATTGACGAACTGTTTACATTTCTGAAAAGCTCTTGAAGCACTCTATAGCCCTATGGAACAACTTTGCTCATTCCCCATTTTTTGGCCCTATACAAGGCCATTTATTGCCCCATATCTAACTTTGAAGCTCTCTTAGGAGGTCTCCAGGAAAATTAAAACTACAATAACTTTCTTACCATAAAGCCTTTTGACCATATTCTTTTTCTGGAGTGTTTTAAATTACAAGTACAATCATCCCTCCAAATTATACCCTCTAACTCATCATAATTTTGGATCAATTAGAAAATAACTCATTTTCTACATTTACACGTATCCCAAGGTGCTTAAAAAACTAATAAAACTCTAACCCAAAAAACTAATAGTGGAATTGTGAGAGTTGGAACCTTTATTTGACCCAAATGGGTATCCAAAAAAGAAAACACATTAAAAAAAAACTCTCTCTAAGAATATTTTTGGGTGATACAGGATTGCCCTTACACCATTGGATGCTCCTGTACCAATAAAAAAGAGAGAAGCAATGTGCATTTTATGGTATCAACTAGACTAATGCGAAACTTATTCCTCAATTTTTCAAAGTCAATTTTCATGTTCCCCTAAACACTAGATTGCTTACGATAATTTTAAATAATTTTAAACATTTTTTTCAAGTTTTGTTAGTTTTTGATTTGGAAAATAGGTTTTACAAGGATCCTGAAACCCAAAGTTTTATAGCATTAAACAACTTAAAGCATAAAAGTCAGAAAAAACAAAAACAACCTCAAAAGGCCAGAAACAAAAAGGCCCAAAGCTAGGGAAACAAAGGCCAACAACAGAGCCTGGTGGGCAGACTAGTGTCCCTTCTTCTCCATTGCCTATAGGATTTTTGCAGCATCACTTTCCTTCTGGATGGCCTCTTCCTCTTGGGTTGCGGGGGGGAAATGCATCTGGTCCCCCTGGCTTTCCTGGATTCTAGTATCTTTCTAAGGATCCTCCCAACTAGTTTCGTGCTCTGTACTCTACTCCACGTTCCCCACAAGACTGACATTGGTCAAATAGTCCCCTAGATTAACAATGTTTTCATTCAAGGTATGGAGGGTATCCACAATCAAGTTTTGTTAGTTAACATTTTTCATATATGCAAATAAATTTTGAAAAAAAAAGCTTAGTTTTTTGTATAATCTTGAGAGTTTCTTAACCAATTCTGGATAAAATAGTTTTTTAACAGTAAAGCCTTTGCATAAAGACCATTCAATGGCATACATGTGTTTTATTTGATAATAAGGGTTTTTGTAGAATTTGAGAAAAATGACACTCAAGTATAAAGATGTGAAGATTTCTTGATTAATATAAACAATTATAAATTTTTTGACAATTAATGATACTTATATTTCTTGTTTGACTAACATTAAATATGTATATTGTAGTTTTTTCCAATTTATCTTTTATTGGCTCACAAAGAATTCTTCTATATAATAAAATTTAAAAAGTATATTTATTATAAATTTTTGAATATTTTCTTTGTTATGTTTCATTTTTAGATAAGGTTTTCAATTATAGAGAAAAAATTAAAAATTAAATATCTAACTTAATCCTTTGTTGAGATAGTCACTCTAACCAGTAATGGCATACCCACTATTGACCATTTTGCCCCCCATTTAGCCCATCATTGATAACAGATCTGAGAGATCTTCAATGGGTTGGATTCTTTGATGGGGGTTAACATGCTTTTTTGGTTGGGTTAACATCTCGTGTTAACTCGATCTCTTCATGAGCTAAGTTGGCTTGGTTTCTTCATTGGCCGAGCTAGTTCAATTTGTTCATTGATAAAGTTTTCTTGTTTTCCTTCATGTGCCAAGTTGTGGGTTAACACACATTTTTGCTAGGGTTAACATTTTGAGTTAATCATTTTTTCCATTTCAGAGAATGGCTTTGCTACTCTTTTTGAAATTGCTATTGCCTCTTCAACTAAAAATTCAAGAAATGTGTTGACCAATAGTTGCATGCCACATGATAGATCCTTCTTGTGTTGGGCTACTTTTAATTAGATGGTGGTTGTATTTTCACATCATTGCTTAGGCCTCTTGTGAAGATACGATGGGCATTAGATTTTGGGGCATCTTTGGATATTATGAGTGCATCTTATTCATCTGTTGGAGAATGAAGAAGATATGCATCTATAGTTGTTTTTTATTCATTTGTTGAGGAGATTTTTGTAGCACCTAGACTGTTTATTTCAAAATGAAGATCTACGTCAATAGTTCACACATTTCTTGGGCAAATCAATTTGATTCCATGTAGGTCAACTCTATAAATTTTGTAGTAGGTTAACATTGCATGTTATCCCATCCCACATTTTTTTTTTATAATAGTGCAAATTTATTTATTACGGCCATGACATGTTATGAGGATTTTTCTTCAATGTTGAACAACATTCTTTGGCCTTGTTTGCACAACATCTATTCATCTCCATGCCTCATTAATGATTGTAATGATTAAATCTCATGGGATCTGATTTCTTATAGCTGGGTGCATTTTTTTGCTTTTCCTATCACTTCACTATAGCAAGTTGATTTCAAGATTAGATTTTACTTTGTTATTCATTTATTTCTCTTTACAACTTACTCCACCTTGGGTTGGGGTTTGGACTCTATAGTTTACATTTGAGTTATGTCTGATCTATAAAGGCAAGTTGTACACACTTTTTCTGGGTTCTTCTCTACTCTTATTTGCCTATTATTAATAAATATTTCTTCTCTTACCTATTCTCACCATTCTTCTATCTAGTGCATATATTTTCCTTGTAGTGAATATTTCCTTTCTATTTTCTCAGGTCTATGTGTCATGTTAAGTTTGTTAGCAGTTGTTGTATAGTGAAATTCATTCCTCTTAGCACTTCAACCAGTTCTAAAACTACATGTGATTTCTTAGAAGGTAGAATATTTTGTTGATGTGTAGTGCATCTACAAGTAGAGTTACAACCATTCTATCTTAGTGTATCACTTGCTTTCATTTCAGCATTTTAATTTTTGTACTCTCTCTCCCTTTTCCTCTCAAACAATAGTTTAGGTACATCCTTGATAGTGAGGAAGTCAACATTCTCTGGAGATTTAGCCTCAAAGTGCAAGTCCTACACTTGGAGGTTTTTTCCATGTTACAAAAGGTTTCTTGAGAAATAGTTCCACATGCAATGGTGGAGACTTTTGTGTCAATGGTTTTTGGCATGCTCGGTGGGACAAGAAGATTTAGGTTCATAAGTCCCCTAGTTAGCTAGTTGAGATCCATTCACTGAGAAATTGGGTATTTTTCTCAGTGACATCAACCTTTGGAGACATTCTATCAAACATCATGGCCAATTTAGTGCACATCTACTAGTTTGAAACAAAAATAGTGCTATTATGTAAAGATAATTCTTGATTTTTTATAATTTTCAAGTTTTCTATTAAATTGAAACTTTTTATGAGGCTCTAACCATGGACCCATTTCATAGAAATAGCTACTATTCTCACCCATGTCACGAAAATACTTTTCCTCAGTCCTCATATTGCCACTTCAATCTTAGCCCCAAGTTGTTTATAGGAAATTTGCTCAAAATTATTACTACCCTCCTACACCAACATCTCCATATTAAAAACTTGAAGATATGATGTTGGAGTTCAAAAGGAAAATTGACTACAAGATCCAGGAGGGGAGTATGAGAATGGACCAAAAGTTATGTGAATGAGATGAGCTATTGTTGGCCTCTCATAGGCAAATTGATGAGATTAAAATGTAGTGAGAGATAGAGAGATAGTAGGAGGAGATGGCATACTAGGTCTATCTCTAGAAACAAGAAGAAGAGAGGGAGAAATAGAGACACATTGAGGAGAGACTTGCTATGTAGGCTATGATAACAAGAGAGGAGGAAATGAGGCTCCAATTAGCTCATTTTCAAACCAAGGAAGTAGAGGTACCCCCTTCTCTGAGATTTGTCATTCCTAGCTTCAAGAAGCCCCCTCCATTACAAGAGTCTACTAGTACAACTTCTCCACTCCCTATGTGAGAAAATTGGCTCAGTCATGAGCCTCCCAAACCTATCATCATTTCACTCTTTAAGGGTGGACCAGTTGTATAACATCATAGATAATCCTAAATTTAGGACTGTACCAACTAATCATACTGAGGATGATGATGACTTCATTAAAGGTTACTCCATAACTAAGAAGAAAGGTAGGCTTGTTGGTTACAAGAATAAAAAGAATTCTAGAGATCATAATCATCTCCCTAGTAGCCCTCTTAACCATCTTTCCCCATAAAGTAAATTTCTTAGAATATTAGAGGTCCTCAGTTTCCTGATAGGAAGTTTTTTATTAAAATATTCTTGAATTTTTATAATAATATTAATTTTTTGATGCTTTAAGAACTTAAATCTATGGAATTTTCTCTTGACACTACTCTTGACTATATTTGGAGAGATGCAATCAAAATTTGCACTAATGATCCTAAAGGAAAGGGTGGAGTTTTTCTTCTCATTAACCCTAAATGAGTGAGCTATATTAAGGATAGGGACATCTCCCCATGTAATAAAGTGGATTGGGCTCTTCTTTTGGTGTAATAAAGGATTTCCCTCTGGGATTGGTTGATACCCTCCCCAATATATCTTAGGTTATAGCTACAGATCTTAACATGATTGAAAATCAAGATGATCAGGCCAAGGGTATCCCTTTTAAGTGGAGAATCCATGAGACATCACATTGAGATAAATTTAAGTAATAAATGTAGCTATTCAACCCCCTCGATGACATCAAATCTAAAACTTCTCCCCTTTAGTATAACTGGTGTAACTTTTAACAAGGACCTAGCCAAATCTATTTTAAATTAGATAGGTTCTATGTTAATAAAGATTATTTTTCCTTTTCCCCTAACCATCTAGGGAATTTTGTGGTTGTCCTACCTATGACTTTATCCAACCATTACCCTATCATAGCTATCATTAACACCATGGACTCCATCTTCAACAATAATCCTTGCAATAAGAAAATTATCCTCAATTCCTCCCTACTAGAAGATCAAGAAGTCCTAATTGCCATAAAAATAGTTAGACTTTTTAGCATGTAAAATCAACTCCATTCCCACACTATAAGACAAAATATGAATATTTCCTGATGGCAGAAGGTATTTGATACCTTTGGCCAAAAAAAGGCCAAGGATTACAAGTATGAGAGAAATATTCTCATTGAATGTATTTACTCTTTGGAATTGGAAACTCAATCACAACCTTCCTCCTCTACCTTGGTTGAGAAAGTTTCTTAGGATACAGAAACCCTTATGAAACATTAACATATTAAAGTTAGGGGTACCTTTATTAGAGCCCAAAATCATTGGCTCCATTATGAAGACAAAGGCTCCAATTTTTTCTTCAACCTTCTCAAACATAAATTGAATAGATAGAGAATTGACATAATCATAGTGGAGGACAAGAAAATCTTGAATATCAATGATATCAAAGATGCCTTTAAAGTATTTTATAAGACTTTTTTAACTTTAGAAGATAATGAGTCTTTGACAGATATTAGAAATAAATGTAAACCTTCATCCCTAACAGGATCTTTGAGAGTGAATATCTCTTGCTCCAAACCAAAGTCTCAAGAAATTTATGGTGCCATTAAAGCTGTCAAGGAAAATAAAGTTTGAGGCCTAATGGGCTCATTGTTGAATTATATAAAACTAATATTGAGTGGGTCACTAAAGACCTATATTATTTATACTCGAAAGCTTTTAACAGTGGTACCCTTTGGGAGTCCATTAATATGGGCATTGTGAAACTTATCCCAAAAGATAGGGATAAAGCCGTCATCAAAAAATGGTGGGGCCAATTACTTTCCTCAATGTCTCCTATAAAATATTAGCCAAAATCTTTGCCTCTTGCATTGGAAAAGGCCTTTCCAATTTCACTTGTACTGCCCAAACTGGGTTCATTAAGGGAAAATATATCTTGGAAAACCTTGTTACTAGTTGGGAATCTATAGAATGGTCCAAATCCTCTAATCATGACTTTTTCCATGTTCCTTTTTTAGTTTGATAAAGCCTATGATAGGGTGGAGTGAGACTTCATCCTCATGATGCTTAAAGCCTTTTGCTTCCCTAGCAAATTTTGTAGGTATGTCTAAGTCCTCCTTAAAGAGGCTACTACCCTTATTGAGGATAATAGGACCTTTTCTCATCCTATCCCACTTACTAGATCCATCATATAAGACTTCACTCTCATCTGTGCTCTATTTTTTATTGCTTTAGATGCTTTATTCTACCTCCTTAGAGATGATACCTTATATACTAGAGTGTTAGAAATATAATATGAGTAACTAAGAGGGGAGGGGTGAATCAATAACCTCAAAAATAATTCCAAATCCCTTAGATGTCAATAAAAACTTCCTTTTAACTTATAGCTTAGTTAGAGCTAGATATTTACTATAAATTAGTTAATAAAGCAATCTTAAGATAATGATGTGTATTAATCATTAGTAACTTAGTTGTAGAAAGATAAAGAAATAAGAAAATAATATGAACATATAAGAGACCAAGATTTAATGTGGAAACCTAATTTGGGAAATCCATCAATGCAAATAGTTTTAACTTTTCACTCTTTTGAAGTGAGCCCTATTAGGAGCCAATCTTGTTAAAGGTTACAAAACACACTGTTAGGTGTGACCCTATTAAAGGATTTGAGTCACCCTGTTAGGAGTGGCCTTGTTAGAGGTCTTTAGAGAATTTCAATCTAGAAATGCCACCTTATTAGAGGATTTACAAAAAGGTGATTTTTAAAAGTCAACTCTATTAAGAGATTTCTTGACTACTACAACTATTAGAAAGTAATAATGATTGGCCTAATTAATGAAGAAACTAAATTAGATTCTAATCACTACTCTATCTCATCCTCTAGATCCTCTCTAATCAAAATATTCTTTGCAGCTCCTTGGATGTTCTTCCCTTAATTGTAAATCCTTCTTTATTAGCATCTTATCTTCCCTCAAACACTTTTGTCTTCATGTTTCAATCAACATCTTGACCTTTTATATATATGAAACCCAATGTCAAGTTCGCTTGAATAAAATTTCAAATAAAAATTTAACATCCTATAAGTTGGATTGTATAAACCAATTATTAAATAAAACTATTCTATAGTAGGGCAATAAAAACTGAAAGTTGGGTCACTCAGTTACCACTGAGTTCCTTGGTAATTGACCTTACTCAATTTACACTAAACTCCTTTGGTAACTAACTTGAATTAGTTCACTTAGGAACCCCTTTGGTAACCAACCTAGATTGGTCTATACTTGATCACTAAACTTGGATTCTTTTGAACTTCTACTCAGTTGATACTAGAATCTTCTGAACTCGGTTCCAACTAGCAGTGCTTGGTTAGAGTATTAAATTTGTGTAACATCAATGACAATATATAATTGTATAATTTTTATCAAAAATCTCCCTCTTTTCCATTAATGGCAACACAACATGTAACTTTTGGAGGAAATATCAATAAACATCCTTAGTTTCATTCTAATTCTCCATCCATAAGAACACTCTCTTCCATCTTATCTTCAAACCCCATTAGATCATTTTTTCCCTCTTGTAGACTACTAGCTCTAATTCTTCATTGATTACATCAATTTTTCCCTCAATGAATATATGACATGGTTCTCTCCTTAATTATATCAAAGTTTCCCTCAATGAGTATATGACATGATTCTCTCCTTCTTTGACATCAAATGCCAAGGACTTGACATAAAGATTTTACAATGTACCTAATGTACTACTTCATATGCAATGAGCTCTAAATTATTTGCATCAACAAGATAGATCTTCAATGTGGTTAGGTTGATGCATCACTAATCTGTACTTTAGTGAGCATCAGATAGGGGAATGACCCCAGCTTTCTTCTTAGATATAAAAATGCATCCTTAGGTAATGGTTTGGAAAATATGTCAGAAACCTACTCCTTTATGTTCAAATATTCTAGTTGGAATTATTTATCTTGAACTAATTCTCTTATAAATTGATGCTTAATTGTAATGTGTTTACTCTTGGTGTGCTCTTGGTGTGCATCACTCAATTCTTGGATATATTGATTGCACTTGTCTTATCATAGTATATAACCACTAGATCCTTGATTTCTTCCTTCATTCCTAATAACAATTACTTGATCTAAATTATGTTGGAAAAATTAACTATCGAAATAACATACTCAGCTTCTACTATAGATTGAGAGATGCAATTCTTCTTTTTTGCTTGTTCAAGATACTAACCTCTTTCCAGGAAAGAATTCTCCTTCACTAGTGCTCTTCCTATCATCAATGCTTCCAACCCAATCAGCATTAGTAAAGGATTTCAACTCAAATTTTCCTCCTTTCTTGTACCATAAACCATAGTCTTGAGTACCTTTTAGATATCTCATAACTATTTTGATTGACATCATAAGATTTTCTCTTAGATTTTTAGAAAATATTGCAACTATACCAATTAGTAATGCAATATCAGGCCTTGTGCGAACAACACAATGAAGTTTCCCAATCACAGATCTATAGGTGGTTTGATTTACCTCTTTTGAATCATCATTCTTGGATAGATTATGTATAGTAGACATAGGTGTTCCAATTGGTTTGGAATCTTCCATTGCAAAGGTCTTCAATATCTCCTTGATATATTTTGACTGAGTAATGTAAATGCCATCCTTCATTTGATGAACTTGTAAACTGTCAAATAATTTTATTTCTCCAAACAATGGCATTTCAAAATCTTTCCTCATTTCTTTAGAGAATGACTTTCATAAGTCATCATGACCCATAAATAGAATATCATCCACCAATATTTTTGCTAATAATATCTTATTTTGGTGGTCCCTCTTTAATATATAGACTATTGTTATCATTGGTTCTCTAAAAACCAATATTTACCAAGTATCCATGTAGTCTCACATATCATTCTTTAGGAGCTTGATTTAGACAATTTAAATCTTCATGTAACTTATAGACCATGTCTCTTTTCTTTGGATCAATGAAACCTTCAGGCTAATAAATGTAAACTTCCTCTTCTAGAATTCCATTCAAGAAAACTGATTTTACATCCATTTGATACACTTTGAATCTTTTAAATGAAGCACATGCAAGCAGTGTTCTAACTCCTTCAAGTCTAGCAACAAGAGAAAATGTTTCTCCGTATCCTATATCTTCTTCTTGAGCATATCCTTTGCACACTAGCCTTGCCTTGATTCTTGATACTTTTCTATTATCATTCAAATTTTTTTTGAATACCCACTTTGTACCAATTATGATTTTTTCCTTGAGTCTAGGAACAAGAGTCCAAATATTGTTCCTTTCAATTTTCTCAATCTCTTCATTCATTTTCATGATCCAACTTTCATTATTTAATGCATATTTACAGTTCTAGGTTCAAATTCAGCAAGAAATCATGTACCTTTGAATTTATTCCTTGTCATTATACCTCCTATCTGATCTCTAATTATATTCTTAGGTGTATGATGCCTTCTAACATATCTAGCAAGTATAGGTATCTTACTTCTAGATTCTGGACTTGATTGACTTGGTTCACCATGCTCAAAGGTTCTTTGAATCTCTAAGCCTTGTTCTATTCTTGTTGACTAAGACTTAGTTCCAATAGACTATGAGTTGAGTTCCTCTATCTAAGACATGGTTTGAACTACCTCCAGCTTAGGTTGCACTGGTTGCAACTTGACACTCTAGAATTGGGTGACTTGAGTGGATAAATTTGTTGAACCTTGGGTAAAGTATTAGGGTAAAAGTATATAAATTTTATGTAATCTTCAGGTTTCTTGCTTCTTTTATCATTCTTTTTGACAAACTGATCAATTTTCACATTTAGACTTTCTATAACCTTGTGAGTGGCAAGATTCAAGAATTTATATGTTCTTCTTTTGTTGAAGTACCCTAGGAAAATGCCTTCATCACTTTTCACATCAAACTTTCCTTTCCTTGTCTCTTTCAAGATATAACTTTTACTTCCAAATACTTTGAAATAATAGACATTAGGTTTATAGACATACCATAACTCATAAGGTGTTTTTTATGTACCTTTCTTTAGTTGAACTTTGTTCAAGGTATGAATTGTTGTGTTGATTGCTTCCTTCTAGTATTTGGTTGCAACATTCTTCTCTATCATCAGTATTCTTGTACAATCTATGTCATTTTGCTGAGGTGTACCAGGTGAAAATATTTATCTTTTGATTCCTCTTTCATTGTAGAATTTATTTAATTCATTAGAGATGAACTCTTCTCCTTTATTTGATCTTAGGCATTTTAACTTCTTACTTGTTTCTTTCTCAACTCTAGTTAGACACCACTTGAATTTTTGAAAAGCTTTAGATTTATCCTTTAAGTACATTACTATCATAATCCTAGAATAATCATTGACAAACACAATGGAATATTTTTCTCCACTATAGTTTTCAATACCTATTGGTCCACAAAGATTTGTATGAACTAGTTCTAAGATTTATTCAATATTGAAATCCTTACTTTTAAAGCTAGTTTTACCCATCTTTCCAATCTAACATTGCTTGCATATGGTCATTTAAGGTTTCTTTAGATTTGGAATACCTCTTTCTCTTCTATTTTATCTTATATTAACCATATTATCAAATTTTATATGACACATCCTTTTATGCCATAACTAACATTCCTCTACTTGTGCCAAAAAGCATGAACCTTCAATAAGATCTAGATATAATAGATTACCTTTTGTCTAACACCATCTAGAAGCCCAACCTTCCCATTCATGAATTCTACCTTGAATCTAATGTTTTTTATTTGTGCCACACTTAGAATATTATGTCTTAGTCCTTCAATCCAATAAACATTATCACATTTGAATCCATTAGTCAATGCAATGTGACCCTTCCCCTTCACATAACATGGTTCATTGTTTTCAAATTTGACACTTCCACCACCATAGTGCTCCTAGTGTTCAAACTTCATTTTATCACCAATCATGTGATGAGAGAAGCCACTATCTATTATCCAAGTTTCATTCTCACTAACATGAGAAATAAGTGTCATGTTTTCATTGTTATAATCATTTGATTCATCTTTAATAGCTATATACACATTTCATCTTCACCATCTCTGTCAAGATCTTTAGCACTATAACAAGATTTCTTACCTTTGTCTTTATAGTCTTTATAGCTCTTGAAACCTTTTTTGTCTTTAACCTTGTTGGGTGTTTTTTCATCTTTCCTTTCCTTGTTTGGACACTTTGTAGCAATGTGACCAACTTCTTCATAAGAAAAAAAAATCAATGGAATTTTGCCTTTATATTTACCTTTTCCTTTTGGTAACCTTCTTGTAAGTAGGGATTCAATGGCTTCAAGGTCATCATCAAACTATTCTTCATATTCACTATCAAAGTGTTTGAATTTTGAGTTTACTCCCTTTCTATGAAGGGTTAGTTTGGCTTTGAATGCTAATTCTATGTTGCAAGATCCAAGAACATAGTTATTAAAGTTATCTAACTCAAAAGCTGTCAACTTTCCTACTAGTGCATCTAAAGTTATATCATTTTTTGGGATCACATCTCATCTCTTGACTAACTAAAACTATAATTGCATAAATAGGAAGAAGATTTCTTAATACCTAGTTGACCATAGTTTTATCTTCTATTTTTCCTTCAAAAGCTCTTCTTGCACTCACACTTGATTTGATTCTCTCATTGTATTTTGAAATTTTTTCGTCTTCTCTCATATTCATTTGATCAAATTGGCATCTGAGATTTTCTTCTTTGGCTCTTTTCACATGATCATCTCCTCCATAGATCTTTTGCATCTTGTTCCACATTCCATGAGTGGTAAGAGAATCTTTGATCTCATCAAATTTAGAATAATTGAGAGAAAAAGAAATGTCAATCATCATTGTGTTGTGACTCTTTTTATCAACCATCTAATCCATAGTCAAAGGACTAGGAGATTCCACATACTAGTTTTCTAGAAATTGTAGGTATGTATCTCTAATGGTTTCTAGATGCAGCTTCATGAGTTCTTGGCATGCTTGGAAGTTGTCTCTATTCAAATTAGGAATCTCTCTTTTATAAGACATCTTGATCTTTAGCTTAGGTCCTTGAAACCCTTTCTGCAAGCACCAGTTGCTCTAATACCAATTGTTGAAAATAAAAGAGGAGTAATTAAGAGGGGAGGGGTAGATCAATTACCACTTAAATAATTCCTTTTAACTTACAGCTCGATTAGAACTAGATATTCACTATAACTTAGTTAACAAAGCAATCTTAAGAGGATGTGTATTAATCTTTAGTAACTTGGTTGCAAAAAGATAAAGCATTAAGAAAATAACATGAATACATGAGACACCAAGATTTAACATGGAAACCCAATTTGGGAAAACAAACAATATAGCTAGTTATAAATTTCTACTACTTTGAAGTGAGCCCTATTAAAATCCAACCCTATTAAAGGTTACAAAATACACCATTAGGTGTGAACTTGTTAAAGGATTTGAATCACACTAGTAGGAGTTACCTTATTAGAGGTCTTTAGAAAATTTCAATCTAGAAATTCCACCTTATTATAGGATTTACAAATATGACTATTAAATCAACTTTGTTAAGAGATTTCTTCATTGCTACAATTTTTAGAAGGTAACAATGATTGAACTGATTGATGAAGCAACTAAATTGTAGATTAATATCACCACTCTGGCTTATCCTCTAGATTCTCTTTGATCAAAATATTCTTTACATCTCCTTGGATGCCTTTCCCTAAAAAAAATATGCTTCTTTATTCATATCTTATCTTCTTTCACACACTTTTTCCTTTATGTTTCAATCCACATCTTGAACTTTCATATATATGAAACCCAATGCCAAGTCATCTTGAATACCCTTTAAAATAAACATTTAACATCAATTAATTTGGCTTGCATAAACCAAATATTAAATAAAACTATTTTGTTGTAGGTTGACTGAAATGAAAGTTGGGTCACTTGGTTACCATTGAGTTCCTCGGTAATTGAGTTGACTTGGTGTACACTAAACTCTTTTGGTAATTAACTTGACTCAATTTACTCAAGAATCCCTTCGGGTAAACAACCTAGCCCAGTTTGCACTCAATCACTAAACTTGGCTTCTTCTGAACTTTTGCTTGGTTGATATTGGAGTCTTTTGAACTTAGTTCCAACTAATAGTGCTTGGTTAGAGTATAACATTTGTGTAACATCAATAACAATATACAACTAAATAATTTTTATCAAATACTAGAGTTCATGGTATCAAGCTACCATATGATTCTAAATTACTCAATATTTAGTTTTCTGATGACACTTAACTATTCTTGGAGTTCTCTAGACACAACATTTGTTTCCTAAATGAAAACTTGACATCTTCATTAGAGCTTTGGGTGCTTGTATCTCCAAATTAAAATCCATCTTTCTTAGGTGGTAAGAGGAACCTTTGTACGATATTCAACAATTTGGTTACTCATGGGGAGGACCTAATAAGATAGATACATTGGTATATCATTCTTTGCTTCTCCCTCTCTTAAGGATATGTGGCTTTTGGTCAAAGAGAAGATTGATAAAAAGCTCAATAAATGGAATAATAGAGTGTTTTCCCTTGTTGGTAGGTCTCAAGTTTATCAAAATATCTTCTCCTCCTATAGTATATACTACTCCTCTTCCTATGTGTTTAGCAATTATTCGATATTTGAAATCCAAAAATTCATCAAGCATTTCCTTTGGTCTAATGGAAAAGGTAAATAGAAGGCTCACATGGTCAAATGGAGGTGGTGGCACATTGACAAGAAATTTTGAGGTTTGGGTCTTAAGAATATTAGAATGCAAGGAATCTTCCTTGTTTCCATATGGATTTTTCATGGTCTGGAAGGACAAAAACCTTGGAAGATTCTTGTCAAGAACAACATCCAAAATGGTGTCCCTAAGTCTACTAAATCTTGGAAAGCCCTTCCATTCTATGATCTAGTTGTTGCTTGTTTTTCTATTTTTATCCAAGGAACTTGAATGTTTAAGTCCATATGGAAAGCCTAAGAGCATGTGCACAATTTATTAGACAATTCTAGCATAGATTATAGTTACACCCTGCATGGGGAAAGATCAACAAGGTGGAACCTATATCATAATAAAAAGCCCCCTTCATTAACCTAAGGTTGTTCCACTAGGTATTGGTATAATAAGGCCATTGAGTGTATTATGGACATCTTGGAGCATAATAATCTTATTAGTTGGGAGACTCTTAGTGATGATTATGGCCTTCTTGAATCGCACAAGAAAACCTACAACATGATTAAAAATGCTTGTGTTTCCCTTAATCTTCCTAGAATCATTTATGTTGACTCTCACAGATTCCTTTCATTCCATTGGAAATATGGATCCCTTCTTTCTAAAGTCAAAGTGAAGGATATTTTTCTTGACTCTATCTTTGCCAAAGAAGTTTGGTTGATGTTTGAAATATCTTTTACTAAGATTTTTTGTGCTCTTGATATATTAATGGTTACACTCATCAAAACTATATTTGGTCCCAAATTGTGATGGTAGGCCATCATAATCATGACATCCACCCATTGCCCAAATGATAATACCACAGATTGGCTCCTATCAGACGAGCGGTGGACTTTTTCTATTACAAAGTGTAGAAGTGCCTATTAATTTGATCTTTCATAAATAGATTCATATTATATATTATCTTTAATATGGTTTCAATGTTATTTAAGGACCTAAATACCATTTGGATTTCATTCAAATTATTTTGTAAGGCTATACAAGCCATTAAAAGCATAGTAACTTACAAGGTCTTGAAAAATGTCAAGTGTGATAAAACCACTCAAATGTATCAAAATAGATTGAAAATAGCTTAATTAGAGTATTAAATTCATCTCTATAATATTTTAAGGGTTTATGGAAAGTATGAAGTCATTTATATAATAATTGTAAAAGTTGTTCAAAAGTTGACAAAATTGTAATGACAACTTTTACAACTTGGTGACAACTTTTTAAAAGTTAGTTTAAAGATATTACTTAGTATTTGTAGGTTGTTTGGAGATTTTAATGTGATTAAAAATAATACTTATTTGGTCTCCAAAACATGAAATGGTAAGTTGGAGAAGTTGGAAGAAGGATTTTGAATGGAAGCAAACTTCTTTTGATGTTGTATATTTCAGTTTCTTGGTTAGTTTTTCCTCCAATGTCTTTGATATTTTGGTTGATGCAAACTAATTTTGAATAACATAGACCTGATACTTATATTTTTAGAAAGTTATATGAGTTATCTTTTATTTGGTTTTTATTTTGATAATTTTCATTATGTTTGGAAGAAGTTATGCCCGTTTTGGTGAAGATGATCAGATTTTTCCATAATATGAACAATTTTGAGGAAATTGCAATAACTTCTATTTCCTTGATTGGATTTGGCTAAAAATTGGGGAAAACATTATAAATTCACTATGATTTAATTTTTAAAAAGGAATTGGTTGAATTATTTCATTTGTGGAAGTCATAAGTGATTAATTAAGGGTTTTAAATTCTATCCTCATTGAGAAATTATTCTTAAAAGTTGTAACATTCTTTCATTCATTTGAATGCTTGGAAAATATCATAAATGTGAATCCCTACCTAAGTATTGAGTGGAATAATATATTTTAAGGTTTTTGTTGATTCTTTGTACCCATTCCTTGGCACTTTATTTGTAATCTAAGCCTAATTAGGCCTACTAGGTTTGTGAAAAAAGTAAGGTTAAGGAGTGTTAGAGTAGAATTGGTTCCATAAGTTTGAAATTTTGTGGAAGGTCCATAAAACACAATTATTTTGTGCTCTCTACATCAAGTGGTATCAAAGCCCAAAAGTTCTAGACAAAATTAATTTTGTGGTTGTGTGTTTTCTTTTATAGGGTTAAGAGAGAGAACCTGGATACCAAGAGATGAGGCCAAAAAAGAGAGGAGAAAGACCTAAGGAGAGGTATCAAAGACAAGATGAAGAAAGGTAAAAGTGACTTTCTTGAAAATGGGTTTATTTATGAAATTTATGCATGATAATTTTTAGGGTATGGATTCAAAAAATAAGAAGATGGAAGAAAAAAAGAAAAGACAAGAGAAGATGGAAAGATTGGAAAAAGAAGCAAAGCAAAATACAAATAAGTTGGAGGCACTTCTTAAAATCCTAGAGAAATGAATTGAAAATGGTAAAGGATATGAAGAATTTAATTTTTTAAAGGTTCAAGAAGTTGGAAAGTATGTGGAAAAAGAGAATAAATTTAAGGAAGAATAAAGAGAAACAAGGATAGAATAAACAAAAGAGGAAGCATTGATTGAATCTAATAAGAAAGTTGAACCAATTAAAGACTCTAGGAAGATGGACATTGTTGAAAATGATTATGTTGAAATATTTTCATAGATAAAAGATTATAATAAAAAATAATTAGATATTGAATAGGTTTATGATGAGAATTATGGTACAAGGGAAGAGTTTCCAAGAAGATTTGAGAAGAAATATACAAATTTTGTGATTGATTTTGATATTCATCAATTAATTTTTTCCAACAATTTTTTTGTTATGCTCATTTCAATGCAAGTGATGAAGAAATCAGATTGGAGAGGACATAAATTTGTTCTCAACAGATTCATATTCTCAAGAAAATGGATTGAAAGACCAAAAGTGAAGATGAAGAGATCTTTGAAACCCCATTTCCAAGACGACTTGGAAAATTTTCAAAGTTGGGGAGTATGGTGTAGGAGCACCTATTAATTTGATTTCTTATGGATAAATTCATATTATACGTTGTATTTAATATGGTTTCAATTTTATTTAAGGACCTAAATACCATTTTGAGTTCATTCAAATGATTTTGTAAGGCTATAAAAAGCCATTATAAGCATAATGACTTGCAAGGTCGTGAAAAATGTCAAGTGTGATAAAACCACTCAAATGTATCAAAATAGACTGGAAATAGATTAGCTAGAGTCTTAAATTGATCTCTATAATATTTTAAGGGTTTATGGAAAGTTTGATGTTATTTAGATAATAATTGTAAAAGTTGTTCAAAAGTTGTCGAAATTGTAATGACAACTTTTACAACTTGGTGACAACTTTTTAAAATTTTGTTTAAAGATGTTAATGGGTAGTTGTAGGTTGGTTGGAGAGTTTAATGTGATTAAAAATAATATATATTTGGTGTCAAAAATATGAAATGGTAATTTGGAGAAGTTGGAGGAAGGATTTGGAATGGAAGAAAACTTATTTTGATGTTGTATATTTCAATTTTCTAGTTAGTTTTTCCTATAATTTCTTTGATATTTTGGTTGATGCAAACTCATTTTGAATTATACAAACCTGATACTTATATTTTCATAATTTTATACGAGTTATATTTTATTTAGATTTTTTTTGGATGATTTTCATTAAGTTTGGAAGAAGTTATGACCATTTTGGTGAAGACTGGTCAGATTCTATCATAATATGAACAACTTTGGGGAAATTTCAATAAATTTTCTTTCCTTGCCTGGATTTGGCTAAAAATTAAAAAAAATGTTAGTAATTTATTGTTCTTTAATTTCAAAAAATAATTTTGTTGAATTATTTGATTTGTGAAAGTTTTAAATGATTGATTAAAGGTTGTAAATGTTGCCCTCATTAAGAAATTATTCTTAAAATTTGCAACATTCTTGCATTCATTTGAATGCTTGGAAAAGATTATAAATGTGAATCCATACCTAAGTATTGATTGAAACAATATATTTGATGTTTTTTATTGATTCTATGTACCAATTCCTTGGTACTTTATTTGTAATCCAAACCTAATTAGGTCTATCAACAAAGTAAGGTTAAGGAGTGTTGGAGTAGAGTTAGTTCTATAACTTTGAAATTTTGTGGAAAGCTCATAAAGCACAAACTTTTTGTGCTATTTGCATTAGATATTATTACTAGTTTCATTCATCACTACTATAGTTGGGCTTGAATTGTGATGGAAAGACATCATAATTGCAAAGGCTACCCATCAACTAAGTGATAATACCACAGATTGTCTCCCATCAGATGGGTGTTGAACTTTTTCTATAACAAATTGTGATGGAAAGGGTGTCCATTGAAATTGTGATGGATAAATCTTTCATAACTTGGAAGAAAGAAAGGGTAAGATTTCATCTTCATGCCATCACAATTCTGATGGTAGACCATCACAAATATGAAAGCTTAAGGTTTTTGTTTACCATCCCAATTGTGAAAATTCTGCTACAAGATCAATGATTATCTATTGGAGTAGGGTATCACAACTGCAATAGGTATGCACAAATGGTGATTTTGGTAAAATGACTATCCATTGGAACAAGCCATCACAATTGTGATGGATTGCTAAATTATCAAAAAAATAATTAGTGGAAAACATTGAATAAGTATTCCTAGATTCCCCATGAGGACATCACAAAGAGGCTCAAAGTAAGATAAGAATGAATGATCACTTGAGAGACATGGGGAGGGAAATTTGAAATGGACAACCACCATACCACCTTTGGTCTCCAAAGCATCGATAAGGCACCCAACTTCTCCAATTATAATGAGCTCTAAAATATTTCTTATGTTTACTTTGATAATTCTAGAAGCAATATGAGTCTAAGTAATAGCAATAGATCCACATAGTTA
This sequence comes from Cupressus sempervirens, assembly GCA_028749045.1. Taxonomy (NCBI): domain Eukaryota; kingdom Viridiplantae; phylum Streptophyta; class Pinopsida; order Cupressales; family Cupressaceae; genus Cupressus; species Cupressus sempervirens. Next base: position 479,461,875 of record CM053783.1, on the reverse strand, counting down.
GTTGTCATGCAATCATAGCTTAATGTTGAGCTTTACTTGGTTTCAAGAATAGTTTAATATTCTCTACTAATCATGGCCAATCATGTGAAGGTGGAAGCACATTTTCCTCCACAACCACCCCCCCCCCCCCCCCCCCCCCCCCAAACATCTAAATTCTCTGTTACCATCTAATTTTTTTAAGAAAGGATCAATATTTAAAGTAGAAAAAAAGGTTCCAAACCTACAAAAGGGACATCATTTTCTCATCTTTTGGTGCATGTCATTTTTTTTGTCACATCCAAAATAAGACTCTTCCACTCTGAATAGAGAATGTATATGCAACTACATTCTATATGCATGGACAATAGGAATAGCTGAAAAGTAATAGCATGGTTACATTTATTTAATAGGTCTATTAAGTTTTTAAAATTATAGACCATCATGAACATTAGAACTCTAGCTACTATGGCCAAGAGAATTTCCTCAACAAACCATCACATAGAAAGTTTTGATTTTCTTGCATGTTGAGGACATTACCCTTTCCTATAAGAGTTAAATTTACAATGTTTGTGGTGTTCTATATCTTAAAATACCCAATTAAAGACCTCTAATGAAAATGTAGACCTATTGCATTTTTTAGAACACCTAATGTTGTATGCATATGAATTGAGATTGCATACTGACTACGTCCTTCTGCATTGCCTCAAACCAAGAGATTCACATAGTTAGTTGTCATGCAATCATAGGTTAATTTTGAGATTTAATTGGTTTCAAGAATAATTTAATACTCTCTACTAATTAGGGCCAACCATGTGAATGTGGAAGCTCATTTGGCTCCACCTCCCTCCCCCCAACATCTAGATTACCTGTTAACATCTAAAATCTTTAAGACAAGATCAATATTTAAGTACTTTGAATGTCCTTATTATCTTCTACTACTCTTAGGAAAAGTCCATCTTCATTTATCATGAGCAATTTATCACAATTCTTTAGTGATTCTCATTCATCTAACATGGGTACATCTAGGAATGTCCTCATCATGTCTTGCATAAAATGAATCCAATAGAAAAAAATGTCCCCTAAGAAATAATAGTTCAAGTTAAATAAAAACATAAAAAAATAGAGAGAGAAAGAGGAATATAATTACGAATAGGCATTGCCATCACGTCTGTGGCCATGCTATGTGTTGAATGAGTTTCATTATTTTTTGGCTGTGCCAAGATCTCTTTATTTATATACATATATACATACATAGACAGACACACATATAGACACACACACACACACATTTATATAGATATCACAAGTGCATGACAAGGAGATGCAGAGATTACAAGGGCATGATAATAAAAATCCTAGATCTTCACTTATCTATACATATACATACATACATACTATGTACATAAATACATACATACATCTGTATATGCAATTTTATCACCATGGAAAATTGTATTTGATTCTACTAGATGGGAACAACTGATTGCTCTTGCTATTATATGTTTTTGTAAAATTTCTTGTGAACTCTGTGTACTACCTACCCTCATTTACATTTTTCTAGATACATTGTTTCTATCATGGTCAAACTAAGTTAGACTAGTTTTATGTTGATGGTTAGTAGCATTGTTTTGAGACTATCAGATATTGTGCTATGGATTCAGTTGATATATGATGAGATTATTTAGACTCTACATTTCATGTATGCATGATGATTATTACATTATTCTCAGTTTTTTATGATGTTTAGTTAGATGGTTTATTATCACATGTGTTTTCTTATGGATACTTACCCCATACTTGTGTTAGACTATGGTGACTGATCAAGAAAGTACTGTACATACTTCATAAATAGTGGGGTTCAGGGCATCAGCTCAAAATTTTTTTTTTGGGCAGTAGCCGACATGGTAGCTGACATATTATGGCCAACATATGGCTGACATGTTATAACCCTAAAGTGGTTTAATACTTGTATAAAAGGGCTTAGGGTTGGGTATTTTTCATGTATTGTGATACGAAATTGGTTCTTGCAACGGTATTGAGCTGTAAGCGATTACGAATTGTAATCAGGTTGTAATCACTGGATTGTAATAAGATCAGACTTTCTGTTTGGTGGATGTAGCCCAGGGATTGGGTGAACCACATTAAATCTTGGTGCCTTGTGTTCATTTCTGTGTGATCTATTATTTTTTCTATTATTGGTTATATTTGCATGTAGTTTTTATTTCTGTCCGTAGTTTATCCTAACAAGTGGTATCAGAGCGAGGTTGTCTTTCAGTTATCCTCTGCAGGAAAGTCTCACGGTTAAGTGGGAGTCTCACAGTTAAGTGGGAGCAATGGAAGATGAGGGTAAGTTGAGGGTTGACAGGTTTAATGGGCAGAACTTCCAGTTATGGAAGATGCAAATGGAAGACTATTTATATCAAAAGGATTTATGGAAGCCGTTGGAAGGAAAAGCCAAGAATCAGGGAACTATCTCAGAGGCTAAATGGGATCTTTTGGATAGAAAGGCACTCGAAAGCATTCAGTTATGCTTGGCACCATCGGTGGCATTTAATATTACAAAAGCAAAGATGACAGAAGATTTGATGAAAACCCTAGTGACATTGTATGAAAAGCCCTCCGCTTCAAACAAGGTATTTCTCATGAAGCGTTTATTTAATATGAAAATGGAAGAAGGTGGATCTGTAGCAGATCATTTAAATGAGTTTAATACTATTACTAGTCAATTATCTTCTGTGGGTATCAATTTTGATGAAGAAATTAGGGCTCTCTTGATTTTGTGTTCTTTGCCTGAAAGCTGGAATGGCTTGGTAATGGCGGTGAGTAATTCTGTTCCTGGATCTAGTACCCTAAAATATGATGATGTGATAGGTGTTATTTTAAGTGAGGAAACTCGTAGAAAATCCTCTGGTGGATCTAGATCAAGAAGTGCTTTAAATGCACAAAGTAGGGGCAAAATGACTGAAAGAGGAAGTAACTCTAGAAATCGTGGGAAATCAAGAGGAAAGTCAAAGGGGAGGAGGTCTCAATCGAGAGGACCAAATGATTACTGGTACTATGGGAAACCAAGGCACAAAAAGAAAGATTGCTGGAATTGAAAGAAAAATAAAGGAGATAAATCAGATGGAGACAAGGAGGTAAATGTGGTAAGTAACAAATCCGAAGAGGATGCTTTGCTTCTGTCTTTAGAGAGTGTTGATGATTCATGGGTTTTAGATTCTGGTGCTTCATTCCATGCTACACCTCATAGAGGTTATATTATTGATTATGTCCAAGGGGATTTTGGGCTTGTTTATTTGGAGGATATTGAACCCTGTCAGATTGTTGGAAAGGGAAAAATTAAGATTAAGTTTCAGAATGGGAATCAATGGCTACTACATGAGGTAAGACATGTTCCAAAACTAAGTAGAAATTTAATTTCAGCAGGGCAACTCGGTGATGAGGGTTGTGTAGTTACTTTTAATGATAAAAATTGGAAGGTTTCAAAAGGTTCCCTTGTAGTAGCAAAAGGTGTGAAAGTAGGCACCTTATATCTTTGTACAGTTCATATTGTTCCTTCTACTTTGATTGTTTTAGAGAAAAATAAATATTCAGGAACAATTACTGCAGTTGAGTAGGGAGAACAAATAGCTGCTGTAGATTTTGATACAGCGCTGTGGCACAATAGACTTGGGCACATGAGTGAGAAAGGTATGAAAGTACTTCATTCAAGGAAAGTTTTACTAGGTCTAAAATGTGTGAATATGGATTTCTGTGAAAGTTGTTTGTATGGAAAACAAAAGACAGTGAGTTTTGTAAAGACAGGGAAGGAAAACAAAAAGGAGAAATTAGAGCTTGTGCATATAGATGTATGGGGACCAGCTCAGGTATCTTCCCTTGGTGGCTCTCATTATTATGTTACATTTATTGATGATGCAACTAGAAAAGTATGGGTTTATTTCCTTAGACATAAATTTGATGTATTTCAAACTTTTAAGAAATGAAAATGCTTGGTTGAAAATGAGACTGGTAAGAAATTAAAATGTCTCAGATCTGATAATGGTGGTGAGTATTGCAGTCATGAATTTGAAGATTATTGCTCCACTAATGGTATTCATAGACAAAAAACTATTCCAAGGACTCCACAGGAAAATGGAGTGGCTGAACGCATGAACAGGACTATAATGGAGCGCGCAAGGAGCATGAGGTTGCATGCTGCATTGGCCTTACACATGTGGGTGGAGGCTATCAATACTGCAGTATATTTGATTAATAGAGGTCCCTCTACTCCTTTGGGCTATGGTATTCCAGAGGAAGCATGGACTGGTAAGAAGGTGAGTTATTCTTTTCTCAAGACCTTCGGTTGTGAAGCTTTTGCTCATATAGACTCTGAAAATAGAACCAAGCTAGAAGCTAAATCAAAGAAATGTGTCTTTGTTGGATATGGCATTAATGAATTTGGCTATAGGCTTTGGGATTTTGAAAATCATAAAATTATAAGAAGCCGAGATGTCATATTCAATGAAAAAGTGTTGTACAAAGATTTGTTGTAGAAACATGAGAAGAAAGAAGATGATTATGTAGTGCTGGATGATACTCCAAAAGTTGATGTTCCAGCCATTCCTCATGATGTGCAACAACTGCAACAACAAATACCACACACACCAGTGAATGTTAGACGGTCAAAAAGGCAAATTAGACCTCCACAAAGGTTTTCTCCCTCTTTGTATTCTATTTTACTTACTAATGCTGGTGAACCTGAAAGTTATGATGAAGTTGTGCAGGTGGATACTAAGATTCAGTGGGAGTCTACAATGACAGATGAAATGGACTCTTTGCTGAAAAATAAGACATGGGATTTGTGCAAGTTGCCTGCAGGTAAAAAGGCTTTATAGAATAAATGAGTTTACAGGTTGAAAGAAGAGGAAGGAGGTAAGAAAAGATTTAAGGCCAGGTTAGTTGTAAAAGGCTTTGCACAGAAAAAGGGAATTGATTTTGATGAGATATTTTCTCCTATTGTTAAAATGACTTCTATTCGTACTGTTTTAAGTCTTGTGGCTACTGAAGATTTGCATTTAGAGTAGATGGATGTTAAAACAACCTTTCTTCATGGTGATTTGGATGAAGAAATATATATGGCTCAGCCACAGGGTTTTGAGGTCAAAGGTAAGGAGAACTTAGTGTGCAAATTGAAGAAAAGTTTATATGGCTTGAAGCAAGCACCTCGGCAATGGTATCTAAAATTTGATAGTTTTATGCATGAGCATGGATATAATAGGTGTCATTCAGATTACTATGTTTATTTTAAGAGGTTGGATGATGATAGCTACATTATTTTATGTTTATATGTTGATGATATGCTTGTAGCTGGGTGTAACATGGATCATATTAAGGGGCTGAAACGCCAATTAACACATGCATTTGCTATGAAGGATTTGGGGGCAGCAAAACCAATCCTTGGTATGAAGACTTGCAGAGATAGGAAGAACAAAACATTGACGCTATCTCAAGCTAATTATGTTGAGAAGGTGTTGCAACATTTCTCTATGGAGAATGCTAAAGCTGTCAGCACACCTTTACCCAGTCATTTGAAATTGACTAAGGCAATGTGTCCCAAGACACAAGAAGAGGAGGATAAGATGTCCAAGGTACCCTATGCTTTAGCTGTAGGAAGCTTGATGTATGCTATGGTATGCACTAGGCCAGATATTGCACATGCAGTGGGAGTCGTTAGCAGGTATATGAGTCATCCAGGATTTGAGCATTGGAATGTTGTCAAGTGGATTCTCAGATATTTGAGAGGAACATCCAATAAGTGTTTACACTTTGGGGGCTCTACTACTGATTTATAGGGCTATGTTGACTTAGATTTGGCTGGGGATATTGATACCAGGCAGAGTACTACAGGTTATGTCTTTACTATTGGTGGGGCAGCTGTGAGCTGGGTTTCTAGGTTACAGAAGATTAATGCTCTCTCCAGTACAGAGGCAGAGTATGTTGCTACTACAGAGGCAGCCAAGGAGATGATATGGCTTCAGTTCTTCTTGGAAGAATTGGGACATCCTCAGAAAGATAATTATTTGTTCACAGATAGTCAGAGTGCCATTCATCTTGCTAAGAATTCAACTCTTCATTCTAAGACCAAACACATACAGTTGCGGTACCATGTCAGTTTTGGAGGATGAACAGTTAAAGCTGGAGAAGATACATACCAATGACAATCCAACAGATATGTTGACAAAGGTTGTAACAAGGGAGAAGCTGAACTCCTCTTCAGCTTCGGTTGGTCTTTTAGACTTAAAATGAATAAAAGAACAGTAGAGTCCAGGATGGTTTGATCCAGTGGGAGCCCCATGTGGTAGTGGTATTGCTATAGGATCATTCTCCAAGTGGGAGATTGTTGTTTAGTGTGGAGCCTGATCAGTCCCCAAGTGGGAGATTGTTAGACTGTGGTGACTAATCAGGAAAGTACTGTACATACTTCATAAATAGTGGGGTTCGAGGCATCGGCCCAAATTTTTTTTTTTGGGTAGTAGCCGACATATTATGGCCGACATATGGCCGACATGTTATAACCCTAAAGTAGTTTAATACTTTTATAAAAGGGCTTAGGGTTGGGTATTTTTCATGTATTATGATACAAAATTGGTTCTTGTGGCAGTATTGAGCTGTAAGGGATTACGGATTGTAATCAGGTTGTAATCACTGGATTGTAATAAGATCGGGCTTGCTGTTTGGTGGATGTAGCCCAAGGATTGGGTGAACCACGTTAAATCTTGGTGCCTTGTGTTCATTTCTATGTGATCTATTATTTTTTCTGTTATTGGTTATATTTTCATGTATTTTTTATTTTTGTTCGTAGTTTATCCTAACAACTTGCATGTGTATGGTGTGCATGTTTGTTCTCTTATGTATGGCATTTTTGATGTGGTTAAGGAAGGGAGCCCTAGTCACCTGCTAGTTAGGATCTACACAATGCACCACTTCCTACAATTGCCTGTTTAGCTTAGCATATATATATATATAGTATGTACATGCATGGATTTTATATAGGTTATAGGTACTGGGTATCGACTTCCCTGAATTGCTAGGATGAGCATACCCTATTGCATTATCTCAATGGTAAGAGAGGGGAGATAAATTCTCAAGTCCGAACCCTAAATACTTAAACCATTTGTCCTAGAAAGATAGGACAAGTATTTGAGATATTTTACGTATCGAATGCGTCAGATGACATAATTCATGATTTTAACCCCTTAGATTGATTTTGTATGGATTATTCTATGATGGGTTTTCATATTTTATTTTGCAGGTCTTTGGTGAATTTTCTATTAATTAAGTCTAAAATTAAAAGATTTAATTAATAATTTAATTATTTTGGAAAAATTAATATAATGTTATGATATTTTGATATTTTGATTTTAAATAATTAAGTGGGAAATTAATTGAGTAAAAGAATTAAATAAAAGAAATTAGAATTAATAATAATAAAAGTAATAATAAAATAATAAATAATAATAATAATAATAATAAAATAATTAAAAATAAAAGTTATAAGTCTACCTAGGAGTAAGTGCACCTCTTGATTTCACATATGTCTACAACACAGGAGTTAGCACAGAAATTAAGCACATGGTGTCTACAACCTTGTGACTCATCTAGAAGGTTGGAAAAAGCTCATACTTAGTTGCCAATGCTTATCTCATCTTTTGGTTGCTTCTACAAAGATTCTAAGTGCTTCTTGAGAGTTCTTTATATTCAGGCACTCCTAGAAGCTCGGGGAGAGCATTTTTGGAGGACCTGGGAATGTTGGAGAAGGAAGGAGCTTGCTCTGCAGATTTTGAGGAGAAGTGAATTAGCATCAGTGTCTAGGTAGACACTTGTGATTTTGCATATGTTATTTCCACTTCTTCCACTTTTTGTTTTCATTATGTCTTTTGAGTGCTTTCTGAGAATTTTATGTGTTGAATATTTTATGAGGAAACTACACCATGCCTAGATCTAAGTAATTTAATGGGCGAGGTTTTAATTGATTAATAGACTGATTGGTTTTAATAGACTGAGGAAAGTACACTGTGTTCTTTCATTTGAATAACTTGTGCACATCCTTCAGAATTATACTTGAAATATATATATATATATATATATATATATATATATATATATATATATGTATGTATGTATATATATATATATGTATGTATATATACATAAATATATACACACATACATATACATATACATATACATATACATATACATATACATACACATACACATACACATACATATACATATACATATACATATACATATACATATACATATACATACATATACATATACGTATATATGTATATTTACATGTATTTAGCTCTGAAAATTCTATTAAATTGTCGATATTAAATAGTTTATGTTGAAAATGTTTATTAATAAAAAAATTTATAAAAAAAAATTAAAATTTAAAACAATTTTGGGAAGGGACCCCCACGTACCCCCCGACTTATCGGCGGCATACTTGCACGAGTTGCAGAGTACCCATGTGTTTGCAGGGTACCAACAACCTATGGGCCGCATGGCCTTGCATTGAATACAATCAGCGGGTTTAAAAAAAGAAAAATCATGTGACTCTTCCAAATTAAATGAATGTGGTTTCATTTTTATATTAAATGTACCCCACCCCTTCACATTTTCGCTAGCAATAGACTGCGATAGCAACCATCCGCATGACCCTCGCATGAGATGCTTGCAGCTATGGAAAAAGGCCTACAACCATGATATGTGCAATTTGATAATCGCTTAAAACTATTACTTAAGCCTTGTTAAATATTTGGCTTTGAAAATTCAATTTTTGTTGAGTACCTTTTTATTATTATATTAACAATGTGTTAAGGATTGTTGTTTATTAATATTATTAAAATTAATTAATCAATTTTTTTATTAATGATATTATTGTAATAAGGATTTAATTACATGATTTAATAATCTTTTTATTATTGGTTGATAACTTAAACATCAGTATAAATATATTTAGTCAATTTTTAATTGATATAATTCTTGGTAATTTTAATAGTTATTGTTGATTGATATTAATGATTTATTTTAGCAATTACTAATACGAACAATTCAATTGAGTGATTTAGATTATGGTAACATTAATCAAGTCCTAATTGAGCTATTATTATCATAATTTGGTTTCGTAAAATGACGAGATATATGTTATATTAATTAATTGTGAATTAAATTAGATTAATTGATAAGTGATGTTATTGATTTAAGTTTGGAAATTCTTATAATATTTGTTTGAGGGTGAATTTAAGGAGGAAGTATTTATTGGAGATTAGCTCATTAAAGTTGGAACTAAATTTACTAGGAGATCAGTAGATCTTAATCTTAGTGATCTAGGTGATTTTAAATGTTTATTCGGGGAGCATTTTAAGTAGTCATAAATTACTTATTTGAGAGTTGATAAGTCTTATCTGAAAAGTGAAAGTCATTTCTTGGAATCAATGGGGTTTCTATTTAATTGTTAGTAACATTGGCTATTGTAAACTATTATGACTGATTGAAAGTCAAAGAAAATGAGTTCAATCATTTAAATAAGTAAATAATTATCTTCTGATTATTTTAGAAAATTATTTTAAAATAATGGAGGGATAATTCTATGCTTAATTCGAAGAGATAAATGGGTTGACTTGGAGATTAAATGAAGAATTTTATACACTTGGAATATACTTGAAACAAAATCGAAAACCTCATACTTAGCTCATCTATGATATTTTAACAAACCAAAACATGTGCTTGCATTTTGTGTTTTGTCTATGCTTCTTGTTTTGGGTTTTTTGGTTGACTAGTTGGTTGACTAGTTATAGGATGTCTACCAAAGGCTTGGGGGTTATGATTTGTGATATCATGATGATGTCTTCTCAATCTTTTAAAACCAACCATATTTATGAGATGACATGTTCTATGGTGTATGTGGTTTACTATTTGATATTGTTTTTAGTGTTCTTGTGTAAGTTGTGACTTATGTAACCATTTATGAGTTATCGATTAGTTGTATTTGGATTACTTTCCAGTCACCTTGATGGGACTAAAGTGTTTATCTGAACTTGATGATCTCACATTTTGACTTGATCATTTTGGAGTCTTTGATCAATATTGCTTTGAGATACTTTTTGGTTGCTTTTTGAGAACCAAAGGATATTGTGATTATAATTGATACCTTTAGTTGCCAATAGAGAACTGTTGTGATCATGATTATCTATGGATGTTTTTTAGTTTCTCATGGAGATTTGATGCTCTTATTTTAGATTATCTTTTGGTATTTTTCTAGTCACTCGTATAGGACTATGGTGATTTTGAGATTTATGATTCCATGAGCTAGGGTAGGTTATCTACTTGTAGTGTTGGGAAGTGGCTTGCAATGGGGTCCGAGGCCCTAAGTGACTGCTAGGGCAACTCATTTTAAGTTGTTTAATAAGTGAAAACATTACACCTAATACTGACTTAAATGAACCTAATAAGATAATTGTTTGTTCTCTCCCGTGCCTCGAGTGCTAGTACAAACTAAGATGGGAGTAGAGAGAACGCTTGGTTGTGACCTTGCATTCCATAGTATGCCTCGTTAGTTGGAGAGGATACTAGTGGCCGCATATGGATCACTAGGGGGCTAGGGTCTATTGAGAGACTACCAGGGTAACTCTAGCATGATCTATGTGATGATACTTTCTCACTTACATATAGGTTTCCTACATGTCTTTGTGTGTCTTTGGGATTAGATGTCGGTTTGTGTTGGAACCTTTGAGTTAGTATACTTTTAGGATTCCTGGACTTAGAGAGTATTTTTGCTATGTGATTTGATATCCTATTTGGGACTTGAAATTATCTCCTCAGCATGGTGGGAGTGGACCATTTGGGTTCCATGCGGTCAGGTGGTAGTGCTTTTTCACTTTTACGATTTGAGATCCGTCTGAGACACCGTGGCTGATGCATTCTTTGTTGGCACTTATCTTCATTCTATTCTTGGATTATGATGATGGAAAAATATCCTTATATTGATGATTAGCATATGATAGATAATTTTATTTACTTATCCTATGCTTTATTTGCATGATTAGATTTCTTATGCATACATTGTAGCATGTCAAATTTCTTTCTACATATGATGTAGTATGTTCCAGGAGTGACATTCCTACTATGATAATACTGATGATCTCCTTGATAACTTGGGATGTTATGCACAGAGGGATGGCTTGGGCCCACAATGGTCTAATGATGATGTTTACGATTGGGAGGAACCATGTACTTAGTTAGTTGTGTTTGATGATATATGGTTATATCTTCTATGATGATGCTCATGTATGCTATTTGGTTTCATTTACTTATTGCACTTGAAACATGGATTAGAATAGGATGATGATGTACTTTATTTACACACATGTATATTCTTTTAAGCCTTTCATACCCTATGGCATGTATAGTGGATGATTGAGCATTCTGAAATGTAATTTACTAAGGGACATTTGGAACCAAAGTATATGTTTAAGAATGTTGGAATTATCATTATTATTTCATGAGGATGTGATGTTAGATGGAATCATTAATAGTTAATTAAATGTTAAGGGATCCTGGAAGAATGTAACCTATCATGTATGTTTATGTTTACTTCTAGTTGAATTGTTGTTATTACTTCCACTACTATGTGTACGTTGTGAAAGATTTAACTTTCATGTTTCAAAAATAAAATAAAATAAATGCTACCAACTTAGTGAAATTTTAGGTTAATTCTTTTGGATCCCTTGGCAAGGCGTTACACTTTGCCCATTTTTCCTAGTCTACATTATTTTTGAGCAGGATCTTGAGGTAAGTCACATAGCATGGGTTGAGTGAGTTTTATTTTTTTATTATTTGGATTCTTTAATATTTATGCAACTAGATCAATTTTTCTATTGTACAAGTGGTGAGAATAACTTCTGTGAAGAGTTGAGTGTAAGGAGTTACTACCCTAAACCTATACTATATTTTCTAGAGACATGGAAGAAGTTACTACTAGCTTTAGTACTTCATAATATTTTGGATCATATAGTGATGCTCAAATTAACAACAACAATATATACTTGGGATCCTCACAAGGAGACTGTGCTAATACATGCATGGTTACATCCTTGGCTTCCATTGTTGGGTCATCATATGGAGCCTTTATATCCAACCATTCATTATAAATTGGGGAATGAACTTCATGCATGGCATGCAAGTGATGCATCTACATATGCAATTTTATCACCTTGGAAAACTATATTTGATTCTGCTAACTGGGAATAACTAATTGTTTATTTTATCAAACCTAATATGGTGATAATTCTACAAGAATTTGTAATCAACCCTACTAATTAAAAACAAGACCAATTTAACTAGGTTACAGATCAGGAATGTGTTATTCCCATTTATCATATAGTTGCAATGTTGGAGGCAACATTTTTTGCAAAGTGGCAGTAGGTTTTACATCATTATCTTTGTTCAAGTCTTGACTTTTAATGAAGTAACACAATCATTTTTAGGGTGGAGAGGACTATTTTTCCCTAAGCTTCTTGCTAATGAGAGAATAAGAAGTCAGCTAAATGTAGCCCTTGAAATGATAAATCAATCTATAGAGGGTATGACTGTGGAGCAACTTGGAGCTACAGAGAATGCAAGCTATCTTAGGGCGACAAAGAAAATCCAATTTTAGGAACTTTAGAGAAATAGGAAGCATCAAAATATGCTCAACAATAAGCCTCAACTTCCATGGGAAGTGAGATTCACCTAAATAATTCCATGGGTGCACCTCAGTTGAGTTTGAAGGAAGTGATTGAAATATATGCACAAGAACATGACATCCACTTTTTCCCTAAAGTGGGATGCACACATGATGGTCTTTAGGCTTATGGCTTTGGAACTCTTAGTATTGTTGGTACCCATACAGACCTAGTATTTAATAGTTTTAGAATGAGATCTTGAACCTCTTTGAACTAAGGTTCAAAGCAGTTCAAAATGGTTCAATGGTTCAGATGGTTCATCTTGTAATTTAGTGATTCAAAAATTTAGGTTCAAAGGCTTAGTTTAGTAATTTGACTAGTGCTAATTGGTCTAGAAGGGAGTCACAAGTTTGATGTGTAAGGTTCAAGTCTATAGATTCAGGCTCAGCATTCAAGTAGTCCAATAGATCTATTTCAAAAGCATTAAAGTTCAAATCCAAATTTAAGGGTCAAAATCTCATTCCACTTAATACTTGAAGGCTAAAATTGTTTTGAAACAATCTATATTTAAATATTTGTGTTGAAATGATCTTAGTTATAAATACCCTACATGACATGCACTCTTTTCCATCAAGGAAGATTTAACCCAAGAAACCCTTTGATTAATGTAGTATCACATTCATCCCCTGTGAAAGTGGAGTTATCAAAAGCACTAAAGTCATACATGGATCTACATCAAAAAGAATTTATCTTTTCCCTCATCAAACATTGTCAAAATAAGACTCCCTTCAATGAAGAGTCTCCATTTATAGAAATTTTCCATCAAAAGACCAAGATGTAGATTTGGAAGTTAAATGAATGTGATTCATGAATTCAAAAGTTATATGGTTAATTGAGAATCCTAACTAATGACTACTTTTGAAGCTACATAGATAACACATTGAATACATGTCAAGGAGCCCTTATAACTGACAAGGATTCATTAAAAACATTGGAGTCACTGTAGGTGCATGGAGTGATAACCATCAAACAAAGAGAATGATATGTTAGTTCATGCTTATAATAGATGTTTATTCTTACAAAAACATGGTCAAGTGAGAAAAAATTGCTTCAGGCAATGCATAGTCAAGTTGGAACCAAGGACACATGCTCTTTTGGATGCATTTGTATCAAATTATGCTCAGTCTATAACAGTAGTAAGGGAATTATAAATTGAGCCCTTCAACCAATTTAGATCATCTTCACAATTGGGGACTATGTACATTTGTATTGCTATTAGTTTGTAGAGTTTCAAATATAATGAAGAGAAAGAATGGTCGATCATCATGCATAGTGCTAACAAAGAAAGGAGGTGAATGTTGAATCAATTGTGTGTTTGAAACATCTAATTGGATGCTTGTGTTTGAAATTCCTAAAATGAAAAAAATTCTCAATCTCCATCAAAGGTTCTTGTGGGTGCATGGACTCATGATGGTGATTAGGCACCCATGGAAGTAGTTTGACCATTATGAGCAGCATAGACATCAACATTAGAGAATTCTTGAGTGGGAAGATGACTTTGATATTATATTTTGTTATGGTCTATTGCATGTTCATCAATGGAAAATAGGGGATTCGAAGCCATTCCCCATGTCCATTATATGTGATGTATACTAACAAAATATTCACCAAAATATATGGTTTAAGAATATATTGGGGCAAGGCATAGATGTGAGTTTATGTAGGAGGTGACCTCTCCTTGCACAAATAGTATGGAAGAGGGAATGAGCTACTTAAACAAAATATTTTGGCTATGGCCCATTGTGATAAGACTAGAGTCAGTGGCACCCTTGATTAGGGTAAACTTTAAGAAAGGTACTTCCAAAAAAAGATAAAAAATATTAGCAAATCTTTCATTATTTTGAAAAAACAAAATTATTTTCATTGTTGAATCTCTCAATTTTTTTATTTTAAATATGATTAATATTGGCGATTATTTTCAAATCATAATTTTTTTGTATAAAATATTGAGGAATCTCAATAATAATAAGAAGTTCATTAATCACCATAGAATGTTACAAATCAAAATTAAACTTTTTTTACCTTGTGGAATATTATGAGGATCATTACATATACTTTAAATCAATAGTGAAAACTAAATATTGGTGATATATCGCTAAAGTAACTAATAATTATGATAATTATTGGTTAATTCAATTTAACTTCTCCAATAATATATTATAATTAGGTTACTCAAATCTAATTATGTAACAAATATCATGGTGAATATTTGAGTTTAAATTTTTCAATAAGATAAATTATTGAGCAATTTTAAATATTCTAGAACTAAATTTTATATAACTATAGAAATTTAGATTGTATCAAATCTTAAATTATTAGTCAAATTACTAGCCAAAAAACTCTAAAATTAGCCAATTTATGAATATTAGCCACTAAAAAATAGCTTGACCTTGATGCAGTACCTACAATGGAATGGTGAAGGATAGATGGAGCCTATGATTTCTTGACTTGACTATGGAAATTCATGTGTGTCCCTACCATCCATTTTTGACCCTAGAATTTGTCCTAATCTCAATAATACTCACCACACATGCATCATTACTATTGTGCAAATTCAAAGATAAGAAGACACTTGACACTTGTTTTCCATCAAATGGTACAAATAGGAATCAAGGCTATGGCGGTGACACCTCACTAATGAACATTTATAGCTCCTTGATAATCTTTCATCACCAAATACACAAACAAATTGGGCTCAGTTTCGATCTAAAAGCTAGTAAAGAAGAAACATATGAGACATAGGTTGAAAAGGTATGGAAGGAACTAACAATATGATAGACATATGGCCAACAATTTAGGAAGGTGAAAGCCTCCACATGTGACATGACATCATAATTCATATATGGATTCTTGAATATCATAGTGATGTTTGATTTATAAGAGAACAAAATGTGAGATGAATCCTTATGAATGTTTATAATCTTCATGGAATAAAATTTTAGAAATTATATATATCATAATGGACTCGAGATATTTCCAAGTTCATGGAACCCAAAATAGAGACACTTGGTAGTGGAAAAAATACTTTTCAAGAATCAATTTTGCATAATTGAAAATAGACTTGTTCAAGAAAGGGACATAGATACAAAGAAGAGATATTGGTGAGGGGTTCTAGTTCTTTGGAGAGAGAAAGAAAGAAGACTATGATTTGTGGGAGAGCAGAGCTCTTGTTCTTTTTCTGAACTTTGTGTTAGGAAAAGGGTGAAATTTTGATTTTAAGCGTAATGTAAGGGAGGGAATTTCTATTTCTTCTAGATGGTGATTATGATGCAAATATGTAATGAGATCTGTGTAATCTTTTACATTTAAGAGAAGGGATATTTGAGGGATAATTGCACACCAAAACTTGGAGTTTGGGTAGTTATCTTTCCACGGATTGTGATTGTTGTATAACTTTCAATTTTCTCTAAATGCATTTTAGTGTTACTATTTTCTGAATACATTTTGATTTCAAGATGTTTGTGAAGCTTTGATTCTTCACTTTCTCAAGAGGATGGAAGATTTATTCCTTGTTTTTTTTCTCTTTGTAACACAATTTTTGGTTAAATGAACTTTGTGTCATTTACTATTTATTTTCCTTTTAGTCACTTAGTTTCTTCACATCTATGTTGTGTTTATGAGTGGATTTCTGTATACCTTGTGTGCTTTCTAGTTAAAAGCATCCATATTTTTATTTCTATTAATTTATTGAAAATTATACACAAGGAGATATACCTAGATAAATTTAGAGGGCACTTACATTTTTTAATAGTGAAATGACCCAACTATTAGTGTATATTCAGTCTTCCTATCTAGGCTTTGGGATTAATTTGTATGTTTCTCTTTGGTGTATAATTTATTCACTAAAATTTTTTTGGCAATTGTAGAGGGGATTTAGAAATGAAGATCATTATTTATAATTATTTCTAAAGTTTTTCAATTATCTCCATGTGCAGTAGATTAATGACTCTATATGAAGACCATGTAGACTATAAAAGTCAAGAGGAGGCTAAGGCAAAACCATTCTCTTATATAACTTTATCAAATGGATGATAAAGTGTTGTGTGAATTTTTGGATGGATATAAATAAAGTATTTCTTGGGTTATCAAGAATAATATCAGTTTGGAAGATGATATCATGTCTTGGCTACTATGGAAAAGGCTCTATACAAGATTTCGCAAGTTAAAAGACTTGCAAGAGCTTGAGGAGAAAGTGTCTCAGTTGAAGAAACATTAAAAGGTGGATGTTATATCTTCACATTTAATCTCATACAATTTTTCAATTTTGGGTGAAATAGAAATCCAAATAGCCATAGCTCATACGCAACAAAGCCAAACATGGGAGGACAAGAACACTCAAGCTGAGAGTGAGAATCCTAGCAATAGTGACAGCAAAAAGAAGGAAAGCAATCTTGAAACTAACCTCTAATCCATGAATAACCCATTGGAAATGTTTAATGTTGCTCTCATTAATGAAGAAGATGAAAGTTTTGTAATAAAGAGAACCCCTCTTAGTATGTTCTACTTATTTATTTAGATCTAGATGAAAGTAAAGGAGTGAAATCTTTTCACTATGCTTAGAAGATGAGAAAGGATAATATTATCCCACTATTTTTGAGAAGATATAATCACTAGATAAATATGGAAATGATAAGTTTCAGCTTGAGACATCCTTTCAAAATGGTAAGAATGATGAAACAGAGATAAATTTGCTCATCTCTGAGCTGGGTAGTTTATAAGAAGATGATCATATTGCACTTCAAGTGGAGGCAATCCAATTTTAACCAAATACAATAGAAACAAAAGAGATTGAAGAAAATCCTGAAAAACTAGAAGATAAAGTTATCTGGAGTAAACCCAATCTACTATTCTTACCAGTGGGGTTTTGTGAGAATACTACTATTAGAGAAAATACTCTATTTTAGCCTCAAGATTCACCATTAAATGATGAATTTTTTTTCACTTCTTCCATATTAGAAAGTTTTGAAACTCTAATGGAAGGAGGAAAGGTTGTAATTAGTTCCTAGCCTATTGGCAACTCCATTAAGACATTGGGTGATACTCACATCTATGAGGAAGAAGAAGACATCATATGAAAATTTTTATCATCTCTTAGGCAAAGGGGTCCCTTTTCAAATTATCAAGGTATGAATACAAAGTAAATAGGTTGCAAGAGTCTATTTGGTGATTCATTTCATTCTTTTGGGTTTGATTCTCTTGAAGATAATGTTCTAAAATTTGAAGATGCATTAGGAGCAAAGAAATATCAAATGTTTTACATATTCGATTATGCTCTAATTCTTGATAGAGTTGGGGAATTTTTTTTTGATAAATTTGATCCCATGTTAGATGAATTCTCTTTGTTTGGTAATGTGAAAAATGGTTCTCACGATTATGAATAAGTGGGTCATTGTAGAATGTAGCTAGGAGGCCAATGAGAAATTTCCTAATTATTGTTCTCCTCAATTCAAAACTTTTCTTAATTTAAAAGATGATATAGAAAAACCATATAAAGATGAAGAATGCTATGATTAGATTTGGTTGTTCAAGATAGAATGCTAGGTTGCCTAAATTTTGTATGCTCTCAGCTTGAGTTTCAACATTAACAAGATTGCTAGGAGGTCGTGGTCTAGAGCTGCTCCATTAAAACACAACCTACTACTACAAAAGGGTTCTTACTTCTCCCAACCAGTAAATGGATTCATGTGAGTTCTTCTTTCTCCTAGTTCTCATGGTAGGTTCTCTTCCTACCTTGGTGTATATATTGTTAATATTATATTGGTGTGCATAGTGCTAGTTTGAATAATGTGCAAGCTTTGTGCTTGCTAGTAGTTTATGAGTTTTGGTTAGTTGGCTTTGCCCTACTCCCCTCCACCCTCTTTGCAAGAAACTCTCCATTTTATTTTTCTTGGTGACTTTATTTTCCTAATGGATAAGGCACTTGTCTTTTGCCAGAGATTGTTGGAGTTATTTTCTTTCAAGTCAAAATAAGTCCCATAGTTAGAGCCCTTGTGGGTATCCATATGGACCCAATATTTAAAATTCTTAGCATGAGATCTTGAACCTCTATGAGCTAAGGTTCAAAGTAGTTCAAAATGGTTCGATGGTTTAGATGGTTCATCTTGAAATTTAGTGATTCAAAAATTCAAGTTCAAAGGTTGAGTTCAGTAACTTGACTGGTGCTATTTGGTCCAAAAAGGAGTCACAAGTTTGACGTGTAAGGTTTAGGTACACATATCCAAGTTTATAATTTAGGTAGTCTAATGGATCTATTTCAAAAGCCTTAAAGTTCAAATCCAAATTTAAGGGCCAAAATCTCATTCCACTTAATACTTGAAGGCTCAAATTGTTTTGAAACAATCTATATTTAAGGATTTGTGTTGAAATGATCTTAGTTATAAAGACCCTACATGACATGCACTCTTTTCCATCAAGGAATATTTAATCCAAGAAGCTCTTCGATTAATGAAGTATCACAATCATCCCGTGTGAAAGTGGAATTATCAAAAGCATTGAAGTCATGCATAGATCTACATCAAAAGGAATTTATCTTTTCCCTCATTGAGCATTGTTGAAACAAGACTGCCTTCAATGAAGAATCTCCATTTGTAGAGATTTTCCATTGAAAGACCAAGATGCAGATTTGGAAGTTAAATGCATGTGATTTATGAATTTAAGGGATGAATTCAAAACTTGTATGGTTAATTGAGAATCCTAACTAATGACTACTTTTAAAGATACACAAATAACACATTCAATATGTCTCAATGAGCTCTTATAACTGACAAGGATTCATTAAAAATATTGGACTTAGTGTGGGTGCATGGAGTGATAACCATCAAACAAAGAGAATGATAATTTAGTTCATGCTTATAATAGATGTTTATTCTTAAAAAAACATCATGTGAGGAAAAATCACTTGAGGCAATGCATAGTCAAGTTGGAACCAAGGACACACTCTCATTTTGGATGTATTTGTATCAAATTATGCTTAGTCTATGATAGTAGTAAGGGAACTATGAATTGAGCCCTTCAACCAATCAAGATCATCTTCATAGTTTGGACTATGGACATTCATATTGCTATTAGTTTATAGAGTTTCAAACATAATGAAGAGAACACATGGTCAATCATCATGCATAATGCTCATAAATAAAGGAGGTGAATGTTGAACTAGTTGTGTGTGTTTGAAATGTCCAATGGGATGCCTGTGTTTGAGATTCCCAAAATATAAAACATTCTTGATTTCTATGAGGCCTCACCCTAACCCATCATAGCATAGTGATATTTTATTATTATTATTTTGATACTCATGACTCGATGTGTCGAGACACTATCAGATACTTTGAACATATTATATTATTTCATGTTGTGTGATGTTTTACTTTTAGATATTTGATTTCGTCATTTAATGCTTTATGAACATGTATACTGATGAAGTAAGTGAATGTAGAATTAGCACTTTGAGTATGCAATTTTGATGATTAAGTATATGAGTAGAACAAGATTAACAATTGATTATTTGAAATTGGATGTTTTAATTTAGGTGATTTCTCTAATAAATTATATAGATATATGCATATGATTTTCTTGAGCTATTGACGTATGCAATGAGTGTGCAGGACATCTTAATCGAGAAACTTAATGGAGAAATGAAACTGAACCTCATGTACCATTTGTGGAAACCTCGTTGTTTGTATTTTATTTGCATCATGATTTGTATGAATGTATCTTTTTGTGATCAATAAATGTTAATGTTTCGTAACAATGTTCTTATAGTGTCGCTTGATACTCATGAATTGATTGTGCATTCCAACATGCTAGTTAGGGTTAACCAAGCAACCTTTAGACCTAAGTTGGAATTAGTTAGTGACCTTTTTGGTAATCATCTTATCGAGATTAATTACCCCAAATCTAGATTAGTTTTATTCTACTTTTTGAAAGTTGTTAGTCTCTCCTAAAGTTTCCTAGCATTTGTTAGGTTCCAAATTGATACCTAAGGCCTAGAATCAAGAAATCTTAATACCCAAGGGGAATGGGTATGGGTTGGAGACATTTTCCATCCCCCTAGTCCCTTTTTTGACTTGTATGGTCACTCAAAAATCTAATTTTTGCTTTGTTGTGAAAATTGATTGATTCATCATGGGTTGGGAACTTTAACTCCACCTTGAGTTTAGCCTTAGGCCTAGATGAGTTAGAAGCCTCTAGAACTTTTGGGCAAGTGGGGGGAGTTATTTCTTTTAGAGGTGTTTGAGTTATGGTCTTATTTAGAGGCAATTTTGAGGAGGATGGGTTGTTCACCCAACCTCTAGTTTTAGAGGGATTTTCAAACTTGAAGGAGAAGGAGAGGAAAGAAAGCTCATCTCAAACTTGTTCATTAGCCATGATTTATTGAAGGTAGAAATACTTCACCTCATTTTGGTTTCATGTTGTGCTTCATATTTCAGTCTCATTAGTTATGTATGTATGTGTGTGTGTTGAGTATGTTGGGAGGGAATGAAAATAGGTTTCCTTCAATGTCTTTCCTTTGTGGTTGTTTTGAATTTTGAATTTTTCTTTCATGGGTGTTTGGCATTACTTACCCTCAGATAGGGAAAAAGTGGCCATTTTTTGGGAAAGGTCTTCAATTGGACTCCAACAGTGTAGAGTCTCTTCTCAAGACGAGAAGAGGGAGAGAGGGTAGGGTGTTATGGGCCCCTATCTTTAAGTACAAACCACATATGAGTTTTGGCATGTAAGAATGGAAGAACAAAAGTTCTTGAGTTATAGCCTTGATTGGGCACCTATTTTGGTGTTGTGTGTGATATCTGCTATTGAAAAAATCCACCTTCCCCCTAGTTTTGATTCAATGTCGAACCTATTGTGAAAACCTAGTATGGGAATGAATGTTTGTTTTTGCCTCCTTGTTATGTCTATTGTCACTTGGTCAGTTTCATTCTTTCCACAATCTTAGCAATGTATTACAGAATAGGAAATGGGTCCCCTTATTAATGGTCATAAAGGAAATTTAAAGTGATTGTTGAAATTCAGTTATGTTAGGGATTGAAATCCTATGTAAATTGTTTTTAAATTTTTTTTTGTAATGGAAATGATGTCAGGTTTTCTTCCTAGTTCTTTCTTAGTAGAGCCTTTGAATTAGGGGGTCAACAAAATAATGATTGAGTAATATCATTGGTTATGAGATTTTAGTAATTTCAATTATACGTGTATCAAAAAAATGAGATAAAATGATGTTGCTCATTTATGAAAATTTGAATTCAATTATGTTAAAAACAAAATAGAATGGATATGGTTAATATTTCAATTCAATTTCATACTTATTAGGAGATCAAATGGATCTTGCATTGTTAACAAAACTATTGAATTGTATGTTTAAACCTATTCAAAAAATAATAATACCCCCTTGTTATAAAAATAGTTGCTTGAAAAATTCATACTTAGCATAAATTAAGACTTGAAAAAAAAAAGAATTTTCCCCAAAGAGTAAAAAAGTCTTTGATTTTTGTATACAATATGTTTTATTCTCTTGTAGCAATAGAGAATATTCTCTATAGATATTTCATTTTCATGTAAAAAAAAATACATACATACATACATACATACATACATACATACATACATACATACATACATACATACATACATACATACATACATATATATATATATATATATATAGGAAATTATATTTAAAAAACTTTAAACCCTATATTAGCTAATATCCTACCAACAAAACTTTGCATTTAACACTTTCCAACTTGGTGCAGGCATTTTTGTCTCAATGTTTCTTTTAAAATAGAATTAATATCATGACCCATTTCACAATTTTGCTGGGTACTCATGTGTCGATTAGTCAGACATGTCAATTGAAAAAAAGATGAACTAATGGGGAGGCATGTATGCTTGTCATGAAGACAAGGTCCTTTATTAATCTCCCACCTTCAGTACCTTGGTGTCTTGTCTTGCACAGGGGGAGGAGATTGTACTTGTGCATGGCAGGTGTGGTCAGCACTTTAAGTGCTTTGGGCAGTGGGTCTCCTCTTTGTTTAGTGCAAGGGATGGGAGAGCTAGAGTTATGATGGGAGGGTAAGTTAGTTTTAATTTTAAGTAGTTTAGTTTTATTGGTAGGTTAGTATTTTTATTAAGTTTAGTTTGTTTTCTTTTAAAGGTTTTGATTTAAGTTAGTTTTAATTTAGGTAAGTTTTTAATTTGAAGTTGTTTAAATTTAATTTAGTTTAAGTTGTAATTAATATTAGTACTTCAAAAGATGTTAGTATTTATTTTGTTGTTAGTTAATTATTTTTAGGGAGTTAGTAACATTATACACTAGTTATAGTGCCTACCCTAGTTCACATTTTTGCTATTGTTGTCGAACTCTTTTAGGATAGTTTTATGTTGATTATTATTAGTGACATTATTTTGAGATTATCAGATATTGTCTCAGATTTAGCTTATTATATGATGAGATTACTTGGCCCTTTATATTTCATGTATGCATGATGATTATTATAGTGTTTGCAATTATTGATGATGATTAGTTAGAGGATTTATTATCATATGTGTTTTCTTATGGATACTCACCCCATACTTGCATGTGTATGGTGTGCATGTTTTTTTTCTTTCTATATGGCATTTCTGATGTGGTTAAGGAAGGGAGTCGTAGTCACCTGCTAGTTGGGATCTACACGATGCACCACTTCCTGCCATTGCCTATTTAACTTAGTATATATTGCGTATGTACATGTGTGGATTTTATGCAAGTTGTAGGTACCTGATATTGACTTCCCTGAATTGCCAGGATGAGCATACCCTATCACATTATCTCAATGGTAAGAAAGGGGAGATAAATTCTCAAGTCCAAATCTCAACCCTTTAAGCTATTTGTTCTAATTGAAAATTAGGACAAGTATTTGAGTTGAGTACCCTCTGAATATGTTGGATGATGTAATTCATGATATTAACCCTTTTGGTTTGATTTTGTATGTGTTTTTCTATGATGGGTTTTCATATTTTATTTTATGAGTCTTTGGTGTATTTTCTATTAATTAAGTCTAATTAAAAGATTTAATTAATGATTTAATTTAATGGAAAATTATTATGATATTTTAATATTTATTTTATTTTATTAATTGGAAAATTAATTAAATAAAAGAATTAAATTTGGAGATGAAGTTATATGTTTAAATTTGGAACGTGATAATATTTATTTAACTTAATAATAATATATTTAGAGTTCATTTTTAAATAAATGCTAAATAATATTATTATTTAAGTTGATAAATATTTTATCAATTAAAGTTTCAAAAATAAATTTAAAAGTGGAAAAGATATTAAAATTATTAAAAGATTCTAGATCACATGATGTGTGCATGTAATTAAAATATATTAAGATAAAATAAGTGGATTTAATAAAGTGAGTGCATGAGATTTATAATTTAAAAAGAGTAAAGTGAATATTAAATAAATTAATATGCATTATTTTAATATTTATTCACATAGGAGTATGCAAGCTCTTGGGAGTTGTCATGTTGACAACACAGGAGTTTGCACTCTAATTATGCACATGTTGTCTACACTTCGGAGTTAGTACATTATTTGAGCACATGGTGTCTACCACATTCTTGAAACCTCATCATGTTTATCTTCTTATTGTGGAAGATATGTGCTTAGTTTTCATGCTTATCTCCTACTTCTTTCTAGACACATTATAGATGCATCTCAGAGGCCTTTATATGCAGGTTCTCCTAGTGTGTATGGACATCCTCATAGGCTTCTAGATCCTCATATGCTTCTACAAGCACTCCTAGTCACTTGGAGGGGGTTTCGATTCTTGGAGAAATTGCAAATGTTGGAGAAGGAAGGAATTTTTAGAAAGGGGAAGGTTTTTAAGGGAGGAGCTTCTCTACGATTTTTGAGGCGTAGCAAATTAGCATCAGTGTCTAGGTAGGCACTCGTGATTATTTCACATACTCTATTATGCTTTCTCTCTTCTTGTCTTCATCGTGTTTGCTAGATGACTACTTGAATAATTCTTGTGATGAATGTTCTATATTGTGGAAATTTGAGTATGCATGTTGTTTCATCTGGATTGAGGAATTAAAAATATTATTGCAATCTTCCCTTAGTAGAATCAAGATTTGGAAATTGATTTCGGTTGGGTTCGAATTAAAATAGAATCTTATTATTATGCATTAGTTTTATATGATATATTAACTAATCTAATTAAATTTAATTTTATTAAGATTAGTTAATAGTAGAAGAAGTGTAATTAATTATTAGTCAATTTAAGTAAATGGACTTTTAAATGAGGGAAAATTAAAAGAAAAGAGATATTAATAAGTACTTAGTGGAATTAAATAATTGAACTATTAATAAGATTGATTTTACCTAAAATCAATGAAGATTATTTTAAATAAATGTTTGTCCTTGAAGCATTTTAAGAAAATTGTAAACTAATTATTTGAAAGTTGATAAGTATTATTCTTATGATTTGAATAATGGAAGATGCTCTTGAAATTAAGGGAGTTTCATTTAATTATTAGTAACATTGATTTTAGTAAAATAATGCAATGATTTTATTAAAAGTCAATAGGCATTAGTTTAATGATTTAAATAAGTAAATAATTATCTTCTAATTATTTTAGACAATTGTTTAAAATAATGGAGGGCTAATTCTATGTTTTATTCGAAAAGATAAATGGGTTGACTTGGAGATTAAATGGAGAATCTTATACATTTGAAATATACTTGAAATAAAATCTGAAAACCTCATGTTTGGCTTAACCATGTGATTGCAAAAGCAAACTAAAACATGTGTTTGTATCTTGTTCCTCTATGATGTTTGTTATTTGAATATCCATATGGGTTTAATTATTGGGGTGAACGAAGAATACTTTTACCTAGAATATACTTTGAAATGAAAATTGGAACCTCTTACTTGGCATAACCATGTATTTGCATCTTGATTATCTTTGGAAATTGAATGGGGTAATTTTGTATTCTATTTGAGCAATCAAATGAGTTAAACCATATCGAGTAAGATGTACCTCTTTAAATTTGAAAGCTCACAGTTAAGTGAAAATTGGAACTTTACTATAAATTGACATTGTGTGTTCAGAGCTAAACCCAAACATGAAACTTACATTGTGGTATGTATATTGTTTGTGTTTTGGGATTTTGGGGTTGACTAGATTTTTGACCAGTCTTAGGTTGTTACCAGAGGCTCGGGGTTATGTGTTTGCGATGGCATGTTGATGTTATTTGATCTCGATCTTTCTAAACCCAACCATGGTAATGTCATGGTGTTCTCTATGAGATGTTTGTATTTATTGTTCAAAGTTGAGTTGTATGTGTATGAGATACTTGACTTAACCATTTTTGAGTCATCGATCAGTTATCCTTGGACTACTTTCTAGTTACCTTGATGGGACTGAAGTGTTTGTTTCGATTTTGATGTTGTCATGTTTTGACTCAACCATTTTGGAGTCCTCGATCAATATTATTTTCTTTGAGATGCCTTTTTGGTTGCTTGTTGAGAACCAATGGGTATGGTGATTTATCATTGATATGAATATTGAGATTTATATGGTTGCTCGATGAGGACCAATAGATATTGTGATTATCATTGATATTGTGGACATTTGATGTTCTTATTGTGGATTATCTTTTGGTATTTTTCCAATCACTTGTATAGGTCTGTGGTGATTTTATGTGATTATGGATTTGTGATTTTATTGAGCCTAGGGTAGGTTATCTACTTGTAGTATCAGGAAGTGGCTTGCAATGGGGGTCGGGGCCCTAAGTGGATGCTAAGGTAACTCATTGTAAGTTATTTAATAATTGAAAAAATTTACACTAAATGGGGATTAAATGAACCTAATAAGATAATAGTATGTTCTCACCCATGCCTCAAGTGCTAGTACAGACTAGGATGGGAGTAGAGAGAACGCTTGGTTGCAACCTTGTATTCCATAGTATACCTCGTCTGTATGAGATGATACTAGTGGCCACATAGGGATCACTAAGGGGCTGGGGTCTATTGAGAGACTACCAGGGTAACTCTAGCATGATCTGTGTGATGACACTTTCTCACTTGCATAGTAGGTTTCCTGCAAGTCTTTGTTGTACCTCTGGGATTAGATGTTTGTTTATGATTGGAACTTTTGAGTTAGTATACTTTTAGGATTCCTGGACTTAGAGGGTATTTGTGCTATGTGATTTGATAGCCTATTTGGGACTCGAGATGATCTCCTTAGCATGGTGGGAGTAGACCATTTAGGTTTCATGCGGTCAAGTGGTAGTGCTTTTCACTCTTACCATTTGAGATCCATCTGAGACACCATGGCTGATGTATTCCTTGTTGACATCTATCTTCATTCTATTCTTGGATCATTATGATGGATGTTATATCTTGTGATGGATGTAATTACTGACATGTTTCTTTATATTGATGATTAGCATGTGATAGATGATGTTATTTTCTTTATAGGATCATCTTACACTTTATTCTTGCATGTTAGATTTCCTTCTGCATATGTTGTAGTATGTTTTAGGAGTGACATCCCTACTATGATAATGTCGATGATCTCTTTGGTGGCTTGGGATGTTATGCGTAGAGGGATGGCTAGGGCCCACGATGGTCTAATGATGCTATTTACGGTTGGGAGGAACAGTGCATTTAGATAATTATGTGTTGTGTTTATATTTATGGCTATCTTTTGTGATGGATGGATATCTTTTACAATGGTTGTTATATCTTTATTGATTAATGGATGTATCATGTATGTTATTGGTTTCATTTACTTTATTGCACTTGTATCATAGATTTGATGAGGCTGATGTATCTTTACTTTTACATATCTATATTCTTTTAAGCCTTTTGTACCCTATGTCATATGCAGTGGCTGATTGAGCATTCTGAATTTAATTGCCAAGAGGCATTCGAAACAACTATATAATATGGACATTGGACTTTCTATTTATTCTTTCATGTGGATGTGGTAGTGGTTAGACTTAGTATTAATTAGATTAAATGTGACTCAACATCTTGGGATCCTTAAGGAATGCAACTTGTTATGTATGTTTTTAGTTGTATGTATGTTACTACTTCTGCTACTATGTGTTTGATATGAATGGTTTATCTTTCATGTTTAAAAAAAAAATTGTTTGGAAAACTTAGTAAAATTTGGGTTAATTATTTTGGATCCCTTGGTAGGGCATTACACTAGTAATGTTGATATTTATATTTATTTTAGTATTAGTAAAAGTTATTGAATTAATCTAGTTCTAAATTTAAGTTGTAATTAGTTAGTTTTATGTGCTTTGGTAAATTAATGAATATGTTCATTTTCATTTTTATAAGAAGTATTAGGAAATTAAAAAGTATTTTATAAAATAAAGTTAGTAGTGAAAATAAATTTATTAGGTTACTTTAGATGTTAGTAACGAAATTCTTCTAAAAAGTAAGTTAGTGTTATTTTATTTTCTATATTTGAGTTTATTAATGGTTATAAAGTTAATTTAGATTTTCTATTTGCCTTTATTATGTAGATTTAAGCTATGCTAGTTAAACATTAAAATATTTTCAAATAATTGGATTAAATTAGAATATTTTATTAGTTGGTTCTCATAGGGATTAATGATAGGAAAATGCCAATAATATATTGTTTTAAATTAATGTAACAACGAAATAAATGCCAAGATTAGTTCCATAATGAATGTTCAATTTTTTAACGATCTTTTTTCTACCCATTGATTATAAACCTTAATGGAGAGTCAAGTCATTGATAGTATTAGCTATCATTGTCATGCATTCTATATATCTGTGTACCAACTAGGTTAACTTATCAACTTAGTGGGTTTAAGTAATTTTAATTTTAAAAAAATAAAAAAATAAAAAAATTGTGTGTTTTTGCCCTATATTTTGGGCATGACATTTTGGTATCAGAGCTTATGTTTCAACACCAGGAACCTTAAACCATTGTGCTTTTGAAACATAAACTAAACATTAAGTTGTGTAAGATGCCTCCCGTTACATGAAACAACTAAAAAGGTAGAGGTCGTAGGATGAGAGGTGGTAGAGCGAGACAGGAGGATGGATCACCACCACCACCACTGAACCCGAATCAGGACATTTTGGATGCCCTTTAGACATTGATTGGTGTAGTCTAGTAGAGGGTACTACCTATGGTATAGCTAGGGTAGTAGATTCCCATATTGGAAGTAGAGGGACCCAGAGGAGGAGGTGTTGGAGACAAAGAGAGGAGTAGGAGTCCCCCACCAAGGCAGATAGAGAGACAGGGCAAGCATGAGGGTGAGTCGAGACATCAAAGAGGACCACCATTGTATAGACCTCCTAGACATATAGGAGATGATATTAGGGAGTTGATATGACTCATGCCACCATTCTTTACTAGTTCCACTGAGGGAATAGTAGAAAAGGCCTAGTTATAGAGCCTACAACAGTGCTTTGGATTATGTCCTTATGGTAGTAATCTAAAGGCACATCTAGAAATCCATTAGCTAAGAGGAGATGCCTTCAATTAGTGGCATCAGAAGGATACTATAGGAGGAGTGAGGATGTATAGCCTCACATGGGAGTCATTCTTGAAGAGATTCTGAGAGAGGAGTTTCATTCTCAATATTAGAGTGGTCTTACAGTAGCTCAGTATGAGAGCAAGTTTCTTGAGCTCCTTCCTTATGTTGAATACATGAAGGATGAAAAACTATGAGTACATCACTTTATCATGCATCTAAATTTCTCACTTTAGGGTCTAGTTCATTTGGACTTCCCTACCACCTTTAGATAGGTAGTGGAGATAGCACTAGTATTGAGGATACTCGAGGTAGACAGGAGTCACGGGATTGATCTCAGAACCAAAACTCTACCCAGTAGAAACCCCCTTGAAAAGGGAATCATAACTATATAGTAGGGTCCTCTAAGGGCCAATAGACTCAATAGTAGAAACCATAGTAGCCACAGTAGAAGTCTTCAGAAGGTCCTAGACAGGATTAGAAGGTATAGGCCCCAAAGTCATAGTTAGTGAAGACTCAGTAGTCTTTCAGGGGTGGATACAGTGGATCTAGTAGGTCAAGAGGCCCACAACAGTCTGGATCATAGGGTGCATGATCTTATACCCAAGGACCATGTTACACTTGTGGTGGCATGGGTCATATAGCTAGAGAGTGTCCATAGGGATAGGCATCTAGTGGGTAGAGAGGGGCTTTTTCAGAGCCGATCATTGGTGACTTGGGTAGATCCCACAGAGTTTTTGTAGTGGTTGACAACCACTAGGTTGAGCATTAAGCCATATTTATTGAGGCTATAGGTATTATATAGGGCCATATGGTTGCAGTTTTATTTGATTCAAGAGCTACTAACTCTTTTATATCTCCATATGTAGTGGAGCATTGTGAGCTAGTGGCAATTAGATAGGATGTTAGTTGGGAAGTAGAGTTAGCCTAAAGAGCCAAAGTGTTAGTTAGTTCCATGATGCATAATTTCTAGATGCAAATTGGAGACATGTCCATGATGTCTAATTTATGTATCACCCCTGTAGGTTCTTACGATGTTGTTCTTGGCATGGATTGGCTTTATGTCCATAGTGCCAAGATGGATTGTTGACAAAAGAGGGTGGAATGTGTGGATGAAGATGGTATCTCTAGAGAGATCTTTAGAGTGAAGAGACCAGTATCCCTTCATATAATTTCCACTATGTAGCTTAGATGGTGCATGTGAAAGGGTTTTCAGTTGTTCACTATCACCACTAGTGATAGAGAGGAAGATTTAGAGGGAGAGCCATCCCTCAATGATTTTCCAATCTTGTAGGAGTTTTTAGATGTGTTTATTTTAGAGCTCCCTAGTATGCCTCCACCTAGGGTAGTGGACTTCCATATATACCTTGTGCTAAGAGCCGAGCTAGTTTTGAGAGCACCATACAAGATGACTGCTCATTAGCTTAGTGAACTAAAGACTCAGTTGGAGGAACTCTTAGAGAAGGGGCATATTTGACCTAATGTGTCACCTTGGGGTGCACTCATAATCTTTGTAAAGAAGAAAGATGAGTCACTTAGGTTGTCTATTAATTATTGACAATTGAACAAAGTGACTATCAAGAACCGATATCCTCTTCCTAGAATTGATGATCTCTTCAATCAGTTGTAGGGTGCCCGAGTATTTTCAAAGATTGATCTGAAGTTGGGTTACCATCAGTTGAGGATTGTGGATAGTGATATCCCCAAGACTAATTTTTGTACTAGGTATGGTCACTACGAGTTCACCATGGTACCATTTGGCCTCATGAATGCTCCAATTGTATTCATGAGCCTCATGAATGGCATATTTTGCAACTTTTTGGATAAGTTTATGGTTGTTTTCCTTAATGATATTTTGATTTATTCTCATAATGAGAAAGAGCATGAAGAGCACTCGAGGCAGGTATTGCAAAAGTTGAGAGAGAATTAGTTGTTTGGCAGATTGTCAAAGTGTGCATTCTACAGACCTGAGATACATTATTTGGGTCATGTCATATTAGGTGATGGTGTCTGAGTAGACTCATTGAATATTAGGGCCATCATGGATTGGCTAGCACCCACTAGTGTCACTGAAGTCAGGAGCTTTATGGGGCTAGTAGGATATTACCGATGATTCATTGTAGGATTCTCTAGATTGGCTCACCAAATCACATCTTTTCAAAAGAAAGGGAAGAAGTATGAGTAGAAAATGAAGTGTGATAGAGCTTTTCAAGAGCTCAAGAGAGCCCTCATGAGTGCACCGATTCTTACAGTACTAGATCCTTCTGCAAATTTTGTAGTGCACATCGATGCACCTTTAGATGGTATAGTGGAAATCCTTATGTAGGATGGATGACCTATTTCATTTGAGTCTAAGAAGTTGAAGACTCATGAACTCAATTACCCTACTCATGACCTAGAGCTTGTATTAGTGATTCATGCTTTAGTGAGGTGTTGACACTTCCTTCTAGGTCATAGATTTGAGCTTCATTCCGACCACTAGATCTTGCAATACATATTTACTCAACCAAACCTTAATGCTAGGCAAAGAAGGTGGATGGAGTTCCTTTGTGAGTATGATTTTGATGTTTAGTACATCAAGGGAAAGGAGAATGTGGTTGAAAATGCCTTAAGTAGAAGGCACCATGAGCTTTCATCTGTGACTACTTGCACTAACTTGAGAGAGCAGATCTTACAACACTTACCAGTAGATGAGCTTTATGTAGAATTGAGTTAGATAGCATATTCTTAGAGACCCTTGGAAGGGAAGTATTTAGAGTACTCCTTGGAGTCTAATGGACTTTTGCATCATAGAGGGCATATGTATGTACCTTCCATTGGGGGTTCGCACAATCTTATTGTACTTGAGGCTCATAAGGCACGTTATGCAGTGCACCTCAGTGTTAAGAAGTTACATGCAGATTTGAGATAGTTATATCACTAGCTAGGCATGAAAGTGTAGATTGCTAGCATAGTTACAAGATGCCTTGAGTGCCAGAGGGTGAAGGAAGAGCACTATCATCCCAGTGGGCTTCTTCAGCCTCATGAAATTGTAGAGTGGAAGTGGGATTCTATATCTATGGATTTCATTATTGGTCTCCCCATGTCATCTTGCCACCATAATGCCATTTTAGTGACAGTTGAAAAATTGACCAAGGTTTCCCACTTCTCACCCATGCGTACTATGTACATAGTATGAGACATAGCTTAGGTGTTCTTGCGACACATTTTTAGACTTCATGGCATTCCTTGTAAGATCATCTCCAATAGAGACTCATTATTCACTTCATCCTTTTGGAGAGAGTTGCAGGCAGCTTTGGGCACTAGGATCAATTTTAGTATAGCATACCATCCTTAGACCGATGGTCAAACTGAGTGAGTAAATCAAGTTTTGGAGGACATGCTACACATGTACGTGATGGACCATCAAGTCAAATGGGAGGAATACCTACATCTTGTCAAGTTTGCCTATAACAATAGGCACCATTCATCCATAAGTATGCCACCTTATGAGGCCTTGTATGGAAGACCATGCAAGATGACCTTGAGTTGGGATAGGATCAAGGATCAAGTGTCTATTGGTCCTCAGTTAGTAAAGGAGATGGAGCAGCAAGTGAATCTGATTAGACAATGCTTGAGAGAGGCACATGATAGGTAGAATAAGTATGCTAATGTGAAGAGGATAGATCGAGAGTACCAAGTTGGTGATAGATTTTTCTTGAGGGTGTGACTACACAAGAGTCCAATTTGATTCAGAAAGGGCTCTAAGTTGGCACCCCAGTTCGTTGAACCATTCAAGATCCTAGAGAGGATAGTAACCGTTGCGTACCATTTAGCTTTGCCACCTAAATTGTCATGCATCCACAATGTGTTTCACATTCTAGTACTTAGAGGATACATTTATGATGAGTCTCATATTATAGATTTGGATACTTTGTAGGTGGAATCAGATGGGTAGTTAGCACTAGAACCTATTCATATTATTGCCTGACAGACCTTAACACTTCGAGACTGAGAGCTAGACTAGGTTAGGGTCCAGTGAGATTGTTATGATAAGGTCACGACTTCATGGGAGGATGCAGCATAGATGTGATCTTAGTACCCTTATCTTTTTGATGAACTCTAGGAGGAAGTTCATGCCTAGTGGGGGAGGATGTGAGGCCTCACCCCAACCCATCATAGTATAGTGATTTAAAAAAAAAAAATTGATACTCATTACTTGATGTGTTGAGACACTATTAGATACTTTGAACATATTATATTATTTCATGTTGTGTAATGTTTTAATTTTAGATATTTGATTTCATCATTTAATGCTTTATGAACATGTATACAGATGAAGTAAGTGAATGTAGAATTAGCACTTTGAGTATTCAATTTTGATGATTAAGTATATGAGTAGAACAAGATTAACAATTTATTATTTGATACAATCTTTTCAACAATATGGATAGTAGTAGGAGCGATATGGGAGCACATGTTCAACATTCAAATCTAGAGATGGGTGGGAAGTCACAGGGAAGCAGATCTCAGACAATAGGCACACATGAGGGGATCCAGGCAAGCAACAAAGAGGAGTTAGGGGATGGGGACCCACATGCAGACATACTAGGAAATCTCCCAATGAAATGGGCCTCACTCTTTGGTGTCAAGCCATCTAGTAAGTCCTCTTTCCCTCTAGTTAAGGTTGTGTCAGGACTGGAAAATGGTTCTTGCACAATTGCTATTCTAGATGAGATTGTTGACCATAGTATTGCCTCTATAGCCTCTACGCTTGTCAGGAAGTTTATTGGCCTAAGACCAAATATTGATGTGGTTTGATCCTACTCTATGAAAAAATGGAGCTTGAAAGGTCAAGTCAGTGTCACTACAATGGCTAAGGGTTTTCTCTCTTTTGAGTTCACCTGTCAAGAGGACATCGCTAGCATTCTATGTGAAGGCCCCTAGAGCTTTGGGAGGGCCACCTTAGTGCGTCAAAAATGGTCATATAAACTAGACTTAAATGAATCATTCTTTCAACAAGCTCTTGTTTGGGTTAGACTCCCTGAGCTATCATTGGAGTTTTGGAATGAGGATGTCTTTAAGGGAGTGGCCGGCTCTTTTAGAGAGCTTCTCTCCATCGACCCTATTATAGCTTCTAAAATTAGTTTGACCCATGTGATGATCTACATAGGTGTAAGGGAAGGGGATGATATGCCTGAAGTGGTATGTTTTCAGTCCAAACTTGGCACTCATATCTAGTAGATGGACTATGAGAGTGTCCCTTTTGGTTGTTTTCATTGTCTTAAAAGAGGTCATAAGGCTTTTCAGTGCTTGAAAGCTAAGATTTCTAAGAAGAAGAATCCTCCTTCTTCTTCTCAAATGAGGGTGAAGAAAGTTTGGAAAAAGAAGCCTACCAAACAGGGCCAGAAGGGCCTTTCTCCAGTGACCCAAAAAGTAGTAGATGCTCCAAAGATGACTAACCAAGAGCCTCAGGGCATGGCAAGAAAAGCAGGGGAGTTAATCAAGTCAGGATCGAGTTCCTCTTTACCTTTAGATGTCTCTCAATATATTGAGGATGACCAGGTTGAGGAAAGGTTCCTCATGCTTGGAGAAGCAGAAGGTAAGGCTGCCTCATAGAAAGGTTTTTAGGAGTCTGAGATGGACAATTTCCCCAGTGAGAAAGAGCTTGAACTAGGTTCCATAGAGGAGGAAAAGGAAAGAGAAAATAAGGAAATTATCATCTTTCAAGACCTCAAGGAAAACTTGGTTTCCTCCAGAAAAGGAGTGACCAGAACAAGAAAAAAGGAGGACTTGGTGAAAGATCTGGACCAAAGGGTAAATCTTCTTTGCACCCCAAAGAATGGTCACAAGGCTTCTAGATCCTTGAAGTTTGAAAAGAAGGGAGTGTCACTCAGGAAGAAACAAATCAAAGACCCATCTATGGCCTCTCCTACGGTGACCAGGAGCAACTACAAACCAAATGTGGGCTGTACTACCAAATTAGGTAGAAAATTAGAGAGGGAGTCCAGAAAGGAGGAGAACAAAAGAAGCTTGGCAAATGGGCACCAAAGCACTCTGAAGGATTTTCCTAAGAATAAAAAATGAAGATCATCTCATGGAACATTAGGGGCCTAAATGGTGCCCATAAATAAGAAATTATTAGGAATCTAATTAGGGACCAAAGACCAGATATTTTGATGATCTAAGAAACAAAAATGAAAAAGGATTCATTGAAAAATATTAAGTTCAGTAACTTGATGAACGAGGAGGCTTCGAAGTTTGATGGAGCCTTTGGGGGTCTATTGACCTTATTCAAGACCAAACTTTTTAGGGTGGAATCAATCTTCAATGAAGGTAACATTATTTTTTTAAAAGTGTTCCATATCCATTCCAATAAATTTTGGTTTTTTCTCAATATATATCCTCCCAATAACAAGAGAGATAGAAGGTCCTACTAGTCTAGAGAAAAAGGTCTGGTATAGAATAGCACTATGAAAAAAGGAATCATTATGGGTGACTTCAATACCCGTCTTCTAGACAAGGAGAAGAAGGGTGGTCTGCCTCAGGACTGGGATAGCAAGCATGACCTTTCTAACTTCATCAATGGATTGGCTTTTCTGGATCTGGACCTAATGGGAGGTGACTTCACTTGGTCCAATAAATGCTTAGGAAATGATTATATTCAGGTTATACTTGATAGATCTCTCATTTCTCCTGATTGGCTGCAGTCTTCCTTTTGCAAGTTAGCTCTTTTGCCTAGAGTTGGGTCTGACCACTCCCCTATTTCCCTCTCGATTGTTCCTTCTGATCCCTTTAGACCTCTTCCCTTCTATTTTGAGAAAATGTGGACTTCCCATGCTGACCTTTTAGAAAGAATTAAGGTCTAGTGGAGTATAGAAGTGGAAGGCACTACAATGTATAGGGTTGCTAGAAAACTCAGCAATGTTAAAAGGATGGTAAAAGCTTGGAATAAGTCAAATTTTGGTCACATATTCTCTCTTAAAGAGGATCTCTCTGTTAATCTATCTTCTATCCAAGCCTCCATTTAGGAAAATGGGTCTGATGCCTCAAATAGGGAAGAAGAGATGTGCATCCTATCTTATTTACATCACATTATCAGCAAAGAGGAAAAGTTTTGGAGGCAAAGATCTAGGATCAACTAGCTCAAGGAAGGAGACTAGAACACAAAGTTTTTCCATTTAAGTACTCTTAAGCATAGAGCTAATAATATGATTTTAGGCTTGAAGAAAGACCAGTGTGTGCTAAAAAAGGAAGAAGATATATCAAATGAAGTTGTTTCTTTTTTCTCCTCCCTACTGTCTTGGAATCCTTTGCTCTCTAAAGTGGATCAAGATGATACTGTTTCTTGTATTCTTTAGATCCTCCAACCGCACCATAATAATCTACTCTGAGCCATTCCTTTTGATTCTGAAGTAAGAGAAGCTCTTTTTTCTCTTTCGGTGGATAAATTGCCTAGCCCTGATGGTTTTCCCACCTTCTTTTTCTAAATGTACTAGCTTGTCATTATGAAGGATGTTGTGAAGGTGGTTCAGGAATTCTTTGGAGCAAAAAGTATTTTGAAGGAGATAAACTCTACATTCTTAGTTCTTATTCCCAAAGTGCCAGGAGCTAACACTTTGGATAAGTTCAAACCCATTATTTTATGCAACTCCTTTTATAAAACCATCTAGAAGGTGCTCACTTCAAGGTTGCTCAAGCTTCTCTGCCTAATTATTCCTCAGCAACAATTTGGTTTCGTTCTGGGAAAACAAATTTTAGATTCGATTATTATGGTGCATCAAGTGATTCACTCTATGGAAGCTGAAAAGAGAGAAGGAATGTTACTCAATCTAGACATGTCTAAAGCTTATGATCAGGTAGATTGGTCTTTTTTGGATTTGGTGTTGAAGGCTTTTGGCTTTGATTTCAAATCATGTAAGCTAATCTCCAAGCTGGTCACTAATCCCTCTCTAGCTATTTTAGTTAATGGATCCCCCTCTAATTTCTTCAAACCTACTAGAGGCCTAAATCAAGGGGATCCTCTATCACCTATTCTCTTTATTATCCTTGCGGAATGCATTGGCAGACTCATGGAGAAGAAAAAGAAAGAAGGGAGGATCAAAAATTTTAAACCTTCTTCCAAATGCACCCCCTTTATGCATTAACAATTTGTTGATGACACTATTATGGGTGGAGAGGCCTCATTCAATGAGGAAAATGCTATGAAAGACACCTTGGACACCTATTCTAAAGGGTCAGGGTAGCTCATCAATTGGGACAAAAGTTCTATTTTCTTTATCAATACTCTGGAGGATAGACAAAAGAGAATCTCCAAAATCCTACGATGTTAGGTGGGTAAGCTTCCTTCTACCTACCTTGGTTACCCCTTGGGAATAACCCCTTCAGATTCCTTCTTGAATGGCATCATGGAAAGGTTTAGTGAGAAATTGGTAGGCTAGAAAGGAGCCATTCTTAGCCAAGCTAGAAAATGTCAACTAGTTAAATCCATCCTTCAAAACTTGCCGATATATGCTTTGAGCCTTTTTACCATACCAGTGAAATATGTTGAGAAGAAGGAGAAAATCCAGAGATATTTTTTATGGATGAGAGCTGAAAGGAATAAAATGTACCCCCTTGTTGCATGGGACAAAGTTTGCCTCCCCAAGAAGAATGGAGGTCTAGGAATCAGGAAGCTCATTCACCTCAATAAGGCCCTCCTGGCAAAGAAAATCTGGTGCATCTTTAGTAGCATGGGGGAATGGAGAGACACTGTAGTAAATAAGTATATAAAGAGGCCCTCTATTTAGT
The DNA here is from genome assembly GCA_028749045.1 of Cupressus sempervirens. Taxonomy (NCBI): domain Eukaryota; kingdom Viridiplantae; phylum Streptophyta; class Pinopsida; order Cupressales; family Cupressaceae; genus Cupressus; species Cupressus sempervirens. The sequence goes on along the minus strand of CM053783.1, from coordinate 479,423,839 downwards.
TCACCCTCTTCAATGAGGATATCCCAAGAGGTTCTATTGTTTGGAATGGTTTCCTAAAAGCCAAGGACTTGGCTAACTCAAAAGTCTTCTGGAAGTTGGGTAATGGGGAGGACATTCTGTTCTGGTCTAAAATTTGGCTTTCTCAGGGCCCCCTTATGAACAACCCTAGCTATGGGTTTTGTGCTAATGATTGCATCCAAATTTATGGGCACAAAGTCAGCAATTATAGGACCAAACAGGGTTGGAGGGACTTTTCTATTATCTCAGATGACCTCAAACCAATCATGATCATGCTTAGTTCCTTGTCCCTTGGCAACAATAAGGATGAACTGGTTTGGAGGGATAATGCCAATGGGCTCTATTTGGTTGCCTTTGGGTACTCTTCTTTAAGGAGCTTAAAAGAGACTCCCATTTGGTCTAGGGCTTAGATCCTTGGCCTCACACCAAAAGTCAACATGTTTTTTTGGTTGGCTCTTCAGGACAAAAATCTACCCCAGGAAAATATTATCAAAAGAGGTCATATCTTGCCCAAAAAATGTTTTTTGTGTAAAGAAGAGTCAAAGATAGGAAACCATATGTTCATCCACTATTCTTTCTCCAAGGCAGTTTGGGGCATCCTCACCCAAAACTTAGGCCAGAGTTGGTGCATTCCTTCTAACCTTCTGGACTTTTTCTATCAATGGCATGGCTTGTTCAATGGGGTTGTCTTATAGGAAATTAGCTCCTGGATTATGCCCCATTTTTGTTGGAGCATATGGAAGGAGAGAAACAATCAAATTTTTAGAGATTGGGAGGAATCGAATTTAGTTTTTGGGAGGAAGATTTTCAATAACATAAAGGAAATTTTTTTTGTGAGGAAGGGGGGAGAATTTGAGACAGGAGGTAGGAAAAAGGAGAAGGTAAAAGATAGATCGAGGAAAAGATAGGAAGCCAAGTGGCTTGTCCCTACTGAAGGCTGGCACAAAGCTTGGCTCCTTGGGTAGTGGAGGTGTGATAAGGAATGAAAATGGAGATAGTATTGCAACTTTTTCTCTCCCACTGGGATTTTAAACTAATCATTTTGCGAAAGTGAATGCCACATGCAATGTTGTAAAATTGGCTTTTGAAATTGGTGTTACCAATTTATGGCTTGAAGGGGACTCGAATAACATTATAAAGTGCATCATAGGAAACTCACATCCATCATGGATGATTACAAATCTAATTGGTGAGACATGTGAGAACCTTGCCAAATTTAATAGAATCCACATCACTCATATCTTCCAGGAAGCAAACTTGATTGTCGACAAGTTTGTGAACATTGGGGTCGGTTCAGACAAAAAAATGACTTGGCATCCCAAAATTTGTTTGCCGATAAAAGTTAAAAGTTTGATCGACTTGGAAAAGATCTAAGGAAGTATAGAGAAAATAAAGCTATAATTATGATTATGAAGGTTTTAATAAATAAGGGTACTTTTCAAAATGGAAGCATGGGAAACCTTAATTGCAGTGATTCATTATTGATTAATTGACATGCTTTCTGGGTTGTTTTTTGTACTCACTTCTAGAGCAATAGTAGGGCTATTTTTCTTTGTTTATTGCTTACTCTTAGAGGTCCCTTTTAGTCATAGAGTGAGGAGTACATGAGTAAAGACGGTGTGTAGTGTGTAGAAATGGTAGGTGAAAGGTGCAGCAAGGCGCCGGTGGGAGATTTTGAGAAATGGAGAACTAGGGAGAAAGTGTGGGAAAAGCTAGAAGAGGGTGGGGTTACCAATTATATCATGAAGTTGCATGGATTTTATCAAGAGGTGACAAAAAGTATGGTGGGGTCCTAGAAGGATGGCAGGGTAAAGGTGAACGAGGTCTACTTCTGGATAATGGAGGAGGTGATTGCGACTATCACCAAAATCCCTATCGAGGATTTTAAAATCTTTAGGGATAAGAATCTCTTAGCCAATGTGGTTAGGGAATTTTTGGAGAGTGGGAAGGAACTGAAGGCACTGAGAAATATTGACACCTACTATGTCCCCGACTCAATGAAGAAGTGGTGGAGGTATGTTCTGAGAGCTATTATTGAGTACATCACGTTGGACCCTAGGTTTGATAGAGCTTGTACCCACAACTTTATTATATTGAATAATTTCTAGCATAATGTTAATATTTCCTTTCCATATTTTCTATTAACCTCTATGAGAAAGGTGGTGGACAGTTTCAAAAAGAAGCCCACCAAAAATATAGCTCTACATGAGGGGTTGTTGTTGCTTATCCACAAGCACTTCAAGGCTCAAACTATAAGCATTGCTCCCCCTCGAGAAGAGAATGTGGAGTCTAGTAGTTCTAGTTACTCCTATGATTTGGAAGATATATAGAGCCTTAGCTCTAAGGAAGGAGGGATCTCTTCTTCAGGGAATTAGCGACCCACCGAGCTAATAGAAAAAGCCCTAGGGATCATGGGCAAAAGCCTCCTGAGAAGGATGAGGAGGGAGACAATGATGATGAGGAGGAGTTGGAGTCTAAGGAGGTGGTTAAGGAGATGTAGGAGGAAATTAAGGATGAAAGTGGAAGGAAGAAATGCAAGAGGGAGAATTTGGAGGAAGTGCACTCTCAGTTTGAGGAGGCATCAGTATTGCCCCTATCTCCTACCCATCTCCAAGCCTAACCCGAGGAGCATAAAGAGGAGGATGTAGGGAATGCAGAAGGGGAAGTGTAGGTCAATGATAGGAGTAAAGCTTGAAAAAAATTTAATGTTAGGACTTCAAAGATGGGCATCTTCAGGGAGGCCATGAATCCCCAAATCCTCATGGAAAATCAAGATGAACCATGGCTAGAAGAACTCATTGACCCAACGATAGTGGCTATTTCAGATAGAGCTAGGGACATAGGGATGAACCTCTTGAATAATGCTCATAATAGTATGATTGACAATTTTAGATCAATCAAATGGCTTTTCCACGAGTTGGAGGAGGTCAAAGAATAGGTGAGACATATTGAGGCAACAAGGAATGGGATGGATGCTAACAGGAGGACAAATTTGACTAACAGGCTCAATCTGGCAGAAAGAAGGATACACAACCTGGAGAACTACAATCACAACCTTGTGAATCAAATGTTCTCTTTGTTAAGCTTCATTAACAACAACATCATCTCTCTTATGGGCTAGATTAAAGACAAAGAAATGCAGGATGATGAGGAAGGAAAAGATAGGGAAGAATCCAAAATGGAGGATGACTCTGTAAAGGAAAACACCATTCCTTATCAGGACTAGGGGACCAAAGGGTTCAACAACTGGAAGGAGAGGAGAATCAACTGGCCTTCAAGGTTGCTTAGGTTAATGCAAGAGCTGGAGCAAAAGAAAGAGGAATAAATCTCACCTGTTCTTTTGTTTTTCTATGTCTTTTGGCTTTTGTTCTAGCTTTAGGCCGTGGTAATACTTGTCTTTTTCTTGATCTTTTCTCAGAACTTTACTTTTTGGCTGGGCTTTATGCTTATTATCAGCCTCTAAACTTATACCTTTTTGGCTGGCCTTTCACACTTATTATTAGCCTTATATGTTTTAACTATTGGGTTTCAAGATCCCTATAAAACCTATTTATCTAATAAAAAATAATTGATTATTTGATCATGAAGAGTGGGAAGGGGAGTGGGCAGGGGAGTGAGCAAGGGAGAGATTAGGAAGTGCATGTTCAAATTTCAAACCTGGCACTAGGTGGGAAATCTTAGGGAGGTGGATCTCAGAAACCAAGTACCCAAGATGGGATCCAGGCTGACTGTGGAGAGGTGGAGTCTGGGGATGGGGACCCATGTGTAGCCAGTGGAACCCAACAAAAGCCAAAAATGCAATCCAAGGTGGATAGACCAAGGAATATCCCAGTGAAATGGGCCTTACTCTTTGGTGTTAAGCCCTTGGGTAATTCCTCTTTCCCTCCAGTTAAGGTTGTATCAAGTCTGGAAAAGGGATCGTGCACGATTTCCATTCTAGATGAAATTGTTGACCATAGTATTACTACGATGGCTTCTGCACTTGTGGGGAAGTTTATGGGTCAGAGACCAAACATCGATGTAGTCTAATCTTTCAAAATGAAGAAATGGAGTCTGAAAGGGTAGGTCAGTGTTACTACTATGGCAAAGGAATTTCTTTCTTTTGAATTCACCTGTAAAGAGGATATGGCTAAAATCTTGTGTAAAGGACCCTGGATCATTGGAAGGGCTACCTTGGTGCTGCAAAAATGGTCTTCAAAATTGAATTTAAATGAATCTTTCTTTCAGCAAGCTCCAGTATGGGTTAGACTCCCTAAACTACCCTCAGAATTCTAGAGTGAGGATGTTTTTATGGGTGTGGCCAGTTCATTTGGAGAGCTTCTCTCCATAGACCCAACTACTGCTTCTAAGAGCAGGCTGACCTATGAAAGGATCTATATAGGTGTTAGAGAAAAGGATGATATGCCTAAAGTGTTGTGCTTTTAGTCAAAACTTGGCACTCATATTCAACAATTGGATTATGAGAGTGTCCCTTTTGGATGTTATCATTGTTTTAAGATAGGCCATAAAGCTTTTCAAGGCCTAAAAGCAAAGTCAATTTAGAAGAAGAGTCCCTCTATTGCTTCTCTCTTCAGGGTCAAGAAAGTATGGAAAAAAAAGATCACCAACTAGGACTAGAAGAATCCTCTTTTAGTGAATAAGAAGGTAGTAGAAGCTTCAAAGAAGGTAAATCAAATGCTACCTTTTGATTCCACGTTGACTCTGGGCATGGATGGAAAGGTTGTTCCTCAAGATGAGCTATAGAAGATAGCCTCGAACTCCTCTCTATTCATTAGGGAGTGGAAAATGATTATTGTCCAACCCCAACTATTTGAGGGTGCTCTAGATGAGGGAAGTTTAGATCCTCAAGTGATTTTAGGAATGAGGTAGGCAAGGATGCCCCACAACAATATATTTAGGAGGCTATGATGTTAAGTTCTCCACTTTTTGTGGGAAGGATTGACCTAGCTTCCATTGAGGTGGAGAAGGATAGAGTTAATAGGGATATTATCATCTATCAAGACCTAGAGGAAAATCTTATTTCCTCTTTAGCTAGAGGGACCAACACAAGAAAGTTGGATGTTTTGGTGAAGGAATTCGACTAATGGGAGGATCTTCCAACCAACCCAAGGTTTTCTCTCAAGGCTTCTAGCTCATTGAATTTTGGCATGGAGAGTGAAGTTCTTCTATCCCCAAAGCTCAAGAAGAAAAATGTTATAGAACCTTCTTTGGCCTCTCCAGTGAGACTAGAAACAACTACAAATTGGATGTGGGCTTAGTGACCAAAAGAGGCAAAAAATTAGAGAAGGAAGCTAGAGAGGAGGAGACCGAAAGAAGCTTGGTGAATGGGTGCTAGAGAACTCTTCAGGAGTGTTCTAAGAATTAATCATGAAGATCATATCATGGAATATTAGGGGCCTTAATGGAGCCCAAAAGAAAGAAATTATTAGGAACCTGATCAAAGATCAAAGACCAGACATTTTGATGATCCAAGAAAGTAAGATGAAACAAGACTTTTTGGGGAAGATTAAGTTTAGCAACTTGATGAGTGGGGAGGCTTCAGACTCTAATGGTACCTCTAGGGGATTGCTGTCTCTTTTTAACACCAAAAATTTTAGAATGGAATCTTCTTACAATGAAGGTAATATTCTTTTATGTAAAGTTTTTCATATTCCTTCCAATGATTGTTGGTTCTTGCTGAATTTATATGCTCCCAACAATAAGAGAGAGAAAGAATTGCTGGACTAGAGCTTGGAGTCTAGTGCAAAGTAGCAATTTAAAGAAAGGAATTATTATGGGTGAGTTTAACACTCCTCTGTTGGATGAGGAGAAGAAGGGAGGTTTGCCTTCGAACTGAGAAAGTTAAAATGACCTTTTAAACTTCATTATTGGTCTAGCTATTTTGGATATGGACCTCATGGGAGGTGCCTTTACTTGGTCAAATAAATGCATTGGTCAGGACTATATTCAGGTCAAATTGGATAGAGCTCTTATCATTCTCAACTAGTTGTAATCTTCCTCTTTCAAATTAGCTCTTTTGCCCAGAGTGGGTTCTAACCACTCCCCTATTTCCCTTTTGTTTGTTCCTATAGGCCCCAAAAAGCCTCCCCCTTTTCATTTTGAAAAAATGTGGACCTCCCACCCTGATCTTTTAGACAAGATAAAGCTCTAGTGGAGTATTGATGTGGAAGGCATAGCTATGTACAGGGTAGCCAAAAAACTTAGCAACATTAAAATGATGGTTAAAGCTTGGAACAAGTATGATTTTGGCCGCATATTTTTTGAGGAAAAAGTACTATCTGATAATGTTTCTTCTATCCAAGCCTCAATTTAGGAGGATGGGTATGATGAGTTAAACAAGAAGGTTAAGTTGTTTATCCTTTTAGATTTACACAATATTATCAGTAAAGAGGAGAAGTTCTGGAGACAAAGATCAATGGTTAACTGGCTCAAAGAGGGAGACCAAAATATGAATTTTTTTCGTCTTACTACTCTAAAACATCGTGCTAATAATAGAATCATAGGTTTAAAGAAAGGACAGGGAATGTTGACCAAGGATGAGGAAATCTCAACTGAGGTTGTTTCTTTCTTCTCCTCCCTATTGTCTTGGGATCCTATGCTATCCAAAGTGGATCAGGATGACATTGTTTCCTGCATCCCTGAGATCATCCTTCCTCACCATAATAAAATACTTCAAGCCATTCCCTCTTATTAAAAAGTTAAAGAAGCTCTCTTCTCTTTTTCAGTAGATAAATCTCCTAGCCCTGATGGTTTCCCTTCTTTCTTTTTCCAATTGTTTTGGCCTATTTTGATGAAGGATGTGGTGAAGGTTGTTCAGGAATTCTTTGGGGCTAGAAGAATTCTAAAGGAGATTAACTCTACTTTTTTTGTTCTCATTCCTAAAGTTCCTAGAGAAATTTTACACCAATTAGTCTATGCAATTCTTTTTAAAAGATCATATCGAAGGTTTTTACTTCCAAGTTGCTCAAACTCTTCCCTTTGATTATTTCTCATCAACAAACTGGTTTTGTCCCAAGAAAAAAACATTTAGACTCCATAATGATGGTGCATGAAGTGATTCACTCTATGGATGCTAGAAAAAGGGAAGGGATGTTACTTAAACTGGACCTCTCAAAATCCTATGACTGGGTTGACTGGTCTTTCCTAGATATGGTGCTTAAGGTTTTTGGGTTTGATGACAAAACTTGTAAGCTAATCTCTTAACTAGTTACTACTTCCTCACTTGTTGTCTTAGTCAATGGATCCCCCTCTAATTTTTTCAAACCTTCTTTGGTCTTCGTTAGGGGGATCCTCTTTCACCTATTCTCTTCATAATCTTGGCAAAATGCATAGGCAGACTTATTGAGAAGAATAAGAAGGAAGGGAGAATCAAAGGTTTTAAATCTTCTTCTAAAAGTGACCCTTTTATGCATCAACAATTTTTTTATAACACTATTATGGGAGGGGAGGCTTATGTTAAGGAGGCAAAGGAAATGAAGGACATCTTGGATATCTACTCCAGAGAGTGAGGATAGCTCATCAACTGGGATAAGAGTTGTGTTTTCTTTATCAACACTCCTGAGGATAGACAAAAGAAAATCTCCAAAATTCTAGGATGTAGTGTGGGGAAGCTTCCCTCTACCTATCTTGAGCTTCCTTTGGGCATGAATCCTCCTCAATCTTTCTGGAATGACATTATGGATAGATTAGTAAGAAGCTAGTTGGTTGGAAAGGGGCCTCTCTTAGCCAAGCTAAAAAATGCCAACTAGTTAAATCCACCCTTCAGAACTTGCCTATTTATGCTTTGAGCCTTTTTGTTATCCCTATGAAATTTCCTGAGAGGATGGAAAAAATTCAGAGAGACTTCTTGTGGATGGGGGCTGGAAAGAATAAAAGGTATCCACTTGTTGCTTGGGAAAAAGTCTATCTCCCCAAGAAATATGGAGGTCTAGGCATCAGGAAGCTAACTCACCTCAACAAGGCTCTTTTGGCTAAGAAAATATGGCATATCTTTAGTAGCATAGGGGAATAGAGAGACATTATGGAAAACAAGTATATAAAGAGGCCCTCTAAATAGTTTACCCTCTTCAACGAAGATATCCCAAGAGGATCCACTATTTGGAATGATTTTTTAAAAGCCAGGGACCTAAAAAATTCTAGAGTCTCTTGGAAATTGGAAAATGGGGAGGATATCTAGTTTTAGTCTAATAGCTAGTTTATTCAAGGCCCTCTTATGAACAACCCCAGCTATGAGGTCTGGGTGAATGATTGCATCAACCATTTTGGGCAAAAAGTTAGTAACTATAGGAATGACCAGGGATGGATAGACATTTCTATCATCTCTAAATATCTTAATCCTATTACAATTATACTAAACTCTATGGCCCTAAATAACAACAAGGATGAATTGATTTGGGGAGATAATGCCAATGGACTATATACTATTACCTCTAGGTATTTGGCCCTTTGGAGATTAAATGAGATTACTCCTTGGTCGAGGGCTTGGCTCCCTGGCCTCATTCCAAAAATTAATATGTTCTATTGGCTAGCTCTATAGGAAAAAATCCTCACCCAACATAACCTCATTAAAAGAGGTCATATTATGCCCAGTAGATGTGTGTTATGTAAAGATCAGATGGAGACTGGAAATCATTTGTTCATTCATTGCTCTTTCTTGAGGGAGGTTTGGGTTTTCCTTACCCAAGACTTGGGCTTTAGCTAGTGTGTGCCTTTTAACCTTCTGGATCTCTTCTATCAATGGAAATGCATGTTCAATAGGTCTAATCTTTAGGATTTAAGTTCTTGGATCCCTCCTCATTTCTGTTGGAGCATCTGGAAGGAGAGAAATAACATAATCTTTAGAGATAAAGAGGAGCCAACTGTAGTGATAGGAAAGAAACTATTTGCAAACATTAAGGAAAACTATTTAGTAAGGAAAGGGGGAGATATAGAATTAGGTGGTAGGAAAAAGGAGAAGGCAAAAGATAGAAAGACAAAAAGAAAAGAAGCCAAATGGCTTCTCCCCCTAGAAGGATAGCATAAAGCCAACTTCTATGGAGCATCCAAGGGAAATCTTGGCTCATCGAGAAGTGGAGGCATAATAAGGAATGAAAATGGTGATTGTATTGCAACTTTTTCCCTCCCACTGGAATTTCAAACCAACCACTTTGCGGAAGCAAATTTTGTGTGTAATGCTATCAAACTAGCTTTTAAAGTTGGAGTTACTAATATTTGGCTTAAAGGGGATCCAAACAACATTATAAAATGTATTAATGGAAACTCTAAGCCATCATGGTTGATTGCAAATCTTATTGATGAGACTCATGAGACTCTTACCAAATTTGGTAGAGTCCACATCACTCATATATTCTAGGAAGCTAACCCGGTAGCTGATAGGTTTGCTAATATAGGGGTCGGCGCAAACCAAATAATGACATGGTATCCTAAAAATATTTTTCCAATGGATGTCAAAAGCATGATCAAACTAGACAAGATTCAAGGAAGTATGGAGAAGATCAATGTGCAATTATGAGAATGAACGGATCAAGGGGAAAGGCTACTTCCCAAAAAGGTAGCATGGGAAATTGTAATTGTTGTAATTTATTATAGACTATTTGACACGCTTTGTGGGTCTTTTTTTTCATTTGCAATAGGAGCAATAGAAAGGTTAATTCTTTTTGCATTCTGCTCATACATAGAGGTTCCTATAAGTTATAGTGCAAGGTGCATATGAGAATTGAGGGTGCGTAGAGTGAAGATATGGTAGGCGAAAGGTGCAAAAAGGAGCCAGTTGGTGAAATAGAGAAATGGAGTAGGGAAAATTTTTGAGAGCAGCTAGTTCAGGGCAAGATTACCAGATACATGATGAAACTACATGGTTTTGATTAGGAGGTGACCAATAGCATGGTCAGTTCATGGAAGGAAGGAAAAGTTAAGGTGAAGGGGGTATATTTCATGATCACTGAGGATGTGATATCGACCATTTCTGAAATCTCAATTGGGATTTTTAAGTTTTTTAGGGACAAAAAGCTCTCAACTAATGTTGTACGAGATTTTGTGAAGGATGTGGAGGAACTAAAAGCCTTCAAGAAGATTGGCATGTACTATGTTCTTGATACCATGAAGAAACTATAGAGATATGTTCTAAGAGTTGTAATCGAGTACATTACTCTAGACCCTAGATTTGATTGGGCTCATACCCACCACTTTGTTCTTTTGAATCATTTTTAGCACAACTATAAAATTTATTTTCCTTTTTACTTGTTAACTTCCATGAGTAAGGTGGTGGTTAGCTTCAAAAAGAAGCCCACTGATAACCCTACTCTACATGAGGGGCTCTTCTTGCTTATTTATGAACACATTAAGGCTCAGACAATAAGCAATGCCCCCGCTCAGATTGAGAATGTGACCTCTGGAAGCTCTGGCTTCTCTTTAGACTAGAATGATATTTAGAGTTTTAGCTTTGAGGATGGAGGTATTTCTTCTGCTGACAAAAACATCACCCATCAGGTCAAGAATTCACCTTCTTCCATAACCCCTAGTAGAAAAAGCCCTAGGGTTCATGGGTATAAACAACCTGTGAAGGATGTGAAGGTTGATAGTGATGATGAGGAGGATGTGGAGATGAAAGAGGAGGAAAAGGAGATGCAAGAGGAAAATAAGGAAGACTGGGGAGGGAAAAAATGCAAGAGGGTGGGTCTAGAGGATGAAAGATTGCAGCAAGAATGGGATATGTCTTCATTGCCTCTTTCTCCTATCCATATTCAAGCCCAACCTAAGGAGCAAAAAATGGAATTTGATACCCAGGGTGGGGAGGTGCAAGTTAAAGATAAGAGGAAAGCTTGGAAAAAATTTAATGTTAGGACCTCAAAAATGGGCATTTTTAGAGAGGCCATGAACCCACAGGTCCTTGTGGAAAACCAAGAAGGGGTGCAGCTTGAAGAACTCATAGACCCAACGATTGTGGCTATTTTAGATAAAGCAAGGGAAACTAGGCTAAACCTCTTGAACAATGCCCACAATAGTATGATTGATAACTTTAGATCAATCAAGTGGCTTTTCCATGAGCTGAAGGAGGTCAAAGAGCAAGTGGGTCATATGGAGGAAAATAGGAATGGAGTGGATTCTAATAATAGAGATGGCAATGGTGAGAGGTTTAGTCTAGCATAGAGAAGGATTAACAACCTTGAAATCTACAATCATAATCTCTCGAACTAGATGATTTTTTTGGTTAGCTCCATTAACAACAACATCATATCTTTAACTAGTTGGATCAAAGATAGAGTAATGAAGGAAGAAGAGGAAGGAAAAGAGAGGGAAAAATCCAAACTAGTGGTCCACACTACAAAGGAAAACATCAACAATGTTCAAGACCAGGAGGATCAAAGGGCACACCAGCAAGAGGTTGAGGAGAACCAGATAGCCTATGAGGCTGCTTAGGCCATGCAAGACCTAGAGAGAAAGAATGAGGACTAATCCACTGCTTGTTCTTTTGTCTCAATCTATTTTTTTGGCTTTTTGTTAGGGCTTTTGCCTTTGTCATTTCTTCTTATATCTATTCCTGGTCTTTTCTATGATCTTTTTTTTTTTGGCTGGGCCTTGGGCTTATTATCAGCCTTTGAACTTGAACTCTTTTGGCTAAACTTTTCATGCTTATTATACACCTTGTTAATGTTTTAACTCTTGGGTTTCAAGGTCCCTATAAAACCTGTTTATCTAATAAAAACAATTGATTAATTCAAATTGGATGTTTTAATATAGGTTATTTCCCTAATACATTATATACATCTATGCATGTGATTTTCATGAGCTATTGGCATATACAATCAGTGTTCAAGACATCTTAGCCAAGAAACCTAATGGAGAAATGAAACTAAACCTCGTGTACCATTTGTGAAAACCCCATTGTTTGTATTTTATTTGCATCATGAGTTGTATGAAGGTATCTTTCCGTGATCAATAAATGTTAATGTTTCATAATAGTGTTCTTATAGTGTCGCTTAACACTCATGAACTGTTTATGCATTCTAGCATGCTAGTTAGGCTTAACCAAGAAACCTTTAGACCTAAGTTGGACTTAGTTAGTGCCCTTTTTTCTAATCATTTGATTGAGATTAATTACCCCAAATCTGGATTAGTGTTATTCTGCTTTTTGAAAGTTGTTAGTCTCTCCTAAAGTTTCCTAGCATTTGTTAGGTTCCAAATTAATCCCTAAGGCCTAGAATCATGAAATCTTAATACCCAAGGGGTATGGTTATGGGTTGTAGGCATTTTCCATCCCCCTAGCCCCTTTTGTTGACTTTTATGGTCACTCAAAAATCTAATTTTTGCTTTGTTGCGAAAATATATTGATTTCATCATGGGTTGGGACCTTTAACTCCACCTTGAGTTTAGCCTTAGGCTTAGATGAGTTAGAAGCCTCTAGAACTTTTGGGCAAGTGGGGGGAGTTATTTCTTTTAGAGGTGGTTGAGTTATGGTCTTATTTAGAGGCAATTTTGAGGAGGATGGGTTGTTCACCCAACCTCTAGTTTTAGAGGGATTTTCAAAATTGAAGGAGAATGAGAGGAAAGCAAGCTTATCTCAAACTTGTTCATTAGTCATAACCTGATTTCTTCAAGGTAGGAATACTTCACCTCATTTTGGTTTCATGTTGTGCTTCATATTTCAGTCTCATTAGTTATGTATGTATGTGTGTGTGTTGAGTATGTTGGGAGGGAATGAAAATAGGTTTCCTTCAATGTCTTTCCTTTGTGGTTGTTTTGAATTTCAAATTTTTCTTTCATGGGTGTTTGGAATTACTCACCCTCAAATAGAGTGAAAGTGGCCATTTTTGGGGAAAGGTCTTTAGTTGGACTCCAATAGTGTAGAGCCTCCTCTCAGGATGAGAAGAGGGAGAGAGGGTAGGGTGTTATGGGCCCCTACCTATCAGCACAAACCACGTATGAGTTTTGGCATGCAAGAATGGAAGAATGGAAGTTCTTGAGTTATAGCCCCGATTGGGCAGCTATTTTGGTGTTGTTTTTGACATCTCCTATTGGAAAATCCACCTTCCCCCTAGTTTTGATTCAATGTCAAACTTGTTGTGAAAACTCGGTATGGGAATGAATGTCTATTTTTGCCTCCTTGTTATGTCTATTGTGACTTGGTCAGTTTCATTCTCTCCACAATCTCAACAATGCATTGTAGAATAGGAAATGGGTCCCCTTGTAAGAGTCATGAAGAAAATTTAAAGTGATTGTTGAAATTCAGTTATGTTTGGCATTGAAATCCTATGTAAAGTGATTTTAAACTTTTTGTTGTAATGGCAATGATGTCGGGTTTTCTTCCTAGTTCTTTCTTAGTAGAGCCTTTGAATTAGGGGGTTAATAAAATAATGATTGAGTAATATCATTGGTTATGAGATTTTAGTAATTTCAATTATATGTGTATCAAAAAAATGAGATAAAATGATTTTGCTCATTTATGAAAATTTGAATTCAATTATGATAAGAACAAAACAGAATGGATATGGTTAATATTTCAATTCAATTTCATACTTATTAGGAGATCAAATGGATCTTGCATTGTTAAAAAAACAATTGAACTGTATGTTTTAAACCTATTCAAAAAATAATAATACCCCATTGTTATAAAAATAGTTGCTTGAAAAAAAAAAGAATTTTCCCCAAAGAGTAAAAAAGTCTTTGGTTTTTGTATGCAATATGTTTTATTTTCTTGTAGCAATAGAGAATATTCTCTGTAGATATTTCATTTTGATGTACAAAAGAAATACATATAAATATATATAGGAAATTATATTAAAAAAAGTTTAAACACTAGATTAGCTAATATCCTACCAACAAAGCTTTGCATTTAACACTTTCCAACTTAGCGCAAGCATTTTTGACTCAATGTTTCTTTTAGAAATTTTTTATGTCATCACTCATTTCACAATTTTGCTAGGTACCCACGTGTCCCTTAGTCAGACACATCAGTTGAAAAAAAGATGAACCAATGGGGGGGCATATATTCTTGTCATGAAGACAAGGTCCTTTATTAATCTCCCACCTTCAGCACCTTGGTGTCTTGTCTTGCGTAGGGGGAGGAGATTGTACCTATGCATGGCAGGTGTGGTCAGCACTTTAAGTGCTTTGGGTAGTGGGTCTCCTCTTTGTTTAGCACAAGGGATAGGAGAGTTAGAGTTATGATGGGAGGGTAAGTTAGTTTTAATTTTAAGTAGTTTATTTTTATTGGTAGGTTAGTATTTTTATTAAGTTTAGTTTGTTTTCTTTTAAAGGTTTTGATTTAAATTAATTTAAATTTAGGTAAGTTTTTAATTTTAAGTAGTTTAAATTTAATTTAGTTTAAGTTGTGATTAATATTAGTAATTCAAAAGATGTTAGTAATTCAATTTTTTAATGATCTTTTTTCTACCTATTGATTATAAACCGTAATGGAGATTCAAGTCATTGATAGGATGACCCATCATTGTCATGCATTCTATATATCTATGTACCAACTAGGTTAACTTATAAACTTAGTGGGTTTAAGTATTTTTAATTTTTTAATAATAAAATTGTGTGTTTTTGCCTTGTATTTTGGGCATGACAATTTCCATCAAAGATGCTCGCAGGCACATGGACTCATGATGGCAATCGGGCACCCATGGAAGTAGTTTGACTATCATGAGTAGCATGGATGTCAGCATTGACAAATGCTCAAATGGGAAGATGACTTTGAAATTATATTTTGTCATGGTCTACCACAAGTTCATTAATGGAAAATATGAGATTCAAAGGCATTCCCTATGTCCATTATGTGATTTATAGTAACAAAATATTCACCAAAATTTATGGCTTGGGAATATATTGAGGCAAGGCATAAATGCAAGTATATGTAGGAGGTGACCTCTCCTTGCGTAGACATTATGGAAGAGGGAATGAGTTGTTTAAAAAAAATATTTTGGCTGTGGCCCATTGTGATAAGACTAGAGTTAGTTGAACCCTTGATGTAATACTCATGGTGGAGTGGTGAAGGATAGATGGAGCCTATGATTCCTTGACCCGACTATGGAAATTCATGTGTGTCCCTACCATTCATTATCAACCCTAGAATTTGTACCAATCTTAATGATACTCATCATGGATGCATTATTACCATTGTGAAAATTCAAAGAGAAGAAGACACTTGATGCTCCCTTTCTATCCAATGGTAAAGATAGGGATTATAGCTATGGTAGTGACACCTCACTAAGGAACACTTACAACTCCTCAATCATGTTTCATCACCAAATACAAAAAAAAAAAAAAAAAGGGCTTAGTTTTGGTTTGAAAGCTAGTAAAGAAGAAGCATGTGAGACACAGGTTGAAAAGATATGGAAGGAAGTAAAAGGATGGTAGACACATTGCCAAAAATTTAGGAAGGTGGAAGCCTCCACATGTGACATGGCATCACAATTCATGTGTGGAGTCTTGAATATCATAGTGATGCCTGATTTATAAGAGAGAAAAATGTGACCTAAATCCTTATGAATATTTGTAATCTTCACAGAATAAATTTTTTGAAATGATATATATCACAATGGACTTGGGATGTTTCTAGATTCATGGAACCTGATATAGAGACACTTGGTAGTGGAAAAAACACTTTTCAAGAGTTAGTTTTGCATAACTAAAAAAGGACTTGTTCAAGAAAGGGAAATAAATACAAATAAGAGAGGTTGGTGAGGGATTCTAGTTCTTCAGAGAGAGAGAAAGAAAGTAGACTATGGGTTGTGTTAGGAAAAGGGAGCTCTTGTTCTTTTTCTAAACTTTGTGTTAGGAAAAGGGAGAAATTTTGATTTTAAGTGTAATGTAAGGGAGGAATTTTTTTTTCTTCTAGATGGTGATTCTGATGCAAATATGTCATGAGATCCTTGTAATCTTTTACAATTTAGAGAAGATAGATTTAAGGGATAATTGCACATCAAAACTTGGAGTTTGGGCAATTATCTTTCCATTGATTGTGATCTTTTTATAACTTTCAATTTTCTCTAAATGCATTTTAGTGTCACTATTTTTTGAATATGTTTTGATTTCAAGATGTCTTTGAAGCTTTGATTCTTTAGTTTCTCATGAAGATGGAAGATTTATCCCTTGTTTTCATTCTCTTTGTAGTGCAACATTTTGGTAAATGAACTTTGTGTCATTTATTGTTTATTTTCATTTTAGTCACTTAGTTTCTTTGCATCTACATCATGTTTATGAGTGGATGTTTGCATACCTTTTGTGCTTTCTAGTTAAAAGTATTTGTATTTGTATTTCTATGAATTCATTGTAAATTATACATGGGGAGCAATACCCAGATAAATTCAAAGGGTGCTTATGCTTTTCAATAGCAAACTGATCCAACTATTAGTGCATATTCAATCTTCCTATCTAGACTTTGGGGTTAATTTGTATGTTTCTCTTTGGAGGAAAATCTGTTCACTAACAAGTATCTATCTACATTCTATAAAACAACAAGCACTTGCATAATCTAGAGATAGATGGGTGGTTGAATCATTAGAATAGCTAGTTGAGATGTACTATAATCAAAATAGAGGAAATCATTGATAAAACAAACATATAATGAAGAGGAAACTTAAAAACTCTAATGCTGAAATGTTGAAATGAAAGCTATCAAGGATCAAACACCTATGTTAGAGTTAGAACACAATTTGAAGTTGATTTTAGATTTTTTTTTTTTTTAAAGACATAAAGTAGTCCCATTATTTTTATTGAGGATATTTTCATGTAAGAGAGGGTGGAGAGCTCCAAAGGAGGGTGGAGAGCTCTAAGCTTTGAGCTTTGGTGGATATTTCATTTCCATGTCCTTGTGACCACTACATTTCATTTATGTTCCCTTATGATCTCTACATTTCATTTCTATGCCCTTGGTGTAGATCAATGGAGATCTAGGACTTTGTTGTCATGCCCTTATGATCATTGCATTCCATTTTTGTGCCCTAGTGACTTCTACATTTTTTGGTCATGCCCTTGTCATCTCTATGCCCTTGCTCTAAAATTTTGTTGCCATGTCATGCCCTTGTGATCTTTGTGCCTTTGCTCTGTATTTTTCTTCAAGGGGAGAAGAGGCACCTATGTAAATGTTCTTTTATTTGCCTTCTAAACATGTATCTCTTTATATTTCCCCTAGCAGGTGATTAGAGAAGCCTCTCTTTATGTATATGTATGTGTATATATACATACAATCACACACATATGTTTTTGTCTATGCATGTATATATACATACATACATACATATATATACAAAGATCACAATGCCATGGAAACAAGATGCAAAGATCACAAGGGCATGACAATGAAATGTAATGATCACTAGGGCAAGACAATGAAATCCTTGATCTCCACCGATCTGCACAATGTACAAGATCTTTTTGTATACATAAATACATACATAGAAACACACATATGTACATTTATGTATGTACAAATACACACACACACACACACACACACACACACACACACACACACACACACACACACATATATATATACACAAATACATATGTATATATATGTACATACATACATACATACATGTATATATATATGTATATATATATATATACACATACACACATATACACATACATCCATACATGCATACATTCATATATCTGCATATGCAATTTTATCACCTTGGAAAACTATATTTGATCCTCTAGCTAGAAATAATTGATTGTTCATTTTATTGTACCTAATCTAATGACTATTCTACAGGAATTTGTAATCAACCTAGCTAATCAACAACTGCACCCATTTAACTAGGTTATGGCTTGTTTCTTTTTAAAAATATCTGCTATGATATATTTTTCTAAAATGTCTTGCAAACTCTTCCCATTTTCCTAATCTATGTTATTTGTATGTAGGATTTTGAGGTAAGTCACTTAGCATGGGTTGAGTGAGTTTTATTGTTTTATTATTTGGATTTTGGAATATGTATGCAACTATATCATTTTTTCTATTGTGTTATGATGTAATAAGAACCTTATAAAATTTCTCTAGACATATACATATAGAGACACACACATATGTGTGGGTATGTATGTATATATGCACATACATATACATAAAGAGAAGCTTCTCTATATCTACATACATACATACATACATACATAGAAACACACATATGTGTGTGTGTATATATGTATGTATACACATAAATGCACATAAAGAGAAGATTTTCTATTCACCTATTGAGGAAAATATAAAGAGATATTGAAGGTGATTAGATTTCTTATAGATTTGACTGTGAATTTCTTTTCTATTTTCAGAACATAATTATTAGTGGTATTTTCTCTTTACATTTGAAGGCATTGAACACCAAAAGGAAATGCATTTATTGATATTGACATCTCTCTTGGTTGTTTAATTGGGTGTAAGTATTGTTTCAAAATACACAAAGCCAAAAATAATTTCACAAGAGAATATGTCTCATGTCCACTTGATGTAGAGTGCACAACTTGAAAGGTGTACATGGTCTTTCCCACTCTAACACAAAATTAACAAGTTACCAAATCCCAAACCTTCTCACAAGGTCATAACCAGTTCAAAACCTCCAAATGCTAAAGAAAATAATATTACCAACTTCGTCAAGCATGCATGGTCTAAGGATCATATTCATCCAAATTATGGCTTTTAGAACCTAATCCCCACAACTAGGCCAACATGAGGAAAATAAAAAAATGGTTTTATCCAAAGGTTCCAAGGCATGAAATGGACTTAAGGCATCCACATAACATAAAATACATCAATGGTCTAATCTCCATGCTTCCACAATGTATCAAACCCAAATTCACCTAGTAGCCCTATTAGGCCTCCTTAAGAGGTTTTTGGTGTCTAACTTCCAAAAGTCCCAAAAAAAACTTTTAAAATAATCAAGGTTCCAAAGACCCTCTTCAAATTTATATCCAATACCAAAGCACTGGGACTTAGTTCCACTCCAGCACTCCCTTTCCTTTACTAAGAAATGCAGTCCTAATTAGCCTAATTATGATTGGTTTATAAAGAAACTATAGGAAAGTGGGATCCTAGAAAAACACCCAACACTCAAGAATGTCTCTTAACCTTCCTCCAACTTCTTTCCAAGAACTAATCCCTCCATGAGGTCTCCTTCTCTTGTTATACTCCAAAGAACACACTCACAAGGTCAAATCCTCATAGGCACTTGACCTAGGGCTAGTTAGGAAAAATAGCAAAACACATTGCCTAGTCTTGAAACCCTAGAATCACTAAGAGGACTCATCTAACTCTCATTCCAAAAGAGGCAATTAAAAAGAAACCATAGGAGTCACAACTATGGGCCCATCTTTGAAGCTTGCACAAAATTATTGTCCTACAAACCCTCCTATACAATAAATGGAATAACTTGAACAAAAATCCACATAATATGATGAAACCAAAATAAATGGAAAGCTAAGAAAAAAATATTCTTCAAACAATAATTTTATTATTCTTTCCAATTCATATAGTATGGAAAAAGTACAAGAAACCAGTAAAATTACTTTAAAACTAAAAAACCTCTTATTGCAACTTCTCCCAATCCATACAATCTACCCTTTGTGACCTCAAAAATGAAGCATATATCCTTCCTAGATCCATCCCAATGGTTACAACTATATTTTGAATAGCTACAACTCCTTTTCAACTAAGTTGCATTTTAAAGCAACTTTTACAATTTTGCAAATTAGTAATTTTGCACAAAAAGTGCAACTTTTGCAAATTTCACAATTTTTCAATTATAGGACTTGGAAAAGGTTCCCACTAATTCAAAAATAACTAAAAAAACCTAATCCTAGGCTATCTTAACCAAAAACTTAAAAAAACCCAATTTTTTCCAACTAGCAACTTTGGCTTATAACTTGTTGAAAGTGATTTAGGCATACATGAAGGTGTCTTTCCATTACAACCATGGATTTTTTATCCAAGACTTATCTATACTAGCTTGATTAGGTGAAAAATCAAAATATTAAACCAAAATCTACAATATTCCCTTGGTGCTCTATATGACCTCTCATGACATGATTGTTGATATAAATAATTATTAACCTTGTACTAATTAGTTTAGTTTATTTTGAACCAAACATGATTTATATTAAGTCATTGATCTATATAAACATTAATTGATCATTTTCTTGATCCTCTTATGACTTAATGTGAATGCATCCAATAATTACCTAAATGATATTATGCATGAGATCTTTACTAAATCACCAAGAGATGATATAATTTGTAAGTACAAATTTTTGCATGTACTTAGTTTCATATGAATAGTTTCAATTGAAAGCAAGGATAATTTCTTGTATGAGTTCAATACATGAATGATTAATTTAATTTAACACAAGTACTATGCTAGTGTGTATGTATGCATGTAAGCTAGTTCACATAGTCAACTGATATACATACATACATTCACATATGCATACAATCATCATAATCAATTATCCTTGAATCTGACAAAAGCTATTATATATCAACAAGAGATACATTTTTGTAAAGAAATTTTTAAAAAGAGATCATTTGTGAGGCCTCACCTTGACCCATCCTAGCATCAATGATACATTATTATTTCGATACTCATGACTCAATATGTTAGAACATTATTTGATGCACTAAACATTATTATGCTATTTCATGATGTGTGATGCTTTACTTCAGTTATTTTATTTCATCATTTAATTCTTTATGAACATCTATAATGATGAAGTAAATGAATGCAAAACTAACCCTTCGATTATGCAATTCTAATGGTCAAAAATATGAGTAGAATTAGATAAACAATTGATTATTAGAAAATGGATGCTTTAATTTATAAGATTTTTTGGTATGTAATTTACATAATGCATGTGATTTCTTGATCTACTGATGTGTGCATGAGTGTGTAGGAAATTTAGCTAGGAAAAACACAATGGAAAGATGGAACTAAACAACTTGTTAATTTTGTGCTATCTTGCATTGTCTTCTTTGGAAGGTTGTTAATTGGTCTTAAAATTATCCTAGCTTTTATTTGTTCCTATTAAGTCTTTAAGGCTTAAAAACATTAAATTTAAGTACCCTAGGGGTAAGGATGTGAGTGGGGAGTACTTTCCAACCCCTTAGTCTCTTTGGTTGACTTTTAAGGTCACTAAAAAACCCTATTTTTGGTTGATTGTGAAAATTGATTGTCTCTCTCATGAGTTGGTGACTCAAATTTCATCTTGAGTTTACTTGAAGTCTAGTTGAGTTAATGATCATACTTAGAGGCATTTTGGAGTAGTTTTGGGGTTGTTACCCAATCTCTAATTTTGGTGACAGTTTGAAGATTGAAGGAAGAAAAGGGAAAAGCTCTTCTCAAACCACCATTTTTCCATAACTCTTTTGTGAAGGTAGGAGTTCTCCACTCCTTGTAATTTTTTATTCATGTTTTCATGCTTGAATCTTGGTTTAATCATGCATAAGGCATTGTGTTGTCTTTGTATTGCTTGCTTGTATGTTGGAGGTTGATTGGGAGGGATCTTAACTTGTTTTTCTTTTGATGTCATTCTCATGCTTGCTTTGATGATTTGTGTTTTGAGGGGATTTCATGGGGATTGTTTTGGCATCACTCACCCTTAGATAGGGAAGAAGTGGCCATGTTTGGGGGAAGGGCCTTAGTTGGACCTCAATAGTGTAGAGTCTCCTCTCATGCTGAGAGGAGGGAAAGAGGGTAGGGTGTAAGGGCCCCTACTTGTCATCTCATACCTTGTATGAAAATTTGAATTCTTGAAGAAGGGAAAGAATGAATACCCTTAATATATTTGCCTTGAAAGGGCATTTGTACAAGAATGAAAGTTATTGAATGTTGGCCTTGAAAGGGCTATGTTATGGTATGGTGATTGATATCTCCTATTGAGAAAATCCACCTCCCCTCTATTTTGGTTCATTGTTGAACCTATTGTGCAAAATTGGGTTGGGAATGCATGCTTGAATTGTTCATCTTATTGTGTTGTTTTAGCTCCATGTTGGTTCTTGTCTCTCCCATGGTTCCCTTGATGCATTGAAGACATTGGAAAAGTTCTCTTGTAAAAGCTCTTGAAGAAAATTCAATTGAATTGTAATATTTGTAAAAATGTATTTTCAAATTTGATGTATTTGGAAAAACATTGGGTTTTCTTACTAGTTCTTTCTCGATGGAGCCTTGAACCAAGATGAATAATAGAGAAAGAAAAAGATTATTAAAACCTTCTTGCATTGCTCTTATGTGATTTCAAATTGTGTATATGTATGTGAGAAAATAGATTAATAAATACTGTCTTTGAATTATGAATTCTCAAGTTTTCAATTATGTTAATGAAAAGTCATTTGATATGTTGAATTTCCTAATTTGATGTTTATGTATTAAGAGGAAATGAAAATCCTACATTGTGGACAATGAAGTTAACTCTCTCCTTGTTAAATTTCACAATTGACAAAATCAAATTTGATTAAAAATTATGCATCACCTTGAATTCTGAATAAAAGGAACATATACCTTGTTATATGATGATTAATGAAAAATAAGTTATAGGAGGAAAGACAAAAAAAATAAATTATAACCTTTTTACACACCCTTGTATTAGTATTCTTGTTAAGAAGGAATCAATGTGATCACAAGGATAGAGATCAATAATTACATAACAACAAAATAATATAGCTTAAGGAGAAAATTGTTACTTAGAAAAAAAAAGAACACCTCGAGGAGAAAATTTTCTCTCTGGAGTTTGTATGAGAGTTGCAAAAATTTGACCCAAAGACAATAGAGCATATTCTTGCTTGATGCCTTTCAAAATAAAAATAAAAATAAATTAAAGAAAATCTTTTAAAAATTTTGTTGATACAAGTATACATTATAATATTACATTTTGGGTTGAAATAGTTATTCTTGTTATCACTTCCTATCAAAACCCACTAATAAACTTTTGTAATTACTACCAATGCCCATCTCCTAAACCCCCACCTAAAATCTTATTTCGTTACCTATCTCAATTCATAGCACATCATGGAACCCACTCACCTACTACCTATGCATAGTACTCTCATTAGGGAGCTGGTCATGTCAAAAGAATGTTTATACATTAAACTAGGTAAACTATAAACCCTTACCAACTTTCCCTCCTCCAAAACAAAAGAAAGTTTATAAAGGCCTGCATCAACATTCAAGGACATGGGGGAGTGCACTGTCCTTTGGGGATAGACCCAGTTGGGTAGGGGATGGCCTAGGTTGGTTTTAGTGTGTGTAGGGGGTAATATTAATATGATATTTTTTTGTGTAAGCATAGTTGTTAATATAGATTAATGTGTAGACTAGGTTAGTATAGGATTTGGTTGTTCTTATTAGATGATTTTATTAATAGTTTTTAAATAAGTTTAGCTTTAAATTTTTAATTAGATTAGTAGATGTTTGTTTTTGTGTCATTAGAAAGTAGTTAGTGTAAGATAGGATAACATTAAATTAGTTAGCTTTAATTTAGTTATTATCTTTCATTATGGTTGTAATTTATTTTATATTATTAAGTAGTTTTATATAATTTTGAGATTATTAGAAAGTTGTATAATCCTTTTATGTGTTTGGTTAGTGTAGTAATATTGTTTTGAATATATATACTTAAGTTTGTTTAAATCTAAATGTTGGAAATGATGTTAGTATAAGATTAGTGACTTAGTTGCTAGATTGTTAATTAACTGTAAATTAAAAATTTTAATTTGAAATTAGTATATTTTAATTTAAAATAAATTTAGTGTTTTACTAATTAGTCTTTATAATTGGCATTTAATTGGAGTTATCTTAATATTGGCATTTTAATGATTAAACTTAAATTTTATAATAATTTAGAATAAAGTTTTAGATTTACTTAATGATGGAATTGAAATAAGTCTAGTCTTCAATTTTAATTATAAATGATAGATTAATAAATTAGATTGATTTAAATATGTTAGAGGAAATTTTATAGTTAGTGTGGACTTTGGAATTAAAGTTTAAAACGTAGTTAGCATTCGTTGTATAGTTAAATTTAAATTGATCTTCTAGAGTTTCAAATTCTCTTAATGTTAAATGATTAAATCATATTGTCAATCAAGTTATTAAGTTATAGAAAGGACTAGTTAATTAGTCCATTTTAAGGTTAGTGGTATTTGATCATAATTAAATTGATGCTAAACAAGCTGTGTAATTATGAGACAGATGTCATTTTAGTTAGTAGGTCTTTTTGACGTATTGAATAAGTTGTTGTGTTAATCTTTGGTCATCCCTTCAACGAAATGTTCAATCTGAGTTGTATCCTTTGTATATCATTGAGAATTTGCATCTAGCTTTTAGTACCTTCGATTATCTAAATTTCAAACTACTTGAACAATTAGTTCCATTATAGTTAATCATCTAAACCTTTGTCGACCTTAGTATCTTAATTCATTCAAAAAAAAAAATTGTATGTTTTGCCCTTATATTTTGGGCATGACATTTTGGTATTAGAGCCTGTGTTTCAACACTAGGAACCTAAGACCACTATGCTTCTGAAACTTAACTAAATTTTTTTCCATGAAGGATGCCTCCTACTACACGAAGCAACCATCAAGGTAGAGGTCATTGGGTGAGAGGTCATAGAGTGAGACAAGAGAATGGACTACCACCACCACCATCACCTCCACCGCCACCTCCACCACTTCCACCACTGAATCCAATTTAGGATATTTTGGATGCCCTCCAGGCATTGATTGGCATAGTCCAATAGAGGAGGCAGGGCCAGAAATAGAGAGAGGAGTAGGAGTCCTCCACCAAGGTAGGTTGAGTGTTAGGGAAAGCATGAGGGTGAGTCAATACATCAGAGAGGACCACCACTCGATAGACCTTCTAGACATATAGGAGATGATATCAGAGAGTTGATATGACTCAGACCACCACACTTTATTGGTTCCACAGAGGGGATAGTAGTAGAGGCTTGGTTACAGAGTCTTCAGTGATGCTTTGGATTACATCCCTATAGGAGTAATCTGAAGGCATGTCTTGCAGTTCATCAGTTGAGGGGAGATGCCTCTAATTGGTGGCATTAGGAGGAGACTATAGGAGGGGTGAGCATGGATACCCTCACATGGGAGTCATTCTTAGAGAGATTGAGGGAGAGGTACCTGTTTGAGCACTTCAGACAGAAGCAGATTGAGGAGTTTCACTCTCTACATTAGAGGGGTCTCACTGTAGCTCAGTATGAGAGTAGGTTTCTTGAGCTCCTTCCATATGTCGAGTACATGAAGCATGATAAATTGTGAGTGCATTGATTCATCATGGGCCTAAACTTCTCACTTTAGGTTCCAATTCATATGGCCTTTCCTACTACCTTCAGACAGGTAGTTGAGGTTCCACTAGTTGCAGAGGATACTCAGAGTAGATAGGAGTCATGGGATCAGTCTCAGAACTAAAGCTCTACCTAGTAGAAACCCCCTTGGAAAGAGAATCATAACTACATAGCAGGGTCCTCTAAGGGCCAACAGTCTCAGTAGCAAAAACCTTATCAACAGTAGCAGAAACCCTCACAGGGTTATCAGGGCTCCAAGCCTAAGCAATGGCATTCATAGGGTTCAAGGTAGGATCAAAAATTATAGACCCCACAGTCATAGCCAGCGAAGACTCAGTAGTCTTCTAGGGGTGATTTTAGTGGATCTAGTAGGCCAGGAGGCCCACAACAATCTGGATCTCAGGGTGCATGATCTTATACACAAGGACCATGTTACACTTATGGTGGCATGGGGCATATTGCTATAGAGCATCCTTAGGGACAGTCCTCTAGTGGTCAGAGAGGGGCATTTTCAAATCTGACAGTTGGCAATGTAGGAAGATCCCACAGAGTTTTTGCAGGGGTCAATAATCGCTAGGTCAAGCATCAAGCTATAGTTATTAAGGCTACAGGTAGTATGTAGGATATCATGGTTACTATTTTATTTGATTTTGGAGCTACTGACTCATTTATATCTCCTTTTGTTGTGAAGCATTGTAGGCTAGTGGCAGTTAGTTAGGATGTCAGTTGGGAGGTAGAGCTAGCCTCAAGAGCCAGAGTGTCAATTAGTTCCATGGTGCATAGTTTCTTGATTCAGATTGGAGACATGTCCACGATGTTTGATCTATGCATTACCCCTCTAGGTTCTTATGATGTTGTTATTGGCATGGATTGACTTTATGCCCATAGCGCCAAGATGGATTGTCAACAGAAGAGGGTGGAATGTGTGGATGAGGATGGTATCTCTAAAGTGACCCTTGGGGTTAAGAGACCCATATCCTTTCATATGATATCTACTATATAGCTTAGATGGTGCATGTGGAAGGGATGTTAGTTTTTCACTATCACCATCAACGATAGGGAGGAAGATTCAGAGGGGGAGCCATCCCTCAATGATTTTCTTATATTGCAAAAGTTTATAGATGTTTTTCCTTCAAAGCTCCCCAGTAGGCCTCCACCTAGAGTAGTGGATTTTCATATTGATCTTGTGCCAGGAGTGGAGCCAGTGTCAAGAGCACCTTATAGGATGACTACTCATGAGCTTAGTGAGCTAAATATTCAATTGGAGGAACTCTTAGAGAAGGGGCATATTCAACCTAGTGTGTCAGCTTGGGGTGCACTAGTGATCTTCATTAAGAAGAAGCATGGATCACTTAGGTTGTGTATTGACTATCGACAGTTGAAAAAAGTAACCATCAAGAACTGATACCCTCTTCCAAGGATTGATGAGTTCTTTGATCAGTTGTAGGGTGCCTGAGTATTCTCAAAGATTGATCTCAAGTTAGGTTATCATTAGTTGAAGATTGTGGATAGTGATACCCCTAAGACTGCATTTCATACTAGGTATGGTCACTATGAGTTCATCGTGGTGCCATTTGGTATCACGAATGCTCTAGCTATATTCATGAGCCTCATGAATGAAGTATTTCATAACTTTTTGGATAAGTTTGTGGTTGTTTTCCTAGATGACATCTTGATATGTTCTCGTGATGAGAAGGAGCATGAAGAGCACTTGAGATAGGTATTGCAGAAGTTGAGGGAGAACTAGTTGTTTGGTAGCTTGTCGAAGTGTGCATTCTTTAGAATTGAGATACATTATTTGGGTCATGTCATGTCAGGTAATGGTGTCTTAGTAGACCCATCAAATATTAGGGCCATTATGGATTGGCCAACACCCACTAGTGTCACTGAGGTGAGGAGCTTTATGGGACTAGTAGGTTATTATTGACGCTTCATTGCAGGATTCTCTAGATTGGCACACCCCATCACATCTCTTTAGAGGAAGGGAAATAAGTATGAGTGGTCAGAGGAGTGTGATAGAGCTTTTTAAGAGCTCAAGAGAGCCCTCATGAGTGCACCTATTCTTGTAGTACCTGATCCATCTACAGACTTCATGGTGTGCACTGATGCATCTTTAGATGGTATAGGGGCAGTGCTTATGTAGGATGGCCAACCTATTTCTTTTTAGTCTAGGAAGTTGAAGACTCATGAACTCAACTACCCTACTCACAACCTAGAGCTTGTAGTAGTGGTTCATGCTTTAGTGAATTAGTGACGCTTCCTACTAGGTCATAGATTTGAGCTTCATTCCAATCAACAGAGCTTGCAGTAAATATTCACACAGTTGAACCTTAATGCTAGATAGAGAAGGTGGATGGAGTTCCTTTGTAAGTATGATTTTGATGTTCATTACATCAAGGGAAAGGAGAATGTAGTTGCAAATGACCTTAGTAGAAGGTGCCATAAGCTTTCATCTATGACTACTAGCACCAATTTGAGAGAGCAAATTTTATAGCACTTTCTAGCACATGAGCTTTATGCAGAGGTTAGTCAGGCAGTGCATGCTTAGAGGCCCTTGGCAGGGAAGTATTCAGAGTATTCCTTGAATTCTAATGGACTCTTGTGTTATAGAGGACATATGTATGTACCTTCCATTGGGGGTTTGAGTGAGCTCATTATACTTGAGGCTCATAGAGCACCTTATGTGGCACACCCCGGTGTTAAGATGTTACATGTAGATTTCAAACAGGTATATCATTGGCTAGGCATGAGAGTGCAAATTGCTAACATAGTTGTGAGATGCCTTGAGTGTCAAAGGGTGAAGGTAGAGCATCATCATCCTGGTGGGCTCCTTCAGCCTCATGAGATTGCAAAGTGGAAGTGGGATGTTATATCTATGGACTTCATTGTTGGTCTCTTTTTGTCATCTCATCGCCATGATGCCATTTTGGTGACAATTGACATGTTGACCAAGGTTTTCCACTTCTCTCCCATGCGTACTACATACACAACATGAAACATAGCTCAAGTTTTTTTTTAGGATATTGTTAGACTCCATGGTGTTCCCCATAAGATCACTTCTAATAGGGACTCATTGTTCACTTCATCTTTTTGGAGAGAGTTGCACTCAGCTTTAGGCACTAAGCTCAATTTTAGTACAACGTACCATCCTCAAACTAATGAGCAGACTAAGTGAGTGAATCAAGTTTTGGAGGACATGTTGCATATGTATGTGATGGACCATCAGGTCAAGTGGGAGGAATAGCTACACCTTGTCGAGTTTTCCTATAACAATGGGTACCATTCCTCCATAGGTATGCCACCTTATGAGGCTTTGTATGGAAAACCTTGTAGGATTCCTTTGAGTTGGGATAGGATTGAGGATCAAGTATCTATTGGTCCTCAGTTAGTTAAGGAGATGGAGCAGTAGGTGACCCTTATTAGGCAGTGCCTGAGAGAGGCACAAGATCGACATAAGAAGTATGCTAATGCAAAGAGGATAGATCAAGAGTATTAGGTTGGTGATAGAGTTTTCTTGAGGGTGTGACCACACAAGAGTCTGATTTGATTTAGAAAGGGCTCTAAGTTGGCACCCTAGTTCATTTGACCATTTGAGATCCTAGAGAGGATAGGACCAGTTGCCTATGTTTAGCCTTGCCACCTAGCCTACCATGCATCCACGATTTGTTTCACATTTTAGTACTTAAAGGATAAATTTATGGTGAGTCTCATGTTATAGATTGGGATGCCTTGCAGGTGTAGTTGGATGGCCAATTAGTGCTGGAGCCTATCCATATCATTGCCTGACAGACCCTAGCACTTCGAGGTTGAGAGCTAGACTAAGTTAGAGTCTAGTGGGATTGCTATAATGAGGTTACAACTTCATGGGAGGATGTGGCACAGATGCAATCTCAGTATCCATATCTTTTTTATGAACTCCAGGAGTAAGCTCATGCCTAGTGGGGGAGGATGTGAGGCCTCGCCTTGACCCATCCTAGCATTGATGATACATTATTATTTTGATACACATGACTCGATATGTCAAAACATTATTTGATGCACTGAATATTATTATGCTTTTTTATGATGTGTGATGCTTTACTTCAGTTATTTGATTTCATCATTTAATGCTTTATGAACATGTATAATGATGAAGTAAATGAATGCAAAACTAACACTTCGATTATGCAATTCTAATGGTAAAAAATATGAATAGAATTAGATAAACAAATGATTATTAGAAAATGGATGCTTTAATTTATATGATTTTTCTAATACATAATTTACATAATGCGTGTGATTTCTTGATCTACTGATGTGTGCAATGAGTGTGCATGAAATTTAGCTGGGAAAAACTCAATGGAAAGATGGAACTAAACCACTTGTTAATTTTGTGCTATCTTGCATTGTCTTCTTTGGAAGGTTGTTAATTGGTCTTAAAATTCTCCTAGCTTTTATTTGTTCCTATTAAGTCTTTAAGGCTTAAAAACATAAATTTACATACCCTAGGGGTAAGGATGTGAGTGGGGAGCACTTTCTAACCCCTTAGTCTCTTAGGTTGATTTTTAGGGTCACTCAAAAACCTTATTTTTGGTTGTTTGCGAAAATTGATTGTCTCCCTCATGAGTTGGTGACTCAAACTCCATATTGAGTTTACTTGAAGTCTAGTTGAGTTAAGGATCACACTTAGAGGCATTTTGGAGTAGTTTTAGGGTTGCTACCCAATCTCTAGTTTTGGAAAAAGTTTGAAAATTGAAGGAAGAAAAGGGAAAAACTCTTCTCAAACCACCATTTTGCCATAACTCTTTTGTGAAGGTAGGAGTTCTTCACTCCTTGAAATTGTTTCTTCATGTGTTCATGACTGAATCTTGCTTTAATCATGCATAAGGCATTGTGTTGTCTTTGTATTGCTTGCTTGTATGTTAGGGGTTGATTGGGAGGGATCTTAAATTGTTTTTCTTTTGATATCATTCTCATGCTTGCTTTGATGATTTGTGTTTTGAGGGGATTTCATGAGGATTTTTTTGGCATCACTCACCCTTGGATAGGGAAGAAGTGGTCATGTTTGGGGGAAGGGCCTTAGTTGGACCTCAATAGTGTAGAGTCTCCTCTCATGGTAAGAGGAAAGAAAGAGGGTAGGGTGCATGGGCCCCTACTTGTCACCCCATACCTTATATGAAAATTTAAATTCTTGAAGAGGGGAAGGAATGAATACCCTAGATATATTGGCCCTGAAAGGGCATTTGTAGAAGAATGGAAGTTTTTGAATGTTGGCCCCGAAAGGGCTATGTTATGGTATGGTGATTGACATCTCCTATTGAGAATATCCACCTCCCCCCTATTTTGGTTCATTGTTGAACCTATTGTACAAAATCAGGTTGGGAATGCATGCTTGAATTGTTCATCTTATTGTGTTGTTTTAGCTCCATGTTGGTTCTTGTCTCTCCCATGGTTCCCTTGATGCATTGAAGACATTGAAAAAGTTCTCTTGTGAAAGCCCTTGAAGAAAATTCAATTAAACTGTAATATTTGTAAAAATGTATTTTAAATTTTGATGTATTTGGCAAAGACATTGAGTTTTCTTACTTGTTCTTTCCCGATGGACCCTTGAACTAGGATGAATAATAGAGAAAGAAAAAGATTATGAAAACCTTCTTGCATTGCTCTTATGTGATTTCAAATTGTGTACATGTATGTGAGAAAATAGATTAATAAATACTGTCTTTGAATTATGAATTCTCAAGGTTTCAATTATGTTAATGAAAAGTAATTTGATATGTTGAAGTTCCCAATTTGATGTTTAAGTATTAAGAGGAAATGAAAATCCTACATTGTGGACAATGAAGTTAACTCTCTCCTTGTTAAATTTCACAATTGACAAAATTAAATTTGATTAAGAATTATGCATCACCTTGAATTCTGAATAAAAGGAACATATACCTTGTTATATGATGATTAATAAAACATAAATTATAGGAGGAAAGACAAAAAAAAATTATAACCTTTTACACACCCTTGTATTAGTATGCTTGTTAAGAAGGAATCAATGTGATCACAAGGATAGAGATCACTAATTACATAACAACAAAACAATATAGCTTAAGGAGAAAATTATTACTTAGAAAAAAAAAAAGAACACCTCCATGAAAAAATTTGCTCTTTGGAGTTTTTATGAGAGTTGCAAAAATTTGACCCAAAAGACAATAGAGCATATTCTTGCTTGATGCCTTTCAAAATAAAAATAAAAATAAATTAAAGAAAATCTTTTACAAATTTTGTTGATACAAATATACATTATAATATTAAATTTTGGGTGGAAATAGTTATTCTTGTTATCACTTCCTATCAAAACCCACCTAATAAACTTTTGTAATTACTACCCTTGCCCATCTCGTAAAGCCCCACATAAAATCTTATTTCTTTACCTATCCTAATTCCTAGCACATCATGTAACCCACTCACCTGCTACCTATGTGCAGTACTCTCATTAGGGAGCTGGTCATGTCAAAGGAAAGTTTATACATTAAACTAGGTAAATTATAAACCCTTACCAACTTTCCCTCCTCCTCCAAAAAAGAAAGTTTATAAAGGCCTGTGTCAACATTCAAGGACATGGGGTAGCGCATTGTCCTTTGGGGAAAAACCTAGTTGGGTAGGGGATGGCCTAGGTTGGTTTTAGTGTGTGTAGGGGGTAATATTAATATAATTTTTTTTGTGTAAGCATAGTTGTTAGTATAGATTAATGTGTAGACTAGGTTAGTATAGCATTTGGTTATTCATATTAGATGATTTTATTAATAGTTTTTTAATGAGTTTAGCTTTAAATTGTTAATTAGATTAGTAGCTATTTGTTTTTGTGTCATTAGAAAGTAGTTAGTGTAAGATAGGATAACATTAAATTAGTTAGCTTTAATTTAGTTATTATCTTATGTTATGGTTGTAATTTATTTTATATTATTAAGTAGTTTTATATAATTGTGAGATTATTAGAATGTTGTATAATGCTTTTATGTTCTTGGTTAGTGTAATAATATTGTTTTGAACATATATACTTAAGTTTGTTTAAATCTAAATGTTGGAAATGATGTTAGTATAAGATTAGTGACTTAGTTGCTAGATTGTTAATTAGCTCTAAATTAAAAGTTTTGATTTGAAATTAGTATATTTTAATTTAAAATAAATTTAGTTTTTTACTAATTAGTCTTTATAATTGGGATTTAATTGGAGTTATCTTAATATTGGCATTTTAATGATTAAACTTAAATTTTATAATAATTTAGAATAAAGTGTTAAATTTACTTAACGATGGAATTGAAATAATTCTATTCTTCAATTTTAATTATAAATGATAGATTAATAAATTAGATTGATTTAAGTATGTTAGAGGAAATTTTAAAGTCAGTCTGGACTTTGGAATTAAATTTTGAAACATAGTTAGCATGTGTTGTATAGTTAATTTTAAATTGATCTTCTAGAGTTTTGATTTTTCTTAATGTTAAATGATTAAATTGTAATGTCGATCAAGTTATTAAGTTATAGAAAGGACTAGTTCATTAGTCCATTTTAAGGTTAGTGGTATTTGATCATAATTAAATTGATGCTAAACAAGTTGTGTAATTATAAGACAGATGTCATTTTAGTTAGTAGGTCTTTTTGATGTATTGAATAAGTCATTGTGCTAATCTTTGGTCATCCCTTCAATGAAATGTTCAATCTGAGTTGTATCCTTTGTATATCATTAAGAATTTGCATCTAGCTTCTAGTACCTTCGATTATCTGAATTTCAAACTACTTGAACTATTAGTTCCATTATAGTTAATCATCTGAACCTTTGTCGACCTTAGTATCTTAATTCATTCACACACAAAAATTGTGTGTTTTGCCCTTATATTTTGAGTGTGACAAAATTTACATAGGTACCTCTTCTCCCCTTGAATAAAATCACAAAGCAAGGGCACAAATATCACAAGGGTGTGAAATGGAAATGAAATGAAATGATCACAAGGGAATGACAATAAAGTCCTAGATCTCCACTGATCTCCACCAATGTTCAAAGCTCTCCAAACTCATTTAGAGTTCTCCACCCTATTTCATGTACAACTCTCCAAAATAAATCAAAAGAATGGGGAATGATTAATGTCATGTTTTTATTTCTTTTCATGTTTATAATCCACAATCCACAAGATCTCCTTGTATATATACATACATACATACATAGACACATAGATATGTGTGTGTATGTATATATATACATATACATATGTATATACATACATATATACATACATATATACAAATACACATACATACATACATACATATACATACATACATACATACATGAAAATAATAATGCACTTTCTACGAGTTTAAAATTGTTCAACAAAATTAATGTTTTAGAAGTAGATGCACCTAAAGAACTATAAGCTTAGAAGAAAGAAAATGGTTTTGAAACAATATAGAAAGTGCTTGATATGAGAGATCCACAAGTGAGGGTGTTGACCAATCTTGAAAACTTGAATGCTAAAATGAAAGCTATCAATGATCAAACACTTATGACAGAGTTACAACACAATGTGGGGTTGATTTTAGATATTGTAGAGGCATATATTCAAAAGTTTGATAATAAAAATTTAAGGCACAAGATAGAAGGAGAAGGAGTGGCTTTAGAAAGAGAAGGAGAAGGAGCTTCTTTAGTTCAAGAGACTGCATGACAGAAACAATAGCTAGACAACATAGAGGATATTATGGGAGCCAGTAGATAGAATCCAGGAAAGTGTTATGATAGGTATTATGATATTGGAATCACTTGTAAGTGTCTTTGAGTTAATTTATAGTCCAAATATTAGGAAGAATACAAGTTGTGCAATTTTTCATGTATTGCATCTACATTTGTTTATAAGAGTGTTTCAAGTATTGGCATAGTCTCCCCATGATGATCCCAAGTATCAATTGCTTATAAGAATGTTTCAAGGTTTAGAACTAGTTCAACATCCTTTACATGGTTTATAGGAAATTTCATTATGTCAGAGGCTTCTACAAGGGAATGAGCCTCATAATTATGGAATTTACATAGAAGAATAACTTGCTTCTTCAAATGCTTACACTCATCTCTATACTGAAGTTATTCTTCCAATAGTGAGAGTAGCTACTGCAAATTCCTGGGAGCCAGGGGACCCTAAACCTATGCTACATTTTTTGGATACATGGGATAAGTTACTACCAACTTTAGTAATTCATAACATTCTAGATCATATAATGATGCCCAAATTAGTAGTAGTAAATACTTGGGATCCTCATAGGGAGAGTGTGCTAATACATACATGGTTACATCCTTGGCTTCCATTTTTGGGCCAGCATATGAAGCCTTTATATCCAACCATTAATTATAAATTAGTGAATGCACTTCCTACCTAGCATGCAAGTGATGCATCTACATATGTAATTTTATCACCTACAAAAACTATATTTGATCTTGCTAGCTAGGAACAATTGATTGTTCATTCTATTGTACCTAATCTTAGGATAGTTCTATAGGAATTTGTAATTAACCTAGCTAATTGACAACTAGACCCATTTAACTAGGTTATGGCTAGTTTCTTTCTAAAACTATCTTCTATGATATGTTGTTGTAAAATTTCTTGTGAACTTTGCCCATTTTTCCTAGTCTGCATTTACTTTGTGTAGGATCTTGAGGTAAGTCACTTAACATGGGTTGAGTGAGTTTTATTATTTTATAATTTGGATTTTGGAATATGTATGCAACTGGATCAATTTTTTTGTTGTACTAAGATGTAATAAGAACCTTAAAAATGATCTCTAAGATATACATGTTTAGAAGGAAATATAAAGAGATAAATGTTTAGAAGGAAAAGAAAAGAACATTTACATATCCCTTGAAGAAAATCATAGAGAAAGGGCATGAAAACAAAATCGCAGAGCAAGAGCATGACAATAAAATGTAGAGATCAAAAGGGCACAATACTGAAATGCAAAGATCACAAGGGCATGGAAATGAATTGTAGAGAAACAACATGGAAATGAAGTGTAGAGCTAGGGCATGACAATGTTTAGAGCTCTCTACCCTTTTTTGGAGCTCTCCACCCTCTTTTAAGTGCAACTCTCCACAATCAAAACAAATGGGAAATGATTTATGTCATGTTTTTTTATATACTCACATGGGCATTGCAATTATGACACGAAAGTTGGTATTGCAATGATGTTGATGACAATTGTAAAATAAAAACATGAAAAGAACCATAAATTACATCATTGTTGCAAGCTATTGTCTCAATTTGACCCCAAATGTTGTAGTGTAAGGACTTAAAAAGGATTCTATTTTTTATGGAAAATTATTTCCTCTTTCATCCTTTGGTTTATTTGGATATTTTGAAATGAGGAAAATTTTTGAGGTAATGGTAGGTCTCATGGGGAGGACCTATCAAGATTGTTATATACCTTGGTATCCCATTCTCTATTTCTCCTTCTCTTAAGGATATGTGTCTTTGAATCAAAGAGAAGATTGATAAAAAGCTCAATAAATGGACCAATAGGGTACTTTCCCTTGTTGGTAGGGTCCAAGTCTATCAGAAGATCCTCTCCTCCTATAGTTTATACTACTCCTCTAACTATTTGTTTAGTAATTATTAGATCTTTGAAATCCAAAAATCCATTAGGTGTTTACTTTTCTCTGATGGCAACGGTAAAAGAAAGGCTCACATGGTCAAATGGAGTTGGTGCCATGTTGACAAGAATTTTGGAGGTCTAGGTCTTAAGGATTGTAGGATACAAGGAATGTCCTTTGATACCAAATGTATTTTTCATGCTCTGGAAGGACAAGAGACTTGGAAGATTCTTGATAGAAACAATATCCAAAATGGTGTCCCTAAGTCTACCAAATCTTGGAAAGTCCTCCTATTTTGTGATCTAGTTGCTAGTTGGTTCTTTATGTCTGTCTAAGGAACTTTGATCTTTAATT
Organism: Cupressus sempervirens; assembly: GCA_028749045.1. NCBI lineage: Eukaryota > Viridiplantae > Streptophyta > Pinopsida > Cupressales > Cupressaceae > Cupressus > Cupressus sempervirens. The sequence continues at coordinate 479,387,577 of CM053783.1, read as the reverse complement.
CCATATGGAAATCTCAGAAGCATGTGCATAGATTTATAGATAATTTTAGCATAGATTATAGTCACACCTTGCATGGGGAAAGAATGATATGGTGGAACCTCTACCATAATAATAAATCCCTTTCTTTAACCCAAGGCTTCTTTACTAGGCACTAGTATAATAAGGGCATTAAGTGTATTATAGACATCTTGAAGCATAATAATCTTATCAGTTGAGAGACTCTTAGTAATGATTATCAACTTCCTAAATCTCATAAGAAAATTTACAACATGATTAAAAATTCTTGTGTTTCCCTTAAGCTTCCTAGAATCACTGATGTTGACTCTCATAGATTCCTTTCATTCCATTGGAAAGATAAATCCCTTCTCTATAAATTCAAAGCCAAGGATATTTACAAGTTTCTCAACTATGATACCTTGGTGATTGGTCATGTTAACTCCCTTTGGTATGTTGGCACTAGTTCCTCTGATTGGTTGAAAATCTTTGAGAAAATTTAGAAATCTCACATCCCATCTAAGATAAAATGTTTTAAGTGGAAACTCATGATTGATAGACTACCTATCAGGAATAACTTGGCTACTTATGACCTTTTCTCTATTTGTAGAATGCCTAAGACTATGCAAAACATTTTTCTTGACTATATCTTTTCTAGAGAAGTCTTGTTGATGTTTGAAATATCTCTTACTGAGCATGCTTGTACTCTTAATATTATTACTAGTTTCATTCATGGATTGAAAAATGATGCTTATATGTTCTGGAAGATTATTTCCTCTTTCATCCTTTGGTTTATCTAGAAAATTTGAAATTAGGAAAAGTTTCAAAGTAATGGTAGGTCTCTTACTGGTTTTCTTCAAAAACTCATATGTTTTAAAATTGTTGCACACGTTTGTTTTGTTATGAATTTGGAGAAGGAAAAGTTGTTGTAGTTCCTTAGAGATGACCATGCTACTATGTTCATTTATGAAATGAAAGATTTTTTTGAGTAGGCTAGGATTGTGGAAAATTAGACTACCTTAGATGATGATCTCAAGAATTTGATCAAGGATATCAAAGACAATAAAGGTCCCTACTTTGACAAGCTCAAGATGTTTACTTAGATCTTGGATTGGAAGAAGGTGGTCTAGATGAAGGGTCCTCATGGTAGGACCATGTGGGTGGAAAATCTTGATGAATTTATTCAATAGAAAAGCTTTCTTTTCTGGCCTCTCATTGTGTATATTGTCTAGAGTCTTGTTGTCTACTCTGCTATTTTTTTGGCTCCTTAGCTTGTTGATAAATTACTATATACCTTTTGTGATGTATTGGTTTGAACTCTTGTACTTGTTGGTTAAGGCTTTGCCTCCCTTTTTCTTTGTGTGAGCTCTTTCGATCCCTTGATTTTTAATATAAAACATTTTACTATCAAAAAATTTCATGAAGTAGAAACAAAAATCAATCTAGATATCTCCAATTCAATTACAAATCTATAAACTATGGAAAATGGAAGCACCAAATTTAATATAAATTATTACAAATATTTATCTTTAATGTATCTTCTAACTATGTTAAATATATGTTATAAATTTGATAACATATAAAATCATAAACTCAAACAAGTATTTGTTATATTGATAAACTCAAACAAGTGTTAGTCATATTGTTTTACATATACAATTTGTATCATATAATTTTTGAAGTTTCAAAATTTTAGATCATTTCATTTAAAGTTAGTGTCCACTAAAATTAACACATTTAAATGCTAAGTATTCAATTTACTTTCAATATATATGCAAAATAAAAATTGTATCAATGGGTTTTTGTATACTAGTGAAGTCGAATGGCTCATAAAAATACTCTGTAGGGATCAAGTCTTATTGAGTGCAAAGCTAGGACAACATAAAAAATGAGGTAGGGATTATGCTTGGAGCAATTTTGGAAGCATGGCTTGTAGGAAATAAGAGATTCCAGTTCAACAAGGGCTCTTGATACTTACTTTAATAGTAAATTTAATTAAACTTTATGGCCTTTTCTTGAAATGGATTGGAAATTACATGAAGTTAACTTCATGGGGTGTGTGATCTACATCAATATAATCACAATATTAGGTGTTCTCTATAGCTTAATTCTTACCACCTAGACAATTTCTAAATAAACCAACCATTATCATTTCTACCTGAAAATTTATTCTTTTTCCTACCATTTATGTCACAACCATTAAAATTATAGCTCTTATAGGATGAATTTATGCTTGAAAATATATCTTATTCTTTTTGTCATGGAAAAACTCTAATTTTAGAGTTTTCCATTTAAAAATTTTCTCACATGTATTATTCATCTAATGTGGTTACTGTGCCTCATGAATTATCTTGATTTAATATTGAAATCAAATTCTCTATATTTCTCTTTTAATTTAATTTTTTGTCAATACATGTGGAAATCTCATTCTCATTCATCATTACATTTTTATATTGAAGTGTGATCAATTTGGATAATCATTTTCTTATTGAGGTCCTTAGAAAGATGAACTAAAAAATGTTTCATGTTCTACACAAATGATAGATCCCACGAGGATGCAATTTGAGTATTAAAGGAAGAGATAAAATTCAACCCAAATCAAGACCTGCAATTTTCATTTGTGAAAAATTCATGGATCTAATATTGACATGCACCAAGTGAGATCAAATTGGGCATGATTGAATTAGTAAAACAAAAGGAATGAATCATAAGATTTTGTATGGACTATGGGAAATATCACATGAGATAAGCATTTTACAAAAGTCATGAAGCACATCTTCAAGGTAATTATATTCATAAAATATACAATAAGGATAAAAATTTAAGTGACTTCTAGACTTTATTATATTATGAAATTGAAAGAACAATATTTAGAATAAGATCAAAAGATTTATCTCACAAAAATATCTTTACAATGATTTTCTTAAGATCTTTGAGGATAAGAGCTATGAGATGGTGTCAGCAAGATCTTAACCTTAGCAATAATGGTTAAAATGTTAGATTATTGTTGACAATTCTCTTTATAGTAATATGACTACTTTTCATTTCTAATCCAATTGCCTCTTTTGTACAATTTTTTTTTATTTTTATAATATTAACCTCATTATAGTTTCTAGACTTTATTATATTATGAAATTGGAAGAACAATATTTAGAATAAGATCAAAAGATTTATCTCACAATAACATCTTTAGATTGATTTTCTTAAGATCTTTGAGGATACGAGCTATGAGATGGTGTCAGTGAGATCTTAACCTTAGCAATAATGGTAAAAATGTTAGATTATTGTTGACAATTATCTTTCTAGTAATATGACTACTTTTCATTTCTAATCCAATTGTCTCTTTGTTACAATTACATTTCTTTTGTAAGATTAACCTCATTATAGTTTCAATATTTCTTATCTAATATGATAATCCAACATGTATAACTCTCTAAAGGAGTATAAAAGGCAATTTATTATAATATTTTATTCAAGCTTCTATTATTGAGTCATAATAATTGATGTGTAGAAAGAGAATAAATGACGATCTAGTAAAATATAGTTATATGCTTAATTGATTAGAAAATAGACTTAAACTTTGAAAACATGCAAGCACTTGCCAATCTTAAATGTTGAAATTTAATCTTCCAAAATCGACACTATATTATCACAAAATGCATCAATTTGATTATCTAACAATTATAAACCTTCTAGCCAAGAATAGGAGAAAAATGTGCTCATATAAAAGTTTACTTTGAAAAATGCATCGATATGCTTATCTAACATTTTAAACCTTCTAGCCAAGAATGGGGGAAAAATATTCTCAAATGAAAATTTACTTTGAGAAAATATCATATCTCTATATCATTTTAGAATTTTTCAAATCTTTGGACTTATATTTAATATGTTTCATTTATGGCCCATGTTGAAAATACCAAAATGATGAGAGATGGGAGGAGGATAATCAAGATATATTAAAACTTACTTAATGACATTTGTGTCAATCAAACATGAAACCATATTAACTGAATAACTTTAAAGGAAAGTGTGCAAGTGGAGGTGGAGGTCATAGTTGTATACTAGAAATGTGTCCCACTCTAAACCCTTCTATCCAAACGATTCCATGAGTTTGGAATGCTTGGATGTCGGCTTAGAGCTCCCTATCCACGGAGTGCAAGAGAGTATATTTCAAGAATAAGAAGGCTCTCAGATGAGCCTTAGAGATACTCTTCTTTCTAGTAAACCATGCAATGGGAGGTTCCAAAGACAAGATGCAAGAATGCAAATGTCCCAAGGAGTTCCTCAAGAATGCAATGCAACTAAAGATTAAATTAAAATGAATATGAAAAGTGCAGCTATTTTAAGCATGGATGAGAGTGTTACAAAACCAAATATTAAGCTATGTGAGATTAATTATTTCAAAATAGAAACTAAACTAACATGCAACATGAATCTAAGCTAAAACGCTATGGTATGAGAGAATGTAGACAAGAAATAGAAGTTCTCCACAAAGCTCCAAAGAAACCTGTTAGAAAACCTGCAGCATAACAATATTCAAAAATGAGGATTGATTGAGGGGGAAAGCTCTCTCCCTTTTAAAGATGTATGGATGGTAGAGATCAAGATGAAGATGGTGGATGATCAATGGTGGAATTTGAAAAGAGGAGTGATCCATGTGCACACACAAGTCAACCAATAGAATATAAGTTGACTTGTCATATAAGACAAAAGTCACAAAGCCTTTTCTTTTAATTGCAAAATAGAAAAAGGACTTTATGTGTGCACTTTAAGTGGGTTAAAAGAATGGGGTATTTTATTTAATTAAAAGGGGACATGTTCTTTTAATCAAATAATGAACTTAGGATAGCATAGTCAAACTATAGGTTATAATCAAATAAATTGATTATTAGCAATTTGGTCTAGGTAAATGATTAAATTAATTTAGCCAAAATGTTGAAAAGGGGGCTAATAGTCTAGATGACCATTTTTAGGTGATTACATTTGCCCCTCATTGACTAATGTGTGATCGATCTAGGAACACATTATGTCAAAGAAAATAGAAAGCCAAGTAGGCGATGATAGATATAGATATCTAATTTTGAAGAACGAAATGTAAAAAAAGATAGCAAGTCCTAAATGCACAGCCTGATAGCGGTAGTACTAAACACTAGGAAGATGATGTTAGGATCTGAAAAGAATTCTAACACCTAGCAAAGGGAATAGATAAAGAGCAAGTGATAAGGTCAAAAAAATGCTCCTAAGAAATAGATAGCTGTAACAATCAGCAATAGAGTATTTCTGCCCCCTCGAGATCGAAATCAAAATGAGGTAAGAGGAAGCAAAAACTAGCTAGACATGAGAAAATTGAGATATATCAATGTCTAATATGATAGATAAATGATTAGAACCCAAGAATGACTATAAGAAACTGATAAAATGCCTCAGTTTGACTAGAGTTGACCTTGAAGGATATAGCATAAAAATTAGGTCAAATCTAGTAGAAAGATGATTTAGACATGAAATAGTGAATTGAAGTAGATATGAAGTATGGAAATGATGAAGACATGAAGAAATGAAGATGCCCCAGTGATGATTCAGAGATTAGACCTCAAAAGGTCAACTAACTGCTTAGAAGAAAGTAAATTTTAAAAGACAATTTTGACCATCAAGATGAACTCAAATTTGGATTTCGATCCCGAAAATGAATCTAGTATGTTGAATTATTTAAGAGGTCAAACCTTTATATAATGTGATGATAAGATAGAAAAAGAGATGAAGTGAAAGATTAAGAAGGTGAAAAGACATGAACAAGAAGAAAGTAAAGAAATATATGAAAGGAGTTAGCTGATATGTCTATGAAAAGATGAAGAGAGAGCTCTCCCCATATGCAAGAATGCAAGACTAAGCTAGAAAATGAACCTAAAATGCAAGCTAAAATGCAAAGTGGTTTACCAGCAAGAAGTGCATAACATTTAGACTCTTAATTTCATCATTGAGCATTTATTAGGGACATCATGAGATCATACAACCATCACTAGTATAACTATGAGGATATGAATATGATCGATATTAGATAGGTATGTGAAAATCCAATCTAAGCATCAAAAAGACATGTAAGTCAAGATAACTACACGATTAGATTTCCTAAGTTTAATTTAGCAAGATTACACCTATATCAAGGCATAAGTGCCAGGATAAACCCTGAGTGCAGTCTTGTGAACAGTCAAGGATGATACATTTGTAAGTCAATGTGTTGAATAGGACCAGCATAAATGCTTACAACACTATAGACAAACAAAGTATACCCACAAGCAAAAATCAAGAAGACATGCCCCATGCCATTAGTCTTCTAGTCAATGACATCCTCGAAAGACTATTAGGGAGGGAACACATGGCAAAGAAATCATCATAGACAACACACAAAGTAGATAAATGTCAGCATAGCTCAGTCGTTAAAGTGTTAAAGTGCGTGTGTGTAAGTCACTTGGCCATTTCTTCCAGACTTGATTCTGATAGTGAGAAATATTGCGACATCGAAGATCGTAGGTAAACTATCTATAAAGTGTTGAAAAACACTTGATGTCAAAGTGGGGAAAGTGTTGAGAAACACTATTTTGTGAGTTGTCAAAGAAACCCTAATTCAAAAGAATACCTCAATAGGCTAAGTAGCTATGCCCCCAAGATGAGGACAAGAAACAATTCCAAGCTAGGAAATGTGTAGCGAAGTGGATGATTGAGATTGATAAACATAGGTGCAAGGGTTTCAAGTAGCACCTGTTTTCAGGTTTTCACCACTTTGACAGACTTTTTTATTTTTTTATTTGACATTTTTTTTTTTTTTGGGTGATACATCAAAGTGAGGTTTTCACTAAGATGATCATTTTTTCAAGACATTTTCTGATTTTTAGGATTTTTTCAGCATCATATATGATTTTTTTTTGGAATTTTTAGAATAATTTAGAGATCACTAGTTCTCAAGCAAGATCGCATCATTTTCTCCCAATGTCTAGCAAGGTATAGGACATGATGGAGTAGAAAGTTGGTGGATAGACAAAGATGGATAAGAAAGGAGTATGAAGCAAGTGAAAATGATCCTCAAGGACACAATCCTCAAGAGTACCCAAGCTAGGAAAAGATAGCCATATAAAGTAGGTTTTGGATAAGCAATGGAAAAAATGAGCAAGATAACATGTAGGATAAGTGGTGAAGCCAACAAGTGTGATAGCATATAAGATAAGCAATGGAAGATAATGAGTAAGATAGCATGAAAGCATGTAGTCCAAAAGAGTAGCCATGTCAAGAGACCTATGAGAACCATGTTTCATTTATTATGATCAAGACCAAGGGATCAACTAGATAGTATAGCAATGGGATAGAGCAATAAGAATAAAGCTCAAGATAGAGGCTATGAGTGAATGGGAGAGCACAATAGAAAATCTCATGGATAAGATAGTCAATATGAAAATATAGCTCAACATTGTCAAGATCAAAGAGAGAAGAGGGGATAGATGGATGATGGAAGAATTATGCATGATGCTTGTTTGCCAGGTTTTCATCATGGTACTTTTTAAAGGTGCCACAAGAAGTAGTTTTCACCATAGGATAAATTTATTTTTCTTTACTTTTGCTACCAAGGTGCCACAAGATGTGGTTTTCACTAAGGCACATTTTCATTTTTTTCATTTTTTCTAATTTTTAATTTTTAATTTTTAATTTTTTTTTCTTTTTTTTTCTTTTTGGGTTTTTAGAAAGAGCTCAAGCTTTTTAAATGTAGAGAGTGCTCCTATAGGAAAGATAAGTCATGATAAGCCAAGACCATAGAAAGGTATGCTCAAAGATGTTGATAGGGTGATGAAAGAGAAATGGTAGTAGGAAGAGTATATGGAGAATAAGAGTTCATGTATAGAAAGTAAGTGTAAGCTTTAGAGGATTTCATGAGGGTAGTTGAAATATTGTACAAAATCAACATTGACACACACCTTGAAGGGTATTGGAATGATGGAGGAATCATGGATGAAGTAGCTTGAGGTTTAGATGTATGAGGTGGTAGAAGAGATTTGGAAAAAGGTGGAGTGGAAGCCTTTGAAATATTTTTAGGAAGATTTTTGGAAGAACATGGAATGGAAGCCTTTGGAAGCTTGAATGTCAACTTTGAAGTATTTTCAATATTCAAGTCTTTTAAAAGAGACTTGGGAATCCATATAGCTTTAGATTTTCCTTTGGATATTCAAAACACATTTTTTCAATAATGGGTTGAGGAACCCATATTTTCTTTGATTTAGCTTTTTTAATAGTGGACCTTTGTGGTCTCTTTTGTGCATTCTCCTTCTTAGAATTCACATGTCGATTAGATGGGACATAGTGATCTTTCTTTTTCAATGGATTCTTATGTTTATTCTCAATTCCAAAGGACTTGGGATTTGTGGATGAATAAGGATGATATGACTGGTTTAGATGTATAGATGGGTGAAAAGTCATCAAGGATGAGTGTCTTTGTTGACCTTGAGGTATGATGAGAGAGCTAGAAGTGTAAAGTATAGGAGATGAAGGAACGTAAGGCCCCAATATGGATGGAAGGTTTGAAGGCTTTAGCTCTAATGGATGAGGACCAAGGATAGAATTAGGATATGCAAATGGATAGTGAGAAGGGATATCAACATCTTTAGAGTGAGCAACATGGTAAAAGCCATCAATAGACTCATGAGTAGCTTTGATAGGAACAACATTTTTAATAGAAGCACTATAAGCTTGAGCACAATTTTGAAGTGGATGTGGAGAAGTAGAACATGATGGGATGCTTTGATCTTGACAAGTATCTTTGGATAGCATATGAAGAGAACTTTTCTCATAATTTTCAGTAAGCTCAAGGGAGATAATGGAAGTTGTGTCTTCATCATATTTAGGAGGTGGATAAGATATAGAATATGGAGGGGAAAAATCTTGAAAGAGATGAAAGGGTGCTTGATCTTGATCTTTCTTGACATTTATAGCTTTTTCTTTTTGATAGTCCTCTTGACATGGAGCCACTTCTAAGGACAAGGGAGAATGAAGAGTGAATGGAGTAGTGCATGAAGGTTGAGGATGTTTAGGATTAGTAGCATGGAAAAGGTTTTTAGGCAAGTGAAGGTTAGCTTGACTTTCTTTTAGAGATAGCCCTTGAGGATAGACATAGTCAATGTGGAAAGCATTAGGTTCTTTATTTGATGGAGGCATGTTGGAAAGCTCTAAAGTGTTGGGAGATGCATGAGTGTTGGGAGAAGTGGAGGACATAATGGAGCCACCACTAGACATAGGTTCATCAACATAATCTTGCTCAAGAGAAGTATCGTCAACACATGAGTCACTAGAGGTTCCAATAATTCCATTATCAATAAGATCTTGGATTTTATGTTTTAACTCAATGCAATCTAAAGTACTATGCTCATTATGTTGATGATAAGTGCAATAGATATCCAAGAATGGGTTTCCATATGAGCTAGACTTAGGTAACATGATGATCTTATTGCCAAGAAGTTTTTGTAAAGTGTCATCATAAGAATCTTCCAAGGGAGAAAAAATTCTATTAGAAGTATGTTTAGAGTCCTTTTTCTATTTCTCAAGTGAATGGTATGTATCCATGTATTCATCATTATCTTGGTCAAAGATAGGTCCATCATGAAATTTTAGCATAGGCTCAAAGGATGTATCACTTGCTTGTTCTCTAAAGAGGTCTTTAGATCTAGAAGATGAAGACATTTGATGTCTTGAAGTAAAGCATGTAGACCTATAAGAAGAGGATGAACTCAAAGAAGGTGACTTACATGCATGTAAAGACCTTAAGGAAGATTCATGTAATGATGCAATCTTCTCCTCTAACCTTTTCTCAAGTTTAGACTTCATTTTTGTCATGCGCTTAGAGAAATGAAGGTAAGAAAGATCATTTGTCTCTTTTAGTTCTTTGTATTGTGCATATAGATCTTGAAACTCTTTAGAATCATGGAGGATATCATGATCATCTAGATTTGGCCGAGATTTGATAGCACAAGCTTTGAATGCCATAGTGGTAGATAGATAATCAAGCATGAAGGAGACTAGAGGAAGCTAATAAGGTGACACAAGATAACTTGATGTCCAAACTAGAGAGGTAGATTATTCACTTGCCAATATCGTAGAGAGAGATTAAAGCGACTTGTCAAACAATATGTCCAAGAAACTTATGACATGAATGACTCAAGTCAATAGCTAGGAAAGATGCCCAAATATCCAAATAAATAGAGCAAGCAGGGTGACAAGTGAACAACTTTCCCAACCCAAGAGTGTAGTCAAGAAATCAAGGCAACCATTTCAGCAAAAGGATAACTAGAAAGTATGCATAGACCATGAAGATAGAAAGACTGAGAGCACCAAGACCAAAGAGTCACTTTAATCATGTTCAAGAACTAGAGACATAGAAAATAAAAATCAAATGATGAGACTCCCCTTAGCAAGTAACACAAGAAAAATGTTAAGACTTGATGTTTTGACTTGGTTGACGAAGTTTAACAATAGTTGATAGCATATCAAGTTTAATGTTCAAAAAGCAATTTCTTTACAAGCAAGATAATGACACATGGAGTAGTCTTCAAACAATAAAACAAGGGACAAAGCAACCTTGCATGATACAAGCATATGTGAGGTCTTAAAAGAAAGCCGTATAACTATCATCATGTGTATGTTCCAAAGATTTCCACAGGTCTAGCACATTCGAGAACACATCAAGCAATATCTACCTAGAAGTCATGGTTCATTACTCAAAAACTTGGCCCACACTTGATTCTCCTTTGCCTCACACCAAGTGGTTTCCCACAAGAGATATTGGCTTTGTCATGGAAATGCCATAAGAATAACCAAGGGAACACATATGGTGAGTGTAAATCTTGGGGTGATCCGGGTAGTCCACTAGGATCAATCCTTGCACCAAGAAGTTGAGCAGCTAAAAAAAGGTAGTTACTAACTTAGAGTTTTTAGATCGGGCTTTCATTCATAGTGTTCCTCTTGCTCCCAATTATGGGACACCTCACCTTGCGATGAGTAACCGATCTCGCGATCACAAGAGTACCTTAAGCATTCTTGCCTAGTGATCTCCCTATGGTTGAAATCTCATAAGCGATCACACTAGGTAAAGATAAATACTACGTCTACCAAGGTTTTGTGTCCTTGATAGCCTTGAGTTTATAGTGGGTTGGAAGAGCCAGGTAATCAGCTTGTCCCCACTTGGGTCGTTCCTCTCAGGTTGTCCAAGAGCAGGCCCTCTAAAGGATTCTAACTACACAAAGTGGATCAAATTTTGGAAGTCAAGATTTTTGGTTCACCACAAGGGTGAAGAGCATACTCTCCTATTCCAATCATTTTCTCCCAAACATGCCAAGAAGATTCAGTTACCCCTTACTTTTGAAACCAAATGGCAAGTCAAGATTTTTGATTCACCACAAGGGTGAAGAGCATACTCTCCTATTACCAAAAGACTCCAATCACAAGTTTTATGTGCCTATGAAAAATGAAAAATTAGTCAATGCCACACATGAAAACAAAAAAGCAAGAAATTTTGGATTTTTATGGTTTGGGCAGCCCTGCAAACAATGTTAATAGCCCTTGCGCATTTGAAGCTTTGACATGCATTCTTTTTATGCAATGTTTCAATTTTTTTTTTTCATAAGGATGGCAACCTGTAATCACAACTTGTTAGCACCAAAAGTTAGTATGAAATAATATAAAAATCTGCAATAAAAAGTGGTGAGTTGCCTCAAAAATTCAATTTATCTTCCAACCAAGTGCATGCAAAGAAAGTGCAAGTTAATCACAAATGCTCTCATTTTTACTCTTTGATTTTGACCTAGTCAATAAGATTGGACTTCTTTACTATGATTTTGTATCCAAAAATGAAAATGAAAAGAAGAGACCCCTATTAAAAATTAGAGATCTTTCCAAAAATGCAAAAAATAATAAAAAATCTCTTCATTTGTGCTCTAGAGATCAATTTTGTCAAAATAGGCCAAATTTATCAAATTAAGTTTTTGATCTTTAATACGACCTCAAAATTCAAAATACAAAGAAAGAACCCCCATTAGAATTGAAAACCATTTTTGAAAATGTAAGTTTTTTTAAAAAATTCGCTGATTTGCGATCAGAAACGGATTTTTATGAAAAATAAAGAAAAACTCATAACTCCCGAAAATCATGTCAAAATTCTCTACAAATCAGATTGAGACATTTTTAGAATATAAAAAACTTTTAAAAAAAAATTCAGAACAAAACTCCAAGCGGTTTAAAAGATATGATCAAATCTTTAAACCAACTAAGTTTTTGGCCTTTAAACCAATTTACTTATGGGTTGGCCTTAAAACCAAAGTGATAATTCTACAAAAGCATTTGATTAGATCCAATATGATGCTATAAAAAACCAGAGATAAAAAAATGAAAGCAAATGGAGCTGAAATTTGATTCAAGACCCACGGTGGGCGCCAAAAATGTACACTAGAAATGTGTCCCACTCTAAACCCTTCTATCCAAATGATTCCATGAGTTTGAAATACTTGAATGTCAGCTTAGAGCTCCCTATCCACGGAGTGCAAGAGAGTATATTTCAAGAATAAGAAGGCTCTCAGATGAGCCTTAGAGATACTCTTCTTGCTAGTAAACTATGCAATGGGAGGTTCCAAAGACAAGATGCAAGAATGCAAATGTCCCAAGGAGTTCCTCAAGAATGCAATACAACTAAAGATTAAACTAAAATGAATATGAAAAGTGCAGCTATTTTAAGCATGGATGAGAGTATTACAAAACCAAATATTAAGCTATGTGAGATTAATTATTGCAAAATAGAAACTAAACTAACATGCAACATGAATCTAAGCTAAAACGCTATGGTATGAGAGAATGTAGACAAAAAATAGAAGTTCTCCACAAAGCTCCAAAAAAACCTGTTAGAAAATCTATAGCATAACAATATTTAAAAATAAGGATTGATTGAGGGGGAAAGTTCTCTCCCTTTGAAAGATGTATGAACGGTAGAGATCAAGATGAAGATGGTGGATGATCAATGGTGGAATTTGAAAAGAGGAGTGATCCATGTGCACACACAAGTCAACCAATAGAATATAAGTTGACTTGTCATATAAGACAAAAGTCACAAAGCCTTTTCTTTTAATTGCAAAATAGAAAAAGGACTTTATGTGTGCACTTTAAGTGGGTTAAAAGAATGGGGTCTTTTATTTAATTAAAAGGGGACATGTTCTTTTAATCAAATAATGAAGTTAGGATAGCATAGTCAAACTATAGGTTATAATCAAATAAACTGATTATTAGCAATTTGGTCTAGGTAAATGATTAAATTAATTTAGCCAAAATGTTGAAAAGGGGGCTAATAGTCTAGATGACCATTTTTAGGTGATTACAATAGTATTTGATAGAGGGATACCAAGTATTGTATGTGGAAAATCCAGTGAGAAAAAAACTACAGTGCAAGTTAACTCTGACTAAATGAATGAGATATTCTATATTTGTGTAAAAGGATCATTTGCTATGGAAGCTTATTACTCTTAAAATTTACTTTATGAAGAGATACTAATAAGATACAATATCTCAAGCCATGAAACACAAAACATTGGTTAAGAAAAAAATTAGCTAAGTTTATATAGAAGAAGCATACATCATAGACTTAAATTGTTGTTTCTTTTTTCATACAATGACTCCATCAAATAGCTTTATGCACTTATTACAAAGAGCCTCAAAATAGATTCAACCATCACACATTTTAAATTATTTGATCTTCTTTTTGTATCTTTTTCATCCCCTTAAAATGTTAATCAAGTAGACTCTAAAAGATATTTAGATGTTCACATATAGTAATTGCATAGACTGACTCCAAATAATATGAATTGTGAAGTAAAAATAGATTTATATAAGTTACGTAAACCATAATTAAATTGCAAATTCATGACAAGACATCTCCTAAAGAAAATTTGAAAGGTCAATGTCAACCAAAAATGAAGGAACCAACTATTGTCAACCCGAATAATAGCAATATCATCAAAACTACTAACTATTTAGCTTTGTATTACTAAGGCAACAAAAAATAAATATAGATTTAAAAAATGAAATAAATTTATTTTTTCAAAGAATCTCCACAACCATATCAAAATTTATTTATCATTAAGTTGCATGAAAAATATGAAACCCATTCAACTATAGAGATAAGAGAATCCCAAAAAATTGACACTTTAATACATTTAATATTGTAATGTGAGAATTTCAAAAAAATTAGGATCCCTATTCTAATTTTCTCTTCAGACCTAGATTATGAGTTATATTTAATTCTTATTCTTATTTGAATGATGTTGATTTGGAAGGATGCACATAGTGTTACCCCCTAGTGGGATGGGTAAAAGTTAATTTTGATAGGGTAGCCAAAGGTAACCCTAGGTCAGTTAGGTGTGGGGGAGTGATAATAAATATGCTTTGGCTATTGTGTTGTCATGATGGTTCTCCCTCTGGTATCTCAAAATAAGCACCTTGCTGAAGATATGGTCAAACTTTAGCATCTCATACCCATCAAGGACATGGGCTTCTCTAAAATTTGGTTGGAAGTCAATTCATACAGTATAATCAGATGCCTCAAGGGTTTTTCTCCTCCCTTTTAGTCTATTCAGAATTTATTATTGTTAATGCTAGAAATATTATTAATTCCTTTGAGAAATGTGTTATTTCTCATGGTTATAGAGATGTTAATGTGGTAGATTACTCACTCATGAATGTTGTAGCCAAGTCTAGTATACAATCTATGTGGTAGGGTGAGTAGGAGCTCTCCATTGAAGTGAAGACAAGGTTGAATTATGATATCATACAAGACAAAGTGGGTGTTATGTTCAATGATTAAAATGTAATTTCCCATAGTATGAGACATGATGAAGAGTAAAGGTCATTATCCTTATAACAATAGAGATAATAAATTCTTACAAGATGTTGCACACTTTGTGGATGCCTTCTCCTTTGATGTGGTTTCTTATTTCCAAATTTGGTAGATATTGTTGTAAATTTTTTTGGATGGTTGTTATTTTCATGTGATTTGTGCTCTAGATTATTTATATAGTAATTATGGGGGATAATATAAAGAGAAAGGAGCCATTCTCATGTGAGGATTGGAAGAAGAAAACAAGGGTTTCAAATATTTTGGAGGAAGGTGTTATGATTCCCTTCATGGAGCACCTGCAGGGGGAAACCCCTACTATTTCTAATATTTTCAAGATAGAAAGAGGGTAAGATGGTAATAGCAATGGGGAAAATAGAAATTTATGAGGGGATTATAGCTGAAGTCACTAACTAGTATGTTGTGCAATGATAATAAATATTACAAAAAAAAAAGGATTCATCTTTCTTTTACCTAAAAGGAGACTTTAATGAAGAGGAAATTTGATCTAATCCAACTAAAAATATAATTTAAAAAAGGGGAAATGAGAAATATTTGAATGTACCTTGAAATAAATAGGGTGATTAAAACTTCAAATTTGAATTCCCAACTATCAGAATCTTGAAATGATTTGTAGCTACAGATCTATAACCTAGATACATGTAGCTTTTTGCATCTAAATCTTCAATTTCGGTAGGGAGGGATAGAATATAAATAACATCTTGTGCCATTCATTTTATGTCCAAATAATTTTTTGATCTAGATTGTATTTGTTCTAGAATGTCTAGACCAAAAATATAGACTTTCATGCTATTCATGAATATTAACCTTAATTTTAATGCTAATATCCTTTCATTATTTTAGATTCCTATACTCTCTCACCTTTATTAAAACCCATAAACTTCAATATATATCCCACCTACTATTTTTGTTTCCACTATAGAGATCACATGCATTATTATTGACACATTTTGAGGATTCTGTCCTACACTTCATGTATTCATTCTATTGTGAAATGAAGAAAATAGAGTTAAAAAGAGGCTCAAATAGAACCAAATAAAGGGAGGAATAAAATTTAAAAAATAAATTGATTTATAAAAGAAACACACTCAATAATTTTTCCAAAAGCAAGTGGAAATTTATATAAGGCTCAATAGGAAAATAAATATACTAGCCTTCAGACTAAAAAGGTGAAGTATTAAGGTTTCACACATTAATGTTGTTACACCCACTCATAGGATCTCAATATATTTTTATCTAGATTATAAGAAATAAGTGCAAAGAAAAGAAATAAAAATTTAATGATCACTACTTTGACTTGTATCATATATACACATTCATTTTGACAACAAAAGAATTCCCTCATACTAAAATTCCCTGATAATAATCATGGCCACTCTTTATGTCACTTCATTCTCTTTTGGAAGCTTTTTTATTATACTATACTTTTATAACCCATCATTTCAAATTCCCCCTGCATATGGGGGGTATGGTGATCAACTGCAACTACGGGCCAAATGGGCCTACAACTTTTCTCAAGCATCACATCACCCATCATTCTATATAGAGGATAGTATAGATTAGGATGTTAACATAGGAAAAACATATTTAAATTTCATATGGTTAGTTCCATCTTCAATTAAATTTTTTATCACCTAAAATAGCCACCTTTTTCTATTGGATAATGTTGTCCTTGATGTCACACAAATGTCATATCAGTCATTAGTCTCAAGTTCACTGAGCTCAGACAGTCTACAATGCAATCTACAATGCCAACTGAGCTCACTCGGTCATCGAAGGAAATGTGGAAGACAGTGTTAATCGAGCTAACTCGGTCAACAAAGGAAAGGTGAAAGACAATGTTCACTGAGCTCACTTGGTCAATGAAGGAAATGTGGAAGTCAGTGTTAACTGAGCTTCACTCGGTCTCCAAAGGGTAGTTTCCACTAAGCTCACTCGGTCATCAAAGGAATCATGAAGAAGTCAGTGTTAATCGAGCTTCACTCGGTCTCCAAAGGGTAGTTTCCACCCAGCTCACTCGATTATCTCAGGAAACTCAGTACTTATCCAGTTCTCTCGGCGATTGAAGGATTGTCACAAAGTTTACTGTATTAACTGAGCTCAGTCAGTTAACATAGGAATTATTTTTTGAACAAAGTTCACTGTGCAGGGTCGGCCAGTGTAGGGATTTGCTAATTAATTACTTCTAGCCGACTGTTGTAATTATTTGTTTAGTCAGTGATTTGAGCCAACTAAGATAATCTGAAAGGTATATATGGTCATTCAAATTATGAATTAAAAGGTGTGTGTGATTATGAAAAATAAGTTATGAATGTGAATTATAGTATGAAATGAAAAGGCGAATATTGAGCAAATTCTGATGAAGGATCAAATGTGATTGAAGGAGTTGTAAATCTATATTTGATCAGTAAGGATCCAGTTAAGCATAATAGAGATCTGTAATCAGAAAAGATAAGTTGAACATTATATTAGGTCACTTCATTGTTGCTTTCTAACCATTGTAACAGTGAATTCAAAATCTCTTAACAAAGTTGGTTTAACAGCCATTCAATAAATCCTCTAACAAGGTGATAGTTCAGTTGAATTGTTCTAAAGACCTCTAGCAAGGCCACTCCTAACAGGGTGATTAAATCCTTTAACAGGGTCACACCTAACAGTGTGTTTTTGTAACCTTTAACAGGGTTGGCTCCTAACAGGGCTCACTTTAGAAGAGTGAAAAATAGTATTTAGTTACATTGGTGGTTTTTCCCATATTGGGTTTCCACATTAAAATTGATGTCTCTTGTGTTCTTAATTGCTGAATTGCTTTGTGCATGATAACATATCAGTTCTTAATATTTATCATTTGCTGCATTATCTAGTTTCAACATTTTATATTAATCAGATCAAGGGTATATTTAGACATCTTAGGGACTATGGAAAGTTTTTTAGTAACTAATTCACCCCCTCTCCCTCTCAGTTACTCTATTATCATTTCCAACAATTGGTATCAAAGCTTTTGGTGCTTGCAAGAAAAGATTTCAAGGATCTAAGCCAAAGATCAAGATGTCTTACAAAAGAGAAATTCCAAAACTCAACAGAGATAACTTCTCTGCATGGCAAGGATTGATGAGACTTCATCTGGCTACTATTGGTGATACTGGACTGAAATACCTTGAAGAAAAATATGAAGAACCTTTTGGCACATTATCTATCAATGACGTTTCTAAAAAGAAGACTCACAATAATATGATGATAGACATAGCATCCCCTCTTAGTTATGAAGAACTTGATGACATTAAGGACTGCAAAACTACCTTTGAGATGTGGAACAAGCTAAAATAGATCTATGGAGGAGATGATAATGTGAGAAGAGCAAAAGTAGGAAGTTTAAGAGGACAATTTGATCAAATGAGGATGAGAGAGGATGAAAACATTGCAAAGTATGTTGAAAGAGTTAAAGCATGTGTGAGTGTAATCAGAGCATCTGGAGGTGATATCAAAGGAGAAATAGTTATAAGAAAAGTTCTCAGAACCTTGCTTCCCATTTATGCAATCAGAGTTTTTGCAATTCAGGAAAGAAGGTGTGAAGCAAATCATCAGATAAATCTTGAGGCCATAGTTGGAAGACTAACTGTATTTGAACTAGATAACTTTGACAACTATTTTCCAGCCTCCAAGAACATTGAATCAGCATTTCAAGCCAAGCTCTCACTCAAGGTGAAAAATGAGAAGGAGAAGGAATCTCAGTTAGAAAGTGAAAATAAATCAAGCCAAAGTTCAAACAGTGACCTCGAAGTGATTGAAGCTCTACTAGCAAGGAAATATTCTAGAGGCAGAGGAAAATACAAAGGTAAAGTTCCTCTAATCTGTTTTTCTTGTGAAGAAATTGGTCATATTGTAGCAAGGTGTCCAAACAAGAAAAACAATAATGAAAAGAAAGATTACAAATGGAATGGCAAGAAAGACTTCAAATCATCCAAGAACAAAGGTAAGAAATCATGCTTCATGGCTGAAAATTCTAAAGATTCTGATAATAGTGAGGATGAAATTGTTTATATTGCCATTAAAAATAATTTTGACAGTGATGAGGAAGATAAAATGGCACTTGTTTCTCATATAAGTAAGAATGATACATGGATTATAGACAGTGGTTTCTCACATCATATGATTGGTGATAAAACTAAGTTTGATCAGTTTGAAGACTATGATGGTGGCAGTGTAAGGTTTGGTAATAATGAACCTCGTTTCATAAAAGGAAGAGGAAGAATCTGTCTAACCAAAAAACTTGTATGTAATAATGCCTATTGGGTTGAAGCTCTTAAACATAATTTTCTAAGTGTGGCACAGTTACTCAATACTGGATTCAAGGTGGAATTCATGCATGGAAAGGCAAGACTGTTGAATGAGCAAGGAAAGATGATAGGATCTGGTACCCAAACTAAAGGTAACTTGTTCTATCTAGAACTTAGTGAATGCTCATGTTTTATTGCTCAAATTGAAGAAAGTTGGTTATGGCATAAAAGGTTGTGTCATGTCAATTTTGATAATCTAGTAAAAATAAGCAAATTCAAGAAAGTAAGAGGCATTCCTAACATTAAGAAACCTGAGGTTGGTCTATACAAGAATTGTTAGATTGGTAAAATGGGAAAGACTAGTTTTAAAGGTAAGAACTATCAGTCTGAAGATATATTAGAAATTGTGCATATTGATTTATGTGGACCCATTGGAATAGAAAGCTATACTAGAGAAAAGTTTTTCATTCTTTTTGTCAATGACTACTCAAGAATGATGACTGTCATGTATCTAAGGAATAAATTAGAAGCATTTGAGAAATTCAAATGGTATCTGGCAAGAGTAGAAAAAAAAATAGGAAAAAGACTAAAATGCTTAAGGTCAGATAGAGGTGGTGAATTCATCTCACATGAAATCAACAACTTCTGCATTGAAAAAGGTATTAAAAGATAGGTCTCAGCACTAGGAACTCCTGAACAAAATGGAATAGCTGAAAGAAGAAACAGATCCATCATAGATTGTACAAGAACCGTAATTATAGAAAAGAACATTGCTATCAAATACTAGAAGGAAGCCATCAGCACTATAGTTCATACCTTAAACCGAGTACAGTTGAAGAAGGACTCATTCAAAACTCCCTATGAATTATGGTATGGCTACAAACCCAATGTAAGTTATTTGAAAGTATTTGGAAGCAAATGTTATATTTTGAAAGAATCTAGAAAAGGAAAATTTGATGTAAAAGGTGATGAAGGAATATTTTTAGGATATTCTTGCAAAAGCAAAGCATATAGATGTTTAAATCTATCCACTCACAAAGTCATAGAAAGTGCACATGTGAAAGTTGATGAGTTTGCAGACAAATCTAAAGAAGAAAGCAAAAAGGTACATAAAGATTACAGAAGATTTGTTTACATTGAACCAGATACTATACCAAGCATACCATTCACTCAAGAATCTTCAACTCCCAAGTCATCAGTAACTGAGTTGCAAAAAGTTCAAACCAAGCCACAACAACATTCATACATTACCGAGAAAGTGTCTACCAAGTCTGAAGCACCCAAGCCAATTCTTACCGAGCTAGAATAGCCAGAACATGAAATTGAAGCACAAAGAGATAGGAATGAAACTCATTCAAGAGGCAAATAACCTATATTAGCTAAATATGTCAGAAGACATCATGCATCAGATTAGATCATTGGAGACAAATCTGAAGGAACCTTGACAAGAAGCAAGCTGAAAAATACTTGTTGACTTGCTGATTTTGAACCTAGAAGCATTAAAGATGCATTGGAAAATGATAGTTGGATTGAGGCAATGAACAAGGAAATAGAACAGATAGAGAAGAACAAGACATGGACTCTTGTACCTAGGCCTAAAAATAAGAATGTAATTGGAACCAAGTGGGTATTCAGAAACAAGTTGACTAAAGATGGTAAGGTATCTAGAAACAAAGCCAGATTGGTATGCAAAGGATACTCTCAAGAAGAAGGCATAGATTATGGAGAAACCTTTGCTCCTGTTGCAAGATTGGAAGGAGTCAGAACCTTACTTGCATATGCTGCTCACAAAGGATTCAAAGTTTATCAGATGGATGTCAAGTCAGCATTCCTCAATGGAATACTAGATGAAGAGGTTTACATTAAACAACCTGAAGGTTTTTTTGATCCAGATAAAAAGAACATGGTCTGCAAATTACACAAGGCACTGTATGGTATGAAACAAGCCCCTAGAGCATGGTATGAAAGATTGCATAACTATCTTATTTAGATTGGTTTTCAAAGAACTAATGATAATAGTAGCTTGTATATAAAGGAAGGACCAAATAATAAGATTGTCTTGGCAAAAATATTTGTAGATGATACTATTTTCACAGGGCGTGACGATCTTTGCAAAGAATTTTTAGAACAAATGAACAAGGAATTTTAAATGTCTATGTTTGGTGAAATAAAATTCTTTGTTGGTCTTCAAATTCAACAAAATAAGAATGGCATCTACATCACTCAATCAAAATACATCAAGGAGATCAGATTGGAATATGATACAAAGGAACAAATTGCTGACATATTCACAGAGCCTTTACCTAAGGATGCATTTTTGTATCTTAGAGGTAAGTTAGGGGTCATTCCCCTATCTGAAGTCCACTAAAAATAAGTTCTAGTGATGCATCAATGCATACAAGATTGAAGATCTATCTATTGATGCAGTTTAATCAAAAATTATTGCATATGAATCAGTACTAAAGGTACATTACAATTCACTTTACTTCTATTTTCTTTGGCATGTGTTGTCAAAAAGGGAGAGATTTACTGCCATATCCTTCTAAAATTTGTGAGATTTGAAATTTTTTCCATGAAGTCCCTTAACAGAGGGAGATTATTGAAGTAGGGAGAAGTATGTTATCTTGTTGGACTTGTTTTCAAAATTTCATTATTTAATGACATGTTGTGTTGCCATCAATGCCAAAGAGGGAGATTGTTGGATAATGTTGTCCTTGACATCACAAAAATGTCATATCAGTCATTAGTCTCAAGTTCATCGAGCTCAAACAGTCTGCAATGCAATCTATAGTGCCAACCGAGCTCACTCGGTCATCGAAGGAAATGTGGAAGATAGTGTTAATTGAGCTAACTTGGTCAACAAAGGAAAGGTGAAAGAAAGTGTTCACTGAGCTCACTCGATCAATGAAGGAAATGTGGAAGTCAGTATTAACCGAGCTTCACTCGGTCTCCAAAGGGTAGTTTCCACTGAGCTCACTCGGTTATCTCAGGAAACTCAGTACTTATTGAGTTCTCCCGACGATTGAAGGATTGCCACGAAGTTCGCTATATTAATCGAGCTCAGTCGGTTAACATAAGAATTATTTTCTGAACAAAGTTCACTGTGCAGGGTTGACCAGTATAGGGATTTTCTAATTAATTACTTCTAGCCAACTATTGTAATTATTTGTTTAGTCAGTGATTTGAGCCGACTAAGATAATATGAAAGGTATATATGGTCATTCAAGTTATGAACTAAAAGGTGTGTGTGATTATGAAAAATAAGTTATGAATGCAAATTATAGTATGAAATGAAAAGGTGAATGTTGAGCAAAGTTTGATGAAGGATCAGATGTGATTGAAGGAGCTGTAAAGCTGTATTTGATAAGTAAGGATCCAATCAAGCATAACAGAGATCTGTAATCAGCAAAGATAAGTTGCACATTATATCAGGTCACTTCATTGTTGCTTTCTAACCATTGTAACAGTGAATTCAAAATCTCTTAATATATTTGGTTTAATAGCCATTCAATAAATCCTCTAACAAGGTGACAGTTCAGTTGAATTGTTCTAAAGACCTCTAGCAAGGCCACTCCTAACAGGGTGATTAAATCCTTTAACAGGGTCACACCTAATAGTGTGTTTTTGTAACCTTTAACAGGGTTGGCTCCTAACAGGGCTCACTTCAAAAGAGTGAAAAATAGTATCTAGTTATATTGGTGGTTTTTTCCATATTGGATTTCCACATTAAAACTGGTGTCTCTCATGTTCTTAATTGCTGAATTGCTTTGTGCATGATAACATATCAGTTCTTAATATTTATCATTTGCTGCATTATCTAGTTTCAGCATTTTATATTAATCAGATCAAGGGTATATTTAGACATCTTAGGGATTGTGGAAATTTTTGTAGTAACTGATTCACCCCCTCCCCCTCTCACTTACTTTATTCTCATTTCCAACATTTTCAACTTAGGAGGACTGAAGACTTAATGGTGGCATGACTATGTTTGCATCTATAAGGTTGTCATTACATTATCCTTGTCCCTACCTCATTAGGCACTCAAATTTGAGCAATCCAAGTTACCTACAAATATCCTATCAAGATATTGACTTTTCATTTATAGTAAATCAAATACTTGGTTGAGCCTATACATATTTTAGAGTTATTAGGTTAGTGTAGTCCTCACCTACTATTTATTTAGATAGCCAAGGAAAAAATTTAAGTACTAATAGGAACTCATGGATATATAATATAGAAATAATCATTATTTAGGCTT
This sequence comes from Cupressus sempervirens, assembly GCA_028749045.1. Lineage (NCBI taxonomy): Eukaryota > Viridiplantae > Streptophyta > Pinopsida > Cupressales > Cupressaceae > Cupressus > Cupressus sempervirens. Next base: position 479,364,125 of record CM053783.1, on the reverse strand, counting down.
TACCACACAAGTATCTCAGAGCATAAAACATGTATATTGAATGACCACTGATCTTTAGGAAAAAATTGTTGATCACATAGCTAGTAGATCTTTGATTTGATGACTTATAGGGTTTTATGTGCAATGTCACCTGCCATGAATTTTCCCCTCACTAATCCATCCAAAGACAAAGTGGAACCACTTAAAATTCCACATCACAATTAGGAGATCTATTTTAGCATGGGCTATGTAGAAAATTGTCAATTAAATTGAATATGATTAATGAAAATATCTATCTTTGTTTGAAGGGGCCAACATAGTGTTGTAATTAAATGGTTAACCTAACATAAGAAAAATAACATAGTTAATCCAAATAAAAGAACTATACAAAATGTAAAGAGTTTAATTATGAGAAACCCTCTTGCATTTCCTATAAGATGAGCTTCTTTCCATTTACATAAAGTGCTCTTCACCTTCTATTTTCAATCATTGTTCACCAAAATGGGTGAATGGCCCAAGAGAATAAAAAGTTAAGTGACAAAATCACTATCAATTGATTAACAACCCATAGACCAAACATAGACAATAGACTAGCCACCCATATTTACATTGATTTTATGAAAATAATTAAATTAAATATCCATATTATTAAAAAATTAAATTAAATATCCATATTATTAAAAAATTAATCTTTGATGCGGAGCACAATAGTAAATAATAGCATTCTACACCACACCTTATGCATACAATCTTATGAAGCCAACGCCATAGTCTATAATGTCAAATTCTTAAAACAAAAATAATAGAAAAATAAATTTCTACAAATTGATAAATAGAACTTACATACACGAGATGGTGATTATTGTTATAGTGAGAGGGCTTTTTTTCATACCATTCTAGTTAATGTTAGCAATAATCACCATAAAAGAAATCTAAGTATTTCAAATCATGGAGACAATTCATGTCTTGCAACATTTTTTTAATGTAGCAATTGCAAAGATTAGATTCCTAGTAGTGTAGCAGTCAACACATACTTGAAGGCTCTTCACAACTTTGATCGTTTTTCCTAAATGATCTAACAAAATATATGCACTCACCAAGTTTTTACTATCTGGGAAGAGAAACAATTGTATTTCCTCTTTTTCATTAAATAAAAGACAATTGTGAAAAAGGATATTTTATAAATTCAAAGTTGGAAATTTTTATGTGAAAGTTCTACCTAAAATATAAGGAAAATATTTAAATATTAATAAAATACACAAATATTAATTAAATTATGTCAAATAGAACTAATTTTGATATAATTATTAAATTTTTATCAATATTACTCTACCTAATTAAACTATTGCAACTTAGTGTTATACAAAATAACAAAGTTCATGAATTTATTTATTTATTTTTATATCATTTTATATTATTATAATGTGCTTGTAAAATAAAATTCATGACTACAAGATTAATTTTTTTTAACTTTAATTACACCACATAATTTATTAAATAAGCCACTTTAAATCATTCAAGATATTTCAATAATAGTAAATAAAGTTTTAAAAGAACTTTGAACCCTAATGGTTTTTTAATGTAGGAAGTCTAGAAATCATGAATCTAAAAATTACAAATCTAAATTTTGCAGTGGCCTTTTTCCTCAAAAGGAAAATCCTAAACAAGGTAAATTTTACGAAACCCCATTCTGAAAAAGATATAAATTATTGGGAAATCTTTCATTATTTTGAAAAACCAAATTATTTTTATCAGTGAATCTCTCAATTTTTTAATTTTGAATATTATTTGCATTGGCAATTATTTTAGAATAATAATTTCTAAGTAGAAAATATTGGTGAATCTCAATAATAATAGGAAGTTTTCTTATCATCATGGAATATTACAAATCAAAATTGAATATGTTTTATCTCATGGAAAATTTGAGGATAATTACTTTATATTTTAAATCAATAGTGAAAACTAAATATTGGTAATATATCCCTAAAGTAACTAATAATTATGATAACTATTGGTAAATTAATTTTAATTTCTTCGATAATATATAATTTTTGGGTGAATCAACTCTAATCATGTATCAAATATTGTGGTGAATCTTTGAGTTTAAATTTTTAATAAAATAAATTATTGAACAATTTTAAATATTTTAGTACTAAATTTAATAAAGATATGGTGATTTAGGTTGCCTTAAATCTTAAATTATTAGCCAAAATACTAGCAAAAATTTCTTAAATTTGCAAAATTATGAATATTCACCACTAAAAAACACCCTAATTCTAAAGATTGAGGAGGAGAAAATGGAACAATCCACACCTATTCAAGTGGATGATACATCATAAATTTACTATTGAGAAAATTATTGGTGATGTTGTTCAAGATATTCCCAAACAATCATAGATTTGTTAGGAACCCTTACAAAATTCATTGTGTGTCTATTTGGAGGCCACATTTCTATGGGCATTTTGTCCAATACTTAGCATGACAGACAACTTTATCAAAGTAGTAGAAGATGTAACATCTACTAAACATAGTCCATCCTTAATGCCGATAGGTTTCCCCAAAGTTTTCATTACTCATATGCTAGGTTCAAGCTTGTCAAATATATTTTCTAGATCAAAATGAGTATATCTAGAACCTTTTAAACATAACACATTTTGTTGAGCCACAGTCAAGCAATAGAGAAGCATTGTCTACGATACTATTTCTAATTACATCAAATGAAAGCTACCCATGATCAATGGTTTACACATAGCTAAAACCTATTCCAAAGCTCTAATTTTGTATAGGATTCTATTACACTAGAAAATATAGACTAATTGATTTGGAGACTTGTTGAACAATGCCACTATCTTTTGAGGAAACCTTTACATTCATTTGGATGGGAATAGCATTTGAATGTGGAGTAGTGGGAGAATAACATTTGAATTTGACATTTTTTTAGTGTGTCACAACTGCTAACTACTGAAATATAGGATCACTAACCGTAGGGGAGAGGAACTAGTAATCATGAGGGCTAACTTTGTCAACTTGTAGCCACTACATGGGATATCATAAGACCTTTGTTATTTTTTAGAAACGTAAAATGGACATTGAACTATCTAAAAATTTGTAGAAATATAAGAGGAGTAATTGAGAGGGAAGGGGTGAGTTAGTTACTACAAAAATAAATCCCAAATCCCTTAGATGTCAATACAAATCAAGACCATACTCTAGTGAAATTGAAAATGCTATTGTAACTTAGTTATTACTGAATCACTTGGAAAATACTAAGAATCTCTGTTACTTGATAATTACTGGAATAAATGCTTCTTAAGATGCTTAATGTTATTAACCATAATTAACTTAGTTGTAGTAATAGAAATAAAATAACATAAGCATAGATGACACTAGGATTTAATGTGGAAACCCAATTTGGGAAAAACCACCAATTGTAACTAGTTACTATTTTTCTCTCTTTTGCAGTGAGCTATGTTAGGAGTGAACCTTATTAAAGGTTATAAAAAATATTGTTAGATGTTTACCTATTAAAGGATTTAATCATCGTATTAGGAGTGGCCTTGTTAGATATCTTTAGATACTTCAATCTAGAAATACCAGTTTATTAGAGGATTTTGTAAATAACTATTAAGATAACTTTGTTAAGAGATTTGATATACTGCTACAATTATTAAAGAGTAATAATGACATGAATTGATTTCTAATGCAACTATATTGCTGCTTTTAGATCTCTATTCTAGCTTGAGTACTTGATCACCCTTGATCAAATAAAACTTTGTAGCTTGGTCAACTCAAGATACTCTACTATCCTTCCAATTCACTTCCTTGGTTTATCTTTTCAATCCCATGCTTCACAAATATTCAAAATTCACCCCTTAAGTCAGCTAGAATTAACATATAAATTCATCAAACTAAATATGTCGAATCAAGAAAATCCTTCATTAGCTAACCCAACTCAATCAACACTAACTCAGAAAAGACTTTCTTTAGACTTCCTTTGTTAATTGTGTAAACTTGGTTAACACTGCATCCTAAACTAAATTCCTTTGGTAATTGAGTGAGCTTAGTTAACACTAGTTCCATGCCAACTTCTCTTTGACACCTGAGTAAACTTGGTAGACACTATTTCCTGCAAACTTCTTTGGTGCCTGAGTGAACTTGACAGACACTATTTTCCTACAAACTTCCTTTGGTGCCCAAGTGAGCTCAGTAGATACTATCTTTGAACATGATTATCTCTACAATGCTTGACAAACACTAGAAATTGTCTTCATCACCTAGTGAGATTGGTAGACACTGATTGGTAAAGACTTGACATTTTGTGTAACATCAAAGACAATATACAATTGAACAATTATTTTCAACAATCTCCCTCTTTGGCATTGATGGTAACACAACATGTCATAATAGAATGAAATTTTATATAAAAATAAAAGTATGGATAACATCCTTAGTCTTATCTTTATTCTCATCCATGAGAACTCTCTCTATTAGTGTGAACAATCTCTAACATCAATATCTAATTGTTGTGACTACAATATCAAACTCAAGTTCATTCTCCCTCTTTGACATCTCTGGCATATATAAAGAGTATCTTTGATATGTGACAACAAACTCTCTCTTTTAGACATTAAATTTCTCTTATGTATGAAAAAACTCTCCCTTTTTGACATCTCATTCAAAGATAGTATTCAATGAACTTCCATGTACCTAGTGTACTAATTCATATGCAATCTTCCCTTTACAATACTGCATCAACTTGACTGATTTTCAACATACTTGGTTGATGCATCACTAACATATAATTAGTGAACTCTAGATAGGGGAATGACCCCTAGCTTACCTTTAGATGCAAAAATGCATCCTTAGGTAATAGCTTGGTGAATATGTGTGCAATCTATTCTTTTGTATTCACATTTTCTAATCATACTTGTCTTGCACTAATTCTCTGAAGAAATGATACTTAATTGCAATGTTCTTGGTTTTTGTAGACATCACAAGATTATTGGAAATGATGAGTGCACTGGTGTTATGAAAGAAGACTTTATCTCTTCCTTCATACCTATCAATAGTTGTTTAAACCAAACAATATTTGACAATTGACTTCTACAACAACATATTATGCTTTTGTTGTTGATTGAGAGATACACTTTTGCTTCTTGTTTGTCCACAATACTATCCTCTTTCCAAGAAAGAATGATCCACCACTACTGCTTTTCCTATCATCAATGCTTCCTTTCCAATCAACATCATTAAATTCTTTCAATTCAAATTTTCCTCCTCTCTTATACCAAAAACCATAATCTTTAGTACCCTTTAGATACCTCATGATTCTTTTGATTGCCATCATATGATTTTCTTTTGGATTAGCAGAGAATCTTGCCACCATTCCAACTGCTAATGCTATATCAAGTCTCATATGCACCATATTGAAGTTTTCAAATCATTGATATGTATGTAGGTTGATCTACCTCTTTTGAATCATCATCTTTGGAAAGATTATGTCTAGTAGACATAGGTGTTTCAATTGGTCTAGAATCCTCCATTCAAAACTTCTTTAGTATCTCCTTGATGTATTTTGATTAAGTAATATAGATAAAATCCTTCTTCTATTGAACCTAAAAATCAACAAACAATTTGATCTCTCCAAACATTGACATCTCAAATTCCTTACTCATTTCCTTAGAAAAATATTTTCACAAATCATCATTTCTAGTAAACAATGTATCACCCACAAAGATTTCTACCAAAAAAATCTTCTTATTTGGTCCTTCTTTGATGCATAGGTTGATGTTATCATTAGTTATTTGGAAACTAATCTTTATAAGATACTTTTGCAACCTCTCATACTAGGCTCTCGGGACTTGTTTGAGACCATAAATTCTTTGTGTAGTTTGCAAATGATGGGGGACATGACCCAACAATAGAATGGACACAACAAGAAAGGAAAAATTGTATTAGCTATGTAAATATGCTATTACATTTAGTATAGAGAAAAATAGACTTCAAAAGATGCCCTAAGGGCTTACAATAGTATAAGTCTGGAGATAATTTTTTCTCCAAGTACCTTCTCTCAAACTTCACTCTGAACTACCTTTTACAATTCCAGAAATGTTCTTAAAGAGACCCTGAAGGTTTAAGGATTAGGAGTACATTCTAGAAAGTGCTAGTTGGCATCCACTGACCAAGTAGAAGGCTCCAGAAGCTATGTTAGAAGTTGATGCAAATCTAAAAGAATCCAAAAATGGTAACTGAACTTTCAGGAGGCATAACTTTTGAACTGTAGCTCCGATTGACGAACCGTTTACATTTTGAAAAGCTCTCAAAGTGCTCTATAGCCCTATGGGCAGGTTCACTCATCCCCCATTTTTTGGCCCAATTCGAGGTCATTTAATTCCCCTAACTTGACTTTGAAGCATTCTTAGGAGATCTCCAAAAATCAAAAAATTGCAATAACTTTCAAACCCTCAGGCCTTTCGACCTGATTCTTTTTCTGGAATGCTCAAAATTATAATTACAATCTTCTAACCAATTTACACCTTCTAGTTCACCAAAATGATGGCTCAATTACATAATCCTATTTTTTTGACATTTACATGTATCCCAAGGTGTTCAAATACTCTATCCTAGAACACTGATAGTGGAACTGTGAGAGTTGGAACCTTTATTTGACCCAAATGGGTATCCAGAAATGAAAACACATGAAACAAAAACTAAGTCTAAGTACATTTTTTTTGGTTGACACAGGATTTCCCTTATACCTCTGGATGCTCCTACATCAGATACCCAAGGTAGATTGAAAAGTGACCCTGTCACTTTATGAATGGTAGAGGAAATCCCAAATGGGAAACCTCAGCTATTGAAATCCAAGTTGAGTCCTCTATCGGCCGTCCTTTCCACTTGACCAAATACTCTTCATACTGCCTATTTTTGGTACTCCTACCCACATGACTATCCAAAATCTCCTCTATCTCCTCCTTCCTAGAAGTAGGAATTAGACATGGCTCTAACATCATCTACTCATCTGCACCATCATCATGATACTTTGTTAAGTCTACAATATGGATAGCTTCATGAGTTTTCTGGCATGGAATGAAATGTGCCATTTTGGAGAACCTATCAACCACCACAAATATTGAGTCATTACCCCTTTGTTTCCTCGACAATCCAAGAACAAAATCCATACTTATGTCATCCCATGGCTTTGATGGAATAGAAAATGGCTGATATAGTCCAGTATTGTGACTAAATCCCTTGGAAACTTGACAAATCTGACAACTCTGTACAAAATTTTTCACATCCTATGAAATTTGAGGCCAAAAATAATGTTCTCTAAGAATGGAAATGGTCTTATCTTGACCAAAATGTCTTGCCATCCCTCCACTATGTTTCTCCTTAATCAGATTTTCCCTCATGGAACTCCTTGGAATGCATAATTGACTACCCTTGAATAACATACCATCCTAAATTAGATAGTCTAACCACTTAGTTCTATCTATAGCAACATGCTCCTTACAAGCTTTTCATGGTTCAACAAAATTAGGATCCTTAGGGTATAGATTCTTGAGTTCATCAAACCCAACTAATTCAACCTGCATTACTGTAAGCAACAAGTATCTCCTACTTAGTGCATCTGCAACCCTATTAGATTTTCCTCTTCTATGCTTCAACACAAATGTATAGCTCTGCAAGAACTCTACCCACTTCATATGCCTCTAATTCAATTTACCTTGGCTATTTAAGTACTGTAATGCCTGATGATCAGTATACAAAAAAAAATCCCTTGGCAACAAATAATGCCTCCATTTCTTTAAGGCCTAAACTATTGCATAGAACTCTTGATCATAAACAGAATACTTCTTTTTTGCATCATTCAATTTTTCACTAAAATATGCAATAGGATTACCTTCTTGGCTTAATACAGCCCCAATAGCACTGCCACTAGCATCACAATCCATGTATAACACCTTTTTAAAATTTGGAAGTGCCAACATAGGTTGTTCTATCACCTTCTTCTTCAGCAATTCAAAATTTCTCATAGCTACCGTAGTCCATTTGAACTGTTTTCTATCCCCTCTTATTGTGTCAGCTATGGGTGCACATATGCCACTAAAATTCTTAATGAACTTCCTGTAAAAACTAACTAGACCATGAAATGATCTTACCTCAGTAGTAGACCTTGGAGTAGGCCATTCCAAGATGGCTTTTACCTTCTCTAGATCCATTTTGAGACCTTCAGGTGATATAACAAACCCCAAGTAAACTAACTCCCTTTTTGCAAAGATACACTTCTTTAGATTAATTAATAGTTTCTCTTCCCTTAAACTTTCAAGGACACTATGAATATGAAATAAATGTTCTTCCAAAGTCTTTCTGAAAATTTAAATATCATCCAAATAGACAATAACAAATTTTTTTGAAGAACTTCTTAAGAACCTCATTCATAAGCCACATGAAGGTGCTTGGGGCATTCGTCAATCCAAAGGGCATGCCTAACCACTCATAAAGACCCTCCTTGGTCTAGAAGGCTTTTTTCCACTCATCTCCTTCTCGTATCCATATCTGATGATAGCCACTCTTGAGATCTATCTTTCTGAAGTATTGAGCTCCACTCAAGTAGTCCATAAGATCATCCATTCTTGGCAAAGGAAACTGATACTTTATGGTTATCCTATTTATAGCTTGAGAGTCTGTACACATCCTCCACTCTCCATCCTTCTTTAGTGCTAGTACTACAGGTACTGCACATGGACTTAAGCTCTCCCAAATCAAGCCCTTCCTCAATAGCTCCTGAACTTGTCTATTTAGCTCCTCAATTTCAATAGGAGTCATCATATGAGCAACCTTGTTAGGAAAACTAGCTCCTGGGATTAAATCTATTTGATGACTAATTTGCCTTACTGGCAGCAATCCTTTTGGAACATTATCAGAGATAATATCTCCAAATTCACCTAGTAAATTTGAACCTTCAAGTGGTATTTCACTACTACCTTCTTTATCTTTCCTAGGAATCAAAGCATAGAACATACGCTGATGTTTCATGCCATCTAAAAACTTCCTTCCATCAACAAGACAAATCCTAGCACTGCTACATACCTTTTTTCCTTCCTTTTTCATGGGCTTCAATTTGTGGTGAACTCCATCCTTTGTTAGAGAGTATGTGTTTGCATGACCACCATGTACTGCATGCCTATCAAACTGCCACAGTCTACCCAACAATAGATGGAAAACATCCATTGGAATAACATCACAGAGAACTTCATCATGGTAACTCCCAATTTTGAATTTCACTAAAAAATGTTTACTTACCAGGACCTTATGATCATCCTTCACCCAAGCAATCTGATAGGGTTGGGGGTGTTTCTGTTGAGATAATGGGTGTTGCACACATTGCATAATATTGTTATTTTATTATTTTATTTTATTATGTAATGTTGTGCCTAGATGGACGGGCAACATGTAAAGATTCTCATAGAATATTCTTGATGAGTTGTATTGTAACATTGTGATAATATTTCATGTAATTATTTAATATTGGGGAAAAGAATTAAATGCCCAATATTAAATGTGGGGTCAGTGGGTTAGGTAGCACATGGTTTTAGCACATGGTTTATGTAATACCACTTGGTGGTTTTGTGGAACTTGCTACTATATAAGCAGCCACAAGGGTAGTTGTTGTAAAAAGAGAGAGAGAGAGTGACAAGGAGAAGACAAAAAGGCAAGAGTTGAGTGGGACAAGGCTTGACAGGTTAGCCAAAGGAGCATTTGTAAAGGTTGAAAGCATGGCATGAGATGTGTGGATTCATGCTTGTTCACATAGTTTTCTCGGTTGTGGCTATGTCCATGAAGGCTTCCATGGTTATATGGCAATGGTTTTTTGTTGAATAATACATGATGATGGATTCTTTTGGAGGCTGGATTTTTTTCCTTCAATGAGGGTTTCCTAGGTTATATCTTGTGTCACAATTTTGTGGGTATGTTGTCTATTCTCTTGCATGTGGATTTTAATTCCGTGTTTATTTTAGATCTATTATGGGTTATGTGGAAACGGTTATATTCTTTATTGCCAAGTTTCCTTACAAGTGGTATCTCCCACTTGTTGTATACATTGCATAGGGTCAATCCATAGCCAAATAAAAGAACAAGGGAACAATCCCTCCCAGCACATCTACCATCATGGATCAAAATAAACCAAGTGCTCCATCCTGGTACCCGCAACAAAAATCAAAGTATCCAGCATCTCAAACATGAATGATCTCACCTCCTATTATGTCACTCCCACTGGACATACATAGAATCCATCCAAAGAGAAAACTACCCAACCTGTCATATTAGAAGATCATAACATCCTGTACCAACTAAAATTCCAAGCACAAATAACCTAATCCAAAGGTAATCACATGTATCCATAGTTGTCAAAATATCCATAGCTGAAATAGCACCCACAGCAAAGTGCCAAATCCATCCAACTATCCATACCTCAAAGGTATAACAAGTGAATCTCATATCACTGACATATCCAATCTTTAACCTGCAATCATAAGCCTCAAGAGTAATACCTGCCACATATATACCAAGAAGCTCCCACTACAAAGGATAATGTCAAATCTATAACCAATCCACTCAACACATCTCAAAGAAGTGAATCCATATAGTATCAAGGACATCCACAATACATAATCCAATATCCTACAAGAATAACTCTCATAACAAGTCTCCAATAGTCTCTCAAACTCTCCACAACCAACAAAGGAAAGAGAAAGAAATAACCATGTCATCTCTCACATGACATCTATGAGCACAAACTAGTGATCACAATCTCTAACCAATCTCAAATCCAATGTAGGCAAAATTGAACATCCAAGAAGATAGCCAAGACCAAGAGAAAACCATGCAAATCATAACTTGTATCATGTCCTTCTACACACACCTCTAGATGTAAACTGTGCAAGTATGATCTCCTCCATAAAACCCAACAAGAAGCCTCAACAACACCCAAACCATACCATATAACTGATCATGGATGTAAGCCTCTCACAAGAAGATCAAACTCATAAACCATTCCTAAACCAAGGAAAATGCCCAATATAAAACCATCTCCCAAATTCAACCAGCATAACAACATATGCACATGGAGATAACCAATGCTTAACCATCTCTCAAATGAACCCTCTAGAACTAACTCATGTACCATAGCTCAAGATCCATATCCATGAAAGATAAGCATAAATATAATGCAACTGAGAGAAAACAAAGGGCTATACCTCTCAAGTAGCAAACTTTCAAGTAGACCAAGAGTGGGGAATGAGAATGCTCATCAAGATACCCAAGTCTCCAACCAAGACTCATCTAAGAACAATCTCCTCTCAAGTCCATATCAGGTGACTGCCCCTCGGACTTCCTGCTGAAACCATCAACCGTCCCAACAAATACTTCTCTAATCCAAGAGAAATCAGCATCACCACCATCTCTAAGTATCCATGAGCACCTGTAACCAATCAATCCATGCCAACTCCAAATGCAACATAGCAATATCATGAAGTATCCAGCTTATGATCAATGTACTCAATACCAAGAAACTAAACTAAGATCAATGTCAAAGTTCCAACCATGGCCTCAGGAACATAAACATGACAACATGATCTTACCATCTCAACTAAAGAGATAACATGCTCCATATGAACACATCATAACATGTCACAACTCTAAATGCGTATCAAGAGTATATCATGACATAATAATGAAACCATCCTCATACCAAGGATAACATGCCAAATAAAAAATATAAACCACACCTTTGCCAAGAACCCTGTGAGTCCTCAAGATGCAACCATCTCCACACACCATGAAGAAAACCATCTCCACATACCAGGAAGAACCATCTCCACATACCATGAAGATAACCAAGAACTCCATGAGTCCTCAAGATCTAACCATCTTCAAACACCATGAAGATAACAAGTGCACCATGCAAATGTCAAAGACGCTTCTGCAGTAACAAGATCTAAGATAAACCTCCAACATCTACAAACACTTAATAAATATATCAATGCCAACAACTCCCACTCAACTGTGGTACCAAGTCACCTATGGCATCATAAAATTCATCTCCTATATGAAGATCCAAATCAAACCAGGAACTAATCCTGCACTGTCACCCCATCACTGTCACAAGCTCCCACTAAACTGTGTATCCAAGCTATCCATGACATCATGATGAAAACCATCTTCTAACCATGAGAACCAACCAAGGCATAAAACCATCAAAGAACTCAAAGTGCACATCATGAGCTCCTCAAAAGAAACCAAATAACCATGATCCTCAACCAAGAAGATACACCACCATAACCAAATTAGAAAATCCAAACTAATGAACATCAAGGATGTACCTATATAACCAATCACGTCATGCCAAAATCCATGACACCATGATCACATCCATGAACTGAGCATCTGGCTCTCAATATGTCCAATCTGTCAGCATAGTCAACCACAATCCTCCACCATGACTATACCTGGTAACAACATCTCATCCTTTCTACATGAAAAAAATAGTAAATCATGTGACTTAGGGCATAGAAAACCCAAATCCAAGCCACCAATCTGAATATGCATCAATAATGAAAGATCAATGGGCAAAGACAACCCATAACCAAGCTATAAATGGAACTTGTAAGTATAGACCGCTTACAACACTGCACAACTTGTAAACCCAACAAGTCATCATGCATATCCAAATCTAAACATTGATAACCATATCATCATGAGACCAAACTGAAATATCAACTGAGTATACAATGACATCAAAACTTAAATCTCTAATGCCATAAACTCACAATGTTACCATAGTCAAAATATACCTATAAACTATTTAGATCAATATATCACCAAATAAATCATGCCAAACCTGCACCAAATCTAAACCAATGTGTAGATCTCTCCAAGAGCTTTCTGTTGACTACTCAAAGTCCAAAATCCGACTCAGTATGCCCAAGTTATGCCCTAATCCGTGCTCAAAATAAACAACATCTAACTTTAGGGCTCTTAAAACTTGAAAAAAATCTCAAAATCATAGAACCAAACCTACACCATCTTGTAGTGCTCTGAATTAGCTTTCCAACGCCTGTAAGAACTCTAAAATCTGATGTTCTAAGAGAAAGTTATGGTCATTTTACTAAGACAGTCTTTTTACAATTTTCAGTACGATTTTTCATTTTTTATTTTTTTTAGTGACGAAAATTCCGACGGGATTAAATTTGACGACCATCATGGGCTGAAACCAAAAAACTCTTTCATTTTCTCTGAACATGGCCAAACTAGGGCATATTATATATCAAATTTTATGGAAATGTCGACCCGGATCCAATGGTGAGGTCTGTTTTTACCCAGGAGGTCATTTCTGCAAGCTACCCCCCAAAACCCTCATTTTAAATGAAACATCTGAAAAATCTTTTTGTCCAACAATTTCACATGCCCAAATCTTTTAACATCCCATCATAATAGCAAATCCAAAACCCCTAGATCTGCAATAAAACATTCATATATCTTGCCCTTTCTTTTATCCTCTCATGCATTCCTATGGATTCAATCTAGGGTTACAATAATAATAAAACCATAGCTCTGATACCACTTATAGGGCCCATTTGCCGTTGCACCAAAAGCCATGACTGTTAGTGAACATGGAATACCGCATAATTAACCACTTGTGGGCAGGGGAGCGCGTCACATCACCCAACAATCTCCCCCTCGACGCACATACCAGGTGCTTACACGGGTCAAGAAGGCACCGGGGAGATTTGAACCCATGACCAAGCCAAAACCAGGCTCCACAATTGGTATCAGAGCTTGGTTTTGGCTTGGTCATGGGTTCAAATCTCCCCGGTGCCTTCCCGACCCGTGTAAGCACCTGGTATGCACATCGAGGGGGAGATTGTTGGGTGATGCAATGCGCTCCCCTGCCCACAGGTGGTTAATTATGTGATGTTCCATGTTCACTAACAGTCATGGCTTTTGGTGCAATGGTAAATGGGCCCTACAGTTTCTCCCTCTTAAGCTTCAGCTTAGAGACCATCTCCTCTGATACCAAGTTATCAGTGCTACCACCATCAATGATCACATCACAACATTTATCCTCACACTTGCACTTGGTATGAAATAAACTCCTCCTTTGTCCTAGTTCAATCTCACCACTTAGTAGGACCCTTTCATTTACTAAAGTCTCTCCTCTTTCTGCATCTTTTGAATGTGATGATTGTGCATCCTCATCCACATGAGCAACCCTAGCTTGACCCTCAGCTCTCCTATCTATCGATCCTTGTCATTGAGGGCATTCAAAAGCATGATGACCTTCTTCATTGCAATGGAAATAGGTACCACAGAAGCCTCCTCTTCCTTTTCCACATCCTCTACCTCTTTCTCTTTGATTTCCAAAGTCTTAATCATGGGAGTGGTTGAAACCCTCATTCCTCTGGTTCCTGCTAGTACCCAGTTCTTCATTTTTCTTTTTGGTTTCATTTCGGCCTCCAAATGACCTACCACTACCCCTTCCTCCTTGACCACACCCTCTTTGTCTCCCTTCAAACTTTTTATTTAGCTTCTCTTCAACTTGTAGGGAAAACTGGTATGCCTCTTCAATGCTGGTCATTCTTACTAGACTTAATTCCTCCTAGATGCTAAGTCGCAACCCACTGATATAACAAGCAAGCTTCTCCTTATTTGCTTCTGCATGCCCTGCTCTAATCAAAAGTTGGTAAACTCCTCTATATATTCTTGGACTAATTTTCTTGCTTGCTTTAACCCATGCATCTTCTTAAACAAATCAAGCTCATAATCAATAGGAATGAATTGCTTCTTCAATTTGTCCACCATACAATCCCACCTTGTGATCTTCTCCTTTCCTCTTCTATTTCTTTCCAATTGAACCTCTTTCCACCAAATTTTGGCATGGCCTTTCAGTTTGGCCTTTGCAAACTTAACCCTATCTGGATCCCTAATATCCTCATACTCAAAGTACTCTTCTAGTTCATTGATCCAATCGATCAACTCATCTGGTTTCAAATTTTCTGAAAATACACCCACATCAATTGTAGGTCTTTTCCCAAACTTAGTAATGGCCCTAAAAAGCCTTTCCTCTACCTGATTCAGAACTTCCCCGTCAAATTCCCCTTCTGGTCCAATTTCTTCTTCTTCATTATCGTCCTCACTTTCATCGCCTGTGGCAACATTTGTTCCTCTACAGAGCTCCTCCTGCAATGCTTGTACCTACCTTTGGAGGGCTCTAACCTCCTTAGGATTAATAGCTCCAGCCCTTCCACTATGCTCTCTTCATGGAGGCATCTTAACTCAAACCCACAACCACACAGTCCTAGTGCAAATTGCCTCACAGTCGGCACTATGTCTACACACTCAAGAAAACTAGCTCTGATACCACTGATGAAGATATGCTCTGATACCACTTGATGGGGGACATGACCCAAGCACAAAATGGACACAACAGAAAAGGGAAAATTGTATTAACTATGTAAATATGCTATTACATTTAGTATAGAGAAAAATAGACTTCAAAACATGCCCTAAGGGCTTACAATAATATAAGTCTAGAGATAATTTCCTCTCCTAGTACCTTCTCTCAAACTCCACTCTGAACTACCTTTTACAATGCTAGAAATGTTCTTAAATAGACCCCAGAGGTTTAAGGATTAGGAGTACATTCTAGAAAGTGATAGTTGGCATCCACCGACCAAGTAGAAGGCTCCAGAAGCTATGTTAGAAGTCGACGCAAATCTAGAAGAATCTAGAAATGGTAACTGAACTTCTGAGAGGAATAACTTTTGAACCGTAGCTTCGATTGACGAACCGTTTACATTTTTGAAAAGATCTCAAAGCACTCTATAGCCCTATGGACTAGCTTTGCTTTTCCCCCATTTTTAGCCCAATTTGAGGTCATTTAATGCCCCTAACCTAACTTTGAAGCATTCTTAGGAGGTCTCCAAAAATAAAAAAATTGCAATAACTTTCAAACTGTGGGGCCTTTTGACTTGATTCTTTTTCTAGAATGCTCTAAATTAAAATTACAATCTTCTAACCAATTTACACCTTCTAGTTCACCAAAATGATGGCTCAATTACATACTCCTATTTTTTTGACATTTACATGTATCCTAAGGTGTTCAAATACTCTATCCTAGAACACTGATAGTGGAACTATGAGAGTTGGAGCTTTTATTTGACCGAAATGGGTATCCAAAAATGAAAACACATGAAACAGAAACTAAGTCTAAGTACATTTTTTTTGGTTGACACAGGATTACCCTTATACCTCTGGATGCTCCTGCATCACCAAACCATGTCACTTTTTCTAGTATCAATGAAACCTTTAGGTTTCCCAATGTAGAATTCCTCTTCTAAGATCCCATTTAGTAGGAATGTCAATTTCACATCCATCTAATACACTTTGAATCTTTTGTGTGTTTAATATGCAAGGAGTGTTCTAACACCTTCAAGTCTAGCAATAGGAGAAAATTTTTCTCCATAGTCAATGCCTTCCTCTGGAGAATAACCCTTTCAAACTAACCTTGCCTTATTTCTTGAAACTTCTCCATTCTCTGATTAGTTCTTCTAGAATTTGATTATGTCTGAAGAATTTTTGCATCAATGTTTTGGATCACACATAATGATCCATCATCAGGGTGAAGAGCAAGAGAAAAAATAATGGATCATCCTCTTGAAATCATTATTTTTTTCTCTTGCTCTTCATCCTGATGATGGATCACTATGTGTGATCCAAAATGTTGATGCAAAAAATCTTCAGACACAATCAAATTCCAGAAGAATTAATCAGATTTTACTAATGGATTGTGGAAATCAACTGACACTAATTCTCCATTCTCATTCAACTTATTTCTGAATACCCATTTTGTGCCAATTACATTCCTATCCTTTGGTATAGGAACAAGATTCTAGGTTGTATTCCTTTCAATCTGATCAATTTCTTCATTCATAGCTTCAATCCAACTTTCATTCTCTAATGCATCTTTTTTAGAACCAGGTTCAAAATTAGTAAGTAGGCATGTACCTTTTAGTTTTTTTCTTTCCATTGTATCAATTGACTGATCTCCAATGATTTTCTTAGGTACATGATGCCTTCTAACGTATCTAGCAAGTTTTGGTTCCTCCTTTCTAAAATTACTAGGTTCACCATGATCTTCTAAATCATGCTTAGGTCCCACTATCTATGACTCTGGTCCATCAGACTATGACTTGGTTTCCTCTTGTTGAAATTGGGTCCTTTTGATGACTCATGTTGCACTTGCTACAACTTGTGTTGAATTGGAGATTTTGGGGACTCGAGTAGTGAAGGCTTCTAATTTCCACTTGCTTGAACATTAGGAATAGTATCAAGCTCATAGTAAATAAAGTTTTTGTAGTCTTTAGGTTCCTTACTACTTTGTTCTTCTCTCTTTTCTACAAACTTGTCAATCTTCACATGTACACATAATCCAAAAGGTGTTTGATTTGAATCCTTCATCAACTAAACTTAGTTCAAGGTATGAACTATAGTGTTGATTGCTTCCTTCTAGTATATTATAGTAAATTTCTTTTCTATCATAAGGGTCCTTGCATAATCCATGATTGATCTATTCCTTCTTTCAACAATGTCATTTTGTTGAGGTGTGCCAAGTGTAGACACTTGTCTTTTGATTCCTCTCTCATTGAAGAATTCAGTATTTTAATTATAAATGAATTCTCCACCTCTATCTGATCTCAAACATTTCAGTTTCTTTCCTATTTTCTTTCTCCACTCTAGCCAAATACCATTTGAACTTTTGAAAAGCTTCTAATTTTTCTGTTAAATACATAATTGCCATCATCCTAAAATTATCATCAAAGAATAAAATAAAATAATTATCTCCTATGTAGCTTTCTATGCCAATAGGTCTAGAAAGGTTTGTATGGACCATCTCCAACACTTCTTTAGAATGGCAATTTTTTCTCTTAAAACTTGTCTTACCCATCTTGCCAATTTGATAATTCTCGCACATGCCCATGTCAAGTTTCTTCAAGCTTGGAATGCCTCTAACCCTTTTTTTCTTCCTTATGTTTATTAAGTTATCAAAAGTAACATGACATAACCTCTTATGCCATAACTATATTTCTTCTACTTGAGCAATGAAACATGAACTTCCATTAAGATCTAGGTAGAATAAATTACCTTTTGCTTGCTTACTAGGGCCAACCAGATCTCCTTTTCCATCCAAAAAATTGATCTTTTCATTAATGAATTCTACCTTGAACCCAATGTTATTCAATTAAGCCACACTAAGTATATTATCCTTTAGTCCTTCAACCCAATAAGTATTATCACATATGAGATAATCGGTTAGTGAAATACAACCTTTACCTTTCATATAACATGGTTCATCATTGTCAAATCTAACACTTCCACCATCATAGTGTACCAAGTTCACAAATTTAGATTTTTCACCAGTCATATGGTGAGAATGACTAATATTAATAATCCATGTATCATTCTTACTAATATGTGAGATAAGTATCATCTTATTCATCCTTAACTACAATGTAGATCATTTCATCTTCTTCTTCACAACTTTCATAATCTTTAGCAATGAAAAAATATTTCTTACCTTTTTTTTTGTAGTCCTTGTAGCTTTTGAAGTCCTTTTCCTTTTACTTTTCATTCTTATTTTTATTCTTTTCTCTCTATATTTGGACACCTTTTAGCAATGTGACCAACTTCTTCACAAGAAAAGAAGATGAAAGGTATTTTTCCTTTGTACTTCCCTTTTACCTTAGGAAATATTCTTACAAGTAATGCTTCTATGAATTCAAGATCTTCATCAAAACCATCTTCATTTTCACTATAAGATTTCCTTTTAGATTTTACAACTTTCTTCTTGAGTGATAGCTTGGCTTGAAATGGAGACTCAAGGTTGCTAGTGTTAGGAACATAGTTATCATGGCTATCTAACTCAAATGTTGTCAACCTTCCCACTAGTTCATCTAATGATAGGTCATTCTTAGGATCACATCTCATTTCTTGAATTGCTAAAAATTTAATTTCATATATAGGAAAAAGTGTTCTAAGAACCTTTCTTACCACTACTTCATCATCTATCTTTTCCTCTGATGCTCTAGTGATTGCACACACACTAGCTTTGATTCTATCACTATATTTTGCAATTTTCTCATCCTCTCTCATCTTCATTGATCAAATTGACCTTTGAGAATTTTGACCTTAGCTCTCCTTAAATTTTTATTACCTCTATATATGGCTTTGAGCTTGATCCACATCTCATAAGAAGTATGATAGTCTTTGACTTCATCAAATTCAACATAGTTGAGAGTTGAAGCAATATCAATCATCATAATGTTATGA
This sequence comes from Cupressus sempervirens, assembly GCA_028749045.1. Taxonomy (NCBI): domain Eukaryota; kingdom Viridiplantae; phylum Streptophyta; class Pinopsida; order Cupressales; family Cupressaceae; genus Cupressus; species Cupressus sempervirens. The sequence goes on along the minus strand of CM053783.1, from coordinate 479,344,754 downwards.
TTCTTCTTTTCTATAATTTCTTTGATAGTCATAGTTCCAAAAGGTGCCAAATACTTGACATCTAGGTACTTTAGGTCTAAGTCTCCAATAGTTTATAAATGAAAATCCATGAGTTCCTACCATACATTAAATTTATCTCTACTTAGCTTAGGGATCTCCCTTCTGTAAGACATCCCAATCTTTAGCTTAGGTCCTTGAAACCTTCTCTACAAGAACCAAAATTTTTGATACCAATTGTTGGAAATATAAAATGAGTAAATGAGAGGGGAGGAGTGAATTAGTTACTACAACAATTAATCCAAAATCCCTTAGATGTTAGTAAAAATTAAAACCAAACTCTTTTGAAACTAAAAAAATACTATCATAACTTAGTTAGCACTAAATAACTCAACAAAGACTAAGAATCTCTTCTACTTGGTAAGTACTAAAATAAATGCTTTTTAAGATGTTTAATTTTATTAACCACAATTAACTTAGTTTCAAAAATAGAAAGAAAATAACATGAACACATATGGCACTAGGATTTAACATTAAAACTTAATTTAGGAAAAACCACCAATTGCAACTAGTTACTATTTTTCACTCTCTTGAAGTGAGCCCTATTAGGAGCCAATCCTATTAAAGGTTACAAAAAAAAACTATTAGGTGTGACCCTATTAAAGGATTTAATCACCCTATTAGGAGTGGCCTTTTTAGAGGTCTTTAGACACTTCAATCTAGAAATGCCACCTTGTTAGAGGATTTGGAAAATAGCTATTAAGTTAACTCTATTAAGCAATTTGATACACTACTACAATTATTAGAGAGTAAAAATGATATGACCTAATTGCTGATGCAACTATATTGCTGATTTTAGATATTTTTTCTAGTTTTAATACTTGATCCTCCTTGATCAAATAAAACTTTGTAGCTTGATCAATGTAGGATACTCTGCTATCCTTCCAATTAACTTCCTTGGTTTATCTTTTCAATCCCATGCTTCTCTCTTTCAATCCCACAAATTGACCTTATACTAATTTATTTTTCCTAGTCAAGTTGGCTTGAATACACTTACAAATGTTTAAAATGCATCCCTTTAGTTGGCCAAACTTAACAAATAAATTCATCAGACTAAATATGTTGAATCAATAAAATCCTTCAAGACTTTCTTCAAGCTTCCTTTGTAAATTGTGTGAACTTGATTAACATTGCATCCTTAACTAAATTCCTTTGGTAATAGAGTGATCTCAATTAACACTATGCCAATTTCTCTTTGATGCCTAAGTGAACTCAACAGATACTGTTTCCCTACAAACTTCCTTTGGTGCCCAAGTAAACTCGACAAACATTTTTTCCTTGTAAACTTCCTTGGTGCCTAAGTGAACTTGACAAATATTGTCTTCGAACATGATTATCCATGTAATGCTCGATAACATTAGAAACTATCTTCATTTCTCGAGTGATCTTGGTAGACAGTGATTGGTAAAGACTTGACATTTTGTGTAACATCAAAGAAAATATGTAATTAAACAATTGTTTTGTTTTCAACACAACTAAGGTTTGGAGGTCTGGCTCATCTTAGAATGAATTTATAATTATCTTTTGTTCTTAATAGAATATTTTATAACTATATGAAATGTAACATATATGAAATTTAAATGGACCAAATAGTTATTATTAATAATAAATTTCTGTTATATATAACTTTTATATATAACACAAAAGGAAAAATGCTTCAACAAAATAATTATTTGTTGTTATAGAAATAATACATTATTATATAAAATACAACCTATATCCAACACAAATAGACCATTGGTTGAACACTAATTTTTTTTTACAATCTCACATATTTCATTAGAAAATGAAAGGCTTTTATTATCTGGTATTCACATTTTATATTTGTGATGAGACATATTATTGATATGATTTATTCTATGCATAATATATATTGCTTCCCCAATAGTTGTACACATAAGAATAGTATTTGTACACTAAGGTATCAATATTTATTTAAGTGAGCATCTTTTTCTGTTAAGTGAGCATATTATGTTTTGAATGACACACATTTATTAGATAGTCGTGATATTTTGTTTGAGACAAAAAATTATTTATTTCACTCATTAATAAATTCATTCATTTATTTTTCTATAACATTTTTAAGTCTTCATGTGTTCAAGTATTGGTATTTATTTTTATCAACATTTGAATTTTTTATATATTTACAAATAGATCAATTAATTAAAATATATAGTAAAAATATGTTGGAAGATTGGATATCATGTTCACAATAGGGTAATTGACTATTTAGCTCTGCTCAACAATTACTTCCTCTCCCCTAATAGAAATGTTTATAGATTTAACTAGGGTGGAGGGAAAGACCCTTTGTTGAGGTGTGGAAACTTGTCTGTTAAACTAAAAATAAAGCCTTCAAGACCATGTGGACCATCATCACACATGTTATCTTTTATAATTTTTACTTTGTTTTCTCCAACATCATGTCCTCATTATTTCTAACAACATCTTCATTCTTAAAAGATAGGAATATTGTTAATCACAAAATTATTATTATTATTTTTTCATAGATTTTTTTTGTAATCTCCTTATAGTAGTAAGCAAGTGCTAGGAACTCATAAGAATCTATGAAATATTGATTACAATGAACATCCACAAGAACTCCATGAAGCTTCCTCCATTTTCTACTAAAGGTGTAGTCCCATGTGAGAGGCTTAAGCTCTATTTTTAAGGAAGCAAGTGGTCTCATGAGAAATATTATATTTTGTTATAGGATTATTTAGAATCTTCTCCTAAAAAAAGAAACCCCTAATTTTTAGGAAGCGAGTGAAAAGGGGTGAGCTTGTAAATAGCCCCACCAATTTAGGAATTTTTTTTTCCACTCATTAAAAACCTAATTTTTTTTATAGCTAAAATATAGTTTTGCAAGAAAATTAAAATGTTAACTTATTTTCAATGAATACCTACTTCAAATTTTGGAGATATAATTTTGAACTTGAGTATACAACATAAGACATGTGACCACTAGCTTTAAAATATTCCTTAAAAAGTAGCAAGCAACTTCCGCTTTATTTTATAGGAAGCCCCATTCCATGAGACCCCACCCTAAGCTTGAGGTGTTATTGACATATTAACTAAGAAATATTATATCTCCAATCTCCTAAAGTTAAGGGGGTGTGCATCTAGGTAACAAAACTAATATCAATCATTTTAATGGTCTATTTTTCCTTTACCACCATGTAAGTATTCCTTCTTTCTTCCGAGGTCAATCATTTTTACACACCATCATGTTGTCTACATATTCATCTAAGAGGAATAGAGATATAGGTCAAGGCATCACAAAGAGGTTATACTTAAGAGTTGTAATAGGGATCAAGTAACTAGTGTCCAATTTGGACCAAAATGTCCTTTAGAAACATTTAGGGCCAATGGGCCAAAAAGTTATAATAATGGGAAATAGAGCCAAAATAATTATGTAAGGGAAAATTTGGATCCTTTTAGTGATAACTAGGCCAAATGTGAGCAAATTGGAGTCATAGGTCCATACTTAGGAGTATATGCCAAAAGTTGCAAAAATTGTCATACTTTTGGCTTACTCCTTATGCTCTTTTACTAATCCTAGTGATGGATAAAAGAGTGTGCTCTAACATATTGATGCAAGAAATTAAGTTACATAGTCTAATCTAGAAAATAATAGAATTTATTTCATGGGTTACGAAAATCTACTTACTCTTATTGTCATAATCTTGTCTAGCAACTTTGTAAATTTTTGGAATAATTGTGCAAAACTAAAAATCAACAATCCCTTAATTCAAAAATAAGTTTGAATAATTGGATATGGTTGTAATAGTTTGAATAATTGGATATGGTTGTAATAGACTTGTGTAAGTCTCAAGGCATGCAAGGGAAGTTGTTGTTGTTGAAGTTTTTGTAAATTAAAACAAGGAGCATTTTTTGGAATTTTCATGTAAAACTGATTGCCATGATCCAATTTGGATTAGTATGTGTCCATAATTGTTATGATCTCAAAAATAGATTAAATCACATTTAATTTTAAATTGTTTTTATTTGTTCATCTTTTGCAATATTTATTTTGCAAGCAATTTTGTCCTGGGTTGTTCAAAATCACAATTGAACTAGGGTTTGGCCAAAAACATGGGTTTTTCCCTATCATTTACTAGTGATAAATTATGAAACTTGGGGGATTGATAGGTTTGCATATGTACTAAGAAAAACCAAGTTGCAAGAAGGGTCCTTTTGATGGCTATTTTTGGGACCAAGCCCTGGCTAGACATCTAAAATGTAACAAGCTTGTTTGGACAAAAAAGTTGTTGATAGGTTAGTGTAAGAGTGGAATTAGGGGTTTGAGTGAGTTGGAAGGTTGTCAAAAAAATTTATCCATCATCTTAACATGTTGAAGGTCATGAATGATTACCAAAGCCAAGTTTTCCTCCAAGTTACTAATAAGGCTAATAATTAGGTTTTTAGGCCTAAAAAGAGGGTTACTAAGGAAAGTTGTTTCATTTGGGGAGTAACAAATTGAAAGTGAGATATTGTTTGAAGCTCTAAAAAGGGTAATCTAAAGTGGTCTCAGATTACTCAAAAACCCTAGTCAAATTTGGCAATTGAATTACCTTTTAGGTTGACCTGATTGTAGCAAATAGGCCTAAATAGGGAAAATCAAGGAGATCAAGTGGAAAGTTATGTTTTGGGTCTAGTTTATTGCATGAAAGGGAATGTTTTGATTCTAGGATACCAAGTCAGGGAGTTTATGATAAGGAACTATGGTTGGGCACCCAAATCCCACATAGGCCATCAACCTAATAAGTGCAAAAGAGTGGGAGGACAAATATTTAAGAGTTCTCTTGAACTTGACCTAATGATTTTGTTTGAATCACATTGGTGATGTATTTTCCAAGAAGTAGAGGAGTTATGAACCTTGTATGAGGGGTGTGAGGCTTGGCTGGGTGAAAGATTGAATAAGAGAACTCAATAATGGAAGATTGTAAGGTGAAAGGGCATCTAGGAGCTTATCTCTCCTCATTAGGAATAAGAATCCTCAATCTTGTGGGTATGTGACTTAATTTATGTTGTCTTATACTTAGGATGTTGTCCCATGGACTAAATTGAGGATAATTTATGTAGACTTAGTTGTTAAAATTCCATATGACTCTTCTATGGATGGGTTAGCACTTAATTGATATTTAGAATGCAATACTTTTATATGTTGAGTAATTAATTATGTCAGATTGTAACAATTTCCTACTTGGAATGATGATTCTTTAATTTCTCTTAGTTAATTAGTGAAATTACTTTTATGATGATGTCATATAGTTTTCCTTAGAAAGATGTTTATTATGCCCTGGTAATGATGAGATATTCATATTAGAATATGATGTTATTTATATTTAGGATTTAGTATTATACTTACCCCATACTTGCATGTGTATGGTGTGTGTGTGTGTGTCTATTTTACATTTATGTTTGACATGCATGATATGGTTGAGGGAGGGAGTTGTAGTCACTTGCTAGTCAAGACCTATATGATGTACCACCCTCCACCATTGTTTGTTTAGCTTAGATATATATGTGTGAGGCCTTGCCCCAACCCATCGTAGCATAGTGATACCTTATTATCATTTTGATACTCATGACTTGAGATGTTGAGACATTATCTTATGCTTAGAACATATTGTATTATTTCCTACTATGTGATGTTATTTTCAGATATTTGATGTTTTTCATTTAATATTTTATGTATATGTATGTCGATGAAATCAGTAAATGTAGGATTGATACTTTGATTTAAGAGATTTTAAATGGTTAAGAATTAAGTAGGATGAAAGAAACCTTGATTGATGTATGTTTCAATTTATGTGAATTTTTAATACTTATATATATATATATATATATATATATATATATATATGTACATGTGATTTTATGAGACTACTGATGTGTGCAATGAGTGTGCAGATATTTTAGCTGAGAAAATCGATGGAGGAATAGAACTGATCTCTATGTGCTAATTGTGGAAACCTTGTTGTTCGTAATTAAATTTATTGTGAGATGTATGTATGTATATTTTTGTGACCAGTAAATGTTAATGTTTGTGAGGCCTCACCCCAACTCATCCTAGCACCGAGGATACATTATTATTTTGATGCTCATGCTTTGTTATGTCAGAACCTTATTGGATACATTGAACATTGTTAAGCTATTTTTACGATGGGTGATGCTTACTTCAGTTATTTGATTTTTGTCAGTTAATGCTTATAAACATGTATAACGATGAAGGAAATGTATGCAACACTAATACATTTGGTTATGCAAGTCGAAAGGTTAGAAATATGAGTAGAATTAGATAAACAATTATTTAATTGAGAAATGGATTCTTTAATTTATATAATTCCTCTAATATGTAATTCAAATTATGCATTTGGTTTTGGACCTACTGATGTGTGCAATGATTGTGCAAGAAAATTAGCTGAGACAACTCAATGGAAAAGCAGAGCTAAACTACTTGTTAATTTTGTACTAACCTTATATTGTAATTCTTTAAAGGATGTAATTTGATCTTACTATTCTCCTAATTTTTAATTGTTCCTAATAAGCCTTTAAAGGCTTAGAAACATTAAATTTAAGTACCCCTATGGGTAAGGGTACTTTCCAACCCTTTAGCCTCCTAGGTTGACTCTTAGGGTCTCTTAAAAACCCTATTATAGGCTGATTTTGAAAATGGGTTGCTCTTTACTTGAGTTAGTGAAACCAAACATCCATCTTGAGTTACTTGAAGCTTAGTGGAGTCAAGGAACATACTTAGAGGCATTTTTGGAGGAGTTTAGTTTTGTCACCGAATCCTCTAGTTTTGGAGGAAGTCTTGAAGATTGAAGGAAGGAAGGGAAGCTCTTCTCAAACCACCATTGCCATAACTCTTTTTTTTGAAGGTAGGTGATCTTCACTCGATGAATGGTTCTTTATGTGTGTTCATGTTTTGAATCTTTCTTGAATCATGTTGGAGACATTATGTAATGTTGCATTCTTGTTGTGTGTTGGGGTGGATTGGGAGGGATTTTTATCTTGTTTTCTTTTGATGTTATTCATATGCCTTCTTGGTGTGTTGATTGTTTTTGAGAGATTTTCATGGGGATGTTTTTGGCAACACTCACCCTTGGATAGGGAAGAAGTGGCCATGCTTGGATAAAGGGCATTAGTTGGACCTCAATAGTGTAGAGTCTCCTCTCATGGAGAGAGGAGGGAGAAAGGGTAGGGTGTATGGGCCCCTACTTTTCATCCCATACCTTGTTGTTATTGAGAATTATTGAATGTGGAAGAGAATGAAAATCCTTGTGGATATAGCCTTGAAAGGGCTTTGTGAAAGAATGGAAATTCTTGAAGTTTTAGCCCCGAAAGGGCTAAGTGAAGGTATGGTGATAGACTTCTCCTATTAAGAAAATCCACCTTCCCCCTATATTGGTTCATTGTTGGACCTATTGTGCAACCGGGTGGGAATGCATGTTTAATTTGCTTATTTCTTTGTGTTGTTATCTCCATTTTGGTTCTTGCCTCTTTCATGTTTTACCTTGTTGCAATGTAGACTTTTGATCAAAGTTCTCTTGTGCAATCCTTGAAGAAATCTCATTGAATTGTGATATTTTGTAAGTTGTAATTGATTTTGATGTAGTGGCAAAGACATCGAGTTTTCTTACTGGTTCTTTCCCGATGGAGCCTTGAACCAGGATGAATAATAGAGGAAAGAAAAGATTATGAAATTCTCCTTGCAATGCTCTCATGTGGTTCCAAATTTTGGCATGTGTATGTGAGAAAATTAGAATGACAGTTAATGTTTGAATTGGGAAATCTTTGAGTTTCAATTATGATAATAAAAGGCAAATGGATGTGTTGAAGTTTCATTTCAATATTTTGGACAATAACATGTTATAATAATAATCTTACATTGTGATCACCAAGCTGGTACATTCATTGTTAAGCTCCATTAGTAATACAACTGAATTTGATAAGGATTAATTCATTACCTTTCTTTTGAATTCTGAATATGAGATCATAATTCCTTGCTAAGTTTCATAAAGAATAAAAATCAATTTGATTAAGAGGATTATATTCCTTTGCATGCTTGTGTGTCAATTTGATTTAGAAGATTATAACTCCATATTGGCCTAAAAAAACTCTCCCTGGAAAATGTATGGGGGAAATTTTAATTCCCCTTAGCCATAGAGAATATTCTCTTGATTATTCCTTTAGATTGCAATTTTAGACCAATATTAAAACTCAAAAAGAAGGTATATACAATCAATTACATGTAAAATTAAAAATATATAAATGTATGCTTGGTGACATTTCTCAACTATAAAACTTTTAACATTAACTCCTAGAAGCTAGGAGGCAAGGCTCTAAACTAGACTCTATATCCATCTTTAGTTATATAATCAAATTTATACAATCACCCCACTTTAATATTATTTTTCTTCTACACTATTTCCTTAGCCATATCAATGCTAGGCATGGACGTAACCACCACCTGCATTATACCCAAGCCACTTAATGACTATGTCACACCGTAGGGAGGCAAGGTAAGTGTTTAAAAAAATAATAACTATAAATGAAATGCTCAGGCCACCACCTTTTCCCCAAGCCCTGAATTCATCTCCCTCCACCCATGCAAGATTTAATGAGAAGGAGGGGAAACAGGTCTGCGTACCACATACTTAGGGCAGCGTGGGACAGGTCTGCATACCACATACCTAGGGTAGCATGTTGCCATTGGGGTGTGGGAAAACATGGGTAGATAGCCCACTTGGCCTAGGTTAGGGGTTTGGGGGTTAGGGGTTAGCATAGTGTTAGTTATGTTTTTTGTTAATTTAGTATGTTAGTATTTGCTTATTAGTTAGTTTTATTATTAAAAGTTTTAATTTTGAAGTAGTCTAGTTTGTTGTTTTAGTTTAATTTATTATTTAGGATTAGCTTAAGTTGTTTTAAATTTAAGTATTAGTTGAGTAGTATTATTTTAATTTGAATTTAATTTAGTTTTGTCATATCTTTAGTTTGGTACTAGCTTATGTTAGTTTAAAATTTAATTTATGTTAATTTATTTTGGTAGTATTTAAATTAGTCAAGATTGTTCTAATTAATATCTATGTTTAGTTAGTTTTAGATGTATGTCTAATTCAAATTAGGATTAGCTTTGATTATTCGGTAGTGATTAGATGTTAGAATATTAAATTAGTTTCTATTTAAAAAGTATTTGCCTGAAATTGAATATTGTAATTTGATGTCTCATTCATTAGCTCTATTCTATTACCAGCTTTATAGATTAATTTTAATATGGACTTAAATTGCAAGAATTTGAAATAAGTTTAGATTACAATATGGATTCCTTGAACATAGTCACCAACCTTAATAGTGAACATTAAATTAATTAATTAGATCGATATCAGAATGAAGGAGATAAATTTGAAAATTCAAAATGTAGAAAGAAAAATCGATAATGTTGTCATCTCTATGGTATGTACATTAAAGGTCAGTTGGGTTTTGGTTAAAAATTTTAAAAAATAATTAGAATGAAGATGTAAGAAGTTATTTCATGACATTAAGCCGAGAACAATTGATTAAAGATGTAACGAAAATCAAGTTATTCATTTAGTAGTAAGGGCCTAGTTAATTAGAACATCCTTAAGGTCGTAACAATTGATCATGACTAGTTCCATTATAGTAAAACCCCTAAAACCTTTTTGACCATGTTTTCTTACTTAATCTTAGTTAATCATAAGAACTTTTGTCGACCCCATTATCTTATTTAGTTAAAAAAAAAAAATTGTGTGTGTGTTTTGTCCTTACTCTTTGGGAATGACAATGTTTGTAACTATGTTCTTTTAGTGTTGCTTGACACTTTTGAATTGTTTGGGATCTTCAGTGTGCTTTTTAGGGATAGCTGTGTAACCTTTGGACCTATATTGGTTTAAGTTAGTGTCAATTTGCTAATTTGGTTCTTAATCAAGTTTAGTCATTCCTAATCTGGATTAGTGCTCAATCTGCATTTTTGGAGTTGTTAGATGATCCTAATTATTTCTTAGTTTTTGTTTGGTCCCAAACCTATTCCTAAGATTTTAAAACATGAAATATTTATACCCAAGGGGTATGGGTATGGGTTGGGGGTCTTTTCCAACCCCTAAGCCCCTTTTATTGACTTTTGAGGTCACTCAAAAGGTCTCTTTTTGCCTTTGTGCGAAAATTGACTATGGCTACCATGAGTTGTCTCACCTCACCTCCACTTAGTGGTTAACCATAGTATGGGTTGAGTTAGGAGCTTCTATATTTTTAGGTGGGTGGGAGAAGTTATTGATCCTTTTGGTGGTAGAGTTTGAGGCTTATGTAGAGGCCCTTCTTGGAGTAGTGGAGGTTGTTACCCAATCTCGACATTTAGAGAGGAGTCTTGGAAGATTGAAGCAAGGAAGGGAAAAGCTCTACTCAAACTTGTTCATTTGTCATTGCCTCTTTGTGAAGGTAGGAATTCTCATCTTCCTTGTTCAGATTTCATGCTTGTTTCATGCTTATGCTACTTGTTGTTTTTGGATGCTTGTATGTATGTTGGGTATGTTGGGAAGGATTGAAAACCATGTTCTTGAATGCTTTTCTTTCTTGTTTATGTTTAAAATTTGAAGTTTTCTTGTATGGGTGTTTTGGTATTACTCACCCTTGGATAGGGAAAAAGTGACCAATTTTGGGAAAGGTCCTTTTAGTTGGACTCCAACAGTGTAGAGTCTCTTCTCAGGATGAGAAGAGGGAGAGAGGGTAGGGTGTTATGGGCCCCTACTTGTCAGCACAAATCACATATGAGTTTTGGCATGTAAGAATGGAAGAATAGAAATTCTTGATTTATAGCCCTGATTGGGCTCCTGGTTTGGTGTTGTGTCTAACATCTCCTATTGGAAAAATCCACCTTTCTCTAGTTTTGATTCATTGTGAATCCTATTGTGAAAACCTTGTATGAATACATGCATGTTTGATTTTGTCTTTTGGTCATGCTTGTTGACACCTGATCAGATTCTATTCCCTCCACGATCTTAGCAATGTGTTATAAAAAATGATATAGATCCCTTGATAAGGGACATGAAGGAAATTATTTGATTGTTGAAAATTCGGGATTGAAATCCTATGGAAATTTGTATTTAATAACTTTGTTGTAATGGCAACGACGTCGGGTTTTCTTCCTGGTTCTTTTCCAACTGAGCCTTTGAATTAGGTTTGCCAATAAAATTGGTGTTTGAGTATAATTGTTTATCATGTGATTCAATTGTAATTTTAAATTAGATGGATGCACATCAAAAATAAGATGTTATGATGATGGATTAATTAAGCAAAATTTTCAAGTTTCCTTATATGTGCAAAATGAAAATTATGTTAAAGAAAGAAAATAATGGATAAGGTTGATATGTTTCAATTCAAGTGGTATAGGAGATCAAATAAATATGGTGTCAATGTGACTCAAACTATGGTATCAATGTTTAAATCTATAAAAAAAAATACACCTTGGAAAAAAATACATGGCTTTGAAATCTATACTTAGAAATTTTTTATTTTTTTTTAAATGTGTGTTTCAAGAGAGTAAACTCTCTGTCTTTTGTATTGGAAAAGAATTGTTACCATTTTGGTAACAGAGAATCTAAAAGATTCCCTTATTATCCCTTTTGCTTTATGGAATTTTTTATATTTAAAATTATAAAGAAACAATAATAAAATCTATTTAAAAGAAAGAAATTATAACTTAACAAATATCCTAATATCTTCTCACCTAATAAACTTTTTCCTTAAACTCTTACCCATCTTACCTTGGGCATCACTTCTCAAAATGCTATTATTTAAAAGGGTTTTTAAAAAAGTTTATGTGCAAAGTCTTTGGGCATGACGTCACCCCCTACCCTTCCTTAAATTTCGCTGACCTTGGAAGGAGATTTCTTTATGTTAAATGTTTTTTTTTGCCCCTTAAAACTGGGTCACCACCTCTCATAATGGTGGTGGGGGGGTGTCAGTGTACCCTGCTGGGACTGTGCGTTATCCCATTAGCAGTGCTTGAGAAGTGCAAATTTTGGATGGTGCATGGTTCAAGGGGGGAGTGGATGTGACATGGGGGGTCTAGGGTGGGGTTTAGGAGTAGCATAGGGGGTAGAATCAGTATTAGGGAAAGTTAGTAGGTAGGTTAGTTTTTAAATAAGTTTAGTTGTTTAGTATGTTAGTTAGTTTGTTGTTAATTTTAGTTTGTGTTTTATTAAATTTTTAAAATAAGTTAGTGTTAGATTTTAGATTAGTTAGTAATTAGTTCTAGTTTTTATTATTAGTTAGTGCATTTTAAGTTTAGTTTTTTTTTTTTTTTTTTTTTTTAAATTGTTAACTTGGTTTTTGTATATATATTTTTTAGTTTGATTTTAAGGGTAGTTAGTTTAAATTTTGAGTATTAATTAGTTTTAATTATAAAGGTAAAACAAATTTTAAATGTAGATTTTATTTGATTAGATAGTTAGTTTTTATGTTAAGTTAGTCGAAATGTTTAAAGTTAATAAATTTTTAGATATATATATTTAGTTTTAATTTTAGTTAATTGTTTTCTTAAAGTGACTCTCCAATATCGGTTAGATTGTCAATCGATAATTGTCTAAGAGATTTATAGTTGATTTTGATTAGATACTTTCAATTAATCTAAACTTGAATACATTTACATTTTCATTTAAATAATTGTTTCATATTGTTGTAAGTTAATGTAAGAATGTAAATAATGATCGATATCAACTTTATAACGAGAGTATTAATTTAATAGTGTAGAAAACCTTTACCTAAACTATGAGCATAACCTTATCATCTTAGTGCATTTTAATTATCTTTAGAAAACAAAAATTGTGTGCTTTTTCCCTTGTAGTTTTGGCATGAAATTTTGGTATCAGAGCCTGTGTTTCAACACTAGTAACCTTAAACCATTATGCTTCTGAAACTTAAAAACTAAACATTAAATTGTGTAGGATGCCTCCTATTACTCGAAGCAACCAACAAGGCAGAGGTCGTAGGGCAAGAGGTGGTAGAGTGGGACAAGAGGATGGACCACCCCACCACCACCACCTCCACCTCCACCTCCACCTAACCTAAACCAGGACATTTTGGATGCACTTTAGACTTTGATCATTGTAGTTTAGTAGAGAGTAGTACCTATAGTTCAACCAGTTTAACAGATTCTAGTTGTGGAAGCAGAGGGACCCAAAGGAGGTGGACCTAGAGGCAGAGAGAGGACTAGGAGTCCCCCACCAAGACAATTAGAGGGGCAGGGTGAACATGAAGGTGAGTCAATACACCAAAGGGGACCCCCACTTGACAGATCTCCTAGACATATAGGAGATGATGTTAGGGAATTGATTCGACTTGGGCCACCATTATTTACCAGTTCCGCTAAGGGAACAATAGCAAAGGCATGGTTATAGAGCATATAGCGGTGCTTTGGGTATGCCCTTATGGGAGTAATCTAAAGGCATGCCTAGCAGTTCATCAATTGAGAGGAGATGCCTCCAATTGATGGCATCAGGAGGAGATCATAGGTGGAGTGAGGATGGATACCCTCACACGGGAGTCTTTCCTAGAAAGATTTTGAGAGAGGTACTTGTCAGAGCATTTTTGATAGAAACAAATAGAGGAGTTTCATTCTCTTTATCAGAGAGGTCTTACACTGGCTTAGTACGAGAGCAGGTTTCTCGAGCTCCTTCCTTATGTGGAATACATGAAGGATGAGAAACTACGAGTACATCGCTTCATCATGGGTTTGAATTTCTCACTTCAGGGTCTAGTTCGGATGGCCTTCCCTACCACCTTCAGACAAGTAGTGGAGATAGCACTAGTGGCAGAGGGTACTCAAGGTAGATAGGAATCATAGGATCGATCTCAGAACAAAAACTCTACCCGGCAGAAATCCCCTTGGAAAGGGAATCAAAACTATACACTAGGGTCCTTTAAGGGCCAACAATCTCAGCAGCAGCAACAGGAACTCTCATAGGGTTACCAAGGCTCCAAGCCCAAGTAGTGGCAGTCACAGTAGGATCAGAAAGTAAATAACCCATAGCCATAGTCAGTGCAGACTCAACAGTCTTCTAAGGGTGGATACAGTGGGTCTAGCAGGTCAGGAGGTCCATAGTAGTCTGGATCACAGGATGCACGATCTTATACTTGAGGACCATGCTACACTTGTGGTGGCATGGGTCACATAGCTAGAGAGTGTCCGCAGGGACAGTCATCCAGTGGTTAGAGAGGGGTTTTTTCAGAGCTGACAGTTGGAGACATGGGCAGGTCCCATAGAGTTTTCACAGTGGTTGACAACTACCAGACTGAGCATCAGGCTATAGTTATTGAGGCTATAGGTGGAGTTGGTTAGCCAGTTAGCATTAGAGCCTATCCATATTACTACTTGATAGACCCTAGCTCCTCGAGGTCGAGAGCTGGACCAAGTTAGGGTCTAGTAGGAATGTTACGATGAGGTCGCAATTTCTTGGGAGGACGCAACATGGACGCGATCTCAATACCTTTATCTTTTGATGAACTCTAGGGGGAAGTTCATTCCTAGTGGGAGAGGATGTGAGGCCTCGCCCTAACTCATTGTAGCATAGTGATACCTTATTATCATTTTGATACTCACAACTCGAGATGTCGAGACATTATCTGATGCTTAGAACATATTGTATTATTTCTTGCTATGTGATGTTATTTTCAGATATTTGATGTTTGTCATTTAATGTTTTATGTATATGTATGTCAATGAAATCAGTAAATGTAGAATTGATACTTTGATTTAAGAGATTTTAAATGGTTAAGAATTAAGTAGGATGAAAGAAACCCTGATTGATGTACGTTTCAATTTATGTGAATTTTTGATACGTGTATATATATGTACATGTGATTTTACAGGACTACTGATGTGTCTAATGAGTGTGTAGATATTTTAGCCAAGAAAACTGACGGAGAAATAGAACTGATCTCTATGTGCTAATTGTGGAAACTTTTTTTGTTCATAATTAAATTTATTTTGAGATGTATGTATGTATCTTTTTGTGACCAGTAAATGTTAATGTTTGTAACTATGTTCTTTTAGTGTTGCTTGACACTTGTGAATTGTTTGGGATATTTAACATGCTTTTTAGGTATAGCTATGTAACCTTTGGATCTATGTTGGTTTAAGTCAGCGTCAATTTGCTAATTTGGTTCTTAATCGAGTTTACTCATTCCTAATTCTGATTAGTGCTTAATCTACATTTTTGGAGTTGTTAGATGATCCTAATTATTTCTTAGCTTTTGTTTGGTCCCAAACCTATTCCTAAGGTTTTAAAACATGAAATATTTATACCCAAGGGGTATGGGTATGGGTTGGGGATCCTTTCCAACCCCTAAGCCCCTTTTATTGACTTTTGAGGTCACTCAAAAAGTCTCTTTTTTGCCTTTGTTCAAAAATTGACTATGGCTACCAGAGTTGTCTCACCTCACCTCCACTTAGTGGTTAACCATAGTATGGGTTGAGTTAGGAGCTTATAGATTTGTAGGTGGGTGGAAGAAGTTATTGATCTTTTTGGTGGTAGAGTTTGAGGCTTATTTAAAGGCCCTTCTTGGAGTAGTGGAGGTTGTTATCCAATCTCTACATTTAGAGAGGAGTCTTGGAAGATTGAAGCAAGGAAGGGAAAAGCTCTACTCAAACTTGTTCATTTTCCATTACCTCTTTGTGAAGGTAGGAATTCTCATCTCCCTTGTTCAGATTTCATGCTTGTTTCATGCTTATGCTACTTCTTGTTTTTTGGATGCTTGTATGTATGTTGGGTATGTTAAGAAGGATTGAAAACCATGTTCTTGAATGCTTTTCTTTCTTGTTTATGTTTAAATTTTGAAGTTCTCTTGTATGGATGTTTTGGTATTACTCACCCTTGGATAGGGCAAAAGTGACCAATTTCGGGAAATGTCCTTTTAGTTGGACTCCAACAATGTTAGAGTCTCTTCTCAAGATGAGAAGAGGGAGAGGGGGTAGGGTGTTATGGGCCCCTACCTATCAGCACAAACCACGCATGAGTTTTGGCATGTAAGAATGGAAGAATGAAATTTCTTGATTTATAGCCTCGATTGGGCACCTGGTTTGGTGTTGTGTCTGACATCTCCTATTGGAAAAATCCACCTTTCCCTAGTTTTGATTCATTGTGAATCCTATTGTGAAAACCTTGTATGAATATGCATGTTTGATTTTGTCTTTTGGTCATGCTTTTTGACACTTGATCAGATTCTATTCCCTCCATGATCTTAGCAATGTGTTGTAGAAAATGATATAGATCCCTTGATAAGGGACATGAAGGAAATTATTTGATTGTTGAAAATTCGGGATTGAAATCCTATGGATGCACATCAAAAATAAGATGTTATGATGATGGCTTAATTAAGAAAAATTTTCAAGTTTCCTTATATGTGCAAAATGAAAATTATGTTAAAGAAAGAAAATAATGGATAAGGTTGATATGTTTCAATTCAAGTGGTATAGGAGATCAAATAAATATGGTTTCAATGTGACTCAAACTATGGTATCAATGTTTAAATCTATAAAAAAAAATACATCTTGGAAAAAAATACATGGCTTTGAAATCTATACTTAGAATTTTTTTTTTTTTTAAATGTGTGTTTCAAGAGAGTAAACTCTCTATCTTTTGTATTGGAAAAGAATTGTTACCATTTTGGTAACAGAGAATCTAAAAGATTTCCTCATTATCCCTTTTGCTTTATGGAATTTTTTGTATTTAAAATTATAAAGAAACAATAATAAAATCTATTTAAAAGAAAGAAATTATAACTTAACAAATATCCTAATATCTTCTCACCTAATAAACTTTTGCCTTAAACTCTTACCCATCTTACCTTGGGTGTCAATTCTCAAAATGCTATTATTTAAAAGGGTTTTTACAAAAATTTATGTGCAAAGTCTTTGGGGATGATGTCACCCCCTGCCCTTCCTTAAATTTCACTGACCTTGGAAGGAGATTTCATTATGTTAAATGTTTTCTTTTGCCCCTTAAAACTGGGTTGCCACCTCTCATAATGGTGGTGGGGGGGTGTCAGTGTACCCTATTGGGACTGTGCACTATCCCAAGAGCAGCACTTGGGAAGCACAAATTTTGGATGGTACATGGTTCAAGGGGGGAGTCGATGTGACATGGGGGGTGTAGGGTGGGGTTTAGGAGTAGCGTAGGGGATAGAGTTAGTATTAGGGAAAGTTAGTAGGTAGGTTAGTTTTTAAATAAGTTTAGTTGTTTAGTGTGTTAGTTAGTTTGTTGTTAATTTTAGTTTGTGTTTTATTAAATGTTTAAAATAAGTTAGTGTTAGATTTTAGATTAGTTAGTAATTAGTTCTAGTTTTTATTATTAGTTAGTGCATGTTAAGTTTAGTTTTTTTTTATATATATTATTGTTAATTTAGTTTTTGTATATATATATATATATATATTTAGTTTGATTTTAAGGGTAGTTAGTTTAAATTTTGAGTATTAATTAGTTTTAATTATAAAGGTTAATTGACTATATAAAATAAATTTTAAATGTAGATTTTATTTGATTAGATAGTTAATTTTTATGTTAAGTTAGTCGAAATGTTTAAAGTTAACAAATTTTTAGATATATATATTCAGTTTTAATTTTAGTTAATTATTTTCTTAAAGTGACTCTCCAATACCGGTTAGATTGTCAATCGATAATTGTCTAAGAGATTTATAGTTGATTTTGATTAGATACTTTCAATTAATCTAAACTTGAATACATTTACATTGTCATTTAAATAATTGTTTCATATTGTTGTAAGTTAATGTAAGAATGTAAATAATGATCGATATCAACTTTATAACGAGAGTATTAATTTAACAGTGTAGAAAATCTTTACCTAAACTGTGAGCATAGCCTTATCATCTTAGTGCAGTTTAATTATCTTTATAAAAAAAAATTGTGTGTTTTTGCCCTCGTAGTTTGGGCATGACAATATGCACATGTGCATGCTAGTATATTATACAAATTTGTAGGTACTGTGTATCGACTTCCCTAAATTTCTAGGATGAGTGTGCCCTATTACAATAATTTAATGGTAAGAATGAGAAAATAATGTTTAGGTCCAATGCCAGAAATAGTCTAATTACTTATCCCAAGAAAGAGGACATGCATCTGACTTTCCACCCTTTTTAAACTCATGACTGTATCTTTGTCTATATTGTTTACTTTTGAGTTCTGGTAATGTTGCTTTTATGTCGATTTGACTATGTGATTTATTTAGGAAATGATTTAATTATAATATTTGAGTTAATCATATAGTATTGAGAATTATCAAAATTTATTTGATTAAAAAGAAAATATTAAAATATGAGAATATTTAATTAATTAAAAAATAAATAAATATGTGATTTAATTTAAAAGACTTAATTTAGAAGTATAAATTTGGAAATTTTTTTAAAGTGAAATTAAAATACGATATTTAAATTAATTGGAAATCAATTAAATATATGTTTCACTGTCAAAGATTTAATTTAATAGTCTAAATTACGATGTTGGGTTAAAAAAGAATTAAAAGATTAAAAGATTAAATATTCGATATTGTTTTGTTATAATTATATAATTTATAATAATTAAATTAGAGTTGTATTTAAATAATGAGTTTAATTATTATTATTAATTTAAATAATAAACTATGCTTTAAACAGTGCATGCATTAATGAATAAAGTGGAGGAAAAAAATAAAAGAATAATTTAATTAAAAATTTCTTTACATGTGCATGAAAGGATTCAATAATTGAAATAATAATATTTTTAATAAAGTTAGTGGCTTTTAAAATATTGGAGAACTGAAACCCTAGTTAGGGTTATGGTTATTTATTAGGGGGTTGTAATCCATTTGAGGGACACACAAGTTTTCAGAAGCAAAATTTGAAATTGGAGAAAAATAATTATTGAAAGTTTTAGAGGGTTTGGTTTGCATGTGTTCACAGATTGTCTCAAATTTTAAGTATGGTTTTGAGGTAGGGTTTGAAAACCCAATGTAGAAGTTTATTGAAAGATCTGTCTACTTCGTGTCTTCCTGGGTGCTTGCATAATGCTTATTAATTTATTGTATTGATTTTTGAAAAATAAATTATGTTGTAGATTTTTAAAAGAAAAACTTATTGATCATAAAAACTTGTCTGAGGAAACTTGTAGAAAAATCTAAAAAACAATTATGACTATATTCTTATAAAACCCTTTCTAATATAGGAAAAATTTGATTATAGAAAATTGGAAGAAAACAACAAATTTTATTTTTTTGATTGGTAAATGGAAAAGCCTAGATTTATTATTATTATTTGTTAGAATTAATTATTATTATATGTTAAGCGAAGGTAGATTTGAACCCAAGACCTCCCACATGAGAGGCTCGCAAGTTACCATTGTGTTGTAGGCCTTTGCCTGAAGAAAACAACAAATTGAACAACAAGGTTTCAACTTTAAATTTGTCATTAGAACCATGTAATTATTATGAATTTTCTAAATAAATATAAATATTTCCTTATATATAAAATGATTTAATTATAAAATTTATTGGGAAAGAAAAAGATTAATTGAGAGATTGTAACTAAACTTATACATGCATGTAAAAACAAATATACTGAATATAGAAATCTAAGAATATTATGGGTGCATGATTTGAAGATTAAAAACATGAAAATAATGATTGTATATTTATTTTTATTTTATAAAAATATAATATAATTTTTATATTTATTTATCTAAAATAAATAAATTTATAATTAATTATTAATTTCAAAAAAATAAAAATTATTTATTTATTTTGATAGTTAAATAAATAAATATTATTTATTATAAGTGATTTTTTTAATATCAATTAATCTTAAAACTCTTAGTGGGATGTTATATATTTATTAATGCAAGTGGAGTTACAAAATCTAAATGGGGTCTTCTTTGGCTAGTAAGCTCATTAATGGTTGTGTGACACATATGGAAGGAGAGAAATCGCAGGATATTCAAAGTTGAATGTATGTCAGTGAATGAGTTAAAACTTAGAATACACACAACCATTGAAGAAGTTTTTATTTCAAGATCACAAGGAGTACAATATCATTATTAGTAGAATTGGGACTATGACATGGAGAGGACTTGGTGGTTTAATTTGCAAAAAGATCACATGAGACTAAAAAGAGGGGCAAAAGGAGTAATATGGTATGGCAGGCTCCTCTATTAGGTTGGATGAAGTTAAATTTTGATAGAGCTAGTAGAGAAAATATGGGTAGAAGTAGATTGGGAGTTGTTATTAGAGATGATCATGGAAAAATGGTGCATGGTATTTCTTGTTGTGCTAGTATAACCACCAATAATCAACCAAAGATATTGGCTCTAGAGGTAGGTTGAATTAGTGCACTAAAAATGGCATTAATAAGTTAGTTGTTGAGGGGGACTCATAGATTATTATCAACAATGAGAAGAATTTTGTAGCTAGAGGTTAACTAATTAGTTGCCAAGGATAGAAGAGGAAATTAATTATTTGCAAGACTTTCATCTTCAACATGTTTTCTGAGAAAGGAATAAAGTAGCAAATTTCTTGGAAAATCTAGGGGTAGATTCTCTGATAGAATAGGAGTTTGGATAGGACACTTATATTCCTATGGATCTACATGATGTCATAGTGACAAACTTATCAACACTTCTTAGAGCTAGGATTGATTGAATTAGTTAGATTTTGATGAAATGTCAAGAGGGAGGTGGAGAAAAATGTACATGTTTTTGGCCCACTTTAACTCTGTTATACTCCTTCGTATCTGTAGAATGGACTTTTTAGATATGGTGTAGGTTTGGAGATTGTTATAAGTTTAGTGGACATAGTTAGTTGATCACACAAGGATAATTTCTATTACGAATATTTTGTCCATCCATTGTAAGTGCTCTCAGGTGGAGGAGTGGGAGGAGTCTCCAGAGGTGCAGATTAATAGGTTATTCAAGCGCGCTAATGACTGAGAGAAGGAGACAATAATTTCTCTTTTGGGAGTTAATTATTGGGTAAGAAGACACATTCATGATGGGAGGTTGGATAATGATCTATTTCAATCAATTATTCAGGTCCCTAGACATCAAATGACAACCTATGGCATGATCTATAGGACTATTAGTGAGGAAGTGTATTTGGAGATGATGAATGCTATGGATTTGATTGATACTAATATTTTTAATGGGGATTTATTGGGTTTATTTTTCTTGGAGACTGAAGGAAAGAAGCAGGGTAATCTTTAAGAAACCCCCCTCCAAAAAAGATATAAAATATTGGTGAATCTTTCATTATTTTGAAAAATAAAATCTATTCATGAATCTTTCAAGTTTCCTAGTTTAAATATTATTTATAGTGGCAACTATTTTGGAATCATAATTTTTGTATAGAAAATATTGGTGAATCTTAATAATAGTAGAAATTTCATTAATCACCATAAAATATTACAAATGAAAACTAAATATTTGTTAATTCATGGATTATTATAAGGATCATTTATTACATTATATTTTAAATCAATAGTGAAAACTAAATATTGGTGATATATCCCTAAAATAACTAATAATTATGATAATTATTGGTGAATTAAATTTAATTTCTTTGATAATATATAATATTTAGGTGAATCAAACCTAATTATATATCAAATATTATGGTGAGTCTTTGAAAATTATTTTTTAATAAAATAAATTATTGAGCAGTTTTAAATATTTTAGAGCTAAATTTTTAAAAAATATGGCAATTTAGGTTGCATTAAATCTTAAATTATTAGCCAAATCACTAGCCAAATAATTCTAGAATTAGCCAATTGACAGATATTAGCCACTAAGATATACCTTGGAAAGAAGAAGGTTATGAAGAAAGCCTAGTCGTTGTTCAAGTCATGCGTGATGAAGGAGAATGCCATGAGCAAATTTGAGACATTTTACTAGGCAAGTGGAAATATTTTCCTAGCTGGAGTTGCAGATAGGATGGTATCTATAGGAAAATGTATTGGTTACTTAGTACATTAAAGCTAGAAAGAACAACTGGTTGGTTTGGTTTTTCTATGTATGTGGAGAAGCTTTCTCCAATAAAATATGTAAGTTCTACTTTTTGATAATACATAGGGTATTTCCCCCTAGGTAGAGCTTGCTTAATAATAATTATTATTATTATTATTATTATTTAATTATTAAATTGATCGGGAAAGAAAAATATTAATTGAGAGAAAAGTATGTTGTAACTAAACTTATACATGCATATCAAAACAAATATACTAAAGATAGAAAACAAAATATATTATGGGTGCATGATTTGAGAGATTAAAGATATAAAAATAGTGATTTCATATTTATTTTTTATTAGTAAGAGGTTGAAGCCAAGATTAATTATTATGTGTTGTGATTGTTGTTACTTATTAAGCACGATTAGATTTGAACCCAAGACCTCTTCTATGAGAGGCTCACAATTTACCATTGTCTTGTAGGCTCTTGCCTTCATTGTATGTTTATTTTTTATTTTATAAAAATATAATATAATTTTTAGATTTATTTATTTCAAAAAAATTGTAATTAATTATTAATTTCAATTTTTTTTTAAAAATATTCTATTCATTTTGAAAAATAAACAAATAAATATTATTTGTTATGAGTTTTTTAATATCAATTACTTTTAAAACTCTAAGTGGGATATTATATATTTATTAATGCAAGTGGAGTTAGAAATGAATAAATATATAATTGTGATTTAGTTATATCTCTAAGAAGTTATAGTGGAGTTCTACAATGCCTTCCCCTACTTTACATTTTTTCTATTATTGTTGAACTCTTTTAGGTCAGTTTTATGCTTGTTGACTAGTAGCATTGTTTTGAGATTTTTAGATATTGTTTCAAATTCAGTTGATTTGTGATGAGATTACTTGGTACTCTATACTTTATGTATGCATGATGTTTATTAAGATGTTTTTAGTTATTGATGATGATTCGTTAGATGGATTATCATATGTGTTTTTCTTATGGATACTTACCCCATACTGCATGTGTGGTGTGCGTGTGTATATTTTCTTTATGTTATGGCATGTCTGATGTGGTTTAAGGAATGGAGTTGTAGTCACCTACTAGTTGTGATCTACACGATGCACCACTTTCTGCCATTGCCTGTTTAGCTTAGAATATTTTATTTGTGCAATATGGATTTTATGCATGTTGCAGGTACCAAGTATTGACTTTCCTGAATTGCTAGGATGACCGTATCCTATTGCATTATCTCAATGGTAAGAGGGGGGAGATAAATTCTTAAGTCCAAATCCTAAACCTTTAAGCCATTTGTCCTAAAAAATTGAGACAAGTATTTGAGTTGTTTACCTTTCAAATGTGTTGAATAACATTAATTCATGATTATAACCCTTTAGTTTGATTATGTTTGTGTTTTTCTTTGTCGGGTTTTCATATTTTGTTTTATGAGTCTTTAGTAATTTTTTCTATTAATTAAGCCAGATTAAAAGATTAAATTAATGATTTAATTTAATAGAAAATTATTATGATATTTTAATATTTAATTATACTTAATTAATTGAGAAATTAATTAAATAAAAATAATTAAATTTTAAGATGAAATTTATAAGAATAATTTTAGACCATGATAATATTTATGTAATTTAATAATAATATATTTAGAGTTCATTTTTAAATAAATGTTAAATACTATTATTATTTAAGTTAATAAATATTTTATTATTTAATGTCCAAAAATAAATTAAGTAAAAAAAAATTAATTTAAAAGTTTCATGATTGCATAATGCATGTATGAGATTTAATTTAATAGATTAATTAAAAGATAAGTTAAGTGAAAATTAAATAAAGTTATTTAATAATTCAATAAAAGTGCATTGAAAAGGCAAGAGCCTACAACACAATAGTAAAATTGTGAACCTCTTATTGAAGAGGTCTTGGGTTCAAATCTACTCACTCTTAATAAATAATAATAATTAATCTTGGCTTCAGCCTCTTACCGATAAAAAAAAAAAAAGTGCATTGAAAAGAAAAAGAAAAGATAAAGGAAAAGTTAATAAAGAGTTGTAGTTTGGTGAGCAAAGAGTTCTCTCAGGTAAACGCACAATTAGTGCCCTAATTTTAGGAGAGAACTCCATATCACAATATGGGGGTTGATTTTTGAAGGACCATGAATTTTAGAAGAGGAGGGAATCTTTAGGAAGGAGAAGATTCTGAGAGGAGGAATTTCTCTACAATCTTCTCGGGCATAGCGATTAGCATCAGTGTCTAGGTAGACACTTGTGATTATTTGCTAAATTTATTACTCTTTCTTTCCTATCTTCATCATGTCTGTTGAATGTTTTTCTAAAGAATTCTTTGTGATTAATGTGTTCAATATTGTGAATTTCTAGTATGCATGTTAAATCATTTGTATACAAGAAGATGAAAAGACCAATATAATCCTTCTTCAGTGGATTTAAAATTTGGAAATTAAATTGGGAAGAGTTTTTGAAAGAAAAGAAAATTTTAAAATTGGAAATTCAATGGTTGGTTATATTTTTCCTATCAAATTAAAATTGCAAATGTTACAAAAAAATATTTTTAAATTTTTATTGGAAGTTATTCATTTGAATTAAATTTTTATACAAAATGATTTTTTTAAAAAAATTAATAAAAAAAAAAAATTAAATAACATATGTGAGGAGGTGGGTTTTACCCACCCACCCACCTTACCTCTCCGCCTACGACTTTAACTACTACCTGCAGCGTAGTCTGTACTACTACTATAGTAGTAGTATTAAATACTATTGCGTGTGGCAACAGACATGTTGCGGCCACATTGTAGTAAAGGCTAGTTAGCGAACCTAAATCACATGTATATTTATTATTATTACTTTATTAAAATTAATTTATATTATTAATTATTAATTTTATTAAAGTTTAAATCATATTTAATTTAAATTATTAATTATTAATTTTATTAAATTTAATTATAATTAATTCAAATTATTAATTATTAATTTATTAACAAGTTTTATTAATATTTATTAATTTAATAAATAATGAATGAATGTTAATAAAGGTAATTTAGGAAATTATTAAATAACTTAATTAAAGGTATTTAAGTTTAAACAAAAATAGAGATTATTTAAAGAAGTGTGAGATTTATTTTATTATTTAATAAATGATATTTTTTAAAATTAAATTGTACCTAATTTTTTTTCTCTTAGCTATAGAGAGATAAAAAAGAAATACAGTTTACTAAGAGTCAAAAAAGAGGCATAGCCTCACTCTGACACAAAAGAGTTAGTATAACAACTCAGAAAAATTAAATACAACAAGAGCCCAACAAAAAAGGCACAAAACTAATGCAAAATATTAGAGTAGGAATCAACCCATGCGGTCCAACCAATAGGGCCTTCCATTCAAACTATATTCATCCATTCCTAGATCTAGGATAGCATAAAGATCTCCTCCTATCTGGCATTGTGGTTCATTTTAATGGCTTGGTTCAGCTTCCGATATGTGAGCTCAAACATCCTCAAATTATCAAGAGTCCTCCTTCACTAATACCCATATTTAAGCTCATAAGAGAAGAATGTAGCTTGACCATCCTTGAGAAACCTTCGAAACTTATCCTTTTCTATAATCATGGTGGTTTGAACCTGCAAGAAAATATTAAATTTTGTGAGTTTATGATAAAACTTAGTAAGAACCCTTGGCTTACCTTGGTATTTTTCCTCATTCCTACATTTCCAAATCTGCCAAATAATATTAGATGATAACATATTCCAGAAAAAGTTAGTATCCTTACTAAGCTCTTTAATGTGACCCAAAAAAATTTCAATAATACTCACATTAAAGGGATAGTAAATACCAAAAGAATTCCACATTTCCTTAGCAAAGAGACAATCAAATAAAATATGTCTATTTATTAATTTATTTGGAAAAAAACAATAATTATTATTTAATAATTTAAATAAATAATTACCCTTGGGTTATTTTATGAAATTGACCCAAAATCAATTAGGGTAATTGTGCATTATATTTTGATATAGGAATGGGTTAATTCATAAGGGTAAACTGTGAAGAATTATCAACTAGAAACATACATTGAAACAAATATTGTAAACCTTACTATTTAACTCAACTGCATGTTTTCAAATCAAACCAAACTATGAGACTACTCTATTTCTATGTGTTGTCTGTGTTTTGGGTTTGCATTGACTAGAGTGTTGACCAGTTTAGGATGTCTACCAGAGGATTTGATCTTGATCCTTTTAAACCCAACCGTGGTAATGTGTTTGGTATGCTCTGTGATGAGTTTGTTTTCATTGTTCATTATTGCTTTCCAATCTTCTTGTGTCAAGCTAAGGTGAATGTTATGAGATACTTGATTTAACCATTTTGAGTTTTTGATCAATTATTTGTGGGATGCTTTCCAGTTGCTTATGGAGAACTGATGTGTTATTGTGAATTATCTTTTGATTCTTTCTAGTCACTTGTATAGGACTGAAGTGATTTTATATGATTCTTTGATTTGTACTTGTATGAGCCTAAAGTAGGTTATCTATATGTAATGTCAGGAAGTGGCTTGCAATGGGTGCCAGGGCCCTAAGTGGCTACTAGGATAACCCATTGTTTAATAAGTGAAAACATTATACTAAATGGGAATAAAATGAACCTAATAAGAGTCTTGTATGTTCTCACCCATGCCTCGAGTGCTAGTATAGAATAGGATGGGAGTAGAGAGAATGCTTGGTTGTGACCTTGCATCTGTAGTATGCCTTGTCAGTACGAGAGGATACTAGTAGTTGCATAGGTATCACTAGGGGGCTAGGGTCCTAAGAGACTACCAGGGTAACTCTAGCATGATTTGTGCGATGACACTTTCCCACTTACATAGTAGGTTTCCTACATGTCTTGTACGCCTCTAGGATTAGATGTTGATTTATCTTGGAACCTTTGAGTTAGACTACTTTTAGGACTTCTTGAACTTAGAGAGTACTTGTGATATTTGATTTGTTATCATGTTTGGGACTTAAGACTATCTCCTCAGCATAGTGGGAGTGGGCTATTTAGGTTCCATGTGGTTGGGTGGTAGTGCTTTTTACTCTTACCATTGAGATCCATCCATAGTCACCGTGGCTGGAGCTTCTTTATCTACATTTTCTTTCATTCTATATATGTATCATTATGATGCATAGTTATACTTTATGATGGATGTTTATATCTTTTATGATGGTTGGATATATCATGTATGGTGGATGGTTTCATTTATTTTATTATACTTGTATCATGGATCTAAAGAGGATGATGCATTTCTAGTTCTACATATGTATATTCTTTTAGCCTTTCATACCCTATGATATGCACAATGGATGATTGAGCATTATGAATTTCATTTGCCAAGAGGCATTTAGAACAAATGTATATTATTTAAATGGACATTGGATTTTTTCAATTATTCTTTCATATGGATGTGGTATTTGATGGGCTTAGTATTAATTGAATTTAAATGTGATTCAACATCTTGGGATCCTTAAAGAATGTAACCTATTATGTATGCTTATAGTTGATTGTATGTTTTTGATTCCAGTACTTTATGTTTGATGTGTATGTTATTCTTCTTGTTCAAAAAAAAATTGTTGGCAAACTTAGAAAAACTTTAGGTTATTTCTTTTGGATCCATTGGTAGGGCGTTACAAGTTCACTATATAGTCATCTAATTATGAATATTTAATATTATAAGAGAAATTGTAAATTACTTAATTACAAGTATAATTTCAAAATTGAGTTAACTCTAGTTGCGTTATGAATTAAAAGAAAAGTAAATACCAATTTTAGATTTAAATAGAAGTCAAATCAATATTTTAGAAATGAAATTGATATTAATATTTATTCTAATAATATACATTTATATTTTTTATTAAGGAAAATAGGCTTTAAAAGGGCCCTAAAACTCGAATATAATAAAGATCAGTCTACAATAGAATGCATAAGGCTACAAATAGAGCCAACAAGCAAAAAGAAAGAACATCTCCCTAAACAAAGATACAAATAGAAGTAAAGCCAATGAGAGATGCCAAAAAACCACAAAAGGCCAAGGCATGTAGATGATGTCTCTCAACATTTCAACTGTGTTTATCTCTACCTCTGGCAGTTTGCTTTCTACTTCATCTCAGAAAGCTCCTGGTCTGGGGCCAAGGTGTCCTTTTTCCTAGTGGTGGATATGGTTTTCTTCCTTGTGCTTTCATCTAAAGTCCTATCCTTTAAGCTATGGGTGTGAGGGTCTTGCTCCTTGCTAATGCTTTGGTCTTCCACATAGTGAATGAACCTCTTGATGTTCTCATTTTCCTTGAGGATCCTAGAGCTCTGCTCAACTATACCTTGCATTTTCCTATCCATCACATGAGTTTTGTTGTTGACTTCTTCCACTCTTCTCTCCATGCTTTGTTCATTCTCATTGACCCTATTCTTTAAGCTATAGGTCTCCCTTTCCAGAGTGCTCATTCTATATTTGAGGTCAATGATTTTGTGGAAAAGCCACTTAGTGATATGGAAGCTATCCAGCACACTATTCTTCACATTGTTAAGGACATCCATGTCTGAGTTCTCCTTAGTAATGTCACTGAGGATGATCAGAGTAGGATTGATCAATTCCTCCAACTAGATTATGCCCTCTTCATTTTCTTTGACCTGAGTTCTGATTAGCTCTTATTTGATGCCCATATTAGCCAAAGTAGAGTCAAAGTTCCACTACACCACCTTCCTATCCTTTCCCATGACTGAGCATCTATAAGTGCTAGTGCCAAAATCCTCAAAGCCTTGTTCAAGTCCCTCCCTATCAATGGGCTCCCCTTCCACCTTCTCACTCTCCTCCCTCCATTTTTCCTTGTTGTCATCCAAGGTTTTCTTTTTCCAATTCCCTAATACCATGGCCTCCTTCTCTTTGCTTTATAGCATATTGATAGTGATGGTTCTCTTACTCTTCTTTTGTTCCTTACCATCCCCTTCCCTAATTTTTCCACCTGCCTTTGCACTATCTTCTACTATGTCCATCCCTTTTGCTCATTCATTGTAGCCCCTACCCAAAGAAGTGTCAATGTCCTGTGTGGGCTCAGGGAGCACTTTTTTCTCCTTGCTATTAGTTTTTATGGTTTTTTCCTTGAGTCATGCTACGGGGACTCAAAGTCCTTCGAATCCATGTGCATCTCAAGAATTTCCTATGTATTTGAAGGTGAATAAATCTCATCAAACTCACTAGATTCCCCTTTTATTTTCTTGCCCTCTTTTTGTCATGCCCAAAATTTATAGAGCAAAAAGCACACTAATAATTTTTTTAAAAAAAAATTTAAATTACTCTAAGCTTGATATGTTTGTGTTCACAGTGAAGGTGTAGGGTCTCTACACAACCTCCTAAATTTAAAAATCTTGAGGTGGTATAAATCGTTAAATTTATATTCCCGTCATAAAGTCGATATTGTCATTTGTTTCAATATTACATAATTTTTAGAATGTAAATATATTTAAAATTATTAATACTGATAAGTCATAACTAACTATCTAACTTTACTTACCAACTAAATACATTCAAAGTTTTTAAAAATCAAATCTAAATTAACAATTACATCCATAACATCTAAAATTGAATGAATCAAAATCAAAACTAACTTTCATTATTTAAACTTTTCTAACCTAAACTAAATCTACTAATTACATTTCAAAATTGGGAACCTTCCAAAACAACTATCAATTTAACTAGCATTGATCCTAAATTATATACTATCAAGAATTTTAGTAATACTAACTTACATCTATGCTTTTAAATTAAGACTAATTGATTTCTTATTATAACCATTAACTTAACAAACACTACATTTACTACTAATCTTAAATTATTAAAAGAAACTAACTAACTTTAATACTTTATATATGCGACCATACTAACCTATTAACTAACATTAATAATAAAGATTGAAGGCTAGACTTTTTCAATTCAATAGTTAAGTAAACCTAATACTTTATTCTGAACTATTATGAAATTTACATTCAATCATTAAAGATACCAATATCAAGATAACTCCAATTAGCT
Source organism: Cupressus sempervirens (assembly GCA_028749045.1). NCBI lineage: Eukaryota > Viridiplantae > Streptophyta > Pinopsida > Cupressales > Cupressaceae > Cupressus > Cupressus sempervirens. The sequence goes on along the minus strand of CM053783.1, from coordinate 479,314,610 downwards.
CACAATTATAAAGAGTAATTAGTAAAACACTAAAATTGTTTTAATTAAAGTATACAAATTTCAAATTTAAAAACTTTTAAAATTAGAACTAATAAATAATTTAACTAAGGCACTATCTTCTACTAACGTCCATACTACCATACAAATATTATATTACCTTTTGATATTATCAAAGACTCCTAATCTAATTATAGATTAATGCCATTCTTAATTTAAAATATAAACAATCTAAAGATTAACTAACATCCTTACCTAAATAGATTGCATACTAATATACTACACTTATTCATCATATAATACTAGACTAAATTTAAAAAGAGCTTTATTAGAATCTACTTACTAATCTAATTAAAAAATTAAAACACTCTTATTTAAGATTAATAATAGATCTAAATTCTATCTAACTTTTAATAAACTATTCTAAAAACTTCATACTAACACATTGTAATACCCTGCCAAGGGATCCAAAGAATTAACCTAAAATTTTGCTAAGTTTGGTAGCATTTTTTTTTTTAAAACATGAAAGTAAATATCACATATAACTTATACACAATAATGGAAGAAATAGCAATATCCATCTAAAAGTAAACATAACATACATAATAGATTACATTCTTTAAGGATCCCTTAATGTTGAATTACATCTAAATCCACTATCATTATTCAATCCATCTAATACAACAACCACATGAAATAATAATGATAAGTCCAATGTTTATACATTACATTTTTAAATGCTCTATCATCCACTGTACATGTCACAGGTTATGAAAAGCTACATATGTGAAATAACATACATCATCCTATTCTAGTCCATGATACATCAAAGTAAAGATAATCATATGATACACATGATACATCATCATAGAAGATATATACATCCATCATAAAGATCAAACATAATAAACTAAGTGCATGGTTCCTCCCAACCATAAATAGCATCATTAGACCATTGTGGGTCCTAGCCATCCCTCCATGCGTAACATTCTAAATCACTGAGGAGATCATCAGTGTTAACATAGTAGGAATGTCACTCCTAACATATACTATATCATATGCAGAAAGTAATCTAACATGCAAATATAAGCATAAGATAACATCATCTAACATATGCTAATCATCAGTGAAAGGATACATATCCACCATCATGAAGGACACATCAGCCATGATGTCTCAATGGATCTCAAATGATAAGAGTGGAAAACCACTACCACCCGACCGCGTGGTACCTAAGTGGTCCACTCCCACTGTGCTGAGGAGATAATCTCAATTCCCAAATAGGCTATCAAAATCACATAGCATAAGAATACTCTCTAAGTCTCAGAATCCTAGAAATATACTAACTCAAAGGTTCCATCACACAAAATTGACATCTAATTCCTAGAGGCACACAATGACATGTAGGAAACCTACTATGCAAGTGAGAAAGTTTTGACACATATATCATGTAGAAGTTACCCTGGTAGTTAGCTAAACTTCACGGGCCCCTACTGATCCTCATGTGGCCACTAGTATCCTCTCATACTGACAAGGCATACTATGGAATGCAAGGTCGCAACCATGCGTTCTCTCTACTCCCATCCTAGTCTGTACAAGCACTCGAGGCATGGGTGAGAACAAAATAATTATCTTTTTAGTTTCATTTAGTTAGTATTAGGTGTGAATGTTTTCACTTATTAAACAACTTACAATGAGTTACCCTGGCAGCCTCTTAGGGCCCCGACCCCCATTACAAGTCACTTCCTAACACTACAAGTAGATAACCTACCCTAAGCTAATGGAATCATAAATCACCCCAGTCTTATACAAGCGACTGGAAAGAAAAGTCAAAAGATAATTTATAATAAGAACATCAATATCCACAATAATAGCATCAAACCTCCATGAGCAACTGAAAAGCATCCATAGAAAATCATGACCACAACAGCTCTCTATTGGCAACTGAAGCATCACTGATAATCTAAAGTAACCATTGGTTCTCAATAACCAAAATATATTTCAAATCATACTGATCAAAGACTTCAAAATGGTTGAGTCAAAACATGTCACAACATGACATCATCAAGAAATAAATCAACATTTCAGTCCCATCATGGTGACTAGAAAATAACCAAGGATAACTGATCGATGACTCAAAAATGATTAGGTCAAGTGTCTCGTATATAAGAATAACATTCAATAAATACAAGCATTTCATAGAGCATTCCATCACATAACCATGGTTGGGTTTATAAAGATCAGAAATAAGACATAATCATGACATCATAATCATAACTCCAAAGCCTCTGGTAGACGTCCTATAACTAGTCAACACTAGTCAACCCAAAACCCAAAACAAATAGCATAGAGAAAATACACACTGCAAGCACATGTTCTAGTTTTGCTAAAAATTACATCATGGAATTAAGTGTAGAGGTTTCAGTTTCCGTTTTCAAGTTTGGATAATGAATGGAGGAACATTTTGTATGTTTTCCCAACCCATGCATTGTTTTGATGGATAAAAGGATTTTTCTTTGTAACTCTAAAAATCTATCTTCCAATTATAATATTTTGTTTGTACAGCTGTTATATTGAAAATGTCCCCCATCAACTACCAATTTCATATATTTTTAATTTTTTTTAATAATTTAAATCAATTAATTAAATCTTAAAAGTTAAATTAAAATGTTATAAAATAATTCACCATTATAAAAGATGAATCTTTAATAAAAATCATTTATCAATTATTTAATAATTTAATTTATTAATAACATGTTTACATACTTATATATATATATATATATATATATACACACACACACATACATATATAAATATATATAAATAATTATTAATATTACATTTATAAAAGACGAAATATAAAATCAAATTACAACAATTTTGATTGATATCATATAAAAATCAAATTACAAATCGCGTCACATCTTTTACCCATGATAAAAAGTCAATGTCATATACATATGACAAAACACCACCAAAGGAAAGGGGGTGTTGTGCGGGCCTGCTAACGCAGGCTTGTGATAGTACACTATTGTAGAGCCTGCGACAGTAGTGTCGTCAGCCACTGTCGTATATTAAAAGGGGGGTGGAGGTACGGTTCGTCCCTCCTCACCCCATTATAATTTGCAAACATTTTTTTAAAAATGTTTTCTCGAAAATGAATTTCGCACTTGTGAAATCGAGTTTGATTAAAATTTTTTTTATGTAAATGTTTAATAACATTTTTCTCATATGCATTTTTAAATGCCTGCGACTATGTTATAATATATATAAACCAGTGTTTCAAATATATATATATATATATATATATATATATATATATATATATATATATATACATATATATAAAGAGATCATTTATAAAAGGGTCTGCGAACATAAACAACTAGGGCTTCTCAATTATATAAATTAAGAAATTCAATCAATAAAATATTGTTCTCTAAATTAACCCAAATAATTTTCTAATAGATTTGGCTACAATTTAAACCCTAGCCCCGTGTTCTCTTAAGATCTATGCATATAAGGTGTTTTCTCATAAAATATTTCAACTAACCATATTGAGAAATGCATACAACCAAAATAGGAATAACCCTCAGAAAGCATATGGAAGATACGAAGAAGAGAGGAAGTGCAAGATGCAGAAGTAGCATAAGCAAAATCAAAAGAGTCTACCCAAATTTTGATGCTAATTCACTTCTCCTCAAAAAACCTGCAAAGCAAGCTCCTCCCTTCTCCAAAGTTCTCGAGTCCTCGAATGCTCCAAAATGCTCTTCCACACTATATCTAAGCTTCTAGGAATGCCTAAATATAAAGGCCTCTCAGGAAGCACCTAGAATGTCTCTAGAAACAACTAGAAGGTGTAGACAACTAAGCATGAGTCTATTCCAACCTTCTAGATGAGTCATAAGGTTGTAGACACCATGTGCTTAATTGGTGCACTAACCCTCGTGTTGTTGACATATGAGAAATAAAAAGGTGCGTTTACTCCTAGGCAAGCTTATAACTTTTGTTTAATTTTTTTATAAGTTTCATTTTAATTTTTATAAATTTTATTATTATTATTTATTTATTACTTTATTATTATTAATTATTAATTATTAATTTTCTTTTATTTAATTTTTTCTCAATTAATTCTCATTTAATTAATTATAATCAAAATATCAAAGATCATGATATTATATTAATTTTCTCCAAATAATTAATTTATTAATTAAATCTATTTATTAAGACTTAATTAATAGAAAATTCACCATAGACCTCTAAGATAAAATATAAAAACCCATCATAGAACAATTCACACAAAATCAATCTAAAGGGTTAAAAATCATGAAATATGTCATCTGACACATTTGAAAGGTAAAATATCCAGATACTTGTCCTATCTCTCTAGGACAAATGGTTTTAAGGGTTTGGGATTTGGACTTGAGAATTTATCTCCCTTCTCTTATCATTGAGATAGTGTAATAGGGTACGCTCATCCTGCCAATTCAGGAAAGTTGATACTCGGTACTTGCAACTTGCATAAAAACCATGCATGTACATACAATATATATAATACTAAGCTAAACAGGCAATGGCAAGAAGTGGTGCATCGTGTAGATACCGACTAGTAGGTGACTACGACTCCCTTCCTTAACCATATTAGAAATGCCATACAATAAGAATAAACATGCACACCATACATATGCAAGTATGGGGTAAGTATCCATAATAAAACACATGAGATAATAAACCATCTAACTAATCATCATCAATAACTGAAAGCAATGTAATGATCATCATGCATACATGAAATGTAAAGTCTAAATGATCTCATCATATATCAACTGAATCCATAACATAATGTCTGATAGTCTCAAAATAATACCACTAATCCATCAACATAAAACTAGTCTAACATAGTCTGATAATAGTAGTAACAATGTGTCCAGAAAGATGTGAATGAGGGCAGGCACTACACACATACTAACTATACTACACCAAAGAAACAATTATAATATCATTAATTATTACCCACCTTGCACCCTATACCTAAGACCTACCCCTCAGAAAGGCCAAGTGGCCTGTCCACTTGCGTGGTCGAAATCCCCAAGGGGGAGCATATTGCCCAAGGTCTGAGCATGCAAGCCTCTGCCCACGCCTCTCCTTCAATGCGTGACCCTCCAGCACTTGGGGAAAAGAATTTGAGCAAACTAAAATTTTATTTAATGAAAACACTTCCTTCGTTCCCCTAAGCTTAATGGCCCTTTCTCTTCTACGTGAGACCGACCCAAGATCTACATGTTGTTCAAAGCTTGCGCAGTGCAGACTTTGTCCCCTCCTTCACATTGCATGATCCAACATTCAGCAAGGATGAGCACATGAGAGGAAGAGGTTTTGGGGGGGGGGGGGGGGGGGGGGTAAGTAGGATTTTTTTTGATACATTTAAATTGAATTAAGAAAGGGCTCTCTCACTGCTCCCCCAACAACATGACGTGCAATAAGTGGCATGATGATCACAGTACCCTTGCCCACGCCTAGCCCTTAAGGGTTAGAGGAAAATGGTAAGAGAAAATTTAATTTTAGAGGGTAGATTTTAGGTTTCAAATTAATTTAAAATTTAAAGTAAACATAGGGTCCTAGGCTAGTGTCTTGCTTCCTAGCTTCTATGGATTAAATACAAAAGTTTTATTGGTGAGTGATGACAATAGGATATTCATTTAAATGTTTTGAATTTCAAATATATTTAACTTATATTCTTTTTAATGGATTTAGTATTGGTTTTTAATTGCAATCTAAAGGGATAATAATACAGAGAATATTCTTTGTGACTAAGGGGAATTAAAAAATTTCCTCCATACATTTTCCGAAGAGGGTTTTTAGACCTGGAGATTCACTTCTTCTTTTTTGAAAGCCAATTTAGTCTAGGTGTTGACATATCATATACTTTCTTGCTATACTAAGAATGAATATTAACCTATTGACAACATTGATTTCCTATGAACAAGCATACTAACAAGGATGTGTAAAAATGTTATATTTTCTCCTTCTCTCCTATAATTTATGTTTCATTAATCATTATACATCAAGGTGTATGATCTTTTTTTTGAATTTAAGGAAGCACATAATCTCTTAATCAAATTGATTTGTTCATGATGAAACTTAACAAGGAGAGATAATTTTGAGTACACAATGTAGGATTTTGATTACATTTAATACTTAGACATCAATTTGGAAACTTCAACATACAAATTGCCTTCCATTAACATAATCAAAAACTTGGAAAATTCATAATTCAAAGACATTACCTATCATTATATTTTCTCACAACATATACAAAATTTGAAATCACATGAGAGCAATACAAGGAGGTTATCATAATCTCTCTTTTTTTTTCTTTCTCAATTATTCATCTTGGTTCAAGGCTCCATCATGAAAGAACCAGTAAGAAAACCTGATGTCTTTGCCAATACATCAAAATTCAAATACATTTTACATAATATTGCAATTCAAAAGAACTCTCTTCAAAATCCTTCAAAATTAATCTCTTCCAATACCTTCAAAACTTCAAAGAACCACAAGGAGAAGACAAGAGCTGACCCAACGAATCGTCACAACATCAAGAATAATTCAAGCATGCACCCTAACTCGGTTTTGCACAATAGGTCCAAACATAGAACTTGACTAGGGGGGAGGTGGATTTTCCCAATGGGAGATGTCAATCATCATGCCATAACATAGCCCTTTTGAGGCTAAAACTTCAATAACTTTCATTCTTCTACAAGGCCCTTTCGAGGCTAATACCACAAGGATTTTCATTTCTTTCCATATTGAAGAATTCACAATATCAAACATGGCATGTGATGACAAGTAGGGGCTCATACACCCTACCCTCTTTCCCTCCTCTCACCATGAGAGGAGAATCTACACCATTGACGTCCAACTAAGGCCCTACCCCCGTACATGGCCACTTCTTCCCTATCCAAGGGTGAGTAATGCCAAAACAATCCCCATGAAATCCCCTCAAAAACAAATCATCAAGACAAGCATAAGAATGCATCAAGAACAAACAAAAATCCCTCCAAATCCAACCCAACACACAAGCAAGCAAAAACAAGAACAACACAATACTTTGAGCAAGATTCAAGCATGAAAAAACATGAAGAACAAAACAAAAAGAGTGAAGAACTCCTACCTTTACCAAAAGAGTTATGAAAAAAATGGTGGGTTGAGAAGAGCTTTTCCCTTTCTTCCTTCAATCTTCCCACTTTCTCCAAATCTAGAGATTGGATAACCACCCCAAAACTCCTCCAAAATCCTCTAAGTATTATCCTTAACTCAACTAGACTTTAAGAAAACTCAAGATGGAGTTGGAGTCACCAACTCATGTAGATAACAGTCAATTTTCGCAATCCCTCAAAAATAGGGCTTTTGAGTGACCCTAAAAGTCAAACTAAGAGGCTAAGGGGGTGGAAAGTACTCCCCACCCATACCCTTACCCCTAGGGAACTTAAATTTGATGTTTTTAAGCCTTAGAGACATAATAAGAACAATTAAAATATAGGAGAATAATAAAATCAAATAACAACCTTTTAAAGATAGACAATGCAAGGATAACACATTTAAATAAGGGGTTCAATTCTGTCTTTCCTTTAGGTTTCCTGGCTACATGTCCTGCACACTCATTGCACACATCAGTAGGTTCAAGAAATCACATGCATTATAAAATTTACATATCAGAAAAGATCATATAAATTAAAAAATCCATTTTCCTAATGATCAATTATTTATCTAATTCTACTCATATTTTTGACCATTTGAATTATATAATCAAAGTGTTAGTTTTGCATTCATTTACTTTATCATCATACATATTCGTAAAGTATTAAATGATGAAATCAAATATCTAAAAGTAAAGCATCACACATCATGAATATCATAATAATGTTTAGTGCATCAAAAAAATGTTCTGATGTATTGAGTCATGAGTATCAAAATAATAATGTATCATCGATGCTAGGATGGGTCAGGGCAAGGCCTCACACTTCCCTATCTTTGATTTGTTTTCTTATAGTCCTAGCTTTGAAGTATTCATAAATTAACAATAGTAGCCCCTAATGGAGCATTGGATTCCTAGATTTCTTTTCTTGATACTCACTAATATTATCATTCATGGAAGAGTAAAGGTAGAAGGGGATAATAATTTTTGCCCCATACTTGAAATGGTTGAGTAACATGATGTGGTAAGTGCATATGCAATCAAACCTAGTATCAAGACTAATATATTTGATAATAACATGAAGCACAAATCTCCATAGAGGCTCGATGGAGCTCGGGAGATAATGGGTACCTCTCTTCACCAATGCCTATTTCTACTCTGGGTTCTTAGTGAACTCCACCACCACTTGCCCTAATACTTTCTGGTCTTTATAAATTTTCTTGCCAAGAATAGGGATGCCAGTAATCAAGGAGATAATTTCTTCCCTAATAGAGAACTCCACCCCATCAATTTTGAACATGCCCTCATTCCAATTTCTAACCATACTTTTGGTTGTAGAGGGTTTCCATCCATGGAGGCATTCAATATAATTTTTAATTTCTATTTTCTTTATGATGTTCCACACCTTGGACCTTCTTCTCCACTTCTAAGCTTCATCCTTTACTTCCCCCCAATGTCTTTCCCTAACCATGGTGTTCTTCCCAATGCATTCTTTGTAGTCTATATCAGAGCCCTTCAAATCCTACAAACCTTTGGCTCTACTCATTTTCTTACACCTTTTTTCATCTTGTGAATTTTCTTCCCACAAGCAATACTTGACATAGGTTGATGGATATTGTAGATATGGGAAGTATGAGAAATATTGTACTTCTACCTCACAACTCTACACATTCCCCATAAATCATTGATTATCATAATAAATTGACACATGCTATTTTTTACCATAATTTGCAACTTACTAACTTTCATTATGGCATTTAATTATACCCAATCTATCTGAGATATGATCCCTTTCAATGATGTCATGAAACTCTGACAGGATATCATGTCCATCCATCCACTTAGCCACCTCATTATACTTGATTGCCTAATTTACAAACTTGTCCACCACATTGTTGGCCTCATGGTACTCATGTGCCACATAGGTTTTTTCAAAAGTTTGAAGGTTCTAGATATGTTCATCAATAATATTTGTAGTAGTCCAGGTAGGCTTGTTCTTCCCATTAAGGAAATCAATTATCTTTTTAGAGTCTCCTTCTAGCCAAAGGAATTCCACGCCTATTTATTTTGCTAAATTGATTGTTTGGCAAACCACAATGGCCTCTGCATAATGATTAGTTTGAATTATAAGGGTTGTGGTGAATGCAACAATCCCTTTCCCATACGCATTTCTTATGATGTCCCCAACCTGACCTTTCCTGGGTTGCCTTTGGCTACCCCATCAAAATTGGCCTTATGCCATCCCTCAGATGAGAAAGACTAGCTAAAACCCTCCCATTTGTCTTTGACCCTTGTATTAAGATGGGGATGGGACCTTTAGTGTTGGTGTAATTTTCCAACAAAGCATTGAGACATTTTTGAAAAACCAATTTGGCATTAGACTCCTTGTCCTTGAAGATTCGGTTGTTCTACTCTTTCCAAACACCCTAGCACACATGAGGTAAGGCCCATATCCATAAAGTCTTAGATTCCTTATCAGCCATCCCAAATCACCATTGACCAAAGAGCTCCATAATATTGGAAGGAAAACACCAAGGTAGGTTTAAATAAGACAAGAAAAGAGACCAGATAGAATTAATAAAAGGATAGTGTATAAACATATGGTCAACACTCTCACTATTATTTTTGCATAAGATACATCTATTGGGCATCATGTTACCTCTTTTGGTGAGGTTATACATAGTGAGGATATTATTTTGGAGCAATATCCAAAAGAATATGTCGATCTTTGGAATAAGGCCCAAATACCAGGCTTTTGCCCACACAGGGTCCTAGCCCTATAATTGCAAAGTCTCACAGCTAGAGGCCACAGTATATAGACCACACACAGTCTCCCCCAAAATAATGACATCTTTATTTTGGGATAAAGGAATATGTCTAACCATGTCCATCAATGGCTTTAGCTCCTCAAAGACCTCTACCAGGTCAATCCACCCATTATGAATTCTGTAGTCACTCACCCTGCTCCCAAATCTTTCAATATAAACATTAGCCCATCTATTGAAAGCCTCATTTTCCTAGAAAGAGCCTAAAATGAGCTAGTCATCAAGCCAAAAGCTAATATCTTCCCCATTTACCACATGCCATTTGGATTTCTTAAGGGCTAGATCCTTAGTTCTCATAAGACCATTCTAGATGGAAGAGCCTCTAGGGTCAGAATCCCTATTAATGAACTATTTAAGATTGAGATTGTTAGCATATTTGGACATTAAAATATCTCTTCATTCCCCTTTTTTGTTAAAAATTCTCAAAAAAAAATTTACTTGAAGAGCTAAGTTGAACTGTTTCAACTTTCAGATCCCTGAACTCCCTTGCTTCTTAGATTTAAAAATGGAATCATAGACCACCAATGGGTATTTCTTGCTCTCATCAGTGCCTGACCACATATAGTTCCTTTGGATAGCTTTAAGGTGGTTACCCACCTTGGAAGGAATAGGAAATAGGCTAAGAGCATAAGTAGTTAAATTCTGTAAAGTAGACTTAATTAATATCACTTTACCCACCTAGCTCAAAGTAATACCTTTCCAACTAGCAAGCTTCCTATTGAATCTTTCCACAAGATTATCCCAAAAAGTGTCTAGAGGTTTAAACCCCAAGGGAAGCCCTAATTAAATAGATGGAAGAGATCCAACCTTACATCCCAAAATATCCTCTATTTTCTTCTCTCTTCTTACTTGGGTATTGAAGAAAAACATCAAACTCTTGTCCTAGTTAATGAGCTGCCCAAAGTACCTAGAGTAAGTTTTCAAAAAAAAATTAATAGATCTAGCTTCCCTCATTGAGGACTCACCCCCCATAATGGTATCATCAAAAAAATTTTGGTGTGTAAACATAGAAGGACAAAAAGACAGTTTCAAATCCACCAAATCCCCACTGCTCCTTTTGGAGTAAATGAGCCTACCTAGGCCTTCAAAATGATGAAGAGGATAGGGGATAAAGGGTCACCTTGGTGGAGACCCCTTGAAGGTTTAAAAAAATTAGAGGGGGCCCCATTCACAAGGACCACAAAGGTGGGAGTGAAAACTAGATGGGAAAATAACTTCCTCACTTTAGCATTGAAACCAAAAGCTTCAAGAATTCTATCCAAAAACCCCTAGTCCACCTTGTTGTAAGCCCTAGAGAGATATAGCTTGAGAAGAAATCCTTCTTGCTTCCCCACCTCCAAAGAATTGATAACTTCATGGACTTCCATGATAGAATCCACAATTTGCATGCCAGGAACAAAGCCTAACTATTGGGGTGAGATGATCTCCGAAAGAATTTTGATAAGTTTGTTAGTAAGAACTTATGCAAACATCTTATAAAAAGAGTTGCAAAGATTGATAGGCCTAAAAGAACCAAAGGTATCTGCTCCAAAAAATTTAGGAATCAAAACTAGGAAAGTAGCATTAACTTCTTTCAGTAGGTCTCTAGCATTGAAGAATTCCTAGATAGCTTTAACAATATCAACATGAATAATATCCCAGTACAAGTGAAAGAAGAAAGTGGGGAAGCCATTAAGGCCAGGGGCCTTCTTGGCTAGAAGATCAAAAACCACCTTTTTATTTCATCATACTTAGGGATAGCTAGCAAGGCCTAGTTTTAAGCATTACCAATGATTTTGGGAATGGAGTTAACAACCTCATTCTGGTCCTAAACATCCAAGTTTAGATCTTTCATAAGAATCAATGAGAAATACTTGATAGCCTCCTCTACTATCTCATTATTTTCTTTTAAGGTATGATTACCCTTTTTGATCTCACTAATTCTATTGGCTGCCTGGTGTTTCATAGTGGACAGATGGAAATTAAATTGAGAATTTTTATCCCCTTCCTTGAGCCATATTGACCTTGACCTCTGCCTCTAGAACATTTCCTCTTTCCCAACAATGTTGTGAAGCCCAGCCAAGATTTCCTTCTCAAAGTTAAGAAATTTATCATCATAACCCCAACTCTAGATATTATTCTACACCTCAACTAGGTTCCCAAAAGTCCTCTCTTTGTCATGAAAAATATTGTTGAAGTTAGATTTGTTCCATTTGTGGATCTCTTGTTTAATGAACCTATGTTTCTTTGTAACCTTATACATGAAAATCCCATCCACTTCAATATCCTACCACTCTTTGATTTTGTTATGCAAACCGAGGTGAATCAACCACATTTTTTCAAATCTAAAGGGGAAGGCCTTCTTTCTATTGATTTTTTCAAGAGTAAGAGAAATAGGAGAATGGTCTTAACCAAGCCTTGCAAGAGCAGAAAGCTTATAGTGGAATTTTCCCAACCAATTCAAAGAAATAAGAGTTCTGTCTAACCTTACCTAAATGCAATCCTGGCCAATTCTCCTGTTGGACTAGGTGAACTTATAGCCCCCAAAGTCCATATCTAAAAGAGCTAGATCCCTAATCAAATTAGCCAAGTGTTGTTCTAATTCAACATTAGGTGGTAGCCCTCCTAACTTTTTAGAAGCTAAGAGAGGAGTGTCAAAATCCCCCATAATAATGCATTTGGTGTTGCTTAAATTGATAACCAATTCCATAATTTTGATCAAAAAAAATCCTTTGATTATTCTTGGTATTGGGAGCATAGAGATTCAACAAAAACCATCTCATCTAATCTTTGGGATTAAAAAGATTCATAAGAAAAATATTACCTTCATTAAATATGATAGTGGGCTCCAAAGAATCCTTCCATATCGTTAGTAGCCCACACAAAGCACTCTCCAAGTCAGTGACCACATTTTTCATGTCTTTCCCAAAGGATATCTTCTTAGTCTTTTCCTTCTTGATTTTGGTTTCCTAGATTAAAACAAATCTGGTCTATGGTCCCTTACCATATTCCTAACTATTTCCTATTTGTGGATTCCATTGAGTCCATGAATGCTCCAGGAAATGATCTTCATGCTTTTATTGGAGTGCATGATTCCTAGATGGTTCTTTGCATCCCATCCATCAGATTCCTTCTTGTTTCTTCATTTTCAATTTGGTTCTTGCTTTTTCTTCCTAGGGTGATGGATTTGTTTCCAATATTAGCTTTCAACCTGCTCCTATTGGTAGTTAGAGAGATTGGGGAAGGATCACTACCATTCTTCTTTTTCTTCTTGACAGATATCCAAGGGGCTTTATTTACCTCCTTACAACTATCAAAGATAGCCTCTAATTAGGAGAGGTGCCTAGGGGTAGTAGCTGAAAACCTTTTTAGGATTTTTTTCATAGTTGTAGGGGATACCCCTTTATTAGGGCTACTTTTCTACAGCTCTCCAATAGGCCCTACCAAATAATCTAGAGCACAAGAGATACCCATCTCCTTATCTTTGGTAACTGACGCTAAGTAGCTCCCACCCTTCTCAGGAGAGGGAATCCTACCCTTCCCATCCATAGGGTTAATGGATCTTGGAACAATAGTCAAGTAATTGCTATTTGTAGAGTGATCCATCTTCTTAGATTCTTTGAGATCTACCAAACTATTCCTATCCTTTAGTAGATCCCTCTTATCATTACCTTCTTCACCCCCTAGGTTCTTTCCTTCTAAGGCTTTTTCCTTCCCCACCTTTCTAGGTGCACCTAGTTTTTTTTGGGCTTTACCAAACTTTACCTTCTCTTTGAAGATTGGGCAAGTCTTCATGTTATGTCCTACCTTTTTGCAATGGAAGTAGGCACACAATACATTTTTATAGTCAATCTATTATACCCTTTTTTCCAAAAGAGATTGAAATTCAATCACTTGGGGCATATCGTAACCCTCAACCACCCCAAGATATATTTTGGCATACATAAGTCTTTTCTTGGTTGTAGTAATTGGATCAATTGAAAGAAGTTCTCCAAAGGATCTGGCTATGCCATCAAAAACATCTTCATGCCAATATTCTAAGGGCAACTCTAGTAGCCTTATCCAAATCTGAGCCTGGGTTAGAAAGTCATTGTTTAGGTCAAGGTTGGAAGTCCACTTTTGAAGGATGAGATTAGACTTACCCATTGACCAGTTTCTTGCACATAGAATTTTGGAATAGTCCTCTAGGCAAGAGAACTCAAAAGGCATAAAACCTTTAGCCATCACCATTACTTCAACTTTCCCTTTTAGCTCCCATTTTTTCCTTGCAAAAATCCTTACCAAATCAATGTTTGATCTAGGGCCAATAAATTCACCCACTAGGGTAGTCACCATACACTAGATGTTGTGGTCGATAATTTCAATGGGTACTTCTAAAGCAAAGATTCCCTTTTACTTATTATATTTATCAATGATTTTGGAGAAGATTCACTTACCTAAAGGTTTGACCCCAAAGATATTCATCCACTATCCCTAAGCCCTATGGGCCCCTCCTCTTGAAGACCTAGGAAAAGGATGAAAGATATTCTTTTCACCTAGATACAGCTACACATCATTTGGGTCCCCATCCTATATAGCATTGAAATCTTTTCCATCCTTGTCCTGGGTGATCTGATCACCATTTCTTGTCTTCTCCATATTTCTACCTAGCTTCTAATTCAAAATTCCACCTTGCTCCACTCTGGTCACCATCATCATTATACAAAAGGTTCATAATATATGTTTATCTTAATAATTAAATCATTCACGATTTAAGATTATTTAAATTAATAATGTCATATTATTGTATGATATTTTATATGCACAAATTGATTAGATATTTAAATACTTATTGATTTAGATAAGTATATTAGCATAAAAAATAATTTAATTGGTAAATGATCAGAGCCTAAATTAATTATGGTTATTTATTGTAATTAATTATTTTTATGTGTGAAGCAAATTTGAACCCAGGATCTCCCACAAGAGAGGCTCACAAGCTACCATTGTGTTGTAGGCTCTTGCCTATTAGAATAACAATTTATATTAACATATATTTCTTACTTTATTTCTAAACACATCCTTATGACTCAAACTAAAAAAGAGAAATTGATGGAATTAAATCACGTGGCTAAAAACACTGTGTTTTCTTATATTGTATTTATAGTCTTGTGATGTTTATTTTTGTGATGGCTTTCTTTGTGAGTTTTTTATTTGGATAAGTTAGGATGTGCACTAGAGGTATTTTTGAGTTTTATTTTATAATTATTTGACTTAATGTTATGATATACTTTATGATTTTAATTGAGCTTTATATTTTATGAGCTTTATTCTATTGACAATTTTTAAGAACTTGGATTTTGAAAACCAATACTATTTTTAGGTTTCCTATTAAGGAACTAAATTTGATCAATATTACTTTTGTGATATGGGACACAATTGTATTTTTTGAGTATTGGGAAGGTAGTCTAGGTGAATGTCTATGAGAGTGGCTTACGATGGGGGTCGGGGCCCAAAGTGGCTCCTAGAACTCATTGTAAGTTGTATAATACATGATAATATAGTAATTTAAAATATTTAGACACACATTAAAAAGATAAGTTAGAGATATTTCCTCACACATGCTTTGAGTTCTTGTATAGGCTAAGGATGGGAATAGGATGATAGCTAGTGAGAGTTATGACTAGTTTTCCTTGTCTTCATGAGAGAGTATTCTGATTTCACATGTGTTATGTTGAGGATCCGGGGTCCAGAGTGACCAATTTGGTGTAACTTAACACTTGAGGGTTTGAGGTCTAATGAGAGACTAGTCTAGGGTAACTCAAGTAGTTTGACCATGTGATGACACTCCCTAGTACGTATCTAGAGTCTCCTTCATGGTTGGTTTTAATATTTTCCTCTAGTGGTCTACTTGTTGGATATTACTTTTGATGGTGTATTTATTGTGAGTTGTTACTCATTAATTGAATGTCATTTATTGTTGTTAGTTAACTTTTTTTTAATAAATGTTAGTTATTCATTGGTGGTGTTTTAATTATTGGAGTTAGTGGTTGGTGGTTTACTTCTATTGATGATATTTGTTATTTGTTTGTTATTTTTCTTGTGACACTTGACATTGATTTGGAGGTGGTTGTATTTTTTTGGTTTTGATACTTCATTTCTACTTGGTATTTGTATGTTGACTTGGTATGGGGGTGATGGTATTAGATTAAGTGTCTTTTTTATTTAGATTATATTTCCTTCTTTAGTAGTTTATTACACTTGAGGTAGATTTGGCTATAAAGGTTCCTTGCCTAGTGTTTTTTTATTTTGATTATTCGCATGTAGATCATACATTATCTCTCTTGTATGCTGGGAGTCAGAGCTCGATTAGGTGACCATACATTTAAGAGGTAGTGTCTTTTTACCATGTGGGTCCCCCTCATATTTGTGGATGTTGGATGCTCATTAGTGTTGTTTTACCCTTTATCATTCTTATTTATATCTTGGAGACTTCTATTCAGTTGATGTATATATGTTAACATGTATCTTATAATTGGATGTACTTGTATCTATTCTCGCATACCCTATAACATGTGTAGTGGGTGTTATTGATTAGATATATTTATGATTTTTCTTATGAGGTGATGTAACTATTATTTCCTTATGATTCATGAACATGTACTAAAGAATCAAACTAATTAATATAGCCTTCTTAAACACAACTTGATGTGAAGGAACCCTTGAGGAATGGAAAACTATATTTGTAATTGATTATGTGTACTTCATTTGTATGTGTATATTTCTTCCACATTGTTATATTGTATTGTTCAAACTTTTAAAAAAATAGTTCATTAAACATTGTAACATGTTAGGTTTATTTCTCTTGGGTTCTTGAGTAGAGTGTTATAATTTTAGTGAGCATATTCATGGTTTGTAGGAAAAGTGCATCGATTAACTAATGTGTCTAAATTTATGTTGCACTAGCATTGTTCACTTGATAAATATCTTTCTCCTTATATTGTGTTAAATTTGATGTAGGATCGATTTAAGATCTTTCTAATCTCTTGATCAAATCAAATTTCATGTTAAATTGATTAAAATACATTGATGTGCTCCTACTAATAATTAAGTTGTAACTGATATAATAGAAGACTTGAATGCATGGTACATAAATTGGTATTGTGGGATAGTATTTGTTGGGTTTTAACATTTTAATTTTCTGATTATTTTGTAACCTCATAGCCATATCTTGAGTTAAAAGAAGATAAACTTCCACAATTGTCAAACCTTTCTCTTCCAAAGTTCTATTAAAGTTTTTTATTTAAACTTTTGTACCTGTTGTATTGAGGGTTTTTTGGTAGGTTTATCACAATTATTTCCACCATTATTTAAGAGACCAATGAGCTGTCAAGTCTTAATGTTGGGTATAAAAGATTGCATGAGGCAAAATCTGGTGGAAAGAAGAAATCTAAATATCTAGGGTGAGATTGAAAGCATTCAGGAAGTGAAGCAGTAGCATGATATGTGATTTTATAATTAACATCGATTCTTGTTTATTACTTCCTATTTATATAGAGATTAATGTTTTCACCTCACTAAATTTAATTAGTGATTTTTTAGAAATAATGTCAACAAAGAAGATCAAGCATTATCCTATGGTCTATGGAGATTCTTCATTTAATTAAAAGTTTTGCATTATTTACTATTTTTTCTAATTGGTAACTCACATCTTTTCTCAATCATTTCATTATTTTTTAGTTTAGATATTCAAAGGAAAATAACAACATCAATCATAAATTAGGAGAGGAAAAAAATAAAACTATTTATTAAAGTCATGTAGATTGTATGAGGCAATACCGCCTTATACATTTTGACATGAATTTCTATAAAGAAATGAAATTTTTTTCTTGTGTTTTCATAGTTTTCATACATGTACATGCAGAAAATAATCTTTCTCTAGGGCCAAACAACCAATTATTCTTAGTGTGTTGGTTCATGGATCCAAAGTGACTAGATGCAACAACACTTTGGTTAGCATCCAAGGATATCATGCTTGTTAAGATTAGGTACCTTTAGATCCTTATCAAGATTTTTTCACAATCTTTAATCATAAACTAATTTTTGATTGATTAATGGTGATTCTGACACTACTATAGGTCAAGAAGCTCCACTATTACCCACTTAAATAGTCCACCTAGGTTTTTCCTAAACAATTACATGAGAGCTATAGGTCTTATAGACTAGCTAGTTCATCAGCTACTACATTTAGGCTTTCATTTTTTCCTCTTAGACAAATACCATGTTGAAATAAGATCATTTACAAACAAATAAAAATAATGCATATAAAATGAGGTGATCTCCTCATCTTTCCACCATTTCAACCAGTCTCTTGAGATTATTTAGAATAGAAAAATTGGTTCACTCTCTACCTAGATATCTTAGTGAGGTTTCCTTCCACCTTGTACATTTTAAAGAAGCTAATTGGTATTACTAAAAGAAATAATCTTTGAATGAGTTCATAGAATACATTTTTCAATAATTTTTTCTTTTGTTCTTTGGAGTTGGGGATGTTTCTATCAGCATTTACATCTCTATGTGATGTTTTCTTCTTTTTCTTGTTAGCTTCGTTGAAATGAATAATAGTTTAGATCATAGGAAATTGTTTGTTTTCAATTTCTTCTCCTTACTTGGGCTATGATGACCATAGTCACAAATAGCATGAATGACTTTAGATCTATTTAACTTTTTTTATGCAGTTAAAGTATAAGCAGTAGGGGAAGGTCATATGAACATACTATTGGAAATATTCAAGATATGATAGGTTACTAAGAGGGAGGGGTGAATTAGTAACCTCAAAAATTTAAATTTTTTTAGCACTTTAACCATAAATACTATTCATCATACATTCATCTAATCTACTACATAAATGAGAGATCAAACATTCATAATGCATGTACACAGTGATTTGGTGACCCATAAACCTTCAAAATAGAAACTAAAACTAGGGTGGGGATGATACCCACAAAAATTTGTTACTACAATATGAAGTTGGCCTATTAAGGCTTACATTGACCACTTCTAGTGATCTGCCCTGTTAGGAGCATAAAGGACTACTAGGACCACCTTGTTAGAAGATTTACAAACATACACTAAAGTATGCACTTTGTTAGGAGATTTATACAAAGACTGTTAAGTCTACCCTATTAAAGGATTTACAAAACTAATTCACTTGTTCGAATGAATAGTAGATTTACTTACAAACTTGATTTTTTTATTAGATCGTTGAAGTATATATCACCTCTTGTGATAGATAAATCTTTACTGCTCCTTGTTGACCTTGCTACTTACTCTGTTCTTCTACTAATTCACATTTACATTTCTCAAACATTACATGTCTTTTTTGATACTCTAATCCTCATACATACACACTTTCAAATGATATAATACATTACATATATATATCATTCCAACAATTACAATTGCAAGGTCGACTAAAACACAAGTGAACAAAATATTACTGAGTCGGCCAAATAGTAAATAACTCAGGTTCACTGAACTGACTTGGTGACTTTCTCATACTTGGCATCCATTACATTACTCGGCATCGTCATGCACTCAGTAGAAGTGAAGGCTCGGTCCATACTAATCACTTAACATAGCTTTGAACTCAATAATCATTGGAGACTCAGTGGATATAGTATCACTCAATAAAAACTAAACCCTTCACTTACCTTGCTTTCACTTGATAAACACTACACTTCCATCACTTAGTAGACACTGTGCTTTCATCACTTGGTAGGCACTATGCTTCAGTCACTTGGTAGGCACTGCACTTCCATCACTCAGTAGGCACTATGAGGCTTGATGTAAGTACTGTAAACTCAATAGACACTGTTGGATTGCACATTCACTCGATAGCTATACTTAGCTCGGTTAACACTAGAATGCTCAGTGTGAACTACTTAAGTGATGAATGTACAAGGTTACCACTGAATGCTCAACATACATTGTAGACTAAGTGATGAGCTCAGTAGCTATTACTGATACAGATAAGTGTTGTCCCTAATGGCAATAATAACTTAATGCCAACACATACCACTATATTTACTAGGGTGAACCCACAATAATGGGTTCCACTTTAGTGGGATGAACAAAAATGAAAAAAATTTCAAAATGAGAAATTGAGTTTACCATATGTTCGCGCGAATTTTTTTTTAATCATGTTCACGTGAACATATTTCGTATGTTCACGTGAACATATGTGATATATATGTTCACGCAAACATGATTTGCATGTTCGTGCGAACATAGGTTCATGCAAACATGGTAAACGTGTTCGCGCGAATGCCATGTTCGCACGAACATGCAAAATCACAAAAATTTTAACCTTTTTTTCTTTTTTTCTTTTTTTTGCTCTTTTGACTGCCATAATTGTAGGAGAGTGATCTACTACTATAAAATTAAAAATGTCAAAATTTTCTTCTCGAAGACAGCTTTACAACGACTATAATTTTATTACATAATTTAATCATTAAGACTTTCAAATATGAGTTTAACTCATTATAGGTTCATTACCGATTGAACATCAACTGACTTTGACACCTCGGGAAAATTAGTAAATTAGGTCAAATTTTTTTTGAAAAATATGGAGGCATTGGCTTATTGAGATACCTTTCTATTCAAAAAAAAAAAATGGTTTATGATAAATTGACTTCAAATTATCTATGTTAAATGGAACGTATGTTTGAATTACGGTTCATGTAACTTCAAAACTTCATAAACTATACAATATTCAACAAAAATAAATCAAACCAAATGTAAAAACTGGATATTGATGCTACAAATCCAACATAGAAAGAATTACTTCATTATCATTTCTAGAAAAAAAGTTATGTCTGTCAAACGGACTGTCATGTTTTAAAATATTGAATTTTACTATGTACCACTTTTTGGAGGAGATAAAAAAAATAGACATAAATAAATTTTTTTCTTACATTAAAAAATATGGTTACAAAGTAGGAACAAAGTACTCAAAATCACTAGTTTATGTCATCTTGAAATTATTTATAGTTTTGGAGATATAGTCACTTGAACATGATGTTTGTTGCAAAAATATTGATTTCAGAGTCAAAATTGGTCAAAAAGTGGAACCCATTATTGTGGGATCACCCACTAATATATAACATCTCTTCTCATGTATTAGCAGTATAGAAAACTAATCTAACATAATAGAGAAATCTATTTATCAGTAGGAACAATTTCCAAATTAATAGTTGTTAACACCACCTTTCTAACTATATTTTTGTGAAGCTGCAAATTTATTACAAGCATTTGGAAATGGTTTTTTATCATGCATTTTTTTCTTCAAATCTACATATTAGATTGCGAGCTATTTCAAATTCATTTTTTAAATATTATAGTATAACTATACAAAAGTTATAAGGGATTTTTCTTTTGTAAGTTTTCCATGGACCAAGAGAGCTAGGAATTGAACATAAAACCTATCACAAAGCTTCTTGTTATACTTGTAGGAAAGAGTAAATGATTTTAGACTTGCTAAACACTAAAAACCTTGTTCAAAACATTACATTGATTCCATTTATGTTCTTATTTGATATTATTATGCTTGTTAGAATTACACACTATGACTGCTTTGATTCCTTTTCTAGAAAAATAATTAGCCAATAATTTGAAAAATGTTAAGTAGAGCATCCAAGGAACCAAGAATAATCAAAGAACAATTAACAAATTGGAAAATTTTAAAACTTTCCTCCTAGCTAATGGTAATATTTACCAGCAAGCTACAACATGTAAATACTCGCCCTCCTCTACCCAATATTAAATAGCCATTTTATAATGCTATAGTTTCTTATTTTATAAAATTTTCAAAAATAAAAATAAAAATTTTGATTTGTAATCTCTAGGAAGTAGATAGAAAGATGTCATTTACAATAGATATCATATTATCATGCTACCTACAATTACACACCATCACTATGTCAGGAGTGACTCCTTTTGGGAATAGATTGTTCTCTCAAAATTGTTGTTTTCATTTTATTTGCTAAATTTATTGCAAGCACATGTTTTTGCTCAAAATTCTACTTTGTTTTACAATTCAAAAAATATTTACTAATTCTATTCATAATATAATAGAAATACATATAGAAAATAATCTACACTAATCTGCAACTATACAATGGTGGGGGAGAGGACACATTACTTGAATGTGTTTTAATGGTTGTGATAAGAATTATTGACTTGACTCCTACACTTACTAATTTAATGCCCATTTTTTTTAGAACATTGTATCAATACTTGTGACTTTAAATTTGTTAAGATAATGATGATTACCTAGAATTGAATGAACTGTACCTTCAGTTGTAAAAAGTAACCAATGATGTGATGCCACATTAGCTATACAAGTATGGGCACCCTTTTTGCATGACTATTGGTCTTACTTTTTATTTGTGTTTTTTTGAAAACTTGAAAAAAAATGCTAATGTGGCATCATAATTGATAATGTGGACTTAAAACTTAGTTATAAATAAGTGACCTGTCAAGTAAACTACTGTAAAAAATTGGGAGTGATTTGAAATTTTCACATAGGATTTTGATAAGTGTGAAGTTAGGGTGCCCAAGTACTAAGTCCTCTCCTCTAGAGTAGTATATATTTAGGGAACACAAAGTATAGGGTTTGAATTCCTCTAAATAAATTAAATAAAAAATAATTAAGGGCTTTGAATAGTTTTTAAGGAAACTAACAAAATTAAACACAACAAAGTTAACAACAAAGTGAACGCTTATTTTTGCAATGATCGAATCCAAAAAAGTTTGGAAGAAAAATTAAAGCCATTACTCAATGAAATCATAAAGATATGATACACACAAATATTGATCATAGACATAATCCAAATGATTATAATTTCAAAAAAATAAATTTTCAAATATATGATATATTAAATTATTATATTTTTATCATAATAATAAAGTTTTGTGATCATTATATTATAAATTTTATTGCAATGCAAATATATTTGAAATATTTTTAATTATTCAATATCAAAATAATGAATGGTTGAGTTTAATTATTATTCTTACAGTGAAATTCGAAGTAGAATTTAATGAGAATTAGGATAACAATTATGTATAGATTTTGATAGTATCTATTATTTAGGTTTACCAAAGTTTTTTTCTTGCTAAAATATTATTTTATTAATATTAATAATGTAAAGAGAAATTACAGCCTTGTGATATATCATTAATATCTCTCCATAACTCTACTCTCACTACCTAATGGTGTCAGCATTTTGACCATGTGGTAATAGTCACAACAATCATGTATAGTCAAGGAGGTCTATATACAATATAGAATTATTGAATTTATACATCAAAATATGCTCATTTTCCACCACACCAAAATTTATAACCACATGACTGCACCTTAACAAGAGAGACCAAATAATGTTAACCATCTTGACATAACCGTCTTAAAGCTTGAAGACTAATTGATAGAATGACTAGTACATTCAATTATGACTATGTTTTCATTGATGTCAAGGAATAAGAAGGAACCAAGAGAAATATAAATTCATGACTAGAAAGGTACATTGATCATGTGTGCATAGCTCTAGTTCACAAGGGTGATCAGAGAAAGGAGAAGGACAAGTCCAATAGAGGAAATCGCATAGAATATCCACTTAGATGGAGTTACACTAAGTGAAGTAAGAATGTGCAAAAGGATGTCAACTAGGAAAGGAAGTTAGAATGAGAGGTGATCATACATGATGGATTTATTGAGTCAAAAAGGGAAGCATGAAACAAGATACTTGTGATTACCCAATCATGAAGTAGGTAGAAGTACATTCATTATTACAATTAATGGAGATGGAATTGTCATATTGATGAACAATTGAAGGAATTCAATTTTGAATTCTTTCCAACAATGCAAGTCATTAAGGACACCAGGTATCTATGACTCTTGTATGAAAATTCTACATCTGACAAGAGTGACATATGACAACAATGGGAAGTCAGGCTAGGATTAGGGTTAAGAATTCAAATTTTGAATTTATAGATTAGGGATTCAAAGTTGAATGAGAAGTGACTATAAAAGGAAAAAAAGTCCAAAGAAAAATGTTAAATTGTTGATTTATTATCCATAGATCCAAGAGATTTGAATTGTGTATTCTCAAAGTGAGAAAGAGTGACAAAGAGAAGTCACAACTAAGTAGTTAGTGTGTTGAGGAGAAGTAAGCTTAAACAACAAAAGTGAGATCACATGCTAGAGTGAGCAATACCAAGAAAGTGATCGAGCTTGAAGTTGTAGAGCTAAGATAAGGTAGAGTAAAATTGAATATAGGTCAAAGAATTAGTAAAGGGGTCTATATTTAAGCTAAGTCTAACAGTAAATTTCATTAGATTAATCCTCATTTATTTACTAATCTCTATAGTAATAAATTTCATTGAGGGTGGACCCTGGCAAGATCTTTGTACTAAATCCCCTAACATGGTGACATATTAACCTGTATTTTGAAATCCTTTAACCAAGCTACTCCTAATAGGGAAATAATTTTGTAGGTCTTATTCAAATCCCTTAATTGGGTGACACCTAATAGTTTCATTGTAATCTTTTAACATAGATAAGCTCTTGATCAAGCTCTCTTTAGGAGAGTGCAATATTTGTGAGGATAGACTTTAACAGGGTATTTTTTGACCTAGTCAGGTTACCATAAGATAAATATTATGTTATATGTTTCTTTTTCATCTTTTTTGTTTTACTTAATCTTGACTGATTAAGTTGTGGCTAACACAAACCTATAGAGTGGTGGGAAGTGTGATAAAAGTAGAAAAGTTAAAACTACTAAGGTAGACTAATTCATCCACACACACCCCTCCCCCCGCACCTCTTAATATACCAATCTATGGTTTGACCAACAATTGGTATCACTACCTAGGTCATCTAAAGTTAGGAGTTTAACAACTTAAGGAAAAGATCAAGATGTTTAAAAGAGTAGCACTAAAGTTTTCTTAAGAAAATTCATAGCTCATGGTGTAGAAAAATGTAGTTACATCTGATAACTCTTATTGATGCTTATAGGATCCATATAAAGATCAAATATGTGGAACCTATTGGTCAACTTGGTCAAAATTAGATAAAGGAGAAAGAAGCTTGCACAATCACAGTGGATTCTCTAGTCATCACCCTATTGTACTATGAATAAAAGGATTTAAAAGATCTAGAAATAACATATGGCATGTGGGAAAAGCTCAAAATTGTCTATAGTGAAAATAAAGCATGTCAAGAAGGCTAAAGATAAAAGAGTAAGATAAAATTTTGATGACATAAGGATGCAGGAAGGAAAGGATATTGATACCTATGGATAATGGGAATAAGATGTGATGCTAGTCATTAGAGCATTTGGAGGAACACTATGAGAAGATCAATGTGTAAGAAAGGTATTGAGATCCTTGCTACCCAACTATGCCATAAGGGTGTCAACCATTCAGGAGCTGAGAAAAATAGACAAAATGGAGGTATCTCTTAATGCCTTAGTAGGTAAGTTCACCTCTTTTGAGATAAGAAACTATTAGAAAAGTCAACCTAAGGTTGAAACTGCATTCAAGACCTCTATTGCACCAGCTACAACTAAAAGAGAAAAGGAGGATGCAAGCACATCTAGATATAGAAGAGAACTAGAGAGTCTCTCTGTTGAAGAAGCCAAACAAGAAGAGCTAGATGATTTTTTCACAAAGAGAATGGTCAAATGGAAAGGGGAGTACAAAGGTAAGTTTATATTCAAATACTTTAACTATAAAAAGGTAGGGCACTATACTACAAGATGCACAAAGAACATGAAGAAGAAGACTTTAAAAAAATGGGAAAACTCCAAAGGGAAGGAGAAGTGATGCTACAATGCGAAACAAGGTGTGGCTAATGAAGCATCAATTAGTGATGATGATAAGGACAATGATGAAATATCCATTATTTCTATAATAGAAGAAAGGGTAGAAAGATCCCTAATAACTAGTACCAATATCCACAAGACCTAGATAATTGATAGTGATTGCTTGCACCACATGTCTAGTGATAAGAGCAAGTTCTATGAAGTGGAAGCCTATGATGGAGGAATGGTAAAGTTTGGAAATAACTCACTATATATAGTAATTGGTAAGGGTATTGTATCCCTAAATAAATCCACTAATTGTAAAGATGTATCTTTAGTGGAGGGTTCTAAATATAACCTATTGTGCAATGTCCACTCACAGGTTTCTATTCTTTTCTGATTGTCAAACTATTTTAGGCCTATTTCATGCATTTGTTAGTTTCAAAGATATTTAATTTAAATTATATGCTATTTTCTCATGACTTGAAATAAATATATATTAGTGATGAATTATGTAGTTGATTGTATTTCACATATTTTTGATGATTACAATTACTTGTGGATTAGTGATATTTCAAAGATTCTTAGTTAGTAAATGTGACTATTTTTATGATGATGTCATATGATAGTTCTTTAAATGATAATTATTTTATATTTGTGATGATGACTCATTATTTTTGAATATGCAATGATTTGTAAAAAATATTTATTACAGTACTTAACCCATACTTGCATGTGTACGGTGTGTGTGTCTATTTTACTTTTCTATATGATACGTATGATGTGGTTGAGGGAGGGATTCATAGTTACCTGCTAGTTAGGATCTACATGATGTACCACTCATACCATTTTCTATTTAGCTTAGATACATATATTTGTATGCATATTCTTGTCTTTTATGTAGGTTATAGGTATTAGGCATCGACTTCCCTAAATTTCTATCGCAATAGCTCAATGATAAGAATGGGAAGATAATGATCAGATCCAATCTCA
The DNA here is from genome assembly GCA_028749045.1 of Cupressus sempervirens. Taxonomy (NCBI): domain Eukaryota; kingdom Viridiplantae; phylum Streptophyta; class Pinopsida; order Cupressales; family Cupressaceae; genus Cupressus; species Cupressus sempervirens. Next base: position 479,287,770 of record CM053783.1, on the reverse strand, counting down.
TCCATAGCCTAAATACTTGTCCTACAAGGAGGACTTGTATCTGACTATCTACCCTTTTTAAACCCATGACTTTTTCTATGTGTATGTTGTTTGACTTTTTCTTTGGTTGGTTTTCTTTATGCATTTCATGTGATTTGACTTTATGATTTCTTGGATGAATGTTTGTTTATGATCTTGGATTAAGCATTGATATTTGAATAATTAAATGTTATTTAATTAAAAAAGGAAAAATATTAAAATAAGATGATACTTTAATTGTTGGAATTATTAAAATATTTGGCTAAATTAAAATATTTAACTTAAAATCCCAATTTAGAAACTAAATTAAAACAATTTAAATATTAAACATTAAATATTGTTTTAGTGTGAACATTTTATTAATATTGATTAAAGTTAGACCTGCATTTAAATAAAAAAACTCTAATTATCTTTATTGATATAAAAATAATAAATAATTATTATTAACATTCTCACATTAAATAATAAAGTGAGAAAATAAAATAAACAAAGAGTTTATCTAATTTTTAAATGAGTTAAATATACACAAAAAGATTAATTAAATAAAATAATTATATTTTAGGGTTTTTAGAAACATAAACCCTAAAGGGAGTTAGGGCTCTATATTAGAGGCTTTTTGGTTCATTATTTATGATAGAGGTTATGGGGAGTAATTTTTGTATTTTGAGCAAAAAGAAATTTTAGAGGATTTTGGTCATTTTAGAGTCAGATAGGTTTCAGGAGAGCAATTGTGGAGAGCAAAGTTAAATTTCTTAAAAGCTTAGGAGTATTTTGGATCACATATTTTGAGATTTTTTGATCTTGGATACTCTACTAGTAGATTCGAGAACCTTGCAAATCATTCCTTCAAAAGATTACCTTCTTTTGGTTTGTCAGCTTGTGTTCTAGTGAATGTTAAAATTTATGCATGGGTTTTATTTATGAATTTTAAAAGGGAAATTACTTCTAGGTTATAACATTTTTGAGAAATTAGGAGAAAATAATTTGTTGTTCTTATGTATAAAAATTTGGTAAAAATCAAATCTAGAAACCCTTCTTTTAAATTAGTTAAAAACCATGTTGCATGAAACTTGTCAATATCCTAAGTTCTTCTAGAGAAAACTTATATGCAAGATAAGTAGAAAATGTGAATATTCATCCAATTTAGAGTTTGGTTAAATACCTTTATAAATCATTTAAAATTAAAACAATTTGAAAATCAAAGATAAATTAGACATTATTATGCCAGTTAAAAGTTAAATCTAATATTTGAAAAAAAGTAAAGTAAAATTGAGAAAATTATGATAAAAAATATTTATATATCTAAAATAGAATATATATATTATGAAAAGAATTATGTTTTAAAATTATATATGTATAAAGATATGCATGTAAATCAATGTAGTTTTGCATGTACATGAATAAATATAAATAAGTATATTTAAAAATGTGAACACTAAGAAACTCAACAACTACTGAATCACTTGGTTGACACTAAGTGACTTGGTCAACACTGAATTCATATAGTTAACACCAAAAGCTCATTTAACACTATGGAACTTGGTTAACACATCATAGCTCGGTTAGCACTACAATCTTCTTCAGCTCCACTGAATGGCTCGATAGCCTCTTCTACACTTGGTTTGCACTAGACATTGTCTCTAAAGCTTTATAAACACTGTGTAGCTCAATAAACATTGTATTCTAACTACTTTGCTAACACTATTAAGTGAATGATAAGCTTGGTGGAAACTGTAGACCTCAGTAGAAATGTAACCATTTGACTAAGTGTTGAGTCAATGATAGACAAATTGACCATAATATCAACAGCATGGGGTTTCTTTGTACATGAGGTTCACTCATCCCCCAACATGTTAGTACTCATGAGATACTTAGTGTAGGAAAGGATTTTGATAACCCAACCATTATTTTTATAAGGATAGGCTTGTTTTTTTTTTTTTGGTTCTTGTTGAGTCTCCCTCTAACCATTGTTCTTCTAGGTTTCTTTGTCCCTAGTTAGATTATCTATGACTACTATTTACTTTTTATATTTAAACTTAAGAATATGATTCCAAAACTAAAATGAGAGAAGTATGATCATGTCCAACAAATAAATTATCTTCGAGTGGTGAGTAAACTACTTTGTGTCTTGTCTATGTGCTTTGCCAAATGATTTCTTTTGTAAAAAAATCTATCAAATATGTTGTCAATTTGAGCTAAAATACTATTAAAATTTTTCCAACATGGTCGGTCAATCATCAAAATAACAAGTCAAATAATCCTTTTAGGTCAAACTTTCCAAAAAGTCACACTTTTTTATTCTTGCATTGCATGGTATACAAAGTTTTATTGTATACCACTCATTTTTGTCATATAATATTTATCCAATCCAAATTATAACACTATGTACAAAGCTCTACCATTATTCTTTAGGACTTCTATCACATTGTATAGTTTTTCATCCTTCTTCTAGAAGTTCATCATAATTCATGAGGTTAATTGCCTCCTAGGAAGATTTTTCTTGTAATATTTAACTCTTTTGTAAAAATATTTTGAGCACTTAAAGATCTATTGAAAAAAAAATTCAATGGTTGTTCTTAACTATCTTGTGTCCTCTAGTCTATACAACATGTTAGGATTTATTTTTTGCTGAAAAATAATCTTGATTCCTTTGACTACAAGTCTTGATCAACAAACTACATTTCTTGTCCACTCTTTTATTATATATTTTTGACTCATCTTTTCTTGTTCAAAAGTTTTGTATACTAGATATTTAAGCTTCAGCTTAGATACCTTATAATAAGTTATCACTCTTCACATCATCACTTGGACAAGTGTTTATCCTATTTACCAGATTAAGAAATCAAGAGTACTTCAACTATCTTCTTTCATTCTCTTTCATGTTTGTGCAAACTAAGAGTCAATTGAGCCAAGAAAATAAATCCAAAGCCATTGAAAATCTAATATTTGAAGAGTAAAACTGTAATGCTTCACTAAACATAAGTAATAAATTTGAAAAAGAACAAGTACAATGTACGTAAATTTATTATTATTATTATTCAACATATTACAAGTACAAGAACAATGATTGATCCACTCTCAATTTATAAACCTCAAAATAAAAGAAGATATCATCAAAATAAATTTCCATTATAATGCTAATTCATATTGAGTTCATTGTTCAACATATGGACCCTACAAGTAACAAATTTTGTTTCTAGATGTAACTTCAACAGTCATCCTTAACTACTTGTTAATCAACTTGAAGCACTTGAAAACACACAAAAATGCAACACAACACAAAGAGGGCTCAGTACACACTGAGTTGAAAAGAATAATCCACCTGCATACATGTTAGAATAAACATACACATAACCATAATGCATATATATGATCCACTTAACATAGTGCAATTCTAAAATTAATATGCAAGAAGTAAACATCTACTCAAAAATGAAACATTAAACTCGCACTAAGAATAACCAGTAAATGAATCATATATATACTGAGGTGTAATCACTATGGTGCTAAGATACTACATCTATGTATGGTAAGCTCATAGACAACACATAGTAGGATTCTCTATGGTACTCGTGAAATGATGTAACAGAGATTTTCCTTGTTCTCTGTACTTAAGCTTATTGGTTTAGGTCATAGGTAAGGCCAAATATGTTTTATATGTAATTAACCCACCCAATTTATTTTAAAGTTATCACTGAATTAATTAACTGAATAGGATAAACCAAATTCAACCACCCCGCTATATGTTCATCATAGCTATTCTTAAAATACACTTCAAAAAAATTTACAAAAGAATGTACATACAAAAGATATAAAATCAGTATACAACATGATACTACATCCTTTCATCTATTTGTAACACCTCTTATTCTGCCAATTGCAAAGGTAAATTTAGATAATTATAACAATAGATACAAAACCTATAATATCAAGATCACGCAAATACAATTAAACTATTATCTCAGCTTAACGATACATACTTAATCTTAATACTATACAATCAATTTCCTTCTGACATAATCATCTACATTTAACTTCGAAATGACCAAGATAACAAATCAAAATGCATATGATATTCTTGTTCAATATAAAATTCTCATCAAACATATATTATTAGTCCATCTTTTCCATTGAAAACAATTTCCATATCAATAATGAACTGAATAACATTGTTAGCATAATAGATTCTAATTCATAAAATCTTCATTTCAAAAACATCATATAAATACCATCAAGATGCTTCATAAAATAACCAAAAAAATTAAATCATATCTAACCAACTCCACAATGTTCAAGCTCTGTCAATGTTTTATACAGAAGAACATTAACAATGATACCATATGTTCAACATTATTTCCAATTTCCAATTGCAAGTTCTACTTACAGACAACTCACAAGCTATTACAAATTTTTGAATTTACACAAACTGTTTGACAATACACTACTACCCATAACTAGAATCTCAATAACATATAAAACTATGAAACTGTAATCAAATCATTATGCCATTCACATAGGTACTATAAAACTTCTAGCATGCCAATATCCGTAATTAACTAGAATGGAAGTCTACTATGTTTAAGATGCACACTTACTATTCAACATAATGTCCATTTTGGGCATTGAGTAACGTTAGCTATCTAATTTTTCAACTATCACATAATACTTTATACAATTGTGAATGAAACCAAATCACATGCACAATTCAATAAAACATCAGCTATTATAACTTGATACCTTTCTACAAATTTCCATAACATAATAAGTAAATTATGCTGTTGCAATGATATTTCTATTTGTTTCAAGCTTCCTCTTAACTATTTTACATAATGTCATTACCATCAGTTGTCATATACTGTTCACTATGTTATCTACATCTTCATTTCACAACAGTTTAGTACCTTAGTTGAATCCCTAGGTTTCAACAAACTGTTTTTAATATATAATGACCGAGCCTTAGTTTTCAAGTGTACTATTTAATATAATGATTTAACCCTCGGTCCATGTTAAATGTTTAATAGAGTGACTATGCCCTTGATCAGTCATGAGTTTGCAATCTAATGCAAGCTTGTGACTATGGCCTTGATTAGTCATGAGTCTGCAATCTAATGCGAGCTCATGATTGTGGCTAAGCCATGCATACCCATGAACTCTGAGATATGGGTTCTCTCAGAGCTTAGCTCTAAGGAAGCCAAATACCCATATGTTTTACATAATCACATGCATGCTTACTGTCACAACCCAAAATGATATCTCCATACTTCACATTCAAGTGTGGATATATATAGGGCTAAGCATTGCACATAGTGCCATGCTCTGCATATATCCATTCTTGAGTGTCAATACACATCATATAAAATTGATAACCATTTACAAATATGCTTATCAAAATAACAATGAAAATTGTAAACAGAGAGAGAGTAGGGTAGGAAATTACCTCTATGTGAGATACAAAAGATGGAAAATGCTCAACACAATGCTCTGCAATAAAGCTTGTTGCCAAAGCCCCAAATGCCAAGACAAAACCACACTTCCCAATTTGCCAACATTGATAAACTTGAGAGCAACTTTGAAAAAAGAGAATAACAGAAGAAACTAGAAGTAATGCAACTGAATGACAAGTTGTGTGTAATACAAACATGCTTAGCCTCATAAGATAGGGCTTCTTCCTAAGCATGGTGCCTATACTTCAGCAACACCTCACAGGTGTTTCACTTCATAGAGTAAAGTGGCCCAACTCTCGGCCAAAACCTAGCAAACACTAAACCAAAATGAAATGGTTGACTAGGTGATAAATGACATATTAATGCCTTCATACAATGCATTAAAAGAAACTGAAACCATACACAGAGTCGTGCATATGGCAACCACCTCCATAGTTGGCTTGTTAACAAAGAAAATCCCCAAGTTATGCATTTGAAACACATTAGGGTTTTAGGGAAATAAAATCTTCATACCAAATATAATATAAGAATAAAATAAAAGCCACATATGTTATAACAGCCGCAAGTTTTTAAACCCTTTGAATAGCAATTGATTTAATAAAATAAACTTAGGGTATATATATAGACCCTTTTTAAAAAAAAAACAACATGCATATATATATATATATATATATATATATATATATATATATATATATATATATATATATATATATATATGACATGCCAATGTAGGGTTAGGAAAATATTGAGTACATAAACTCATAACCCTAAGCAACATTGTTAAATTAAATTCAACACAAGCCAATGGATTAATCAAAATTAAATCATACCAAAGCTCTGCAAATGTCCAATATATATTGTATTAATATTAATAATGTTACATTGAATATAAATCATGATTATCATAAACAATATGCTAACATGTAATAAAATATGAAAGCTACAACCATAAAACCTGAGCTTAATTTTAAAAACTTTTCAATAGTTTTACTAGTCAAATTTTATGTGAAGTCTATACAGAGCAATATCATTTAAATGAGAAACATCAGACATTAATTCTAAATACATCAGAAAGTTTGTCAGATTCATAAGTGCCTCTACCAAAGCTCAAAATATAGTATTTCTGAAACAGAAAATTTTGTCCAGCAATAATCACATGTCCCAAGGACATTAATAAAACCAAGTTCTACAGAAATAAATGCATAACATCTGAAAGGAACTTATAACAAAAAAGTCGTAACATGTAGAAAAATTGAAGTAGTGGTCAGACATGACACCCTCCCCCACTAGGCTTTGACTTTCTCCTGGAAGTCAGTAAACAAGAATGGATGAGCTGCTCTCATCATTTCAGTGTCGTCCTAGGTAGTAGATGTTTCATCATTGGGGTCCCATAGGACCTTTACTTGCCTTATTTCTCTTCCTCTTAAACTTATAGTTTTGCTTTGCGTGATCTACATAGGTTCCAACAAGATTTGACCATCCATAATCTGCAAATTTTTCCAATCAAGCACATGAGCAATATTAGGTATATAATTATGCAAAATTGAAACATGAAATACATTATGTATGTGAGAAAGACTCAGTGGCAAGGAAAGTTTGTAGGCAATAGGTCCAATCCATTCTAGAATTTCAAACAGACCTACGAATCATGGTGCTAACTTGGATCCCTTTCCATAAAAAATTGGACTCTTACGTGGTCTTACCTGGAGAAACACTTTATCACCCAGCCAGAATTGACAGTCAATTCTATGCTTGTCAGCATATTTCTTCTATCTATCCTGAGCAGTAATAGGGTGCTCTCTGATCCTCTTAACCTGTTGCTCCAAATCTTACAACATATCAGGTCCTAAAAGAGTCCTATCCTCCAAATTATCCCAACTGAGAGGTGTCCTACAAGGTCTACCATACAATGCTTGAACGGGTACCATACGTATGGAATTGTGATATCCATTATTATAAGCGAATTTTACCAAGTGTAGATACCCCTCTCATTTATTATGTCTATTGATTACATACATCCTAAGCATGTCTTCCATAATTTGGTTGACACGTTCAGTCTATCTGTTTATCTCTGGGTGATAAGCTGAACTAAAATTTAGCTAAGTACCTAACTCTCGCTACATGGATCTCCAAAGAGAAGAATTAAACACTAGATCCCTATCAGAAATAATCTTTTGAGGAATTCTGTGTAACTTAACTACTTGCTCCATATATATCTTTGCAACCGTTGCTGCATTATAGGATGATCTAACTGGGATAAAGTGGGCAACCTTAGAAAAATGGTCCACTACCACCATAATAGCATCATGCCTACAAGATGTAATAGGAAATCCAGTAATAAAATCTATAGAAATGGTGTCCCATTTCCATTCTGGAATACTAGGTGGCTACAATAATCATGCAGGGTGCTAATGTTCAGCCTTAACATCATGAAACCAATTATTTGTGGAAAGGTTCTATAAAATCTTATCCTTAAGATCCAATATTAGGATCAAAGAAGATAATTCATGTTGCCTTCTGCTAAGTGCATTAGCAACCACGTTCTCCTTCCCTTGCACATATCTAATCTTGAAGTCGTATTCACATAGGAACTCCATCCATCTTCATTGCCTAGCATTGAGGTTTGGTTGTGTGAAAAGATACTGAAGGCTTTTGTGATCAGTATGTAACTCAAATTGTTGACCCAGAAGAAAATGATGCCACTTGGTCAAAGCATGCATAATCATAGCAAGTTCAAGATCATGAGTAGGGTAATTCACCTCATTACTCTTTAGCTTTCTGGACTCATAAGCTATAACACATCCTTCTTGCATCAACACTGTCCCTATGCCATCCAAAGATGCATCAGTGAAAACCACGAACTCCTTAGCTAAATCAGGGACTGCCAGAACTAGTGCACTAGTCAAACATTCCTTAAGTTTCTAAAATGCTACCTCACACTCCTCTGTCCACACAAATCTCTTCCCTTTTCTCTGAAGAGATGTGATAGGATGCATTATTCTAGAGAAGTTTGACACAAATATGTGGTAATAGCTTGCTAAGCCCATGAAACTTCAAACCTCAAACACATTCGTAGGTGCTGGACAATCTACAATAGCCCAAATTTTGGATGGATCTACAAAAATTCCATCCCCTCAAATGATATTCCTAAGTAATAAATCTCCAATTTGAAGAATTCACACTTCTCAGGATTGGCATACAGTCTATTCCTATGAAGACATTCCAAAACTTGCTCTAAATGCTGCTTGTGCTCCTCAGCATTGTTAGAATATGCCAAAATATCATCCAGAAAAACCACTACAAAATTGTCTAGATAAGTTCTAAACACACCATTCATTAGGCTCATGAAGACAGAAGCTGCATTTGTTAACCCAAAAGGTACTACTGACAATTCATAGTGCCCATACTTGGTGCAAAAAGCTATCTTATGAATATCAACTTCTTGGATTCTAAGTTAATGATACCTGGATTTTAGATCAATCTTTGAAAAGACTCAAACACCCTTGACTTGGTCAAACAAGTCATCAATTCTAGGCAAAGTATACCTATTCTTAATAGTGACCTTGTTTAACTATTTATAATCTATTCAAAGTCTTAAGGAACCATCTTTCTTCTTGACAAAGATTAGTGGAGCACCCCAAGGTGATACACTAGGATGAATCAAACCTTTCTCCAAAAGCTCCTCCAACTGAAATTTAAGTTCAACCAGCTCTTGAGCTATCATTCTATATGGAGTCTTGGAAATTGGTTCTGTTCCTGGCACTAAATTGATTCGAAAATCAATTTCTCTTCTTGGAGGTATTCTAGGAATCTCCTCAACAAAAACATTCGAAAAAATCTACAAGACTAGATGATCGAGAGAAGAACCTTTAACTATGGAATCTTCTAAGTCATTTACGAATATGGAAAACAAACTGTAGCCTTTTCGAGCACACCTTTCCAATTGCTTGTCAGAAATTAGCCGTAAAGAGATGGGTCTCTTGATTCCAGCAATAACCCTAGCTGATCCAAAATCATCTAAACAATTAATTGTCTTATCGTTGCAATCCATAATAGCTTGATGCTATTCTAACCAATCCATCCCCAAAACTATGTCATAAGATCCTAAAGGTATAACCCTAAGGTTCGTTGAAGTAGTAAAAGATTTCATTCGAATCTTACAGTCAAGAGCAACAATATCAATGTTCACCCTAGAACTTGATGCTAACTCCACTTGCCATCTATTCCTTGCCCTAACCATAGGAATTCCACTATATTCAACTAAAGAAAAAGAAATAAATGAGTTTGAAGCTCTAGAGTCAAATAAGATAGATACTTTCATACCTTAAGTATTACCCTAAGCTTCAATAACCATGTTCTGGTGTTCGACCTACTTCTAATCTAGGGTAGCAAAAACATGATGGTTCCTAGTAGAATCACCAACTCTCACTTTAGACCTAGTTGGCTTAGGTCCAACCTTTGGCTTGTCCCAGTTAGGGCACTAAGACTGGTAATGACCTAACTATCCACAATGATAACACTCAACTAATTTCCTGAATCCCATGTTTTGACCAAAAGTTCTAGGAGATGGGTTATTACTTTGCATACTCTGAGGTGGTTGAGATGGTCTAGGATGCTTTGATCCCTTGGAGTTCTTATCAAACTTCCTCTTCTTGAATTTCCCACCTAAAAATCCTAATTTTGAACTACTCTATGGAGGCTTTTGACTCTTATTGACATTCAGGGTATGTGGATTCATGCTAGTTTTGTATGAAGTCCCATGATAGCTAGGCTTCATCTCAATCAGATTTTCTCACTCTAAAGCTTCCTGCATAGACACAGGTCTAAAAGTTCTCACTTCCTCCTCGATCTTGGGCATAAGCCCTTTGATGAAGTGTTGTATCATGGACTTATCATTTTCTACCCACCCAAAAAAAAAATTTAAGCTCATAGAACCTATGTTCATAAGCTTCCACTATAGAGCTATATTGCATAATCTAAAAGAACTCCTCCGCATGGCCCTGACACCAATATTTAGTCATGAACCTCTCCTTGAAATGCTCTACAAAGAGCTCCCAAGTAACTAGAGAGATATCAATGCCAAGCTTCTCCAACTCCTGTTCCCACCACAAGGAACCAAATCCCCTCAAATGCATAACCATCCATCTTACTTTCATGTTACTCAAGTAACGGTGTAAGATAAAGCACTGCTCAATATTCAACAGCCAAACTTCTACTGTTGTACCCTATTTTGTGCCATAAAATAATGACCCTTTCACCTTGGAAGGATCCTTGAGCTAAGCTCTTGCCACTGGGTCATCCTCTATAGGAAGGTTAATACCCTGCACAAGAGGTATTCTAACATTCACTCCCCCACCAAGAATCTGGTTGTTAGTCTCAATATTATCAAAATGTTCTAGTAACTGCTAAAGTACCATAGCTTGATCTTCCTAGTTATCCTAGGTGTTTCCAACCCCAACATTCTGATCAAACTTACCATCCCCAGCAATATTTTGGTGCATAAGACCTCTACCATGGCCCCTACCCCTGCCTCTACCTCTGCCAGCAAAGTTATCCTCAAAAATGCCACATCCTTGAGCTCCTCTAGCGACGGGAGGAATGATAGCAACCTAAAAAAAATTAACTATTAATAAAGCATCGATTACGGGTTAAAACCTATAACCCAAGAGTCCTGGTTATTTTAACCGTGCTCTGATACCAAATGTAATGCTTCACTAAACATAAGTAATAAATTTGAAACAAAGAACAAGTAAAATGTATGTAATTTTTTTAATTTTATTATTCAACATATTACAAGTACAAGAACAATGATTGAGCCACTCTCAATTTGTAAACCTCAAAATAAAAGAAGATATCATCAAAATAAATTTCCATTATAATGCTAATAAATATTGAGTTCAATACAATAATGAAGTACGATATCATTCTTAAATGCCTATGTCCAACATATGGACCCTACAAGTAACAAATTTTGTTTCTAGATGTAACTTCAACAGTCATCCTTAGCTACTTGTTAATCAACTTGAAGCACCTAAAAAAACATAGAAATGCAACACAACACAAAGAGGGCTCAATACACACTGAGTTGAAAAGCGTAATCCACCTGCATACATGTTAGAATAAACATACACATAACCATAATGCAAATATCTGATCCACTTAACATAGTGCAATTCTAAAACTAATATGCAAGAAGTAAACATCTACTTAACAATGAAAAATTAAACTCGCACTAAGAATAACCAGTAAATGAATCATATATATACTGAGGTGTCATCACTATGGTGCTAAGATACTGCATCCATGTATGGTAAGCTCATAGACAACACATAGTGGGATTCTCTATGGTACTCGTGAAATGACGTAATAGAGATTTGCCTTGTTCTCCATACTTAACCTTATTGGTTTTAGTCATAGGTAAGGCCAATTATCTTTTATATGTAATTAACCCACCCAATTTATTTTAAAGTTATCACTGAATTAATTAACTGAATAGGATAAACCAAATTTAGCCACCCCAATATATGTTCACCATAGCTATTCTTGAAATACACTTCAAATAGATTTACAAAAGAATGTACATACAACAGATATAAAATTAGTATACAACATGATACTACATCCTTTCATCTATTTGTAACACATCTTATTCTGCCAATTGCAAAGGTAAATTTAGATAATTATAACAATAGAAATAAAACCAATAATATCAAGATCATGCAAATACAATTAAACTGTTATCTCAACTTAACGGTACATACTTAATCTTAATACTATACAATCAATTTCCTTCTGACATAATCATCTACATTTAACTTTGAAATGACCAAGATAACAAATCAAAATGCATATGATATTCTTGTTCAATATAAAATTCTCATCAAACATATATCATTAGTCCGTCTTTTCCATTGAAAACAATTTCCATATCAATAATGAACTGAATAACATCATTAGCATAATAGATTCTAATTCATAAAATCTTCATTTCAAAAACATCATACAAATACCATTGAGATGCTTCATAACATAACCAAACAAATTAAATCTTATCTAACCAACTCCACACTGTTCAAGCTCTGTCAATGTTTTAAATAGAAGAACATTAACAATGATACCATATGTTCAACATTATTTCCAATTTCCAATTGCAAGTTCTACTTATAGACAACTCATAGGCTATTACCAAATTTTGAATTTACACAAAATATTTGACAATACGCTACTACCCATAACTAAAATCTCAATAATATATGAAACTACGAAACTGTAATCAAATCATTATGCCATTCACATAGGTACTATAAAACTTCTAGCATACCAATAACCATAATTAACTAGAATGGAAGTCTACTATGTTTTAAGATGCACACTTACTGTTCAACATAATGTCCATTTTGGGCATTGAGTAACATCAGCTATCTAATTTTTCAACTATCACATAATACTTTATACAATTGTGAATGAAACTAGATCACATGCACAATTCAATAAAACATCAGCTATTATAACTTGATACCTTTCTACAAATTTCCATAAGTAAATTATGTTGTCGCAATGATATTTCTATTTGTTTCAAGCTTCCTCTTAACTATTTGACATAATGTCATTACCATCAGTTGTCATATACTATTCACTATGTTATCTACATCTTCATTTAACAACGGTTTAGTACCTTAGCTGAATCCCTAGGTTTCAACAAACTATTTTTAATATATAATGATCGAGCCTTAGTTTTAAAGTGTACTATTTAATATAATGATTTAACCCTCAGTCCATGTTAAATTTTTAATAGAGTGACTATGCCCTTGATCAATCATGAGTCTGCAATCTAATGCGAGCTCGTGACTGTGGCCTTGATCAGTCATGAGTCTGCAATCTAATGCGAGCTCATGACTGTGGTCGAGCCATGCTTACCCATGAACTCTAAGATATGGGTTCTCTCATAGCTTGGCTCTGAGGAAGCCAAATAACCATATGTTTTACACAATCACATGCATTCTTACTATCGCAACCATGTGTTTCTGACCGGGTTCAACTCAGAAAAAAATGCATGTTTAGGGAAAAGCCCAAATATATATAGCAAAACCCAAAATAATATCTCCATAATTCACATTCAAGTGTGGATATATATAGGGCTAAGCATTACACATAGTGCCATGCTCTGCATATATCCATTCTTGAGTGTCAATACACATCATATAAAACTGATAGCCATTTACAAATATGCTTATCAAAATAGCAATGCAAATTGTAAATAGAGAGAGAGAGAGAGAGTAGGGTAAGAAATTGCCCCTATGTGAGATACAGAAGATGGAAAATGCTCAACACAATGCTCTGCAATAAAGCTCGTTTCCAAAGCCCCAAATTCCAAGACAAAACCACACTTCCCAATTTGCCAACATCGATAAACTTGAGAGGAACTTTGACAAAAGAGAATAACAGAAGAATCTAGAAGTAATGAAACTGAATGACAAGCTGTGTGTAATACAAACATGCTTAGCCTCATAAGATAGGGTTTCTTCCTAACCATGGTGCCTATACTTCAGCAACACCTCACAGGTGTTTCACTTCACAGAGTAAAGCAGCACAATTCCCAACCAAAACCCAGCAAACACTGAACCAAAATGAAATGGCCGACTAGCTGATAAATGAAATATTAATGCCTTCATACAATGCATTAAAAGAAACTGAAACTATACATAGAGTCATGCATATGGCAACCACCTCCATAGTTGGCTTGTTAACAAAGAAAATTCCTAAGTTATGCATTCAAAACCCATTAGGGTTTTAGGGAAATAAAATCTTCATACCAAATATAATATAAGAATAAAATAATAGCCACATATGTTATAATAGCCATGGGTTTTTAAACCCCTTTGAATAGCAATTGATTTAAGAAAATAAACTTAGGGTATATATATAGACCCTTTTAAAAAAAAAACATCACGCATATATATATATATATATATATATATATATATATATATATATATATATATATATATATATATATATATATATATATATATATATATATATATATATATATATATATATATATATATACATGACATGCCAATGTAGGGTTAGATAAATATCGAGTACAAAAAATCATAACCCTAAGCAACATTCTTAAATTAAATTCAAGATAGGCCAATGGATTAATCAAAATTAAATCATACCAAAGCTCCGCAAATGTCCAATATATAGCGTATTAATATTAATACCATTACACTAAATATAAATCATGATAATCAGAAACAATATGCTGACATGCAATAAAATATGAAAGCTACAACCATAAAACCTGAGCTTAATTTAAAAACTTTTCAATAGTTTTACCTGTCAAATTTTACCTGAAGTCTATACACAACAATATTGTTTAAACTAGAAACATCAAACATTAATTCTTAATACATCAAAAAGTTTGTTAGATTCATAAGTGCCTCTACCAAAGCTCAAAATATAGTATTTCTGAAATAGAAAATTTTGTCCAACAATAATCACATGTCCCAAGGACATTAATAAAACCAAGTTCTACAGAAATAAAAACATAACATCTAAAAGGAACTTATAACAACAAAGTCCTAACATTCAGAAAAACTGAAGTAGTGGTCAGGCATGACAAAAACTCTTGGGTGATCAAACCTTTTGTCACATTTTTAATTATCTTTGAATATTAATCTTTGATTGGGTTTGAGAACTCTATCTCTCTAACACCATCTATGGAGTACAATAATAAGAAAGTAGATAAACTTTTAGAGAAAATGGAATAAGAATGAAAGATATGTGGAGAACAAGAGTGAAACAACTTTTATAAAGAAAGATCTCAATAATTTAACCAAAACACTACCCAACACACATATCAACATGCTTCTCAATACACTACTCACCATACATCACAAAATGGCTTACAATGTGCACACTAAATAGTTGATTCATCCTCTGATGAAGAGATTACGAAAGATGAAATTATATGGTTCTAGGAGGATAAAACTTTGCAAAAAATGATAAACATGACCCTCGATCAAGATAGGGAAAAATACTTCATGCACTTAGCCTCACAAGGAGTCAAACTCACACATAAATTCAACATATAAGACTTGATTCATAGAGAGGAACTATCACCATACTTGGTTCTATACAAATATGTTAAGAATATTAGAAAGGAACTAATCCAACTAAGGAAGGAAAAGGAACAACCCAAAAGGAAATTCTCACTTGAGGCAATTTGTCCATTCCCATTTTACAAGGATCTATACATGCATCACTTGCCTCTAAAGTTGAGATCCCCAAGTATGAAAAATATGATGGAAGTAGTGATCCATAGGAAAATGTTAGAGATTATTGCACTCTTATAATGGAATTTCTACATGAACCAACCTACTTATGAGACCTTTTCCCCGAAGTCTCATTGAACAAGCTATGGAATGGTTTACAAAACTATCTCTTCCCCTTACGTCCTTTGATCAACTAGTACAGTTGTTAATCCAATAGTACTCATACAACATACAACATATTGTGTCTATGTTAGATCTTTGCAATACTAAAAAATTCTCAAGAGAATCTTTCATGACCTTTCTTGTGAGATGGAGGAAGAACTATTCACCACACCCTTGAAAAATACTAGAATCTAAGAGGTTTGACATTTTTGTCAATAATATTGTTTTGGTGTTGCACTTTGAGCTTGGAAAATAACTCTTCTCCACCTTTAATATGATGGTGAAAAGTGCATTTCATATCAAAGATGACCTAGTGAAAAGGGGATAACTTACTCTAAACAAGGAGAAAAAAAAAAAAAATAGTAATAAGGATAAGGGAAAATTTTGGACTAAGAACAAAATGTGGTCTCTAATGGTGCAATAGTGTAATGGAAACCAAAATTTTACACCTAGGGTTCAACAATCTTTTTTCCCCTTTCTCACAAGCTTATTAAGAGGTGATTAAAAAGGTGTTTCTTAAAAATTTGTCATACCATTTCTCTTATTGCTCTAAAGTGTGGAGAACATGGAAGTGGAAACCATGCCGCCAAATTTGTGGCAAAAATTAATAATGAAATATTTGATATGCATATACTATTGAAAAATTAGTGTTAGGAGATAAAAATTACATTCTTAGGGGACATGAGTCATTAATATAACAATTTTTTTTAATGTTTATGTTTGATTGTGTTTTTTCTATAATATTCATTAAAATGAAGTGTCTACTCCTACTCGAACTTGTTTATTAGATTTATCTATACAACAAAGTACATTTCTCACTAGACAAATTATTATAATATCTATCTTTTGTTTAATATGATAAATTACCTGTCCCTCCTTAAAGATATTTTAGGCTTAAATACTATATTTAGACTACTCATAAGAATAAAACTATACCAATTAGTGATTATATTTAATCTTTGCAATAATGTCAAGATCTAATATAAAGTTTTATTATTGGGATGATAATCTGAAGAGTGATTATTGATTCTATATAGTATTCGCCACACACTTGGAATATAATAACATTATCCAAATAGTTCAATCACAAAAATTAAATTGTTAAATGTCTCATATTTTGGACAAGTGTCCTTAAACATTAAATGGGTGAACTTATGTTAGCATTAATATTCTAATTTTAAAAGTTATATAAAGAACTGAAAATTAAATAATAATGCACAAATGATCTATTATTATTACTTTTAATTATTTTATATAATATAGAATAAAACATCATTCTAATCTTATGTTACCAAATTGTATTATAAATTTAAAACATCATCTTAAAAGATATAGAATGCATCTTCTTTTCATTAATTTTGTGATTTTTAAAGAGAAAATTATCTCATATTATCTTTTCTTTTTTAATGTATCTTGTCCATTTAAATATTTGAGTAAAATGTAATCTTTCTATTTTTATTTTAAACAAAAATGTTGATCTCAGATTGGTTTTTACAAGTGAGTGTAAACACACTTAAGCCATTTACTTAATTCATGTCGAACTATTAATACATGCCAAGCACAACATGTAAATATTAGACTAGGCTAAGTCACTCATGTGCCAAGTCACTCAAGTGTTGAGCATATAGACCATGTTGAGTGATTCAAATGTCAAGTAAATAATGGATGTTGAGTAATGTAGGTGCCGAGTCAGAAGCATAAATATAGTGCATGTTGAGCATCAGTGGCTTCATATGCCGAGCACCATGATTCTGACATATTTGTTGGAAATGGCACAAACAACTATGTAAATCATTTCTAAGCCAACTTAAGGATAGATTACAATCTTTTGGAGATAAGGACAAATCTATATTTGAATTTTCTATGTAATTACATGCAGCCAATGAAAAAATGGGAAGGTTTAAGTGGCAAAATGGATGAATCTCAGCTATAGATTCATACGTAACCCTAAGCCACCAGAGTGTTCTTAAGGAGTACAAAGCCCTAAACTCCTAACAATGAAATGAATGTACAAGGGGTGAATGATTGAATTGGAAAAGCCAACAAGATAATTTGCAGAGCATTCAAGACGACTTAGAAGCAAGAGTGAATTGCAAAATCAGCTAGAGAAGAATAGAGGATAGAAGGATACAACATTGATACATTAGATCATGAACAATAAATTAGATATTGTGTAGAGGTGATTAGTTATTAGGCAAGCAAGTGCCAACCATAGGATCTATTTTAAGACATTTTGATAGGTAATTTTAGTTAAATATCTTAATAGAGTAGTCCTAACAGGCTATGTGAAATCCTTTAATAGGGTGCTCACTTAATTGTAAGTTGAAGTCCTCCAACCAAGAACACTTCTAATAGGGTTTTGAAATCCTCTAACAAGGTGGGACTTAACAGTCCTTTTAAGCCTTTATTAGGGTAGGCCTTTCATAAGGCAGACCATGATTCATGGTCAAATCATTGTAACCTTCATTGCATACACTTTATTGCTATAGTAGTGAAGATTTATGGCTGTCATCCTCACCCCAATTTTACCTTCTCACTTAGACAATTTTTGGGTAACCATATCTAGTGTTAAGTGTGTGTTTAATTACATATTTACATGATTGATGCAAAGAGTAAAAATGAGAGCATTTGTGATTAGTTACCCTTTCTTTGCATACACTTGATTGGAAGATAACTTGGATATTTGAGGCAACTAACCACTTTTTATTACATTATTTTATGTTATTTCACACTAACTTGTGGTGCGAACAAGTTGTGATTGCAGGTTGCCATCCTTGTGAAAAAAAATTGAAACATTGCATAAAAAGAATGCATGTCAAAGCTTCAAATGCACAAGGGCTACTAATGATTGTTTGCAAGGCTGCCCAATGCATAAAAACCCAATTTTTCTTGTTCTTTACTTTTACATTTGTGACACATACTAGTTGTTTATTTTTAGGCACATTAAAACTTACAATTGGGATCTTTTGGTGATAGGAGAGTATGCTCTTCACCCTTGTGGTGAATAAAAAATCTTGACTTACCATTTGGTTTCAAGAGTAAGAGGCAACTAAATCTTCTTGGCGTGTTTTAAAGAAAAAAATTGGAATATGAGAGTATGCTCTTCACCTTTTTGGTGAATCAGAAATCTTGACTTCCAAAAGTTGATCCACTCTTTGTGTAATTTAGAATCCTTTAGAGGGCCTACTCTCGGACAACCTGCGAGGAATGACCTAAGTGGGGACAAGCAGATTACCCAACTCTTCCAACCCACTATAAACTCAAGGCTATCAAGGACACAAAACCTTGGTAGACATAGTGTTTGTCTTTGCCTAGTGTGATTGCTTATGAGATTTCGACTATAGGGAGATCACTAGGCAAGAATGCTTAAGGTACTCTTGTGGTTGCGAGATCGGTTACTCATCACAAAGTGAGGTGTCTCGTAATTGGGAGCAAGAGGAACACTATGAATGAAAGCCCTATCTAAACACCCTAAGTTAGTAACTACCTTTTTTAGCCGCTCAACTTCTTGGTGCAAGGGTCGATCCTAGTGGACTACCTGGATCACCCCAAGATTTTACACTCACCATTTGTGTTCCCTTGGTTATGCTTATGGCATTTTCATTACAAATCCAATATCTCTTGTGGGAAACCACTTAGTGTGAGGCAAAGGAGCATCAAGCGTGGGCCAAGTTGTTGAGTAATGAACCATGTCCTTTAGGTAGATATTGCTTGATGTGTTCTCGAATGTGGTATACCTGTGAAAATCTTTTGAACATAAACATGACGATAATTCTATGGAATTCTTTTGAGACCTTAGATATGCTTGTATCATGCAAGGTTGCTTTGTCCCTTGCTTGATTGTTTGAAGAATACTCCATGTGTCACTATCTTGCTTGGAAAGAAATTTCTTTTGAACATCAAATTTTCTATGCTATCAACTATTGTCAAACTTTGTCAACCAAGTCAAAACATCAAGTCTTAACATTTTTCTTATGTTGCTTGCTAAGGGGAGTCTCATCATTTGATTTTTATTTTCTATGTCTCTAGTTCTTGAACATGCTTAAAGTGGCTCTTTGGTCTTAGTGCTCTTGGTCTTTCTATCTTCATGGTCTATGTCCACTTGCTAGTTATCATTTTGCTAAAATGGTTACCTTGATTTCTTGACTACACTCTTGGGTTGGAGAGTTGTTCACTTTTCACCCCACTTGCTCTCTCTATTTGGCTATTTGGGCATCTTGCCTAGCTATTGACTTGAGTCATTCATGTCATAAGTTTCTTGGACATATTGTTTGACAAGTCGCTTTAATCTCTCTCTAATATCTTGGCAAGTGAACACTCTACCTCCTATAGTTTCAACATCAAGTTATCTTCTAGACTATTTTATGCTTGGCTTTGCATCTAAAACTATGGGATCTAAACCTTGTGCTACCAAACTTCAACTAAATCTAGATGATCATGATATCCTCCATATCACTAAAGAGTTTCAAGATCTATATGCACAATACAAAGAACTAGAAGAGACAAATGATCTTTCTTACCTTCATTTCTCTAAGCGCATGACAAAAATGAAGTCTAAACTTGAGAAAAGGTTAGAGGAGAAGATTGCATCATTACATGAATCTTCCTTAAGGTCTTTACATGCATGTAAGTCAACTTATTTGAGGTCATCCTCTTCTTCTAGGTCTACATGCTCTACTTCAAGACATCAAATGTCTTCATCTTCTAGATCTAAAGACCTCTTTAGAGAACAAGCAAGTGATACCTCCTTTGAGCCTATGCTAAAATTTCATGATGGACCTATCTTTGACCAAGCTAATGATGAAGACATGGATGCATACCATTCACTTGAGAAACAAAAAAAGGACTCTAGACATACTTCTAATAGAACTTTTTCTCCCTTGGAAGATTCTTATGATGACACTTTGCAAAAACTTCTTAGCAATAAGATCATCATGTTACCTAAGTCTAGCTCATATGGAAACCCATTTTTGGATATCTATTGTGCTTATCATCAACATAATGAGCATAGTACTTCATATTGCATTGAGCTAAAATATAAAATCCAAGATCTTATGGATAATGGAATTATTGGAACCTCTAGTGACTCATGTGCTGAGGATACTTCTCTTGAGCAAGATTACATTAATGAACCTATGTCTAGTAGCAGCTCTATTACATCTTCCACTTCTTCCAACACTCGTGCATCTCCCAACACTTCAAATCTTTCCAACATGCTTCCATCAAATAAAGAACCTAATAATTTCCACATTGACTACATGTATCCTCAAGGGCTACCTCTAAAAGAAACTCAAGCTAACCTTCACTCGGCTACAAACCTTTTCCATTCTACTAATCCTAAACATCCTCAACCTTCATGCACTACTATGCCTAATCCTTAGAAAGAGCTTCATGTCAAGAGGACCCTCAAAAAGAAAAAGCTATATATGTCAAGAAAGATCAAGATCAAGCACCCTTTCGTCTCTTTCAAGATTTTTCCCCTCCATATCCTATGTCTTTTCCATCCCCGAAGTATGATGAAGATACCACTTCCATTATCTCCCTTCAACTTACTGAAAATTACGAGAAAAGTTCTCTTCATATGCTATCCAAAGCTATTTGTCAAGATCAAAGCATCCCCTCATGTTCTACTTCTCCACATCCACTTCAAAATTGTGCTCAAGCTTCAAGTGCTTCTATTAAAAATGTTGTTCCTATGAAAGGTACTCATGAGTCTATTGATGGCTTTGACCATGTTGCTCACTCTAAAGATATTGATATCCCTTTCCAATATCCCTCTGCATCTTCTAAATCTATCCTTGGTCCATATCCATCTAAGCTAAAGCATTCAAACCTTCCATCCATATTGGGGCCTTATGTTCCTCCATCTCCTACATTCACTCCTAGCTCATTCCCTAGCTCTTCCATCATACCTCAAGATCAACAAAGACACTCATCCTTGGTCACTTTTCACCCATCTATACATTTAAACCAGTCATATCATCCTTATTCATCCACAAATCCCAAGTCCTTTGGAATTGAGAATAAACATAAGAATCCATTGAAAAAGAAAGATCACTATGTCCCATCTAATTGGCATGTGAACGCTAAGAAGGAGAATGCACAAAAGAGACCGCAAAGGTCCACTACTCAAAGAGCTAAACCAAAGAAAATATGGGTTCCTAAATCCATCATTACACAAAGGCACTCTCAAGCACCCAAACAACAAGGAAAATCTAAAGCTATGTGGATTCCCAAGTCTCTTTTAAAAGACTTGAATACTGAAAATACTTCAAAGTTGACATTCAAGCTTCCAAAGGCTTCCATTCTATCTTCTTCCAAAAATCTTCCAAAAATTATTCCAAAGCCTTCCACTCCACTTTTTTCCAAATCTCTTCTACCACCTCATACATCTAAACCTCAAGATACTTCATCCATGATTCCTCCATCATTCCAATACCCTCCAAGTTGTGTGTCAACGTTGATCTTGACCAATATTTCAGCTACCCTCATGAAATCCTCTAAAGCTTACACTTACTTTCTATACATGCACTCTTATCCTCCATATACTCTTCCTACTACCATTTCTCTTTCATCACCCTATCAACATCTTTGAGCATACCACAAGAAGTAGTTTTCATCATAGGATAAATTTATTTCTCTTACTTTTGCTACCAAGGTCCCACAAGAAATGGTTTTCACCAAGGAACATTTTCATTTTTTTCTTTTTTCTTTTTTTCTTTTTTTAAATTTTTAGAAAGAGCTCAAGCTTTTTGAATGTAGATAGTGGTCCTATAGGAAAGATAAGTCATGATAAGCCAAGACCATAGAAAGGTATGCTCAAAGATGTTGATAGGGTAGGCCTTTCATAGGGTAGACCATGATTCATGGTCAAATCATTGTAACCTTCATTAGATACACTTTATTGCTATAGTAGTGAAGATTTATGGCTGTCATTCCCACCCCAATTTTACCTTCTCACTTGGATAGTTTTTGGGTAACTATATCTAGTGTTAAGTGTGTGTTTAATTACATATTTACATGATTGATGCATATGCTTTACATGTTATTTTAGTATATTAATTCATGCAATGAATGAATGGTGAAATTTTTATGGGTCCAAGTTTAAACTTGTAATTCACCCCATCCCCCCCACTTTTATAAGTTTACTCTCTTCCCACTTGTAATTCCAACAATTGGTATCAGAGCCTTGTTCTTTGAAAGAAAAGCTTTGAAGCTTTGGGAAAGACTATTGAGAACCAAGACATTGAAATACATCTTGTAATCACTTAAAAATGGTCATCTAGACTATTAGCCCCCTTTTCAACATTTTGGCTAAATTAATTTAATCATTTACCTAGACCAAATTGCTAATAATCAATTTATTTGATTATAACCTATAGTTTGACTATACTATCCTAAGTTCATTATTTGATTAAAAGAACACGTCCCCTTTTAATTAAATAAAAGACCTCATTCTTCTAACCCACTTAAAGTGCACACATAAAGTCTTTTTTCTATTTTGCATTTAAAAGAAAAGGATTTGTGACTTTTGTCTTATATGACAAGTCAACTTATATTCTATTGGTTGACTTGTGTGTGCACATGGATCACTCCTCTTTTCAAATTCCACCATTGATCATCCACCCTCTTCATCTTGATCTCTATCGTCTATACAACTTTAAAAGGGAGAGAACTTTCCCCCTCAAATCCGTCCTCATTTTGAATATTGTTATGCTGCAAGTTTTCTAACAAGTTTCTTTGAAGCTTTGTGGAGAACTTCTATTTCTTGTCTACATTCTCTCATCCATGGCATCATGGCATTCTAGCTTAGCTTAGCTTTCATTTTTACATGTAGCTTAAATCACATAGCTTAATATTTGGATTGTAACACTCTCATCCATGCTTAGAATATTTGCACTTTTCATATTCATTCTAGTTTAATCTTTAGTTGCATTGCATTCTTGAGGAACTCCTTGGAACATTTGCATTCTTGCATCTTGTCTTTGGAACCTCCCATTGCATGGTTTACTAGCAAGAAGAGTATCTCTAAGGCTCATCTAGGAGCTTTCTTATTCTTGAAATATACTCTCTTGTACTCCATTGATAGGGAGCTCTAAGCCAACATTCAAACATTCCAAACTCATGAAATTGTTTGGATAAAGGGTTTAGAGTGTGACACTTTCGAGTGTACACATCTCATACTACATCAACTAAATGAGGCAAGAGAGGAACTAGATAAATCTTTGGAGAGAAGGAAAGAGATTGCTATTGTAGATAATGACATAGTATACAAAGAGATAGACACTACCAAGCTATTTGCAGATGGTAACTCCAATGAATTTGATCCAACAGTTGTAAATCTAATGGAAAAGAATAGAATCCAAGCTAAGGAAATTAGAATTCTCAAGTCAGAACAATAATCACAAGCTATACTACTATGTGAGGTGAATAAACAAAAGAAGAAAGCTATAGAAGACAAAGCTATGATTGAAGAAGACAAAAGAATTATGGAAAATAGGTTGGAAGAAAAGTGAACAGAGCTAACCAAAATTTCCAACATACAATTGGATGCTCTAAGTCAAATGATGAATGCTAACTATAAACTGAATGTCAAAGACATTTACATAACTGCATTAAAGTTGTAAAATGAACAAATGTAGAGTGACCTGAAAAGAGAAAATGAATTTGTTGAAAGTCTCAACAGGCCAAATGAAGCCATCAAATATTTTAAGCATTTATTGAGATCCCCTAGATCTAACAAAGATAATCCAGGATTGGGCTACAGAAGTGCTGAAGAAGGAGAATCATCCAAAGTTGTTGAAGAAAGTAACATCAAAGGTAATAACTCCAAACATACTTTTCATAATTGTGGTAAGAAAGGACATACTACTAATATGTTCAGGAGCAAAATAAAAATCAAAATGTTAAGCCTAAGAACATGACTCATTATCATAAGTGCAACAAGCAAAGTCATTAGGCACATGAATGCATAACCATGACCATGTATAAAATATTTGAAGGATATTGCTATAATTATCAAAAGTATGGACATAGAGCTTTTGAATGTGGATACAAATCCATGTGGTCATCAAACAATCCAACAAAGGTAAGAAACAATGGAAACTATTATAATTGGGATTATAATACAAGATATAACTATCACTATTGTCAATAATATGAACATATTCTTGAGAATTGTATTAGGACACACTTAAGTGATAATTACAAAATATGGTTGAGTCAAACTACATCTTTTAGCTATTGGAAGATTGGTCACATCAACAAGCATTATTCAACTAGGTCAAAGGCACTAAGTTGTGAATTTGATAAAGGAAAAGGAAAGATAGATGTTGAAAACATAAGAGATGAGATGAACAAGACATGGAAAAATAAAGATGTTTGCAGCACATCAAATGGAGAAGGGATCACTTCACCCGATGGGTCAAGTGATCACACCTCATCAAACTAGGAAATCAAGAGGTATGTGGGACTAATATTCAAGTGTTATATCATACATTAATTCCAAAAGAAGATAGTACTAAAAAGACTACATTAGCATGAATAAAGATGCAAGATGTTGAAAATTCAATTTAAAATTTTAAGTTTTTTCATTTTGTTGCCGAGTATGAAAAGTTTCATATGTATGCTGAGTGGAATGCTAGTTGATGTCAAACTTGTAGTAGCTATTATGTGATGGAAACATCCAATAGATGCCAAGTGAACCCAAAAAATGGTTGATGCCAAGCTTACAACTGTACAAGCACTAAGCATTAAATGAAAGGTTTTCGAAGGGTATATGATCAATTTCTATTCATTATTTATCATTTTGAATTCAAGCAAGAGAAAGTAGATTAGAAGGTGATTCAAAAACTTGTCCAAAGAATTTGCAAAAAATCTAGCAATGACCTCACACTAATTTAACAGATTTCACAAGGTATTTATCATAAGCCAAGCTATGTAGTTTACTATTGCATAAACCCTACATTGACAAAATGACATCTAGTTCAAAAAGTGTAGAAGGGAAAGAGATCATGAATGTCTAGCTTTTTAGTAATGAAGTGAAATAACCCATATTTAACACCATTCCTGACATAGCTTATAAACAAGATCCCTCAACCACTTTGTCAATGTTCCCACTTAATGTTATTATGGTGCAAGATTTTAGTAAGTGTTACAATTGAAAAATAGGAGGAATAGGAGATATGGAAATTAGAGATACATATGATAGATTGTGTGAGAATGGTGTTTTGAAGGAGGAATACAAAATTATGGAGAAAAATGGTTTGACATGAGCCCTAAAATTTCCAAGTGTGTTTAAAATTGAGTGGATACGAATTGTTCTAAGCCAAATTCACAATGGATCTTTATGGTTGAAAAGAGGACTGATAAAAATCACCAAGAGAATAATTCATAGGTTTTCAAGTTATTCAACCTTAGATCAGCCAAAGAAACTTAGAAGTGACTCTAAGGAAGTAATTGAAAAGAACATTGGAGTATTTTGGAATAAAAGAAGTATGACCATAGACACCATCACCGATCCACTGGTAAACTTTTTTGTAAGGATAATCTCTCATAAATTCTATCAATCTAGTAGATTAAATAGTGTACCCTACATAGCTGTGGATGTTGACTAAAAAATTATAAAGAAAGATTATACTTATGATCTAGCAAAGCTACAACTACAATAATGGATGTAAAATCTTGGAGCTATCGGGAAAACAAAGAGTGCACAATGTAAGTTTGGTTCAATTATGGTCTGCATATTCTTTTATGTATAGAATAAATTTCCCTCTTTTGGTACTATAGGATGGAAGAATAATAGGTCAATTTTAGTGCAAATCAATGAATATATTGAGTAGATAGGAGAAAATTTTGAAACATTGATGACAAGTTATTTTGAAGATTTTAAAAATCAATAAAAGAAAGAATGAGGATACTAGTTTCTTTAGTTGAGAAACATTATAATGACATATGCTTTCTTGTTGATGTTGATTTCACTTTTGTGCAAGCTGTCACACTAAGTGTTAGATGGTTAAGACCACTTTGGTATGAAAAAAATATTGATGAAGCTTTAGTAGCCATCACAACACTCCTAGCAAAAGAAATTGATAAAAGTGCAAAAATATTTGGCAACTATGAAATGGTGAAATCAAAGATTACTATGGAGTCAAAAACTTCCTCAACACTCAAAAAGAAAGATAAGTTGGTCAAGAAGCTAAAAGATAAATTTGGAGAAGGAGTTGAGGAAGAGGAAGAAGAAGAAGAGGATGAAGAGAAAGAATAAGCACAAGCACAAAAACCTCTTGCATTGACTAAAGGCATGGGAGAGGATAGAAAAGAGGAGGAAACAAAAGGTGTAAAAGGAGAAGAAGCTAATGAAGCACCTACTCATGCTGATCCAAAGAAGAGAATGAATAAAGCTTAGCTAGTGGCAAAGGCAACAAAGGCAATGAAAATTATGAAAGCAAGCCTAGCCAAGCCAACAACTCCTACCACCAGAGCCAAAACACAAGCAACAACTTAGAAGGAAAAGGAAAAGACCAATAAAATAGAGCAAGGTGGCCAAGTGAAAAATAAAAAAAGAAGAAAATATGTTGCATAGCTAGATTCAAATAAGGAAAGGACAAAATCAAATGAAAACAACCAATTTAAAGTGGTAAGTCATAATCCCCTGTCAGCTCTTGAAAATTTATGTGAAAATATCAAAAGCAATGCAAATTTATCTAGTTTGAAGCATATTGATTTTGATAAAATTGGGAAAGAAGAGAAGAATTAAGTGGAAGAGGCATTATATGCTATGATGTCTAAGTTTAAAAACACTCCACTATAGTTTTCCAACACAATACCAAAAGGTTTATATAAAATTGTTGAGCAAAAGTGGCATTACTATTTGAATGTGGAAAAGTAGATTAGAGAAACCACATTAGCTTAAGTGATGCTAGAGCTAAAAAAGGGACAAGTTACTAAGGTTTTGAAGAGATATGTTGTGAGGTTTACACCTAAATATAGAGCCTTCAACATTCTTCAAAATTATATTGAAGATGTGGTCAAGAAATCAACCCAAACATGGAAACTTATCTATGGGTTGACCACTATGAAATAAGGAGAAGTTGATCCCTCTAAGGGTAAACAAGATGATAAAGATGATGAAAAAGAAAATGATGATAAGAATGATGATATAGTTGGGGAGGAAACTAAAAAAAAATTGATGACAAGGCAACAATTGAACAAGAACAAGATGAACAGAGTGTGCAAGACACACAAGTGCCAAGTGTTAGTCAAATACATGTCACAAGTACAACTATTGAGACTATAAGTGTAAAGGATTCTTCTAATACTTCATCTTAGAACATCAATCCACTTACTAAAAAAGATTTGAAAAAGATTCTAGACCAATCTACACTCCAAGAAAAACTCTATGAAAATCTAGCTTTGATCAGTATAGAAGAGTTGTAAAATGCAGAAATTGACATCACAAGGGAAAATGTGAACATGCAAGAACCACCTTCTATCATCCCTTTAGTTACTAGCATATAACCTTCAATTAAAACAATGGCAGATACATCTAATAATGTTGATCCACATGTTAAAATTGATACTATTGAGAAGAAACAAGCAGAAAATAAAGATATTGCAGGACAACAGTAGAAAATAGGACAAATAGACTCATTTATACCTAAAGCATAGGAACAAGGTGCTATTCGAGTCATAGTGTTAGATTAGGGCAAGCCTAAAGAATATGAGCAAACAATTAAGGTGAAGGAACAAGAAGTCATCTAAGCATTGGTAACTCTACCAACATTTGGCAGTCCTTTTATATAGGCTCTTTAGAAGTTGAGCACAGAAGCCATACCATTGCAAATCTTAGCACCAAGCCCTAGTTCATCAAATGTTGACAAGGTAATTCACTATGTAGACATAAGCCTTGATGAAGAAATTGTAATTCCAAAGTTTGACTATGACACAATGACATTGGAACAAATAGGCATTTTGTAGCAAGCCTTAGATACTAGTACATTTGACCCCATTTTTAGACCAAAAATTTTGACCATTATTAAAATGGGGTCAAATTGGTCAAAATATGCAATGAATTTTTTTTATTTTTAAAAAACCATGCCCGTGTTGTTCAAAATTTTGACCAACACTAAGTTTTGGTCGAAATTAGATTTGCAATCATATAATTCCCTAATTAAGCCAGTGTTGGTCAAAATTTTGATCAACACTTGGTCAAAATTTGACCAACACTGGCTTAATTAGGGAATTATATGATTGCAAATCTTTGTTTTATTGTTTACAAATTATGATCAAAACTTATTCATTGGTGCCACTTATATTGTCCATGGGAAAAATATGTTCTATGTTTATTTGTGTGTGTTATTAATGCCAACTGTGTACTCCTCTCATTTTCATTTTAGTCCCTTTCTTAGGAGGCCTCTTTAAGATATTGGTCTTGGTATATTTCAATGGTCTACAAATTTGATTCAATATTTATAACAAGTAATTGCACCTTAAGGTGCAATGGGTATGTCGAAGATATATTAAAGTTCAATTCATAGAAGTATTTGGTCTTATTCTATTTGGATAATAATTTACAATAACACAAATGGATCCATCTATGTTTAAGCTAATTCATTACTCAAAAAACCAAAGAGATTTTATTTAGGGTTTCCAATACATAGATTGTTCTTATTTGCATTTAGTTTAGTTTAAAGAATACACAAATATTGGGTATATTTAGACTAAACGATATTTGAGTTTTCAATTTTTTGAGCTTTAAGGGTTTAAAATGGATGGATGGAATGAAGCAAATGAGGTTGGCATGGAAAGAAAAAAAATTCCATTTTTGCTACTATCCATCATAAACCTCAATTAAATTTAGTTAAACTTATCAATGAGGAAGATAATCATGTTCTATTGTCATAATCCTTAACCTTGAATCTTATTGCAAATATTGAAGTATGATCTTAACCATAATTATAATTCTAAATAAAATCAGAACCCAATTTGTAAATACACTCCTAACCCTAGTCACCACATAAATTGAAACCATTATCCTACCTCTAATAAAAGCCCTAACTTGAACCATAAAATTAGCTAAATTAGTGAATAAACCCTCAAACCTAACCTTAATCATAATCGTAATCAAAATTGTAACGATAACCATAATAAAATGCATGATGCTTACCCTTGCAATGACAACAATCCTAACCCTATACATAAAGATCTTGTTTACATACATGTCAAGTGTAGAAGTTTTGTGAGCACTAATACATATTTTTAACCTATGATCAAAGAAAAATGAGATTATGGATTACAATTATTGCAACATACACTAATACACACCAAGAGGAAATGGCCACACAATGAAGAGTGAATGCCTATTTCAAGTGATCAAATTAAATCAATTTTCCTACATTAGAGTTAAGTAGATTAGATTGATTCAACTAAGATATTTTCACATCTATATAAATATTTATTTGAGTCTAAAATTAAAAGTATATAATTATTTTTTACCTAAATTATACATCCCTAATATAAGAAATATGATTTCATTATACTTAAAAATACACCTATCTTCATCATTTAAATATACATATTTATCATGTAGAAAATATTTAGAATTGGTGTATTCTTCTTATATAGTAGGACATAATTAGATTTATAGAATTAGTTAACAAAAAATATATTTATACTAAAATTCAAATATTAATAAATAATAATAACTAATAATTTTTTAATAGTTAAATTAAAATGAAGATAACTTTTAAAATTAATAATATTTCTTAAGAAGTAATATCTTTATTAAAAATAAGAATATAAATACCACTAATTAAATTCGAGCATTTCTTAGAAGGCTAAGTAATATGGAGGACAAAATAAATGTTCCTCATTTGCAACCTAATATCAAGCAAATGGAATTTATAATTAGCTCCATGATATAGCTTTCATAGAGGATACCCTCAATGTGTAGATTTGGCAAATTATCATCCCACTTTTCAGCAATTTCAGTGAACTGAATTCGCGTGCATTAAGGGATTTTTACTCAACATAGGGCTGATGCATTGTAAACCATAAATCACATGTACTCAAGAGAAAGACCAAGTACATCAATTAGGTCTGGTATTTGTGAATATGCATTGACTATTTCTAGCCCTGTAATATTCTTAGACTCATGGTTTACGGATGCTTGTTGTCAAGTACTAAGAGTGGTTTAAGACTCGTGACCACAAGGATTCACATCTTGTTTCTATTGTCGAGTGTTGGTTGAAGACTCATGAGCCATAGTCTCTATGGCAGTCTTGTAACATGGCTACTCTCATGCCACACGACTGGTATTTTAGATTTCTTGGGCTATTTGTATGAGCTAGAAGTGACACATGAGCAAAGACTTAGGATGAGTGCTTAGTGAATGCCTAGTGAGGAGGACTCGTGCTATTTTGTAAATGGAGATTTGACGTAGGGTTTGGATTAGGGTCAAGTTCTTCTGGAAATTTTTAGGCATCCCATGTTTAACCCCATTTTAGGGTATATTTTATTTAGAGGGTTTTAGATTTATAAAATTGTTTTAACCATTCATAAGTTTTTTAGGGTTTTTTAGATTTATAAAATTGTGTGCTTACTGTAGTTGCATAAATGTGTTTTATTATAATTTAGAAGG
Organism: Cupressus sempervirens; assembly: GCA_028749045.1. NCBI lineage: Eukaryota > Viridiplantae > Streptophyta > Pinopsida > Cupressales > Cupressaceae > Cupressus > Cupressus sempervirens. The sequence goes on along the minus strand of CM053783.1, from coordinate 479,256,220 downwards.
CTTAACGAGAATGATATGAGATATGTACGTTTAAAATCTTATGACATTTCATCTAATTATTGATAAAGTATAATTTAGAATAGATAGGATGGAAAATGAAATTATATGTTTCATTAGAGTTTAGATAGAGCAATGGAATCCTTGGGTTGTGGGCCACACTGCAACTTCAATGAAAATTTCTGATTGCATTCATGTTATAAGAAATTTGTCTTTTTCTTTGTTTCAATTCATGAAAATGAAGGGTGTACTATCATGTGTACAAATGATTGAGAGAGAAAAACAATTTCTAGCCACCCATGTGAAAATAAATGTTGGTCTTAATAAAAGACAGAGATATTGAGACATGGATGCAGTTTTCTTCATTGCAAAAATTGCCTATGCAGGTGCAGTGTGGTCCACTAGACTAGGCATTGATAGCTTCATAAAATGGAAAGAATTGCTGAAATTTAATCATTTCATTTTCTCTCATATTCTCTCTCCAACTTTAGATATTTTGGTATAAAAAATCTATTAACCAAAGATTTACGAAATGATGCAATAACTTAAACTAACAATTTTTGTTTGATTATCTTTAAGCTAGTGAATCTTATGTTGAAATAGTTGGCCTAGTCATTGAAGTTCTAAGAAGATTGTCTTTTTAATTTAATGAGAGGATAATAAAACCCATTTATTCTTGTTAAGCCTTTTAAATTATAATAAAAATCATATCTTGTGTTTTTGTTTTTGTGTCATGCCTTATGCATACTTGTAACCCTAAAACATAACATGTAGTGTTTTTAGCACAATTCTTACTTGTAACCCTTGGATAGGGACATTAAAATTGAGCTCATCTTTTCATATGTTTAGAATTTATTGGAACCATGGCAGGGATGAGAAGAAAATACTGTAGATTGATTGATACGTTAAAGCTCACAAAAAACTAAGGTATCTACTATTCTGACTAAGTTTCTTTTAGACTAGAAAGATATATGGGTTGCTTAATTTTACTAAATTGGGAGTTTTGGTTGCTCTTATTTATGCCACTCTAGCTTAATTAAAAAGAAAAAGTGGTCTAGGCTACCAATTCATTGTTCATAAAATTCCATAGCACCACTCTTGTTTCTTTTAGTGTAATCATTATCCTGGATGAAGGTCCAGATTTGAAAATCTTATTTTAAGTATTTGTACAATCTAGAAGATAATTTATGCATTCTTAGTAATGCTTATGATTGGATTAAAAAGTGGAGAATGGGGACATGATAACATGGATGATGGATAAAATAAGTAAGCAATTAGCTTTATTTTAGTAGTAGAAATATGTTTGCAGTGTAGAAGTAGATATTTCTCTTTACAAAGTAATTTTGAAAGTCACATTTGAAATTTAATGTTAGAGTTACTTTCTCCATTGATTATTCAATATCAAAATGCAATTGATAACTCATTCAAAAAATTTGAATCTATGTTCCCAACTCCCTTGACAAAACATCTTTAATAAAAGAAAAGAAAAGAAAAGAAAAACTTTGACCTAGGAAAGATAGAAAACAATATAAATATTCTAATATGTATTTGCAAGAGCTTTCCTAAAGAAATTATTATATTGATATGGATGAGAATTAAACAATTCTAGAAACTTCTACTAAACCGAGCACTAAAACTTACCATCTATAAAGACTCAGCCACATGAAATGGAGGTCCAATGGGGCACACAATCATAAATAAAAGAAGAAATAGTACAACATCTGTACATATTATATCCATATAATATGGATAATAAAGATGATATTTTTACTAATTGTTATGATATTTGATTAATCATTAAACAAGAACCCAAAATGTAGTAATTTAGTTTGACATGATAATGGTACTAAGAGTTGAAGAAAAAAAAGATGAACTGGTGTAAGCTTGTGTCTCTCAAGATCTTTTTATTAATGGGCAAAATGCATCACAAAAAATTGAACTATCCATCAAGCTCTCTAGGATTCTCATTGCTAAGGGGAACCCCATAACCAAATAATATTATCATTCAGACAATTTTACAGAAAAAATCATTTGCAATTTATTAGTGAACAAATTTATTACCTGACACCCATTGTAGTTCCATGTTTTACTAGGATATGACTAATAATTGATTATATCATGTGCAAAATACATAAGATGGTGATTATACAACAACTAATGCAAAAAAAATTTCATTTCGTACATACAAATTAATGAACCTAGCACAACATCCTATGACATGTATTAGTTAAATTATATTGTAGAAGCAATACCTAATAGTGAAATTATATGAACCTAATGCCTTACAAATTAGTCCTGAATCCAAAGTACGAAGAACTGCAAATGCAATAGAGCTTATGTTTTTTCCACCTCCTTTCGGTCCTCATTGATATGTATGCTAGAAGTAAGATTTGTAGTCTGTATTGGTCATTCATGGACATTTAAACAATTTATTTATTTTTCTCCATAGTTATATTTTGGGCTTCAAGAATTGTCACATTTTGCATAAATAATTCATAGTCCATATCGAAATCAAAAAATAAAAATAACAAGGATTGCTCCCACACTTCTTGTGAGTTCCTTGTCCCTATAGAAAACCCTAACTTTAAGGTCTCTTCATGACCATATACTTCTTCCTCTTCATGCCCATGTTCAATGAATTCTCTCATTACTCCACCTTTCTCTTGCCATTCCTCAACTATGGCATTTATCTCATCCCACAAATCTGTCTCTTTATCAAGTCCTTGTAGACTTCCTACTCCACCATATTCAACATAATGTTTTACCTCAAAATCATCCTCTAGAACCTTTATCTTAGTAGATTCCCTTAGAGACTTCCTCTTCTCAATCAGCCTCTTAATGGGCCAAACAATATTTCTTGTCATCTTTATGTGCCAACTTGTGGCATTCTTCACCATCTCTGCTTCCAAGAGTCTTAACTCTTCATCCCTTAAGGTCCCTGTCATCTTTGAGACCTCCTACAACTTATCCTCCCAATGCCATCCTTCTTGGCATTCAAACATCTCATCTATGGCTTCTTTAACAACCCTATCCTCTCTATTTTTAAAAACATCATAAAAGGAACATATGACTATCCCAACTTGAATATCTCCACCCATGCACTCTTCTATTACCTCAACAACCTCTGATATATTCTCCTCTATCCTTGTCTTCTCATCTTTTTGAGCCTCTTTATTTTGTGGCTCACCTATCACCATCTTCACTATCCTATCATCTTTAGGTGCTGACTTCTCCATATGTATTTGCACTTGCATCTCTATCTCTTCTTCAACTAAATCAGTCATCTCAACCACTACCCTCTCTAGGATCTTTTTTTGATCCACAACTCCTTGTGCCTCAACATAGGCCTAATGTACCAAATAAATTGCTATCTTTTTTTCTACCTTATCTTCTTGTTCCCTTTGTCCTAGGAACCCCACTCTTTCAAACAAGAAACTAGTTGTCATCCTCCATGATGCTTCATCTTCTTTCAAAGATCTCAATATCACTTGTCTTCCATCATGCTTGAAGGTGTAACTATTCAATTCCCCATCATATAATCTATGCTTCTCTACTTTCCATTCCCTCCCAAGGATAAAATGACATCCTACCAATGGAATAACATCACATAAAATAGAATCCTCATAGGTTCCAATACTGAAAGGAACATATACTTGCCTTCTAACCTCAACTTGGTGTCTATCATGCAATCCTTGTGCCATGTAAGGTCTTCTATGCACTAGTTGTTGTAGGTTAAACTTCTCAACCATCTCAATTAAAAAATAATTGAAAAATGAACTACTGGAAATGACCATTTTGTAAACCTTACCCATACATTTGCATTGCATTCTGAATTGTGAGTATCCATGACTCTCCAAATCTATATTCATTATGGCTTTAACTTATTTTACCCTTCAACTTGACTTCCTTTACAAACTAAGATCCATCCAACTTTGAATCACCAACTTGGAATACTATTAAAGGATAATTCAACTTCAAGGTTCAACAAGGGATTCTAAGTCTTCAAAACCTTAGTTTTCCTCCTCCTCTTCTCCCAAAGAATCTTTTGTGTTGTCTATCCATCTATGCCTGCCCTTTTCGCCCTCCATCTCCCACACCCTTTGTTCATTTTCTATGAGGATGATAAAGGAACTAGAAAGACTTATCTTCATATGGCTTACAATTATCTTCATAATAGAAAAGGAAGAGAGGATAAAAGGAGATTAAATTTATTTCTTATTTTCACTAATGATTTATCTCCTTATCTAAAGTAATTTATAAATATTGCTTCTTGATGGAATTAATTATTTTCCCACATATTATGTGTCTATTATAGCTTGTTCTTTTTTTGGGGACAAAGCTACAACATGTTATTGCAACACTTGCACTAGAGAATGTGACTAGAAGTGGACATTTATCTGGCTCAAAGATCAAGCCACGGGATGAATTGTTTTGATCTAACAAGCTAGAGTTGCTTCTTTCTCTAATCCATTTCATACTTTTCCAGGTATAAAATACTATAGACTACTTTTGTGTTTACTCTTAGTCCCTATGGCATTGAATTGGGTTGGGATAACAATGTGTTCTCTTTGGTGTGTGATTTTGGAGAATGCATTTGAGCTGGCTTCATTCTTTTGGTTTTGGGTATGGATTAGAATACACATATCTATAGGAGCTCTTGGATTTTTATTATATATTACTAGAAATTTTTTTACATTATCTATTGTAAAATTATTTTAAGATATCTTTGTGATCACTTTTTATTTTTAATGTCTTTAATCAATGCAGTGGAAATTTGGATATAATTCATGTTATCTTAAGAATCGCATGCTTGTCTATGTACATCTAATTTTGGGGTATGAAATTGATTATTTTATCACTAATTTCTAATATTTTCTTAGGGTCCTTTGGATGTAGCTTACGTCTATTGTTTTGATGAACAACTTTGTAGGGTAGTTTCTTTGTAGCTTCAGTATTCTACCACTTCATGCACTTGCTACTTAGGTAATCCACACCCTACTTACCCTTTCAAGAATTTTAGAAGGCCTTCAAATTTCTTTTGCAAACATATAAATGAGAAGACACACATACATAACACTTTGCACAAGGGCTGCATGGATTCATCTTTGGTCTGTCGAATTCTTAATCTCCCACCTTGGTTTCTGCATGTACCTCTCTCTCTCTCTCTCTCTCTCTCTCTCTCTCTCTCTCTCTCTCTCTCTCTCTCTCTCTCTCTCTATCTCTCTCTCTCTCTCTTTGTGCATCATTTCCTACAAACATTAAGACACAATGTTCCAACTTTAGTGGTTCTAGACTCTAGTGTTTCTGTTATTGGTTCCTCTATTTTTCTATATGTAAAATATATCATATCTATACTAATGCTTTTGAGGGTGACTGACTAACAATATTGACTATTCTTGGCTTCAAGCATATTATATGTGGGTAAGCCTTATTTTGGTTTCTTTAAAATTTTAATATGCTTCATGAAAAGTAGGTTTTTTAGTTTATTTTTATTTTTGCCACCTTCATAAGATTTACTATTTATGGTAGGTTGGTCATTATTGGATGGTTTCTTGTGATGGGAACACTTGTTCTCAACAGTGTATTTATTGCACTTAACAAGTAAGTTCTCATTTGTTGGATGTGAGTTTATTATAAATGTTGTGATTATTAATCTATATCTACTCTTCCTCTAAGTTTGTCTGGTTGAAACTAGGATTCTAAAATTTGTTCATGAAAAGAGATTTAGATTTAAAAGTGGTTAGTATTATTTCTATAAAGACTAGGATCTTAAAATCTTTTTACTAGAGATAAAATCTGAGGCTTGATTACAGTGTTATTCAATTATCTATGGAAGTAACAAATAGCCTAATTAGCTAAAGTTACTTTTGTATCTATGAGGCTTTAAAATGACTAGAGCATGGATATTTGGACCTTTCCCAAGGAGATCTATAGCCATTGGATTATACCTATTTATATTGATTTTTTTCTTCGTAGCTATCATCATATGAAGATTATTATAGATAGAATAGTATAGTATTCTTTCTCTAGGTCTTCACTTCAAGTGTTATACTTTATTGGACAATCTTATACCTCAACCTTAGTCTTATACCTCAATCCTAGTGTTTGTTGTAAATCTAAAAGGATGAAGCTCAAAAACTTGATTTTAGGCCCTAGGGTATAATAGACATTTCCAAATTTGTAGTAGATTTTTCTTGAGATATCTCAATATTTGAAAGTTGAAACATCTCCTTTCATGGTCAAATGTGCTCATAGGTCTAGGCCTCGAATTTGTTAAATCGGGATGAGGTTTCCCAGTTGTGAAAAGTTTCGAATGTTCTAACAAGATAATAGAAATACAAAATTATAAATAATTATTTATTTAAATATTAAATAATTAAATTGCTAAAAAATAGTCTAATCACATTGGAAGAAAATCCCAAAAATGGGCTACCTTAATAGAAAAAGTACAATTGAATTACATTAGTGAATTTAAAAAAAAATTAATTTTAGCAGAATTCACATCAGACTATTTAAAAATCAAGTCATATAGTATCTAATAGAGCTAAATAATGTGTTTTTTGGGTGTTTTTGGGTTCCAATTTGTATTCAAGCCATATTTGATAAAGTGATATGACTGTATATGCACTTGGCTAAGGTTTGGTCATATTTATTTGGTTGGGGCAGCTTGGTGAAAGATGTATTTCTTTGAGCACAAAATTGTCTTACATGTGGACATATTTATAGTAATCTTAGAATATAGCTCAATGTGAAGCTAGGTGATTCCATTCTTAATAGCTAATTGGCTACCTGTTTCTATTAGTTAGTTTCCATGCAGAATAGCCAATCCCAGAAGCTTTTGGCACAATTATTGAACCTAAATCAAAACCATTTAATTTTGATTTTGTTAATGAGCATAGAAGAGAGGCCTATTTATTAATTTTTCTATAGGATTGCTACTTGGATTGAAATTTTGATGCTAGCTTTTATTCTTGTCTAGAGTATGCCAAGAAAATTTGTTTGATTTGGCTTGTGTATTTTCAGTGAGGATCCTTGTATGGGACTGGTTTTTGAATTTGTATTTGAATACATGCCCTTCATTGGTTTTACAACTTTTTGAATCCTCCACTATAAGATCCCCTTCAATAGCCATGGTAAATTCATCATATTGCCACTTCTAAGTTCTTGAAGTGTTTCCTTGTTTGATTTTTAGAATAATCTTTCCTCGAGGAAAACATTGCTATACATTAATATGTTTCAATCTTTTAGTCATCTTCATTAGTTGATGCATCAATCACATTAGTCATTGCTATTAGGATTAGTCAAGGCATGTTGCTAATAGCACCTAAGTAAATTTCACCTTGTGACATCTCTTTGAGGCATTTTGCAAATAATTAAGATACATTGTCTACAACTCCACATTTTGCAAACATCTAGGCCTTCTAGAAATTATAAGATCATTTTAGTTATTTTTGAAAACATTAATCAACAATTTCCATATGTGTAGCTATAAAAATTAACTACAACATGTCTAATTTATTTGCAGATATATTTTCCTATGAAGAAAGACCACGCTTGGCAATATGAACCCAGAACAAAGTAATGAGACAATGGTTGCATTGTGGGCTCAATTCTAAAGAAAACTTCATAAATTTTATTGTCCTTGCAAAAAGTGTAAGGGTTTAAAGAATCAACGAATTCTAATCAAAATAGCCTAGAGTCATTGTAGGCAACATGGTCATGTTGAAGGGGGCCACGATTTTTGTCCATTGCTGAATGTGGATTTCCTACTGGAGGAACATGGAGGTGTGAATATCCAAGCTAAGGATAACACTTCCATGGAAGAAGATGATAATGTGCCAGAGGACATGATTGAAGAAGATGGTATTAGGGAAGGTGATGAAGAGACTCACAATGATGGTACTAGGGAATTTGATAATGATGATGAAGATGGTCTTGATATACCTTTACTTGAGAAGGCACACGAGCCCTTATACAAAGGCTACCAAAAAAATCTACTCTAGGCTATAGTGTTGTTGGTGAATTTAAAGGTTATGAATGGTATATCCAATGTAGCAATGTCACATATGATAAGGTATGTCATTTTTGTCATCTTCAATGTTATCATACAATTATTATTCATTATATTAACAATGCATATTTGTTGTTGTAGGTTGATTAGTGAGTTTTTCTTACCACCATCAAACATTTTGCCTCATTCATATCGAGAATTATCTAACATTATGAATCAGATTGGAATGAAGTATTAGACAATATATGTATGTCCCAATGATCACATTCTATATCATAAACAACATGAATTTGCAATAGAATGCCCTAATTGTCATATTAGTAGATATCGATCAGATCAAATAACAAAAAAAATGCCTCACAAGGTTCTTCGATACATTCCCATTATTCCATGTCTTCAAAAATTATTTAGGTGTGCTAGCTTGGCACAATTTATGGATTACCATGCATGCAATAGAGGTCACAATGACATTATGTGAATGCCTAGTGATGGTTCTATATTTAAAGAGATAGAAGAAAGATGGTCACACTATAAGAAGAACCTCATAATCTGAAGCTTTCATTAACAGCAGACGGTGTCAATCCATATGGAGATATGAGATCTGTTTACTCAATGTGGCCTATTTTTGTTATTAACAATAACATTCCTCCTTGAATGTCCATAAAGAGGGAGCACATAATTTTGTCAATGATTGTGCCAGGTACTTTTTCATTTTATAGTTATCTAAATTAATTTATAAATAGTGCATGAAAATGATCATAATAATTATGTAATGTTTATGTTCATTCAATTACTAGGTAAATACCAAGTTAAAGATATGAACACGTATATTGAGCCTCTAATTGATGATTTGTTGAAGTTATGGAATGACATCACTATGTATGACATCTCTAGACTGATAGGACATCGACAATTTCAATTTCATGCAATGCTTGTATGGACAATACATGATGCCCCTAGGCTAACTCATTTTTGTAGTATGTTATATTGTTAAGATCACATATTTTTGATCTATTATAGTGCTTACACATTACTATCAAATTCTTAAGTTGCACATGATAATTGTACATGATCTTTAGGTCTTCAAATAAAGGGAAAATTCACATGTCCAGTTTGTGGTCCGAAGATGAAATCTCATCATTTGAGAAGTTTAGGAAAACAGGTGTTTGATGAGTTTAGAAAATTTCTCTAAAATAATCATAGGTATTGAATTTTCAAAAAACATATTTTCAATGGGAAATAAGAGACATCATCAAGGCCATGAAGAATGACACCTCATCTATGGAAGTCAGAATACCGTTGACTAAATCATCGAGGTAATGTCAATTTGTCATCTGAAGTTTAAAATTTGTATTTTGATATTGTCTTATATTTACTAATTCTATAATTAATGCTTGTGAAGGTTGTCAAGGCATCAATGACCAACTTCCTAGATGAATGAAAAGCTATCCTACTCAATTTAGTAGGTTACCATACTATAAGGATCTCTCAATTGTGTATTTGTTTGATGCTATGCATATTGGAAAGAATGTAATAGAGACACTATGAAAAATGTTGGATGGAAGGCATGATACAGAACAAATTTCCAAAATTTATACTGACATTCATGAATCCAATTATGCACTAAAAGCTTTCATTGAATCAAATAGAGATGGTGACCACATAAATAGAAGTGCCCTTCCTTGGTTATTAATAGAGAAACAAAGTGATGCATTAAAAGAAGTCATAACAAAAGTAAAATTTCTAATAAGATTTTCTACAAATATAAGCAATCTTCTATCAAAGAAAGGTGATTTTGGGCTAGGGTTGAAAACACATGATTGGCTTACCTTCATCAAGGTAAGTCATGTTCTCTATTTATAGTATATTTGTAAGATTGAATGTAGTACCTATTGCATTATTTAATAATATATTAAAATTAGTTTTTCCTACCTCTATCCCTTCCACAATAGTTTGACAATATTATTAAACAAGTTATGTATGATCTTGAAAAATACACGAGGTTAGGAGTCCTTTTTCTTAGATTTGTAGTTTTATATCTGAAATCTATTGTATAATTTTATTTAAAATCTTGTTTGTGTTTTTGCATGTTGAATCTCTTTTAGGTAGTTATCATCTAAAGAAATTGATGAAAAAGATATAAAATATTGGAAGAGAAAAATTCCACAGCTTATGTGTGAAATGCAAAATTATTTACCTCCAACCTTTTTCAATGCTCAAGAACACTACCTCAAACATCAAGTTGAGGAGATTGAATTGTGTGGACCTATACAAGCTAGATAAATTTGGATGGTTGAGAGGCACTTGAAATTTATGAAGGGCTTGGTTTGACAAAGAGCATGTCCTAAGGGTTCTATAATAGAGGGATATATGATATACTAGACCATAGTGTACATTAGTGAATATCTTCCAAAGTTTGCAGCAGATATCCATGTAGATTGCATTTGGGATCCCAACTCTAATGAAAAATTCAAAGGGGAGTACCTGACGAGGAAAGGTAGATTGAGGAGGGTGAAAGGTAATTATAAGTTTTTTTTTGTAATTTAATAATTCTTATCCATCATCAAAATATATATAAGTTTTTTCTAACTAGTGCAATTGTCTTCTTTATAGTTGGTCATGAGTGGAATGCACTACATTTGTATATTGCAAACAATCTTGATTGGATGATGATATGGATTGAATAGTCTCAAGAAAATGGTTACTCATTAACATGGGATGGTGTTGCATCATTGGTTAAAGAAGCTCATCATAATGGAGATCCCAATGTTATTCTAATGGTACTTGATCTAATACATGACTTAAGAGATACAAAGGTATGCATAAGATTACTAATCATGAGACATAAGTTTAATATCAACTCATAGATCAATGCAAATAATCTTGACATGTTTGAATAATTGCAGGTCAAACACCACAAAGCTATGTACTACCATGGTTATAAATTTTGCATGAAAAAGTTAGAAGAAATGAAGAAAATATGTGATTTTAGGATAAGTGTTGTCTTTGTGGTCACCAATATTTTTTCTAGAACTGACATACATCCTCAACAATCTAAAAATTGATACTATGGCATTTTGGATGATATACTTGAGTGTGACTTTAATTCATTCAAAATAGTGCTATTTTTTTTCAAATGATTCAGGTTATGAATGAATCAAAATGATCCTAATAGGACTATATTTGAATATGATAGTGGATTTATTATGATTAATACAAGATCATTTGAGCTAGTCAGAGATGAGCCATATGTTCTTCTAAGCCAATGTGAGCAAGTGTTTTACTTTGGCACAAACTAGTTTGGTCTTTTGTTGTTAGACATGACCCAAGAGGAAGGTTGGTAAATTATAACATGATCAAAGAAGAAGATATTGAAGAAGCACAAGAGGAAGTAAATGATTATCAGGAATGACAGTTACCCAGTGATGAAGAAGAAGAAGATGGTGATGATTTTGGTCATGTTGACGATAATGGTGATAATGACAATGATGATACTGATGATAATCATGATCATGGTGATGAAGATGGTGATGATCATGGAAATGATGGTCATGATGATGATGGTGATGAAGATGATGATGATGATGATGATGATGACATGGATGAAGATCATGATGATCAATGAAATGTCTAAGTAGGATCAATGTCAAATATGTTTTTAGATATACACATTAGTTACACTAAATTTTTAACTTAAGACAAATGATTTACATATACAATCTACTTTATTATTAATATTTTTTATGGTAAGTCTATTACTTTAATTTCGCTGCTGATTTCTAATTTTTTTCACAAGGTGATATGGATCCACCATCTCAGATGCCTTCAGTAGAGGTAAACATTAATTATTGTAAATTTTAATGTTAATATAGAAATAAATGTCGTATTATTATGTTCTTGTCTTTATGGCTCTGGAGTTATTTTGATGAAATCTTATTGATATTTGATGTCACAAATGATGGGAAAAAGATAGAACAACTACTAATCAAATGTGATTTGAGATATGGGCATGATATCTACATGACATTTCCCTTAGTGCTGACCCTATGTTTATCACTTAGAAAATTAAGGAAAGATACACTGATGAACTTTTTAACATTATCATCAAGGGTGATAGAATCGAGGAGAAAGAGACACTAAGAACAAAATTGGACTATAGAATCCAATCTTTGAAGGTAAATAGTAATTTGACTAAAGCAATAATAGAAGTTCAATAGATATTAATATTTTATAGTATCTTATGATTATGATCTTTAATTTTATGTGTTCTTGTATAGACATATGTGCTAGTTATGACATCACATGGTGAACATGGTGAGGGTTGTCACACACAACCTTTGTGTAAGTAATACTTTGTTTGTTTTCATCAACATTATAACACTTACCTTTTTTTTTGTGGACATTTCTAGCTAGTATCCCATTTGATCTTTATCCATTGCAAATTTCTTTGCTAACAATATTGTATTCTTCAACTCTTGTTGAAGTGTAGACTGCTCCTTCGGTTGGCAGTCTAGTATTGTCTGGTGCATTGCCAGCAACAAGGACCATGCAAATGTCCTTGTCTATGCCCACTAGAACTAGTAAAACCTTGTTTTGCTATATTTTTTAATGAGCACTAAATCAAGGACTAATTCAACATATATGTCTCCCATAAAAACTATTTTATGAAAAAAGATGCTTTACTAGGAGATATATAGGATGGTAAAATTTTGTTGTATATTAGTAAGATGTTGTACTTGTGATATTTTAAAATATAGATATAGCTAAGTTTCCTTCCTTAATTTAATTAAATGATAACTTGTGACATATTTGAGATATAGAATTGTATATATAACTTTGCAAAGACTAAATAGACCCAATAACTTCCCATAACTGAATCCTCAACTAACCCTAATTTCTAAACAACTCATTCTTATATCAACAACACTAATTTCTATCCTTCAAGGAATCTACAAGTATTCAATAACTCTTTGAAATTATCTCTTCACTTCATTGACCTATTACCCTTTCAAATCCCAAAGATTACCAACCCTGCCTAATTGTACTCTAAACTCATAGACAACAATTGTAAACTACTTACTGCCATACTCAAGTTGTAGCAAAATAGTCACTGTTGTATGTGATAGTCTTAACAAACTCTGCCTTTACTAACTTTGTTAGAAAACACAAAACACTAAGTCTTTAACTAGATAGAAGGTGTCAATACAATGTGTCTCAAACATTTAAAAAAACTTCCTAACAATTAACAAACAAACCTACTCCAGCACAATGTGATAGTCCTATGTCTATGTAGACCTAACAAGCCTAATTAGGCTTGATGACAAAGAAACTATAACAAAATGGGTGCATATATAAGATTTTGTTGTTAAGATTACTCTAGGAATATATCATACCTTTGATTGTACCATTTTATTGATCAAACTCTCTTAATTTGACCTATGAGTTCATATTTGACTATTTCTAGGCCAAACTTACCTGACTGATGTGGGAGCATCCAGAGGTATAAGGGAAATCCTATGTCACCCAAAAAAAATGTAATTAGACTTAGTTTCTGTTTCATGTCTTTTCATTTTTGGATACCCATTTGGGTCAAATAAAGGTTCCAACTCTCACAGTTCAACTATCAGTGTGCTAGAAAATCCCAAAAAAATAGGAGCATGCAATTTGGCCATCATTTTGGTGACCTAGAAGGTGAGAATTGGCCAAATGAATGTAATTGTGATTTAGAGCATTCCAGAAAAAGAATCAGGTCAAAAGGCCCCATGGTTTGAAAGTTATTGCAATTTTTTGGGTTTTGGAGATCTCTTAAGAATGCTTCAAAGTCAGGTTAAGGGCATTAAATGACCTCGAAAAGGGCCAAAAAATGGGGGATGAGTGAAGCTGGTCCATAGAGCTATAGATCACTTTGAGAGCTTTTCAAAAATGTAAACGGTTCGTCAATCGAAGCTTGGTTCAAAAGTTATACCTCCCGAAAGTTCGATTACCGTTTCTAGATTCTTCTAGATTTGCATCGACTTCTAATGCAACTTCTGGAACCTTCTATTTGGTCGGTGGATGCCTACTAGCACTTTATAGAATGTACTCCTAGTCCTTAACCCTCTGGGGTCTATTTAAGGATATTGTTGTCATTGTAAAAGGTAGTTCGGAGTGGAGTTTGAGAGGAGGTACTGAAAGGAGAAATTATCTCCAGATTTATGCTATTGTAAGCCCTTAGGGAATGTTTTGAAGTTGATTTTCTCTGTATTTTTTGTACTAGCTTATTCTCTTAGTTAATATAGTTTTCCCTTTCTATTCTATTCATTCTATTCTTGGGTTATGTCCCCATCAAGTGGTATCAGAGCCAGTTTTCTTGAGTGTGTAGACAGAATGCCGACTGTGAGGCAGTTTGCACCAGGACTGTGTGGTTGTGGGTTCAAGTTAGAAGATGCCTCCATGAAGAGAGCATGGTGGAAGGGCCAGAGCTATTAATCTTGAGGAGGTTAGAGCCCTCCAAAGGCAGGTGCAGGCATTGCAAGAGGAGCTTCGTAGAGGAGCAAATGTTGCCGCAAGTGACAACAGTGAGGATGACAATGAAGAAGAAGTAATATGACCAGAAGAGGAATTTGACAGGGAAGTTTTGAATCATGCAGAGGAAAGGCTTTTTAGGTCCATTACTAAGTTTGGGAAAAGACCTACAATTGAAGTGGGTGTATTTTTAGGAAATCTAAAACTAGATGAGTTGATCGATTGGATCAATGAACTGGAAGAATACTTTGAGTATGAGGATATCAGGGACCAAGATAGGGTTAAGTTTGAGAAGGCCAAATTGAAAGGCCATGCCAAAATTTGGTGTCAAGAGGTTTAATTGGAAAGAAACAGAAGAGGAAAGGAGAAGATCACAAGATGGGATCGCATGGTGGACAAATTGAAGAAGCAGTTCATTCTTGTGGACTACGAGCTTGATTTGTTTAAGAAGATGCATGGGTTAAAGCAAGCAGGAAGATCAATCCAAGAATATATAGAGGAATTTTACCAACTCTTGATTAGAGCTGGGCATGTAGAAGCAAATAAGGAGAAGGTTGCTCATTATATTAGTGGGTTGCGACCTAGCATCCAGGAGGAATTAAGTCTGGTAAGAATGACCAGCGTTGAAGAGGCATACTAGTTTTCCCTATGAGTTGAAGAGAAGTTGAATAAAAGGTTTGAAGGAAGACAAAGAGGGCACGATCAAAGAGGAAGGGGAAGCAGTAGATCATCTGGAGGCCGCAATGAAACCCAAAGGAAAAATGAAGATGTGGGTACTAGTAGGAACCAGAGAAATGAGGGTTTCAATGGCTCCCATGATCAAGACTTTGGAAATCAAAGAGGAAGAGGTAGATGACATGGACAAGGAAGAGGAGGCTTCCATGGTACCTATTTCCATTGCAATGAAGAAGGTCATCATGCCTTTGAATGCCCTCAATGATAAGGAAGGACAGATAGGAGAGCTGAGGGCCAAGCTAGGGTTGCTCATGTGGATGAAGATGCACAATCATCACATTCAGAGGATGCAGAAAGAGGAGAGACCTTGGTAAATGAAAGAGTCCTACTAAGTGGTGAGATTGAACCAGGACAATGGAGGAGTTTGTTCCATACTAGATGCAAGTGTGAGGATAAATGTTGTGACGTGATTATTGATGGTGGTAGCACTGATAACTTGGTATCAGAAGAGATGGTCTCTAAGTTGAAGCTCAAGACGGAGAAACATCCCCAGCCTTATCGGATTGCTTGGGTAAAAGATGATCATAAGGTCCTAGTAAGTGAACAATGTTTAGTGAAATTTAAAATTGGGAGTTAACATGATGAAGTCCTCTGTGATATAATTTCGATGGATGTTTGCCATCTATTGTTGGGTAGACCATGGCAGTTTGATAGACATGCAGTGCATGATGGACATGCAAACACATACTCTCTGACAAAGGATGGAGTGTACCATAAATTGAAGCCCATGAGAAAAGGTGAAAAGGTATGTAGTAGTACTAGAATTTGTCTTGTTTATGGAAGAAATTTTTTAGATGGCATGAAACATCAGCATATGTGCTATGCTTTGATTCCTAGGAAAGATAAAGAAGGTAGTAGTGAAATACCACTTGAAGTTTCAGATTTACTAGGGGAGTTTGGAGATATTATCTCTGATAATGTTCCAGATGGATTGCCACCAATAAGGTAAATTAGTCATCAGATAGATCTAATTCCAGGAGCTAGTTTGCCTAACAAGGTTGCTCACAGGATGACTCCTACTGAAACAGAGGAGCTAAATAGATAGGTTTAGGAGCTGTTGAGGAAGGGCTTGATTCGAGAGAGCCTGAGTCCATGTGCAGTACCTGTAGTACTCACACCAAAGAAAGATGGAGAGTGGAGGATGTGTATAGATTCTCGAGCTATAAATAGGATAACCATCAAGTACCAATTTCCTTTGCCAAGGATGGATGATCTTATGGACTATTTGAGTGGAGCTCAGTACTTCACAAAGATAGATCTCAAGAGTGGCTATCATCAGATATGGATTCGAGAAGGAGATGAGTGGAAAATAGCCTTCAAGACCAAGTAGGGTCTTTATGAGTGGTTAGTCATGCCCTTTGGATTGACGAACGCCCCAAGCACCTTCATGCAGCTCATGAATGAGGTACTTAAGAAGTTCTTGGGAAAATTTGTTATCGTCTATTTGGATGATATTTTAATTTTTAGCAAGATTTTGGAAGAACATTTACTGCATATTTGTAGTGTCCTTGAAAGGCTAAGGGAAGAGAAACTATTAATTAATCTGAAGAAGTGTATCTTTGCAAAAAGGGAGTTAGTCTATTTGGGGTTTGTTATATCACCTGAAGGTCTCAAAATGGATCCAAAGAAGGTAAAAGCCATCTTGGAATGGCCTACTCCAAGGTCTGCTACTGAGGTAAGATCATTTCATGGTCTGGTTAGTTTTTATAGGAAGTTTATTAAGAATTTTAGTGGCATATGTGCACCCCTAACTGGTACAATAAGAGGGGATAGAAAAGAGTTCAAATGGACTGTAGCAGTTGCGAGAAGTTTTGAATTTCTGAAGAAGAGGGTAACAGAACAGCCCGTGTTGGCACTTCCAGATTTTAGAAAGGTTTTCTAGGTGGATTGTGATGCCAGTGGTAGTGCTATTGGGGCTGTATTAAGCCAAGAAGGTAAGCCTATTGCATATTTTAGTGAAAAATTAAATGATGCAAAGAAGAAGTATTATGTTTATGATCAAGAGTTCTATGCAATAGTTCAGGCCTTAAAGAAATGGAGGCATTATTTATTGCCAAATGAATTTGTTTTGTATACTGATCATCAGGCATTACAATACCTAAATAGCCAAGGTAAATTGAATCAAAGGCATATGAAGTGGGTAGAATTCTTGCAGAGTTATACATTTGTGTTGAAGCATAGAAGTGGAAAATCTAACAAGGTTGCAGATGCACTAAGTAGGAGGCAGTCATTGCTTATAGTAATGCAGGTTGAAGTAGTCGGGTTTGATGAACTCAAGAATTTGTGCCCTAAGGATCCTGATTTTGATGAAGCATGGAAAGGTTGTAAAGAGCCTGTTGTTGTAGATAGAACCAAGTGGTTAGACTATTTGATTCAGGATGGCATGTTGTTCAAGGGTAGTCAATTGTGCATTCCAAGGAGTTCCATGAGGAAAAATCTGATTAAGGAGAAACATAGTGGAGGGATGGCAGGACATTTTGGTTGAGATAAGACCATTTCCATTCTTAGAGAACATTATTTTTGGCCTCAAATTTCACAGGATGTGAAGAAGTTTGTATAGAGTTGCCATATTTGTCAAGTTGCCAAGGGGTTTAGTCAAAATACTAGCCTATATCAGCCATTTCCTATTCCATCAAGGCCATGGGAGGACATAAGTATGGATTTTGTTCTTGGATTGCCAAGGACACAAAGGGGTAATGACTCAGTATTCATGGTGGTTGATAGGTTCTCCAAAATGGCACATTTCATTCCATGCCACAAAACTCATGATGTTGTCCATATTGTAGACTTATTTTTCAAAGAGGTGGTAAGACTACATGGTCTTCCAAGGAGTATAGTTTCTGATAGAGATACTAAATTTGTGGGGTATTTCTGGAGGACATTGTGGAAAAAGTTGAGAATAGACTTGAAATTCACTTCCACGCATCACCCACAGACTGATGGCCAAACAAAAGTGGTAAACATAAGTCTAGGCAATTTGTTGAGATGTTTAGTTATGGATAAGCCCAAGGGATGGGATTTGATTCTATCACAAGAAGAGTTTTCTTACAATAACTCTATAAATAGGAGTACTAGAAAATCACCATTCCAAATTGTATATGGGAATAGCCCAAGGACTGCACCAAAATTGAGGAAGATAGAACAAGGGGAGAGGACAAGTGCTAAAGCTGAGGAATTTGCTACACATATCAAGCATCTACATGAGGAGGTTCAAGCACAAATTACCAAGATGAATCAAGAGTATAAAGCTAGGGCTGATCAAAGGAGAAGACATAAGGAATTCCAAGTAGGAGATTTAGTCATGGTGCACTTACAAAAAGAAAGATTTCCAGCCGGTATTTACAACAAGCTGAAAATGAAGAAATTTGGCCCCTACAAAGTTTTGAAGAAACATGACTCAAGAAATGCGTATGAGGTGGAGCTACCAAATGGTATTCACATTTCTCCCATTTTCAACATTGCAAATTTAACAGAGTATCATGATGATGGTGCAGATGAGGTGTTAGAGCCATGTCCAATTCCCACTTCTAAGAAGGAGGAGATAGAAGACATTCTAGATCATCGTGTGGGTAGGAGTACTAGAAACAAGCAGTATGAAGAGTATTTGGTCAAATGGAAAGGACGACTAATCAAGGACTCAACTTGGATTTCAACAGCTGAGGTTTCCCATTTGGGATTTCCTCTACCATTCATAAAGTGATAGGGTCACTTTTCAATCTACCCTAGGTGTCTGATGCAGGAGCATCCAGAGGTATAAGGGCAATCCTGTGTCACCGAAAAAAATGTACTTAGACTTAGTTTCTATTTCATGTCTTTTCATTTTTGGATACCCATTTGGGTCAAATAAAGGTTCCAACTCTCACAGTTCAACTATCAGTGTGCTAGAAAATCTTGAAAAAATAGGAGCATGCAATTTGGCCATCATTTTGGTGACCTAGAAGGTGTGAATTGGCCAGATGAATGTAATTGTGATTTAGAGCATTCCAGAAAAAGAATCAGGTCAAAAGGCCCCATGGTTTGAATGTTATTGCAGTTTTTTGAGTTATGGAGACCTCCTAAGAATGCTTCAAAGTCAGGTTAGGGGCATTAAATGATCTCAAAAAGGGCCAAAAAATAGGGGATGAGAAAAGTTGGTCCATAGGGATATAGAGTGCTTTGAGAGCTTTCTGAAAATGTAAATGGTTCATCAATCGGAGCTACAGTTCAAAAGTTATGCCTCCCGAAAGTTCGGTTACCATTTTTGGATTCTTCTAGATTTGTACTAACTTCTAACGTAGCTTTTGGAACCTTCTATTTGGTCGGTGGATGCCTACTAGCACTTTCTAGAATGTACTCCTAGTCCTTAACCCTCCGGGGTCTATTTAAGGAGATTGCTGGCATTGTAAAAGGCAGTTCAGAGTGGAGTTTGAGAGGAGGTACTTAAAGGAGAAATTATCTCCAGATTTATGCTATTGTAAGCCCTTAGGGCATGTTTTGAAGTTGATTTTCTCTATATTGTTTGTACTAGCTTATTTTCTCAGTTAATATAATTTTCCCTTTCTGTTGTGTCCATTCTATTCTTGGGTTGTGTCCCCATCACTGACAGTTTTCCCTAGGGCATCGGTTTAAAATAGCAAAAAAACTCCTCTGGATCCCTCCTTTTGCAATCATGTACTAGACTTATGTTACTATAAAACTCCAAATTTCCAAGTAGTTTGGCTGGTTACTTTGAGAGTTAAATGCCCATTTTCTCGAAACCTTGGAGAATGGAGGGTTTCTAACCTAGTCAGAGAAAAGTACTTATAACTTGATCAATACTACACCAAATTTAGTCAAACCAACTACATTTGAAAGGTAAGTCAATGCTCTTCCTTCCTACATAGGTTTTGGATCTAGAACTAATGACAAAAATTTTCAAATTTGGCAAAAATTTGCATTGCAACATTGTGGCATTATTGAGCATCCTTGCTAATCAAGTGCTCTTATTGACACAAACTAAGTGCCTACACACCTATAGTGCAATGTGCATAATCCAAAGACTAGATGCCATTGGCATGAACCTAAGCCTAAGTGTCCCATACGTTAGAAGTCATTGGTTTATAAAACACCAAGTGGACTAAAACTATAAAACACCAAGTGGACTAAAACCTTTACAATTGGACCAAAATAACTATCATAACCTAAGCCTATCTTGAATGACCAATCAAGACAGTGATCTTCAATATGATGACCCCCTTGACATATGGGTGCCCTACACCATACTGCCCAACTTCAAAGGAACTCAAGTCCCTTGAGTTGGGATAGAATTAAGAGTGTGTCTAGCTTTCAAAATCTCTACTTTAGTCAACCATGTAGCATCCTCTTGTGGTGTATCCTTCCATTTAATGAAATAGGAATAATAAGTGCCCCTCCTAGTCTACTTGGTAACCTTCTTGTAAACTATGCATTCAATTTGAGGTGGAGTATGCTTTGGTAGTTGTGTGAGGTTTGCCTAAACATTAGAACCTTAAGAAACACATGTACCTACAATATCATCATCAATAGATGCAGACTTTAAATTCCATGGAAGTGGCATACAGAATAGCGAGGTGTGAAATTGGTGGCAAAACCATTTGCTTTGAATTGGTTGGAAAGCCCCCATTTAGGGTAAGTATATGTCATTAGTTCTCATCATTCCCCATTTATATTGTCTGCTATTCTAGTTTTAGAATGGCATTATCTTTTGTAGTTCATCAATATTACTACTACCCCTTAAATTGTATGAACAATTTTGTATATTATAATGTATTTCTATAAGTTTCACAATTACAATGCAAGAAATTTTAAGGCAATGTTAACCTAATAGATTAAAGTGTCTATGTAGATTAAATAAAAAACCAATATGCTAAAAATGGCAATGGTTAAGATGAAGATAAGCAATGCAACATATATGACATGTTGTGAATGAGACCTTTGTAGATCCTTAAAAATAGGGGAAAATAAAAGAGTTAAAAATAGAGTAAATAGGGCACCAAATATGTGAACTCAAAACATGGATTCTTCATTGATATGGAAAATTTGAACCTTAAATTTCTTCTATTATGGTGTCTTTATAGGAAAGGCATTCTCCTCCATGCATCTATTATGTTCTAATAGATCACAGAACTCAAAAGCAGTATCTTTTTTTTCTTTGTTTTTGGTCCCCAGTTTTAAAGATTTTTAATACCTTGTGATCACACATTGCATGCTAGAAGATGAGTTTGAGGCTATTAATTGGACTAGTGTATCAACAGGAAAAGGCTGAGGTGATATGGCTATATCAACAATGCCTTCTAACATTTGAATCACTTTGCTGATGGTATATGCATTATTTTGATTGTGTTGCTTGCAGATTGGTATTTATGATTACTAAAGGGCCTCTTCTATAGAAGGTGGCTCTAAATAGAGGCCTATGGTCAATGGAGCACAAGAAAATAGGAAAGACTTATGATCATTGGAGCATAAGAAAGAAAAGATTCCTCTTGTTTTGCAGATGACATTTGGATTATATAGATGTCTAAATTTAGTACTGCTCCTAATTTGTAGCTAATAGAACAAGAGTACACAGGCATCAACATTGTCAATTTTGGAGGATTGAATTTATGTAGCTTTAATTGGCTCATCATCTACTATAGATTCTAAGATTCTAGTACCATAAGTTATTTATAGCTAGTGTGATAGTTAAAGTTGTAAAGCATAGTGATACAGGTTATTTGTACCTTCAGGTTACATTTTACTACATTTTTCTTGAGGTTTATGGTATAACAACATCAAAACATTTTTCATATAAAAATTACTTGATTTCAAGAAATTGGGAATTTTTTTTAAAACCCAACAAGTTTAATGGTGTATTTTACACAATTATTTCAATGATTGATATGTAACATTTCATGCAGATAAGATGAATGAAAGTAATACTTGACAAGATGGATGTGATATATGATCATTTTATAATCTGTGTCTATTTCTTTGAGCACTCATAAATTTGTATGCAAAACTGTACTCATCTTCAATAATTGTGTAATTTTTTTCACAAATTAAATAATCAATTTGTACCTTATTTAGCATCCACCTAGTCAGATGCAATTTTGACCAATTTTAATAGATTTTAGTATCTCTTAATTATGCCATTTTACCCAAAACATCTCTTCATGTTTTTAAAACCTAGAGCACTCTAATAAAATCCTACATATTTTTTGACAAGACTACATGGCACGTAACTATTTTTACTTAATTTAGTGTCATAACATATGTTCCTCTTTTAAACTAACCCTTTTCTACTTTTTTATAGGGTTAATTATGATTATATCGTAACACTAACCCTTTGATTTGATTATTGTGGCAACCACAATTCTTTAAGATGCAAGTGTGGTATTGCATACTTGAACTAGTTGGTCTTGTTTGTCTATATTTGTGTACCTTGATCATCATTGAAGGCCAGGTTGATTTGTTTGAGTTGCAACTGAATTTGCCTATTTTTGATAGTAGACATAGTTTTTATGTTAAGTGCATTTGTGGAGTGAATTGTAGTGTTAGCTAATTATCAGTATTCATTTTTTATGAATGGTTTGTGAATGTTAGAGGTGGGGTCACTTTCCCTAGGTGTTCAATCAAGTGCATTTATATTCTTATGTGTCCAGTCTAGTGTAGTTTTATATTCTTATGTGTGTAAAATTACTATATAACAATATGGTATATTGTACTATAGTTTGACATGCACGTATTATTATGCTACATAGCTTATTGTGTATTTGTGTACATGTGCATAAGAGTTACCAATAGAGAGTGGTACTGCTAAAGTTGATCCATTTCTTGGAGCAATCCGTGTGACTAGTACTGGTTCATATGAAGGGACATTGTTGCTGAATAAGAAAACTATGTTTCTGTTAAAAGAACAAAAGCTTCTAGGTTCTTTAAAATTGTTATTATTTAAAGTGTAAATTTAGTTTACTTTTACATTACTCATTTTGGACTGATAAATCCTTTATGTTTTTGCAGGTAATAATGCTTTCTTTGAACATTTTTTTCATATGACATTGAGACTATTTGGACCCACCATACATAAAAGGTACGTAGTTTCATATCATTGCTACATAATTTTTCTTTTCTTCCATTTATTGTAATATATTAAAGTTATTGATCTAACAATCTATTTGTTTTTAAAAAGGTGGAATTTAGACGCTGTGGAATTAAAAAATTAGCTCATTGCATCTTTTGAGGAGAAATTTGGAAAAAACTTTTTTGACATTGGCCTTCTTCTCAAAAGAGTATCAAAGCATATAAAGACTATGAGGGATAAATATAGAAGGGCTCTTAAGGATAACCCAAAGTATGACCATCCTCCTATGATTCCATCGATGGAGTGGAATGAAATAATAGAAGATGCAAAGGAGAAAAGGCTATGTAAAGATAGAGTAATTGAAACAACACAAGGAGTAAATAAAGTAGCATAGGGAAAAAAAAGGAATTTCATGATAGTATTAAGTACATTGTAATCATGCACTAATTATTGATATTTGTAAATATATAATATAAGATGTTTGAAATTGTTCATAGTATATAGGACACATCTGTGGTTACAAAAGGAAGACTAGAAAAGTTTGGCTAACACAAACTTGGCTCTAGTGGCTATATGAATCTCCAGTCTCAACTTGTAAGTAGGAGCAATGAAATTTCATATATATTTTTAATATAATGTTGCAAAAAATTTTGTTTAATGAAACGATACATGGAAAATTGACAATATTAAGCAAAAAATATAGGGCACAGAATTCAATGTGGAGGTCATAGATGAAGATAGAAAAATTGCCTTGAAGGAAGGCTATAAAGTCATGGTTGCATGCCTACACGAAGAATCTATAAGCCTTGCCCAAAAATCCAATGCACCAAATGATAACTCATAGGTAATTTGGTCAGATGAAAAGTAAATGAAATTGAATATTTGAGAAGATTCTTTTTTGGTATTAGTTTTGAATGTAAATTGACTGCATAACAATGTGCATAAAATTTTACTATAGCCTTCATATCCTACCACAAAACCTGCTCATGACGAAGGCCATGATGTGCATTATAGTGGTGGAGGTATTAATTTTCTATTGGAAATTAATTATGCAATTATGAATACAATTTAACATCTTCAATTGCAATTTGACGTGTATCCTTTTTTTGAATTTTTCAGAACATGTTGAACATCATGCTAAAGGAGTCAAGCGTGTTCCAAGTGTTCAACATGTTGGCATGGCGATAGATCAAAATATTAATGTACATGATGTGGCATTGTCAGTTAAGAAAAATGCATGTTATGTTGTACTAGTACTTAATTATAGACTTGTAATAGTTGAAAAAAGAAAAAGAGTATGCCAATTTATCCCATTTACTTCTTCTTGCAATAGAGCCCCCTTTAGTGTAGTAGCCTCCTGCTCCTCCAAAGAGAAGGATCCATCATAATTCAACATTACACATGCTAGAAGAGGAGGAGAATGATGCAAATATGGATGCTCCTATGAACACTTTTCTTAAGAGAGCTCAGAAAAATGAAAAGAATAAATGATGTTTTAAAAATCTTCTTTGATAAACCTTGTTAGATAATGAAAGAACTTTGTTTTAAGTAATTATGTATGAATGATGCATATTAATACTGATTTTTATTTTATGTTAATGAATATTGTTATGTGTTAATGAATTCTAGTTTTGTATTGTGTATTAATGAATTTTATATCATATTAATGAATGTTATGTGATTGTATTGATTGAGTGTTATAGTTCATAAATGGATGAATGAATAAATGAAGTATGTAATTAGATGATAATGGGGAATTTAGATTGATGTTACAGGGTAGGGGGTGAGGTGAGGAGCTTCCACCTCCATGTGGTTAGCCTTGTTAAGTAGAGAATATTATAGTATTCTTGAAACCAAGGGAAGCTCAAAAATAACATAAAATGGACACTTTGCATGTGGTAGGTCTAAAATGATCCATGACTACTGCTACCTGTAACATGAATTTGTGAAATATATTTTGATATCACTAATTTCAAAACTCTATTTGAAGGGACTCTAATTATTTTCCTAAATCCCTCCTTTCTTGAGAATTTGACGAAACTTTTTGTTTCTTTTCACATATTTTTATCTAAATCTTTTATTCTGTTGTGTCTAAAGAATGTATTTCATATATGTTCATGGTCTCATTAATTCTTGTGTATATGAGACCTTCTCCTTGTAATAATGAATCCTTCTATTATGAATAAGCTAATATCTCCTTATTAAGTCATTCGTCTGACAATGAATCTTTTTACTTCTCTTTGGTATCATCTCTTATGTTCTTTCTTTTAATCTCATTATTATTTCTTATATTTCCATTTGTTTTAATCTCATTAATTTTCTCTCCTCTATAATCTATTTTTGGATCTGTGTTTTGGATAATGATATTATCCATTTTGTGTAATTGTTTAATCTACTATTGGATTTAGATTATCTCTTTTGGAACTTTCTTGAGGTAAGGGGTTCATTCCCATGTACATAATTGTATATAAGATAATGTTCTTTTGTAGGCTATAGAAAGTTTTGGCTCGTTTAGTTTTCACTTGTTTCCCACATTCTCAGCATCTCCTTGCACTCACATTATTGAATTGTATGCCCAATGGATTTAACCCTAGTCCTTGCCAAGATTTTGGAGTCTTCTACTTTTTTCAAGAAAAATTTGTCCCCATTTAGAGCCATTTGTTGGGTTTTGGGGGATTTTCTAATCAGACCTCATTGATGGAAAAGAGATCTATTCGAAAGTGATCCCAATTGGAAAGAAGAAGTATAGATATGTATAAATAATATTAGATCAATGGGGAACTTTTCATTCTCAATGTTATCCATTGATGCTTGATAAACATTTCTAAGCTATAAATATCCTCGCCAAATAAAATTTGAGTATGAAACTCGATGACTTACTCATTTTATTATGGGGGTAGGCGTTTGGTGTATATATACATCATAGTCTAGTGTGCTTGAAAAACCCTCTTGTTGCTGCAAAAGTGAATGCATCACAAAGATAGGCTATGCCACCTCCAAAAGATGAACTTAGTGTTATGATAACATGGACTTGGCAAAGGATATTTGTTATGCTAAGAGGCTATACAATGGCAGCAATAAGAAGAATATGTCATAGAATCTTTCATGTTAAGAAAAAAGAATAGAATGCCATTACATATGAAATGCCTTTTATATTTCATAATAATGGGTCTGAATCATAAATAATATACATCCTTATGCATTTCATTGTATCTAGTATTTTCTCCTAGCTTATGCAAGTTTAAAATTTCAAATGATTATTGAACCCAGAAACAAGCTCAGCATCTGTGTAGAGGCCTCTAAATGATTTTTTGACATAAAAAAAAGCTTATAAAAGGTTTGAATGGTGAAATGTTTGAACTCCTTTTTTATTTTTTATTGTAGTACTTGTTAACTGTGCTTTTGACTTTCTATACAATGAAGAGGTTAAAAGAATACCCTAGATATATTTCATCTATTAGCCTTTTGAGCTTGAACACTTCCATGATTTTCTAAATCGCATGTAGGTACTACAATTACCTGGCAAGATATAGAGCTACTTGTGTATTTATCTTTAATTATGTTGTACAATGAGTTTCCTATAGCGATATTGGTAACATGCTTTTAGAACGCTCATTAACCAACTAGGTGATCCAATTTTCTTGCTAGGCTCAAAAGTACAATGGTTTATAATTAATGATGTTGGTGGTAAATTTTTAGATTATGGATGAGCATGATATGCCTGATACAAGATGATTTATTAGCCTTGTAACCCCAATGCAAGTCTTTTCAAAATGTGTATGAATCTAACTTTTTGTCAACATATTATTAGTATTTCTATTACTTGCCCTAATTTGATGACAAGGTGCACCTGACATTAAACCATGAACTTTAGGGATATTACCACATCTTTTTCTATTAAAAAAAATAGGAATGTAAGAATATAATTTACTTACAAATAATTTAGTTCACAATCCATCAAAATAAATTCTTCAATACCAGCTTTGCTAATCAAAACAATTGCGCAGCTATATACAAATTTACTGAAAACTATGATTTGTCTTTACTTTTGTTCAAATGATTCTTTTTTATTTAGTTTTTCCTTGATATTCAACTCACCTAATGTTGGTATGTGAAATGAACGCTAGGATGATTAAAGAGCATGAGTGGACTATAGTACACGAGTCAAAAAATATTCTCTCAACATTCAAGGAAATTGTGTTTTACTTGATGAAACTTGTATAGCTGTAAAAGTAGGCCTCCATGATTACCCTATCTGACATCAATATTTGCACTGACTATTCCTAACTCAATTTTGATTCATAGATAAACTTAATGCAACCTATATGTCATACTTAGGATCATCTTTTTTGATTTATTTGATATTACATTATATCTCTTTTACTAATATCTTAGTTTTATGTTGTGCGTGTTTCGTGAGCTTTGGATTTCTATCAGTAAACCCTAGTTTTGGGCTCTGAACAAGTAAGTAGCTAAGCCTAGCTCCTCAGTTTTAGCTTTGGATTATAATTGATATATAACTTCATACTTGACTATTGGGAATGAAGCATCATATTTTCTAGTGCTCAAAATTAAATTACCAAAGCAAGAGACAATTTTGTTCTCCACTATCTAGGAATTTTGTTATTGATATCTTTTTTAGTAGTATACAATTAGTTTCTGGAAGTATGAATCTTATTTTACATCAGTAAGTAAATGGTAATTTATTAGTTGAGCAAAGACGTAATGAAATTGTAATAAACAACCCTACTTTTCTAACCAATTTCTCCTTTTTCCCTTTCCAGGTTTAATGACTAGGATTTTTGTCAAACAATTTGCATCAGGAAATAGATTGAACATAGAGTACTAGCTAGTATTAAGTGGACTAGATATATTGACAATACTGCTGGTAGATTGTACAAATTTTGTCACATGGGAATGTTGGTGTTTCATTGAACATTTAACAAACATTATATTTGAACTTTTCCCCAATAGTTTCTATAGGGATGGATGGTCATAGAATATCCCCAATAATGATCAGATATGGTTGTATATTCAATTTGGATTTGAGTCAATGTAAGAAGAGTATGTCCAAATGGGAATAATTGTTTTACACTTCAAAATTTTCCCATAACTATTTGAAATTGTTATACTCTAGTCTAATATTTCGCATTGGTTTAGAGGCTCTTCCAACAATCCTTAACCCTAAAATTATTCGTTCACTTCAACAACAAGCAGCTAAAATTAAGACCTTTGTAATAACTAGAAGTTAGAGTGGGAACTTCTATGTTGGTGGCTAGTTTACTTGCCTCCAAAGGCTCTAAATGATGTTGACTCCTTTAACATATTGCATGCTTTCCTTGCTTCACCTACAGGTGGTGGTAGATTATATGTTCCTATGGATCTTTTGACATGTCTAAGAGATGGCATCTCTTCATGTTACCAATTGGTTTATTCCATAAGCAGATGACATCTCTTCATGATACCAATTGGTTTATTCCATATATTTTAGTTTCATACTTAACGATTATTTGTTATGTTTGTTGTTTTTCTATTTCTCCCATTTGAAAGTTTGGAATGTGAGTTCACATTTATACCTTAGGGAAAAAACCCTATAGCCTCACAAGTTTTGATTTTAAAAAAATTAAAAATTAAATCTGTCTTCTTAATCAAATCAACAGTGGATTGTATGTAGTGCTTGCCCTCGTTCACATCTTTTCTGGACATTGTTGTTATTATTATCAGACATTATGTTATGGATTTAGTGGATATATGATGAGATCATTTAGATGTTACTTTTAATGTATGCATGATGATATTTACATTGCTTTCAGTTATGATGATGATTAGTTAGATGGTTTATTATCTCATGTGTTTTTATTGTGGACACTTACCCCATACTTGCATTTGTATGGTGTGCGTGTTTGTTCTTATTGTATGGCATTTTTGATATGGTTAAGGAAGGGAGTCTTAGTCACCTACTATTTAGGATCTACATGATGCACCACTTCCTGCCATTTCTTGTTTAGCTTAGTATCATATATATATTGTATGTACATGCATGGTTTTTATGCAGGTTGCAGGTACTGGGTATTGACTTCCCTGAATTGCTAAGATGAGCGTACCCTATTACACTATCTCAATGATAAGAGAAGGGAGATAAATTATCAAGTCCAAATACCAAACCCTTAAACCATTTGTCCTAGTGAGGTAGGACAAGTATCTGGATATTTTACCCACCGAATGTGTCAGATGACATATTTTGTGATTTTTAACCCTTTAGACTGATTTTTTGTGAATTGTTCTATGATGAGTTTTTATATTTTATCTTGGAGATCTATGGTGAATTTTCTATTAATTAAGTCTTAATAAATAGATTTAATTAATAAATTGAGGAAAAAGAATTAAATAAAAGAAAATTAGAAATTAAAAATTAAAAATTAATAATAATTATAAAATAATAATAAAGTAATAAATAAATAATAATAATAAAAGTTATAAAAATTAAAATGAAAGTTATTAAAAAAATTAAATAAGAGTTATAAGCTTGCCTAGGAGTTAAGGCACCTTTTCATTTCAAATATGTCAACAACATGGGGGTTAGTGCACTAATTAAGCGCATGGTTTCTACAACCTTATGACTCATCTAGAAGTTGGAAAAGGACACATGCTTAGTTGGTGACAACTTCTAGTTGTTTCTAGAGACATTCTAGGTGCTTCCTGAAAGCTCTTTATATTTAGGCATTCCTAGAAGCTTAGAGATAGCGTTTGGAGAGCATTTTGGAGTATTGGAGGACTCAAGAACTTTGGAGAAGGGAGGAGCTTGCTCTACAGGTTTTTTGAGAAAGAGCGAATTAGCATCAGAATTCAAGTAGACTCTTGTGATTTTACTTATGCTATTTCCGCATCTTACACTTCCTATCTTCTTCGTGTCTTCCATATGTCTTCTGAGGATTTTCCTATTTTGGTTGTTTGCATTCTCAATATGGGTAGTTAAAATTTATTTGAAAACACCTTATATGCATAGGTCTGAAGAGAACACAAGGCTAGGGTTTAAATTGTAGCCAAATCCATTAGAAAATTATTGGGTAAATTTAGAGATCAAATAGTTTATATGAAAATTTTGAAAATTGAAACCTTTAAATAAATTGTGTACATCTTCATTGTGAAATATACATGTTTCGAATCTGCATACATACATACATACATACATACATACATACATATATATATATATATGTATATACATACATACATATATATACATATATATATATATGTATATACATATATATATATATATATGTATATACATATATGTATATATATACATACATATATATATATATGTATATACATATATATATATATATATGTATATACATATATATATATATGTATATATATGTATGTATGTATATACATATATATATATACATATATATATATACATACATATATGTATATATATACATACATATATATATATACATATATATATACATATACATATACATATATATACATCTATATATATATATATGCATATATATACATATATATTGAATCGGATATTTTAAATCGCAGTGATAAAACTTTATTAAAATTTCGAATCACAAATTACATCAATGGGAAAAGTTTATTAAAAATGTTTTTAAAAAAAATACATATAAAATTTTTGCATGGTAAAAGAGGCAAGGAGGGATGAACCCGTACCCCCACCCCTCTATGCATTGGGAGCAGAGGCCGGCAACACTACTGATGCAGGCACTACGACAATGTACTGTTGCAAGTTTGTAATAGCAGGCCTGCATGGCTCTGCTATACATAAAGCTGCGCACGTATATGTGACTACCGGCGGATGAAAAAGATGAAACATTCAACTTTTTTTTTAATGCATGGTTAAAAGATAATAAATATTATATATATATATATATATATATATATATATATATATACATACACACACACACACACACACACACACACACACACACATACACACATATATAAATATATATATATATAAGTATATATATGTGTATACATTATTAATAATAAATAATTATTATATTGATAAATGGTTTGTATTAAGAGAGTATTTCTTTTAATAACAAATTATTTTATAATGTTATAGTTGAATAATATAGATTCAATTTAATCATTTTAACTTGGATAGATGGATATGAAAAGAGTTGGTAAATTTTCAATTATTATTTAAATTTGATGGGGGTCTTTTTCTACTAATGTTTATATAAACAATTTATCATTAGAATAAATGGAAAATTGATTCTAAAGGTTTTAGGGAGAAACTTTTATCTATCAAACAAATACATGGGCTAGGAAAAATATACAAAATGTTCCTCCATTCATTATCCAAACTTGACAATGTAAACTGATACCTCCACATTTAATTCAAGTATGTAATTTTAGCAAAGCTAAAACATGTGCTTGCATTTTGTTTTATCTATGCTATTTGTTTTGGGTTTTGGGTTGACTAGTGTTGACAAGTCTTAGGTTGTTACCAAAGGCTCGGGGGTTATGTGATGTGATGGCATGCTGATCTTATTTGGTCTTGATCTTTCTAAACCCAACCATGGTTATGTGATGGAATGCTCTATGTAATGTTTGTAATTACTGATTGTTATAGCTGAAATCCTTATGTATGAGACACTTGACTTAACCAATTTTGAGTCATCGATCAGTTATCCTTGGTTATTTTCTAGTCGCCATGATGGGACTGAAATGTTGATTTATGATGTCATGTTGTGACATGTTTTGACTCAAGCATTTTGGAGTCTTTGATCAATATGATTTGAGATATATTTTGGTTATTGAGAACCAATGGATACTTTGATTCTCAGTGATGCTTCAATTGCCAATAAAGAGCTGTTGTGGTCATGATTTTCTATGGATGCTTGCTCATGGAGATTTGATGCCTTTATTGTGCATATTTGATGTTCTTATTATGGATTATCTTTTATGGTTTTGACATTTATGATTCCATGAGCTTAGGGTAGGTTATCTACTTGTAGTGTCAGGAAGTGGCTTGCAATGGGGGTCGGGGCCCTAAGAGGCTGCCAGGGTAACTCATTGTAAGTTGTTTAAAAAGTGAAAACATTCACACCTAATACTAACTAAATGAACCTAAAAAGATAATTTTTTTGTTCTTGCCCATGACTCGAGTGCTTGTACAAACTAGGATGGGAGTAGAGAGAATGCATGGTTGTGACCTTGCATTCCTTAGTGTGCCTTGTTAGTATGAAAGGATACTAGTGGCCGCATGAGGATCAGTAGGAACTCGTAGAGTTTAGCTAACTGCCGAGGTAACTTCTACATGATATATGTGATGACGCTTTCCTGCTTGCATAGTAGGTTCCTACATGTCTTTGTGTGCCTCTGGGAATTAGATGTTGGTTTTGTGTTTGGAACCTTTATGTTAGTATACTTTTAGGATTCCTAGACTTATAGAGATTTATGCTATGTGATTTTGATAGCCTATTTGGGACTTGAGATTATCTCCTCAGCACGGTGGGAGTGGACCACTTAGGTACCACGCGGTTGGGTGGTAGTGTCTTTCCACTCTTATCATTTGAGATTCATTGACAAATTGTGGTTGATGCATCCTTTGCGATGGTGGATATGTATCATTTCATTGATGATTAACATATGTTAGATGATGTTATCTTATGCTTTTATTTGCACGTTAGATTAATTTTTGCATATGATGTAGTATATGTTAGGAGTGACATTCCTACTATGCTAATACCGATGATCTCTTCAGTGATTTGGAATGTTACGCATGGAGGGATGGCTAGGGCCCACGATGGTCTAATGATGCTATTAACGGTTGGGAGGAACTATGCACTTAGTTTATTATGTTTGATCTTTATGATTGATGTATATGTCTTCTATGATGATGTATCATGTGTATCATGTGATTATCTTTACTTTGATGTATCATCGATTAGAATAAGATAATGTACCTTATTTCACATATGTATATTCTTTTAAGCTTTTCATAACCTATGACTTGTACAGTGGATGATTGAGCATTTAGAAATGTAATGTATAAACATTGGACTTATCATTATTATTTTATGTGGTTGTTGTATTAGATGGATTCAATAATGTTAGTTGACTTAGATGTCAACGTTAAGGGTTCCTTAAAGAATATAATATGTTGTGTATGTTATATTTACTTTTAGATGGACATTGCTATTGCTTTCGTTATTGTGTATAATTTAAAGTGTTATTTACTTTTATGTTTTAAAAAAAAAAATGCTACCAAACTTAGTGAAATTCTAGGTTAATTCTTTGGATCTCTTGGTGGGGCATTACATTTGGTATTAGAGCCCGAGTTTCTACATTGGGAGCTCTGGGTATTTTAGAAAAACTAGAACTTTGAACTATTGAGTGTATCTTTTCAAACTTAAAACTAGGTGAACTGAAACAAAACTTGAACCGATACTTGTATATTTTTCATACTTCAACACTTAGTTTCAAAATTGAAAATTTTATTTAAACCTAAACATAGAAAAAACTAAAATTGAACTTAGACTTTTGCAAACATGTGTCTTCTGATTGTAAAGTACTTTGTACTATTGTGGGATGGTATCTAGGACTAAGTCTTCTATTAGAGGTCATGGTAGAGGCCATGGTCATGGTAGAGCTATCAGTGTCCATGAGTCTACCCATGAGGGATTTTCTCATGAAGAGAGTAGAGGAGAGCATGCTAGTAGGCAGCAGGAAGAGAGCCATAAAGAGGACCAAGTTGAGTCACAAGAGTTTTATTTGAGACAAATGATACAGACTATTCTTGAACATCTACCTCTTGTTCAAGATTAGCCTAAAGCACATTAGACAGAACAAGAGCATAGACCCAGGTCTAGGAGCCCTCAGAAGGATTGTCAGAGGTCCATTGTGTCCACTTAGATGAAGGATCTTTCAAGATCCAAGGTCAAGCCTTTTAATGGGAAAGGTTCTAGTTATGTGGCTGAACAGTGGCTTATTTCCCTCAACAGGATTTTTTCCATGTAGGATTTTGACAGTAATGTTAAAGCAAGATTTTCAATTACCAATTTGGAGAATTTTGGGGCCACTTGGTGGACAATTGAGGAGAAGAAGCTGGGAATCGATATGAGCAATGTCACATGGGAATTATTCTTAGAAAGTTTTCGTGAATGATTCCTAATAGAGGAATGGAAGTAGCAAAGGGCAGATGAATTTCATAATCTCAGATAGTACACTATGTCAGTCACCGAGTATGAGCGTAAGTTTTATGAGCTCATGTCTTTTTCAAGATTCAGTGAAAATTCAGCTCAGTTGACATAACACTTTATTAGGGGTTTAAACAACTATATAATTGGGGGTGTTAAGGTATTTGAGCTAGAAACCCTCAAGGATGCGGTACGTCGAGCTATCCTTGTTGAGAAAAGTGTCAACCTTGGTCAAGGAGGTTTTGTAGGAGTGCTAGCAGCATTAGGGTCTAAAGGAAACTACAATTCAGGTGGTAATAGGAAGCCTTCTTTTTCTAAGGGGAAAAAGTATCAGTAGTAGTCTCAACAGACAGTAGTAGAAGGGATCAAATTCTCAGGCTCAAGGTGGTGGTAAAGGTTCTAACTCCAAGAACAACCACAATGCTCAATGCAACAAACAAAATCAGTCCAATCAACCAGCTTAGAGCAGTCAGTCTTTTGTTAGGAGGAACAGCCATCAGCAATCAAATGTACCACCTATGGGTAAAGGGTCTGGCAAAAATATAAAATTTTTTTCATGTGGTCAAATTGGACATTATGCAACTCAATGTCCACAGCGAGCACCTCAATTTTCAGGACCTAGGCCTACAAATTTAGAGCCTACAGTTGGAGATACAGGTAGAGCTCATAGAGTATTTTTAGCAGTAGATCACTATTAGGCAGATCATTATGGAATAATGGTTGAGACCATAGGTACTATTTGAGGTATATCTCTTTCAGTGTTTTTTGATTCAGGAGCTATAGATTCATTTATATCACAATCTATAGTTTTTAAGTGTAACCTAGATGTAGTGAAGAAAGATCATGGTTGGCAAGTGGAACTAGCCTTGGGCATTAAGGTCTCCATAGATTCTATAGTTCATAAGTGTGGGCTTAGCTTAGGAAGCTTTCATACTGTAGTGGATCTTTGAGTCATATCCCTTAGTTCTTATGATGTGGTTTTGGGTATGGACTAGCTTGGCTCTCATAGAGCTAGTATAGATTGCAGGAAGAAGATTATAATGTGCCAAGATGACCAAGGGAATGATGTGAAGATAGTTGTGGTACCAAGGCCTATATCTCTATGGATGATTTCTGCTATGCAATTGAAGTGGAGTTTCCGTAAGGGATGTCAGATATTTTTTGTTATGGTAAATGATCTTGATGAGGAAGATCCTATGAGGAGGACTTTAGATCACCCAATTTTATAAGAATATGCAGATGTTTTTCCAAGAGAGATTCTAGGCATGCCTCCAAAGAGGGACATCAATTTTAGCATTGATTTGATTCCTGGAGTGGAGCCTATCTCTAAAGCTCCTTATCACATGACTACACAAGAATTGGGTGAGCTATGTCTTCAGCTAGAGGAACTTTTGGCCAAAGGGAACATTCGACCTAGCGTATCACCATGGGGAGCTCTAGTGCTCTTTGTGAAGAAGAAAGACGGTTCTTTGTACCTTTGTATTGAGACAGTTGAATAAGATGACTATTAAGAACAGGTATCCTCTACCTCGGATTGATGACTTATTTGATTAGATCAAGGGAGCTACAGTATTCTCCAAGATTGACCTTAAGTCAGGATACCACCTGTACACTAGATTTGTGTCACACTCTAAACCATTCTATCCAAATGATTCCATGAGTTGGAATGCTTAGATGCCGGCTTAGAGCTCCCTATCCATGGAGTGCAAGAGAGTGTATTTCAAGAATAAGAAAGCTCTTAGATGAGCCTTAGAGATACTCTTCTTGCTAGTAAACCATGCAATGGGAGGTTCCAAAGACAAGATGCAAGAATGCAAATGTCCCAAGGAGTTCCTCAAGAATGCAATGCAACTAAAGATTAAACTAGAATGAATATGAAAAGTACAACTATTCTAGGCATGGATGAGAGTGTTACAAAACCATTATTAAGCTATGTGAGATTAAGCTACATGTAAAAATGAAAGCCAAGTTAAGCTAGAATGCCATGATGCCACGGATGAGAGAATGTAGACAAGAAATAGAAGTTCTCCACAAAGCTCCAAAGAAACCTATTAGAAAACCTGCAACATAACAATATTCAAAATATGGATGGATCCTTTGAGGGGGAAAGCTCTCTCCCTTTTAAAGATGTATGGATGGTAGAGATCAAGATGAAGATGGTGGATGATCAACGGTGGAATTTGAAAAGAGGAGTGATCCATGTGCACACACAAGTCAACCAATAGAATATAAGTTAGCTTGTCATATAAGACAAAAGTCTCACAAGCCTTTTCTTTTAATTGTAAAATAGAAAAAGGACTTTATGTGTGCACTTTAAGTGGGTTAGAAGAATGGGGTCTTTTATTTAATTAAAAGGGGACATGTTCTTTTAATCAAATAATGAACTTAGGATAGCATAGTCAAACTATAGGTTATAATCAAATAAATTGATTATTAGCAATTTGGCTTAGGTAAGTGATTAAATTAATTTAGCCAAAATGTTGAAAAGGGGGCTAATAGTCTAGATGACCATTTTTAGGTGATTACACCACCAACTTGGCATTACAGAAGCTGATATTCACAAGACCACCTTTCGAACTCGCTATGGGAATTATGAGTTTATAGTGGTACCTTTTGGGTTGACTAATGCTCCATCGATTTTCATGAGTTTGACGAATGGTGTGTTCTGATCTTATCTGGATAGGTTTGTACTTGTGTTTCTTGATGATATATTGATATATTCTAAGACTCAGAAGGAGCATGAGGAACAATTGTGGTTGGTATTACAGTGTTTAAGAGACAATAAGCTTTATGCAAATGCAGCTAAGTGCGAATTCTTCCAATCGGAGATTCAATATTTAGGGCATGTCATTTCAGGTGATGGTATTTCAGTGGATCTTGCAAAGATTCAGGTGATAATAGATTGACCTACAATAACTAATGTGTCAGATATTTGTAGTTTCATGGGCCTAGCTAGTTATTATCACAAATTTGTTCAAAACTTCTCTAGGATAGCACATCCTATCACTTCTCTTTAGAGGAAAGGAAAGAAGTTCGTGTGGATGGAGAAATGTGAGGAAGCATTTTAGAAGCTCAAGGAGCTTTTGACTAGTGCACCGATCTTAGTTGTACCTGATCTAGAAGGTGATTTCATGGTGTGTACAGATGCTTCTCTTGAAGGGATTGGGGCAATTTTGATGTAGAATGGACGGGTGATTGCATATGAATCATGCAAGCTCAAGGATCATGAGCTAAATTATCCTACACATGATCTTGAGTTAGTAGCAGTAATTCATGCTTTGACAAGGTGGAGACATTTCTTATTGGGGCACAGATTCAAGCTACATAGTGATCATCATAGTCTTCAATACATTTTCACTCAGCCTAATTTGAATGCTCGCCAGAGGTGATGGATGAAATTTCTATGTGAGTATGATTTTGAGGTTAAGTACATTTAGGGAAAGGAGAATGTGGTGGTAGATGCTTTGAGTCCCAGGAGACATCTGGTATAATCTATGACTTTTAGTGTGGATTTGAGGAGTCAGATTCTTCAGGCACTTCCTACAGATTCTTGGTATCAGGAAGTGTGCAAAGAGATAGATTCGGGAAGACCTTTGGAAGGTAAGTTTGCAAGCTACATTCGGGAGTTAGATGGTCTTCTAAGACATTTGGGGAGGATTTATATGCCATTACTAGATGAGCTTCGCACCTTGATTCTAGCAGAGGCCCATTGTACACCTTACTTAGCACATCTAGGTGTCAAGAAGATGCACATTGATTTGAGATGTTTGTTTTTTTGGTCTGGGATGAAGTGAGACATTGCTAATTTTGTGGCTAGGTGTCTTGAGTGTCAAAGATTCAAGACAGAACATCAGCACTCGACTGGACTTTTGCAGCCAAATCTCATTCCTTCTTGGAAGTGAGATATCATCTCCATGGATTTCATAGTAGGATTACCTATGACTGTTCATCATCATGATGCTATCATGGTCATCATTGATTGGTTGACTAAGGTGGCACATTTCTCACCGATCAGGTCTTCCTACATAGTAGCTTCTTTAGCTAATGTCTTCATGCATGACATTGTGAGATTACATGGTATTCCCTGAAAGATCATTTCTGACAGGGATCCTATATTCACATTCGTATTCTGGACATCGCTGCAACATGAGCTTGGAGCACAATTAAATTTCAGTTTGGCATATCATCCAGAGACTAATGGGTAGATAGAGAGGGTGAATTAGGTTTTGGAGGATATGTTATGGATGTATGTGATGGATAGGCAAACATATTGGGAGGACTATCTCTACCTAGTGGAGTTTGCTTACAACAACGGGTATCATAGTTCTATTGGCATGGCACCATTTCAGGCATTATATGGACATCCTTGTCATACACCATTGAGTTGGGATAGTCTTGAGGATCGCATCTTGTTGGGTCTTGAGATGCTTCATGATATGGAGCAATAGGTAGTGCATATCTGTGAGCACTTGACTATGACACAAGATAGGCAGAAGAAGTATGCTGATGCACATAGGATAGATAAGCAGTTTGCTATGGGTGATAAGGTTTTCTTGAGAGTATGACTATGAAAGAGTCTGATCTGATATGGAAAGGGTTCTAAGCTAGCAACTCGCTTTGTGGGACAACTCGAGATTCTTGAAAAGATTGGCCTAATTGCTTACCGCCTTGCTCTACCGCCCAGTCTAGCTCGCATTCATGATGTTTTCCATGTTTTAGTACTTTGGCAGTATATTCCTAATGTTATACATGTTCTTGATTGGAATGCATTGCAGGTAGAGGATGCGCAACTGGCTTTAGAGCCAGTTTGTATTCTAGAGTAGTAGGAGTTGACCCTCAAGGGTCAAACCATCGAGCAAGTAAGGGTCAAATGGGACCCTACTGATGATTCTTTAGCTACTTGGGAGGATGCAGCTAGATTACAGGAGTTATATCCCTACCTGTTTGTAGGCTTCCATGAGTAAGCCTAATCCAAGGGGGGGTGAATGTAGTGTCTGCCCTCGTTCAGATATTTTCTAGACATTGTTGTTATTATTATCAGGTATTATGTTATGGATTCAATGGATATATGATGAGATCATTTAGACTTTACATTTCATTTATGCATGATGATCATTACATTGCTTTCAGTTATGATGATGATTAGTTAGATGATTATTATCTCATGTGTTTTATTATGGATACTTACCCCATACTTGCATGTGTATGGTGTGCATGTTTGTTCTTATTGTATGGCATTTCTGATATGGTTAAGGAAGCGAGTCGTAATCACCTACTAGTCAGAATCTACATGATGCAACACTTCCTGCCATTGCCTATTTAGCTTAGTATCATATATATATTGTACATACATGCATAGTTTTTATGTAGGTTGTAGGTATCGGGTATTGACTTTCCTGAATTGCCAAGATGAGTGTACCCTATTACACTATCTCAATGATAAGAGAAGGGAGATAACTTCTCAAGTCCAAATCCCAAACCCTTAAACCATTTGTCCTAGTGAGGTAGGACAAGTATCTAGATATTTTACCCACTGAATGTGTCGGATGACATATTTCGTGATTTTTAACCCTTTAGACTGATTTTGTGTGAATTGTTCTATGATGGGTTTTTATATTTTATCTTGGAGATCTATGGTGAATTTTCTATTAATTAATTATTAATAAATAGATTTAATTAATAAATTAATTATTTAGAGAAAATTAATATAATATCATGATCTTTGATATTTTGATTATAATTAATTAATTGAGGAAAAAGATGTTAGGATAAACCATGGACAGAAATAAAAAACTACATGCAAATATAACCAATAACAGAAAATAATAGAACACACAGAAATGAACACAAGGCACCAAGATTTAATGTGGTTCACCCAATCCTTGGGCTACGTCCACCAAACAGCAAGTCCGATCTTATTACAATCCAGTGATTACAACCTGATTACAATCTGTAATCCCTTACAGCTCAATACCGCCGCAAGAACCAATTTCGTATCACAACCTTATGAAAAAAAAACCCAACCCTAAGCCCTTTTATACAAGTATTAAACCACTTTAGGGTTATAAAATGTTGGCCATATGTCGGCCATAAGATGTCAGCTACCATGTCGGCTATTGCCAAAAAAAAAAAATTCAGCCCGATGCCCCGAACCCCACTATTTATGAAGTATGTACAGTACTTTCTTGATCAGTCAGCACAATCTAACAATCTCCCACTTGGGGACTGATCAGGCTCCACTACTGCATGTGGCTCCCACTGGATCAAACCATCTTGGAATCTACTGTTCTTTTATTCATGTTCAGTCTAAAAGACCAACCGAAGCTGAAGAGGAGTTCAGCTTCTCCCTTGTTACAACCTTTGTCAACATATCTGCTGGATTGTCATTGGTATGTATCTTCTCCAGATTTAACTGTCCATCCTCCAAAACTGACCAAATGAAATGGTACCGCAATTGTATGTGTTTGGTCTTAGAATGCAGAGCTGAATTCTTAGCAAGATGAATGGCACTCTGACTATCTGTGAACAAATAATTATCCTTCTGAGGATGTCCCAATTCTTCCAAGAAGAATTGAAGCCATATCATCTCTTTGGCTGCCTCTGTAGCAGCAACATACTCTTCCTCTGTAGTGGAGAGAGCATTAATATTCTGTAACCTAGAAACCCAGCTCACGGCTGCGCCACCAACAGTAAAGACATAACCTATAGTACTCCGCCTGGTATCAATATCTCTAGCCAAATCTGAGTCAACATAGCCCTGTAAATTAGTAGTAGAGCCCCCAAAATGTAAACACTTATTGGATGTTCCTCTCAAATATCTGAGAATCCACTTGATAGCATTCCAATGCTCAAATCCTAGATGACTCATATACCTGCTAACGACTCCCACTGCATGTGCAATATCTGGCCTAGTGCATACCATAATGTACATCAAACATCCTACAACTGAAGCATAGGGTACCTTGGACATCTTATCCTCCTCTTCCTATGTCTTGGGACACATCTCCTTAGTCAATTTCAAATGACTAGGTAAAGGTGTGCTGATAGCTTTAGCATTCTCCATAGAGAAACGTTGCA
Source organism: Cupressus sempervirens (assembly GCA_028749045.1). NCBI lineage: Eukaryota > Viridiplantae > Streptophyta > Pinopsida > Cupressales > Cupressaceae > Cupressus > Cupressus sempervirens. The sequence continues at coordinate 479,214,642 of CM053783.1, read as the reverse complement.
ACACCTTCTCAACATAATCAGCTTGAGATAGCGTTAATGTTTTGTTCTTCCTATCTCTGCAAATCTTCATACCAAGGATTTGTTTTGCTGCCCCCAAATCCTTCATAGAAAATGCTTGTGCTAATTGGCGTTTCAGCCCCTTAATATGATTCATGTTAGACCCAGCTACAAGCATATCATCAACATATAAACATAAAATAATGTAGCTATCATCATCCAACCTCTTAAAATAAACACAGTAATCTAAATGACACCTATTATATCCATGCTCATGCATAAAACTGTCAAATTTCAGATACCATTGCCGAGGTGCTTGCTTCAAGCCATATAAACTTTTCTTCAATTTGCACACTAAGTTCTCCTTACCTTTGACCTCAAAACCCTGTGGCTGAGCCATATATATTTCTTCATCCAAATCACCATGAAGAAAGGTTGTTTTAACATCCATCTGCTCTAAATGCAAATCTTCAGTAGCCACAAGACTTAAAATAGTACGAATAGAAGTCATTTTAACAACAGGAGAAAATATCTCATCAAAATCAATTCCCTTTTTCTGTGCAAATCCTTTTACAACTAACCTGGCCTTAAATATTTTCTTACCTCCTTCCTCTTCTTTCAACCTATAAACCCATTTATTCTATAAAGCCTTTTTACCTGCAGGCAACTTGCACAAATCCCATGTCTTATTTTTCAGCAAAGAGTCCATTTCATCTTTCATTGCAGACTCCCACTGAATCTTAGTATCCACCTGCACAGCTTCATCATAACTTTCAGGTTCACCAGCATCAGTAAGTAATATAGAATACAAAGAGAGAGAAAACCTTTGTGGAGGTCTAATTTTCCTTGTTGACCATCTAACATTCACTGGTGTGTGTGGTATTTGTTGTTGCAGTTGTTGCACATCATGAGGAATGGCTGGAACATTAGCTTTTGGAGTATCATCCAACACTACATAATCATCTTCTTTCTTCTCATGTTGCTGCAACATATCTTTGTACAACACTTTCTCATTGAATATGACATCTCGACTTCTAATAATTTTAAGATTTTCAAAATCCCAAAGCCTATAACCAAATTCATTAATGCCATATCCAACAAAGACACATTTCTTTGATTTAGCTTCTAGCTTGGTTCTATTTTTAGAGTCTATATGAGCAAAAGCTTCACAACCGAAGGTCTTGAGAAAAGAATAACTCACCTTCTTACCAGCCCATGTTTCCTCTAGAATACCACAGCCTAAAGAGTAGAGGGACCTCTATTAATCAAATATACTACAGTATTGACAGCCTCCGCCCACATGTGTAAGGGCAAGCTAGCATGCAACCTCATGCTCCTTATGCGCTCCATTATAGTCTTATTCATGCGTTTAGCCACTCTATTTTTCTGTGGAGTCCTTGGAATAGTTTTTTGTCTACAAATACCATTAGTGGAGAAATAATCTTCAAATTCATGACTACAATACTCACCACCATTATCAGATCTGAGACATTTTAATTTCTTACCAGTTTCATTTTCAATCAAGCATTTCCATTTCTTAAAAGTCTAAAATACATCAGATTTCTGTCTAAGGAAATAAACCCATACTTTTCTAGTTGCATCATCAATAAATGTAACATAATAATGAGAGCCACCAAGGGAAGATACATGGGCTGGTCCCCATACATCTGTATGCACAAGCTCTAATTTCTCCTTTTTGTTTTCCTTCCCTGTCTTTACAAAACTCACTCTCTTTTGTTTCCCATACACACAACTTTCACAGAAATCCATATTCACACATTTTAGACCTGGTAAAACTTTCCTTGAATGAAGTACTTTCATACCTTTCTCACTCATGTGCCCAAGTATATTGTGCCATAGCGATGTATCAGAATCTACAGCAGCTATTTGTTCTCCCTACTCAACTGTAGTAATTATTCCTGAATATTCATTTTTCTCTGAAACAATCAAAGTAGAAGGAACAATATGACCTGTACAAAGATATAAGGTGCCTACTTTCACACCTTTTGCTACTACAAGGGAACCTTTTGAAACCTTCCAATTTTTATCATTAAAAGTAACTACACAACCCTCATCACCGAGTTGCCTTACTGAAATTAAATTTCTACTTAGTTTTGGAACATGTCTTACCTCATGTAGTAGCCAATGATTCCCATTCTGCAACTTAATCTTAATTTTTCCCTTTCCAAAAATCTAAAAGGGTTCATTATCCCCCAAATAAACAAGCCCAAAATCCCCTTGGACATAATCAATGAAATAACCTCTATGAGGTGTAGCATGAAATGAAGCACTAGAATCTAAAACCCATGAATCATCAACACTCTCTAAAGATAGAAGCAAAGCACCCTCTTCAGATTTGTTACTTACCACATTTGCCTCCTTGTCTCCATCTGATTTATCTCCTTCATTTTTTTTTCGATTCCAGCAATCTTTCTTTTTGTGCCCTGGTTTCCCACAGTACCAGCAATCATTTGGTCCTCTCGATTGAGACCTCCTCCCCTTTGACTTTCCTCTTGATTTCCCACAATTTCCAGAGTTACTTCCTCTTTCAGTCGTTCTGCCCTTGCTTTATGCATTTAAAGAACTTCTTGATGTAGATCCACCTATGGATTTTCTACGAGTTTCCTCACTTAAAATAACACCGATCACATCATCATATTTTAGGGTACTAGATAAAGGAATAGAATTACTCACCGCCATTACCAAGCCATTCCAGCTTTCAGGCAAAGAACACAAAATCAAGAGAGCCCTAATTTCTTCATCAAAATTGATACCCACAGAAGATAATTGACTAGTAATAGTATTAAACTCTTTTAAATGATCTGTAATAGATCCACCTTCTTCCATTTTCATATTAAATAAACGCTTCATGAGAAATACCTTATTTGAAGTGGAGGGCTTTTCATACAATGTTGCTAGGGTTTTCATCAAATCTTCTATCGTCTTTGCTTTTGTAATATTAAATGCCACTAATGGTGCCAAGCATAACCGAATGCTTCCAAGTGCCTTTCTGTCCAAAAGATCCCATTCAACCTCTGACATAGTTCCCTGATTCTTTGCTTTTCCTTCCAACGACTTCCATAAATCCTTTTGATATATATAGTCTTCCATTTGCATCTTCCATAACTGGAAGTTCTACCCATTAAACTTGTCAACCCTCAACTTACCCTCATCTGCCATCGCTCCCACTCAACTGTGAGACTCCCACTTAACTATGAGACTTTCCTGCAGAGGATAACTAAAAGACAACCTTGCTTAGATACCACTTGTTAGGATAAACCATGGACAGAAATAAAAAACTACATGCAAATATAACCAATAACAGAAAATAATAGAACACACAGAAATGAACACAAGGCACCAAGATTTAACGTGGTTCACCCAATCCTTGGGCTACGTCCACCAAACAGCAAGTCCGATCTTATTACAATCCAGTGATTACAACCTGATTACAATCTGTAATCCCTTACAACTCAATACCACCGCAAGAACCAATTTTGTATCAAAACCTTATGAAAAAAATACCCAACCCTAAGCCCTTTCATACAAGTATTAAACCGCTTTAGGGTTATAACATGTCGGCCATATGTCGGCTATACTATTTATGAAGTATGTACAGTACTTTCCTGATCAATCACCACAATCTAACAAAAGAATTAAATAAAAGAAAATTAGAAATTAAAAATTAATAATAATTATAAAATAATAATAAAGTAATAAATAAATAATAATAATAAAAGTTATAAAAATTAAAATGAAAGTTATTAAAAAAATTAAATAAGAGTTATAAGCTTGCCTAGGAGTTAACGCACCTTTTCATTTCTCATATGTCAACAACACGGGGGTTAGTGCACCAATTAAGCACATGGTTTCTACAACCTTATGAATCATCTAGAAGGTGGGAAAAGACACATGCTTAGTTGGTGACACCTTCTAGTTGTTTTTAGAGACTTTCTAGGTGCTTCCTGAGAGCTTTTTATATTCATGCATTCCTAGAAGCTTAGAGATAGCGTTTGGAGAGCATTTTGGAGCATTGGAGGACTCGAGAACTTTGGAGAAGGGAGGAGCTTGCTCTGTAGGTTTTTTGAGGAAGAGAGTTAGCATCATAATCCAAGTAGACTCTTGTGATTTTACTTATGCTATTCCTGCATCTTGCACTTACTATCTTCTTCGTGTCTTCCATATGTCTTCTGAGGATTTTCCTATTTTGGTTGTTTGCATTCTCAATATGGGTAGTTAAAATTTATTTGAAAACACCTTATATGCATAGGTCTAAAGAGAACATGGGGCTAGGGTTTAAATTGTAGCCAAATCCATTAGAAAATTATTGGGTAAATTTAGAGATCAAATAGTTTATAGGAAAATTCTGAAAATTGAAACCTTTAAATAAATTGTGAATATGTTCATTGTGAAATATACATGTTTCGAATCTGCATACATATATATATATATATATATACATTTATATATATATTATACATATATATTATGCTGTGATACTTGATTAAACTCTACGAGTATATATATATGTATAAATATACATATATATACATATGTATATATGCATATATATAAATATATATATATATATATATATTGAATCAGATATTTTAAATCGCACTGATAAAACTTTATTAAAATTTTGAATTGCAAATTGCATCAATGGGAAACGTTTATTAAAAATGTTTTTAAAAAAATACATATAAAATTTTCGCATGGTGAAAGGGGTGGGGAGGGACGAACCCGTACCCCACACCCCTCTATGCATTGGGAGTAGAAGGCCAGCGGCACTACTGTCGCAGGCCCTGCGACAATGTACTATCGCAGGTCTACGACAATAGGCCTACACAGCTCTGCTATACATAAAGCCGCGCATGTATATGTGACCGCCGGTGGATGAAAAGGATGAAACATTCGGCTTTTTTTTTAATGCATGGATAAAAGATATTAAATATTATATATATATATAATATTATAATTTGATTTTTTTTATATAATTTGTTTTTATAAAATGATAATTATATATGTATATGTATATATATGTGTGTGTATACATTATTAATAATAAATAATTATTATATTGATAAATGGTTTGTATTAAGAGAGTATTTCTTTTAATAACAAATTATTTTATAATGTTATAGTTGAATAATATAGATTCAATTTAATCATTTTAACTTGGATAGATGGATATGAAAAGAGTTGGTAAATTTTCAATTATTATTTAAATTTGATGGGGGTCTTTTTCTACTAATTTTTATATAAACAATTAATCATTAGAATAAATGGAAAATTGATTCTAAAGTTTTTAGGGAGAAACTTTTATCTATCAAACAAATACATGGGCTAGGAAAAATATACAAAATGTTCCTCCATTCATTATCCAAACTTGAAAATGTAAATTGAGACCTCCACATTTAATTCAAGTATGTAATTTTAGCAAAACCAAAACATGTGCTTGCATTGTGTTTTCTCTATGCTATTTGTTTTGGGTTTTGGGTTGACTAGCGTTGACCAGTCTCAGGTTGTTACCAAAGGCTCGAGGGTTATGAGATGTGATGGCATGTTGATCTTATTTGGTCTCGATCTTTCTAAACCCAACCATGGTTATGTGATAGAATGCTCTATGTAATGTTTTCAATTATGGATTATTATAGCTGAAATCCTTATGTATGAGACATTTGACTTAACCAATTTTGAGTCATCGATCAGTTATCCTTGGTTATTTTCTAGTCACCATGATGGGATTGAAATGTTGATTTATGATGTCATGTTGTGACATGTTTTGACTCAACCATTTTGGAATTTTCGATTAGTATGATTTGAGATATATTTTGGTTATTGAGAACCAATGGATACTTTGATTATCACTGATGCTTCAGTTGCCAATAGAGAGTTGTTGTGGTCATGATTTTCTATGGATGCTTGCTCATGGAGATTTGATGCCTTTGTTGTGCATATTTGATGTTCTTATTATGGATTATCTTTTATGGTTTAGAGATTTATGATTCCATGAGCTTAGGGTAGGTTATCTGCTTTTAGTGTCGGGAAGTGGCTTGCAATGGGGGTCGGGGCCCTAAGAGCCTACAAGAGTAACTCATTGTAAGTTGTTTAAAAAGTGAAAACATTCACACCTAATACTAACTAAATGAACCTAAAAAGATAATTGTTATGTTCTCGCCCATTCCTCGAGTGCTTGTACAGACTAGGATGGGAGTAGAGAGAACGCATGGTTGTGACCTTGCATTCCTTAGTATACTTTGTTAGTATGAGAGGATACTAGTGGCCGCATGAGGATTAGTAGGGACCCATGGAGTTTAGCTAACTACTAGGGTAACTTCTACATGATATATGTGATGACACTTTCCCACTTGCATAGGAGGTTCCTACATGTCTTTGTGTGCCTCTGGGAATTAGATGTCAATTTTGTGTTTGGAACCTTTGAGTTAGTATACTTTTAGGATTCTTGGACTTATAGAGATTTATGCTATGTGATTTTGATAGCCTATTTGGGACTTGAGATTATCTCCTCAGCATGGTGGGAGTGGACCACTTAGATACCACACGGTTGGGTGGTAGTGTCTTTCCACTCTTATCATTTGAGATTCATTGAGAGATTGTGGTTGATGCATCCTTCATGATGGTGGATATGTATCCTTTCATTGATGATTAGCATATGTTAGATGATATTATCTTATGCTTTTATTTGCATGTTAGATTACTTTCTGCATATGATGTAGTATATGTTAGGAGTGACATTCCTACTATGCTAATACCGATGATCTCTTCAGTGATTTGGAATGTTATGCACAGAGGGATGGCTAGGGCCCATGATGGTCTAATAAGTCTATTAATGGTTGGGAGGAACCGTGCACTTAGTTTATTATATTTGATCTTTATGATGGATGTATGTCTTCTAGGATGATGTATCATGTGATTATCTTTACTTTGATGTATCATGGATTAGAATAGGATAATGTACCTTATTTCACATATGTATATTCTTTTAAGCTTTTCATGCCCTGTGACTTGTATAGTGGATGATTGAGCATTTAGAAATGTAATGTATAAACATTGGACTTATCATTATTATTTCATGTGGTTGTTGTATTAGATGGATTCAATAATGTTAGCTGACTTAGATGTAATTCAACGTTAAGGGATCCTTAAAGAATATAATCTATTATGTATGTTATGTTTACTTTTAGATGGACATTGCTATTTCTTCCATTATTGTGTATAATTTAAAGTGATATTTACTTTTATGTTTAAAAAAAAAAAATGCTACCAAACTTAGTGAAATTCTAGGTTAATTCTTTGGATCCCTTGGCGGGGCATTACATTGTACAAGATTCAAAGGAGCTTTACAAAGATTTTTTCATAGTTATAGGCATCAGAATTCCAAGTAAAAACTTATTGCTATTTGCCAATAAATAATAAATTTGTGTGCGAGTGAGAAGACTATTAGAGTATTTTTTCATTTATACTTATTAATTAAATCATATTGATTTAATTATATAAGTTTCTTTTACTCTAGTTACTTAAGCTTCATTTAGGTGCATTATTAATTAATAATGTGCAACCTAGTTTTTTAGTTTAGGGTTTCTATCTCACCTTTTTTAAGGTTGAGCATTGTACTTTTTTTATTATCTCTTATGCATTTTTCATTTGAGAGCAACTTTTCTTCTATCTCCTTTTTTTAGCAAAACCCTTGCCTCTTCTCATCTTTTTCTTCTGTGATAGGTTTTTGCATGTGGGGATTCGAAGGCTTTGTGGATTTGATTGGCTTATTTGCTCAAATCCTACATGGTATCAGAGCCAGATCTGTTGTAGCCTATTCGGTGTTTTAGAAAAAAGGGAGAACAAGGGTTTGGTAGATCAGATCTGGTATTTTTTTGGGATTTTTCTGAGAAAATAGGGGGGTCACTAATTTTCAGAGCAGTTGAGGCCAAATAGACCTCATGGATGGATTCAAAAGATGTCAAAACTTCTATTTTGATATAAAATTTGTCCAATTTGGACAATGTTGATCTGGGAGGCAAAAAAAAATTTCATACAGGGCCGTACGGCCTCTACACTCAATTCGAGATGCAGAAAATTTTAAAAAAATTGCAAACAAAGGGTGCAACATTTTTAAACCCATGACAGTTAACAAACCATGGCAAAACTGCTAGTGGTTCCCTTTGCGGTCACCGCTGGCGGCCACCACTAATAGTTCTCGCTAGCGGTCCACCCAGAGGCCCGTAGTGGCTCCACCAGCGGTCGGTGAGATTTTTTGTTTTTTATTTTTTATTTTTTTTTTGTTTATTAAAAAAAATAATTTTTTCATGCATTTTCAGAGGCCCTAGAGGTTTTTCTTCCGTAACTTGAGCATACAGACGTATTTTTTTGATTTGAAAAATGTGTCAAAAAGCTGGTTCTGAGATGGAGATGATCGTATAGGTGTTTTTGGGTTTTGGTGTAGTTTGGTTGCCTATTTTAGTAGTCAAAGTTGGATGTTCTATTTTGCACTCCGGGAGGCATATCTTGAGCATCCGATCTCCATTTTTAGACTTCTTTATATCACTGGAAAGCTCTTTCTATGCTCTTTCTAGTGATGCTAGTTGTTGTTCCAGATTCTATTCTAAGTACATCCTATTAAATCTTTTGTATTTTAGCATTATCCTATTTGTTTCAGGTTTGGGGATCAATTTTTTTGCTTCAGATACTTTGTTTTGGGCTCTACCTTCTGTTGTTTTAGCCTTATATTTTTTCTGATCATTGTTGATTTTCATTGTAAGCATCTTTATGCAACGCATTGAGATAAAGTGCCACTCTTGCATTTCAGGATCTTTTTCATCATTTTGATTTGTTGTACTCACACTATTTTATAAAGTGCCATGGGGGGATAGTTGTTTGTTGCTTATAGGCCTTTTTTTCTCTTTTTTCTCATGTAGTGTCGATGACACATTCCTTTATTGGTGTCTGTATCTCACTCTCGATGTGTTTGGTTCCTATGTTGTAGGAGATTTTTTGGCCCACCTTTTCAGCTACTTGTCACCTCATCTACATTAAGGGGGGGTTATATTGTTGTTCTATTCTTCTTTGGTTGATAGTTCATTGGTGTGAGCTATGTATTTAGTACCTGATCCTATATACTAGGCAATTGTAGTGGTTGGGTACCTATGCATTTTAGTGAGATGGATCATCTACCATATAGACATGCTCGGTTCCTGCCTTCTATTTCTATGGAGGTTCTACAGATCAGCATTTTGACAAAGTTTTGCAATTCTTCATGCTTCAGTGATTCTCTTCTAATCTCTCTTTGTTGCTTCTTCTGGAACATTCTTTGCTCTCTCTTTTGGAGTAGGGTTTTTCCCATGTGGTTTTTTCTATTTCTCCTCTTTATAGAGATTATGTTGTGATTGGGTACCTAATCAGACCTTGTTGTCGGGACCCAATTTTTTTGCTTTCATAGCTTTTCTTTGCTAGGTAAGCTTACTCCTTACTTTCAGCTTAAGGGGGGGTATTAGAGTATTTTTTCATTTATACTTATTAATTAAATCATATTGATTTAATTATATAAGTTTCTTTTACTCTAGTTACTTAAGCTTCATTTAGGTGCATTATTAATTAGTTATTAATTAATAATGTGCAACCTAGTTTTTTAGTTTAGGGTTTCTATCTCACCTTTATAAGGTTGAGCATTGTACTTTTTTTATTATCTCTTATGCATTTTTCATTTGAGAGCAACTTTTCTTCTATCTCCTTTTTTTAGCAAAACCCTTGCCTCTTCTCGTCTTTTTCTTCTCTTATAGGTTTTTGCATGTAGGGATTCGAAGGCTTTGTGGATTTGATTGGCTTATTTGCTCAAATCCTACAAAGACAACCCACATTATTATGTTGTGTGTAATATTAAAATGATTTAAAAAAATTACAATTTTTTTTATAGCTATTGGGTTGTATCCCAAATGAATTCACCTAGCCCATAAAAGAAGGCACATAATGCCAACATAGCCTACCAAGAGAGATTAAGCTAGGCCTAGCATGCATACAGAGAGCCCCTTACCCTTTATGAATACTGTATCAATTCAAAGCTATCATACCATACTTGAAGACGACCATACCATCATTGTGGGGATATCCAAGTTATTGGGGAGTATATGGAGTTGCTGATTGGAGAGTTGCAAGCTAGGTTGTGAGGTCAGAAAATGATTTATGTCATTTTGTTTATATCATTAACTATTTATGAGATTCCTAGGTCTATCAATTTACATCAACAACACATTTTTTGAAAGATATCTGTTGCATATATTTTTCAATAATATTAGTTAAACAATGGAATTACCATCAGTATAGGTTAATATTATGATGATAATAATGTTATTCCTTTAAAACAAGTTGAAAATGAATTTAGTCCTACTTACATCAACAATACACAATTTTTGAGTGATTTCTGTTGCATAAAATTTTCAACAATATTAGTTAAATAATGAAATTGTTATCAATTTCTTGAATGCATAAGTTAATATTGTGATGTTAATTATGTTATTTCTTTATAAGTTTATATAGTTCATTTCTCTATTAAAAATTACTATTACATTTTGGTTTTCTTTGTGTTGTACATAATCCAAATTAAACCCATTTATTTCTTATTACAGGGCCACATAAACCTTATGCTCAAAAAAAGAAGAGGAAACCTCATGTTATAAGATTAGAACCACAAGAGCCATAGGATAATGTCAAAGATAGTCATGATGTGCCTATTAGCAATAGTCACATCATGACTATCTTCAACATTCTTCAATCAGGAATTCTCTTTCAGTTGAGCTCGCAACAGAGATCAACTAGTGAAGATGCTCTGTTAGCTTTTAATATGTTTCATAGATGAGATTGAAGGAGCTTTGAGATTCATCACTACAGTCAAGAATTGGCTCATCTTCAATCTTCAGAAGATTGAAGATGAGCCCATTCTTGATTGTAGTAATGAATCTCAAAGCTCCTTCAATCTGAGCATATCATGTTCTTTAGACGATCTTTCTGAAGCTATATCAACATTGTATCCTACAAGTGCTATAGAAAAATTCTTGTGGTTTAAATTTTTCAGCATTAATTTGTAATATATCTATTTTTGTTTCATATCATCTTTTATATTATGAAAGTTGTAGATTCATATTTCATTATAGTTGCAAGGATTTTTATTCTTAGAAATAAATTAACTTTTTTATGTCAACATAGATATTTTAGGGAGTAATTCATGCATTCTATAAAATAGTTCACATGCATTGGATATGATATGACATTTTGCATGCATCCTGCATTCTCTCATTCAACTGGTGATGGATTAGAGAGAGTGATTTGAAATGATGATGCTAAAAAATGCACACAATCAAATCCAAAATGAACCTGCATTACAAATGGATTGTGGGAATATGATATTGTTAATTTTGCATGCATGTCCACCAGGACAATCAAAACTTAAACACACATACACACAGTTTTGATTCTCATTATATATATATATATATATATATATATAAGTTCTGATCGTCCTAGTGGACATGCATGTAAAATTAACAATATCAGATTCTCACAATCCATTTGTAATGCAGGTTCATTTTGGATTTGATTGTGTCCATTTTTTAGCATCATCATTTCAGATCACACTTTGTAATCCATCATCAGTCGGATGAGAGAGTGCAAGATGCATGGAAAATGTCATATCATATGCAATGCATGTGAACTATTTTATAGAATGCCTAAAAAAATGTACACCTAAATGTTGGTCAAAATTTCTACCTTCATTGATCAAAATTTCTACCAATAGTTGGATGTTTTCTACCTTCAATGATCAAAATTTTCTACCTTCATTGGTCAAATTTTCCCAGCCTTGGTAAAAATTTTTACCTTTATTGGTCAAAATTTTCTAGTTTAATTGGTCAAAATTTCTACCTTTATTGATCAAAACTTTCTACATCAACTGGTTGAAAGTTCTAGCTTTATTGGTCAAAAATTTCCAGTTTGATTGGTCAAAATTTATACCTTTATTGGTCAAAACTTTCCACATCAATTGGTCGAAAGTTCTACCTTTATTGGTCAAAAGTTTCCACTTTAGTTGGTCAAAATTTGTACCTTCATTAGTCAAAATTTTGACCACTTCTTGGTTTATCTTGAGCCATGGCTCTGGATGGTTTTTGACCAACAAATTGGTCAAAATTTCAACCAAAATTTTTTTGACCAATGGGATGGTCAAGTTTGGTCGAATGTTGGTCAAAATTTGGGTCAAAAATTCAACCAATAAAGGTCAAAAAGTGGGCCCAAATGTACTAGTGAGAGAAGAAGAAGCATTAAGAAATCCTCAAGAGAGAACATAGGTAGAAGCAAGCTCTCCAAGATATTAAAGACATCTTTTTAGATGCATTCAACCTGCTAACTCTTGAAGAGACCAATCCACTAGTAGAGTAACTCACAAATATAGTGGAAAAGGTTAGTAATGAAGACCTTGATACTATTGAAAAACTTTTAGAATGGTTTGAGAAAAAGTTCCAAGGAAAGGTGAATGAAATGATATCAAGTGAAATAACACTAACTCAAGTTGCATTGGCAACTAAAGTTGAAAAGGTGAAGAAGGTACTTGAGAATATATTCTCATTATGCAGAAAGATATATGATCCTACACTCTTCACTCAAGAGACTAGGAGCCATATTTTGTGTTTGGAGGGAAACCTTAACATATCAAGTACTAAGCTACCTCAAAACCTAGCTCAAAGTGAGAAGTACTTTAGAAAATTGCTTCAAACACAAAGTGAATTAGCTATACTAATAGTAGATGAGGCTAGCACAAGAGCCAAATTGACATGTATATAGGAATCCCTTGCCCCACACATGAAGATACTACACAAGGAACTAGGTTATGTTGAGACTCTACTAAAGAAAGACCCCAATCTTTCTACCTTAAATGACCTAGAGCACCTTGTTGCCAAGCTTGCAATCCAAATCATGTCATTGGATGTTGCATGTGACAACTGGGATGTAGCTCTCAAAATCATAATGGAAGTCCATAAATCCTTTTTGACAAACACACTAGAAGTGTATAACCCATTTGACATAAGTGTCAAAAAGGGGGAGAAATAAACCATGGGGGAGAGTATGAACAAAGGGAGATATAATAAATAGGGAGAATAAAGAGGAGATAGAAAAAAAGCAAGACAAACCATGGGAGAGTATGAAAAAAGGGGGAGCATGTAGCAAAGTTATATCACTCGGGTGATATACATTTTTGGAGATTCATTTTTGAAGAGGAAAGAAACAAATAAATAGAGCATATCATATGAAAGAGTATTAGATGCAACACATTGTTCAAAGTTAGAGACAAGAATTTTTTTTTGATACAAATCAGATATGTTAACTTAGGGTGAGTTATCAATTTTGAGCTATATAGGTTATTACAAAATCTTGAAATTTTGAAATTTTCATATATAAGCTAAGTCATGGATATGTTATGCTCAAGAAGTTAAGGATAATATTGTATATTTAAGTTTTTTTTACACTAATGTCAAAGGGGAGATTTTTTTATCTTAGGTTGGTTTTGATAAGTGAGTGTCAACACACTTAAGCCATTTACTCAATTCATGCCAAACTAGTGATACATGCTGAGCACAACATGTAAATATTAGACCATGTTGAGTCACTCATGTGCCAAGTCACTCAAGTGCCAAGTAGATAGACCATGTCAAGTGATTCAAGTTCCAAGTAAATAATGGATGTTGATTAATGTAGGTTTTGAGTCAGAAGTAGAAATATAGTACATGCCAAGCATCAATGACTTCATATGTTGAGTAATATAGTTTTTACATATTTGTTTGAAATGGCACAAACAACTATCTTAACCATTTCAGAGTTGACTTAAGGATAGATTATGATCTTTTGGAGATAAGGAAGAATCTATATTTGAATTCCCTATGTAATTACATGTAGCCAATTAGAAAATGGGAAGGTTTAAGCGGAAAATTAAATGAATCTTAGCTATAGATTCATACCTAACCCTAAGCCACTAGAGTCTTCTTAAGGAGGATAAAGCCCTAAACTCTTAACAATGAGACAAATGTACAAGGGGTGAATGATCAAATTGGAAGAGCCAACAAGGTAGTTTGCAGAGCATTCAAGGTGACCTAGAAGCAAGAGCAAATTGTAGAATTAGTAAGAGAAGAATAGAGGATAGAAGGATACAACACTGATACATCAAATCATGAAGAATCAATTATATATTGTATAGAGGTGATCTATTATTAGGAAAGAAACTACCAGCCATAGGATCTAAGACATTTTGATAGGTGATTTCAATTAAATCTCTTAATAGAGTAGCCCTAATAGGCTATATGAAATCTTTTAATAGGGTATTTACTTAATTGTAAGTTGAAGTCCTCTAACTAGGCACACTTCTAACAGGGTGTTGAAATCTTCTAACAAGGGGGGACTTTGACACAGGAAAATAATGAATAACTAGGGCCAAAGGCTCACCTAGCTATCCAAACTACCCTACAAGAGTTAACACAATGGAAGAAAACACAAAGAAAAACAACCAAAGGAGGAAGAAGAGTGAAACATTTTTATTGATTCATCAAAATATCTTCATACATGCCCAACTATAAGGCCTTTTGGGTTATAGCCAAATACAAATATATTCAGATTCAAAGATCCAACTATAAATTTGCACTTTCAATTCTGCTCTCCAATCTACTCTCCCAAAACTTACCTAACTCTAACCCTAAACATTCTATATATACTTTCCAAAATGGCTTACAAATTATTCTAAAACATTACATAAGAGGAAGGCTGACCCAACAATGGTTTGGACTCATCCCAAGAAAAGATCTTAACATAAATGTCACAAACAAGATAAATCTCACAAGTTAGCCCATAAAAATCATGTCCAAATACTAGCACTCGGCATACACTAGATAACTTGACACATGAAGGAATGCTACAGTAACTCGACACATGAAGGAATGCTACAGTAACTCGACACATGAAGGAATGCTATAATAACTCAGCACATCAAGAGTGCTATAGTAACTCGGCACATGAATAGTGCTCCAGTAACTTGACACATGAAGGAATGCTACAATAACTCAGCACATGAAGGAATGCTATAGTAACTCAGTACATGAAGAGTGCTATGATAACTTAGCACTTGAAGAGTGCTACAGTAACTCGACACATGAAGAGTGCTATAGTAACTCAACACATGAAGAGTGCTACAGTAACTCAACACATGAAGAGTGCTACAATAACTCGACACATGAAGAGTGCTACAGTAACTCAGCACATGAAGAGTGCTACAATAAATTGGCACCAACTAAGTGCTATAGTAACTTGGCACCAACTTGCAAATGAAAAAAAATTGAGTAGGATAACAAGGCAACCCAAGATGCTCCTACATCAGACTTAATAGTCTTTGTAAGCCTTTAAAAAGGTAGGCCTTTCATAGTGAAGACCATGATTCATGGCCAAATCATTGTAGCCTTCATTGGATACACTTTATTGCTGTAGTAGTGAAGATTTGTGGGTGTCATCCCCACCTCAGTTTTATCTTCTCACTTGGAGGGTTTTTGGGTAACCATATCTAGTGTTATGTGTGTATTTGATTACATGTTTACATGATTGATGTATATTCTTTACATCTTATTTTATTATATTAATGCATGTGATGAATGAATGGTGAAAGTTTTATGGGTTCAAGTTTAAACTCCCGATTCACCCTCCCTCAAAGTTTGCTCTCTTCCCACTTGTAATTCCAAAAAAAAGTACACATTACACCATAAAAATAAATTTACAATTAATTATTTTCCTTTTAATTAATTAGACCATAAAACATCTTGTTTTAATGACTTCAAAAACCAAAAATAATATCATTTCTATATATCTACATATTTCTACTATTAGAATAATTATGAATAAATATTTTATTACTAAAAATGTTTTGATATTAGAATATACTATTTTCTTTTAATCTTACAAATTCATTATTAATCTTAGATGTTAGTTTGATAATCTAAAAGATAATCATATTAGTATCGAGAGCTTAATAAAATTCATTCGTAGACTCTTCTTTTGATGCAAATTCATGGGGATAAGATACAATGGTGACACACTGTACCATGAATTTCCATTGGAAAATGACTTCTCTTTTACATTTGGAGACATATTTCTAGGTATATTTTATTTTCTCCTTTCATAATCTCTTTTTATATTTACATAATCTCTTTCCTATAAAATCAATGATTTTTGAGATGTTATTCACCTTATGTACAATGAAAGGAAGTGATTCACTAAAAGATAGTCAATCAGATCCAAGTACATTAGAGATGGGATAGAACAATGAACTAGATTTGTAATCATCTGAAATAAAGTATCAAAGTCATCCTCCTAGTAAACTCACTATCAAAATATTTTATTTTGTTACATATCTATTTCCTAAATATACCCTAAACTAATGTATTTTGATATCAAGTTTGAAATAGATTGTGTTTCTAGCAATCTCATGTGGTGGTTACAAAGTGAAATGGAAGTGTTATTAAAGGAGAAACCCCATGGTATGGAAGCCATAATAGATCAAAAGGAATATGGAATTAATGCATAGTATAGTTCAATTCCCTACTACTATTTTTTTTAACATATCTATTTCTGAAATATTCCCATTCACTTTCACTCTCTTTCACTTTCACTATCTATTTTAAATGTGTTTTGGTATTAAGTTTTAAATAATGTGTTTCTAGGAATCTCATGTGATGGTTGGAGAGCCAAAGAAAAGTGTTATTAAAGGAGAAACCCTATTATATGGAAGTCGTAATATATCAAAAGCAATGTGGAATTGATGCATAAGATAGTTCAATGCCCATACCAACAATATGGTATTAAATCAATTGTGATAATTTAAAATAAAAGACTATAAAAATTTATATTTTGGTCATTGATTATTAATCTCCTATCTTAAATGATTATTTAACTATCATAAATAAATTCACAACTAACATCAAAAACTAACACAACTACAACTTCACTAATAAAATATGGAAAGATATAAGAAACACAATGACACAATCTTTTTGGAAAAATCATCCCTAGAAAAACCTTTAAGAAAAAATTAGTTCTACAGATGAGGAATTATACTAACTTTAGCAAATTAGAGATACAAAATTCTTTGCCTCTTACTAGAAGAACTCCAGAAACCTCCCAATTTGTCTTGTTGATATTCCCCACTGCTATATCAACGTTATCATTGTGACCTTCCTAACATTGAAATACTATTTTATATCACTACAAATTCATTTTCTAACACTACAATTGCTTCTCAAATTTGTATTCTCCAAATGTCCTCCTAACCCTCTATATACTACTCTTGTAGGAAATCTATAACGCCCCCCGAGGGATCCAAAAGAATTAACCTATAACTTTACTAAGTTTGCCAAAAAAAAAAAAATTAAACAAAGAATAACATACACATTAAACATGAAGTGGTGGAAGCAGCAACATTGAATCATACATAAGCATACATAATCATATTACATTACTTAAGGATCCCAATATATTAAATCACATTTAAATATAATTAATACTAAGTCTAACAAATACCACATCCACATGAAAGAATAATTAAAAGTCTAAAGTCCATTTAAATAATATACATTTGTTCTTAGTGCCACTTGGCAATAAAATTTAGAATGCTCCATCATCCATTATACATGTCACAGGGTATGAAAGGCTAAAAGAATATACATTTAAAAAATAGATTACATCCTCCTCCTTAGATCCATGATACAAAATACAATACAATAAATGAAACCATCCATAATAAAGATATAACTATCCATCATAAAGATACAACCATCCATCATAATTCACAAAGATAGAATGAAAGGAAATGCAAACAAGGAAACTTTAGCTATAGTATCAACGAATGGATCTCAATGGTAAGAGTAAAAAGCACTACCACCTAACTATGTGGTAACCCAAAAAGGCCCACTCCCACCACACTAAGGAGATAGTCTCAAGTCCCAAATAGGATATCAATCCAAATATCAAAAATACTCTCTAAGTCTAGGAAACCCTAAAAGTAATCTAACTCAAAGGTTCCAAGATAACTCAACATCTAGACCTAGAGGTAAACAAAGACATGTAGGAAACCTACTATGTAAGTGGGGAAGTGTCATCACATGAATCAATCCTAGAGTTACCTAGTAGTCTCTTAGGACCCCGGCCCCCTAATGACCCTATGCAACACTTGTATCATCTCATACTAACAAGGCATACTAATGATGCATGGTTACAACCAAGCGTTCTCTCTACTCCCATCCTAGTCTATACTAGCACTCGAGGCATGGGAAAGAACATACAAAGACTCTTATTAGGTTTATTTTACTCTCATTCAGTGTAGTGTTTTCACTTATTAAAAAACTTACAATGGTACCCTGGTAGCCACTTAGGGCCCCAACCTCCATTGCAAGTCACTTCTTGACATTACATATAGATAACCTACCCTAAGCTCATGAAATCATAAATCAAAGAATCATAGTAAATCACCTCATTCCTCTACAAGTGACTAGAAAGCATCAAAAGATAAATCACAATACCCATTAGTTCTCTACGAGCAACTAGAAAGTATCCCAAAAATACTAATCAAAGACTCAAAATGGTTAAGTCAAGTAGGTCATAACTTTCATCTCATTATCCCATAATAACATTGAAAATAATAACCAATAATATAAAGAAACTCATCAAAGAGCATACCAACACATTACCATGGTTGAGTTTAAAGATCAAGAACAATTCAACATAATACCACATTCACAAAACTCCCAAGCCTCTGGTAAATGTCCTAAAACTAGTCAACACTCTAGTCAACCCAAACCTAAAACATAGACAACATACAGACAATGCAGTGTAGGTTTCATAGTTTGGTTTGATTTTGAAAACATAATGATGAGTTGAATGTAAGGTTTCAGTTTTTGTTTCAATGTATTTTTCAAGTAAAAGATAGTTTCACTTTACCCTACAAGTTAGCCCATTCATTTATTTGAATCAAATACAGAATTACCCCCATTATATTTTAAGTCAATTTCCTAAAATATTCTAAAGATAATAATTTATTTAAATTATTAAAATAATACTTATCGATTTTCAAATAAAAATAATCTACTATTTTATTAAAATTAGTATTATAATAATTAAATAAATGTATAACTTAATTAAACAACTTCCATTATTAATTAATCTTAATTAATTAACTTTAACTAAATTAATTAGTAATTATATATATATATATATATATATAAATCTATATTAATGTTATTTAATTAATTATTAAATTAATAAATATGAATAAAACTTATTAATAAAGTTAATAATAAATAATAATTCGAAAATTAATATTATAATTTGTAATAAAAATATTTTATAATAATTTAAATTTTAAAAAATAAAGCATATTTTTTGGAAAGGCTTGCCAGCCTTTAAAGAAGGTCGCGACCACACTGTGGCTATCGCAGGGTCTACAGTCATGATAGTACGTAGTACTATTACTATCATAGTACCTGCATCAACGGTAGTAGCCAGTTAGTTTAGGAAAGGGGGAGTTGGGGTAAAACCCCCTCCCTCAATAAATATTTTTTATTTTTTAAAATTAATTTTTTTATAAAAAATTTATAAATATAAAATTTAAATAAAACAAATTATTTTTTCCATTAAAATATATTTTTTTAATAATAGTTCCAACAAAAATTTGATTGGGAAAATATGACCAACCAGTCAAATTTTCTCTTTAAATTTTCTTTTTAATTTCAAAACCCTTCCCGATTTCAATCTAATTTGCAAATTATTGATTAGGAAATTTAAGATATTTAATCTCTACATATGCAAAAGAAATCTACATGCATACCAGTAATTCCAAATTGAAACACCCATCACAAAGAATTATTCAAATAACCATCTCACAGACACGAAGAAGATAGGAAAAGAAATAGAGTAATTAATTGTCCAAATTAATCACAAGAATCTACTTGGACTCTAATGCTAATCACTATGCCCAAAAGATTGTGAGAGAAATTTATTTTCTCAAAATCTTCTCTCTTCTGAAATTTTCTTCCTCCAAAAATTTGTGGTCCTTAAAAAATGAACCCTCAATTGGTGATAAGGATTTCTCCCCTAAAATCGGGGCACTAATTGTGTGATCACCCGAGAGGACTCCTTGCTCACTAGACTTTAACTGTTTATTATATTTTCTTTATCTTTTTCATGCACGTTTATTGAGCTATAAAATAAGTTTATTTAAATTTCACTTGACTTCTCTTTTAATTAATTTATTAAATTTTAATCTCATGCACACTTTATGCAATCTTTAAAATTTTAATAAATTAATATCTTTTCCATGCTCTACTTTATTTTCAAAACATTAATTGAAAAAATATTTATTAACTTAAATAATAATAATTAGCATTTATTTAAAAATAAACTCTAAATATATTATTAGTAAATTAAATAAATATTATCACATTCTAAAATTAAACTTATAACTTTTATCTTTAAATTTAATTTTTGTTATTTAATTAATTCTCCAAATTAATTAAATATAACTAAATATTAAAAATATCATAACAATTTTTTATTAAATTTAATCATTTGATTTGATTTAATTAATAGATAAATCACGAAAGACTTATAGGACAAAATACACAAACTCATTATAGAAAAACACATACAAGATCAAACTAAAGGGTTATAATCACGAATTTACATCATACAACACATTCAGAAGGTAAACAACATAGATACTTGTCCTAATTTTTTAGGACAAATGGGTTTAAAGGTTAGGATTTGGACTTAAGAATTTATCTCTCCTCTCTTACCATTGAGATAATGTGATAGGGTACGCTCATCCTAAAAATTCAGGAAAGTTGATATCTGAAACCTGCAATCTGCATAAAATCCACACATGTACAAACACAATATTCTAAACTAAATAGACAATGGCAAGAAGTGGTGCATTATGTAGATCTTGACTAGTAGGTGACTGCGACTCCCTTCCTTAACCATATCAAAAATGCCATACATAAAGAAAACATACATGCACACCATACACATGCAAAATAGGGTAAGTACCCATAAGAAAACATATATGATAATCCATCTAACTAATCATCATCAATAACTAAAATTACTGTAATAATCATCATGCATACATGAAGTATATAGTACCAAGTAATCTCATCATATAATCAATTGAATGTGAAACAATATTTGATAATCTCAAAACAATACTACCAATAATCAAGCATAAAGTTGGCCTAAAAGAGTTTGGCAATGATAATATAAATCTAAACTAGGGGCAGGCACTACAAAAACTAGCAGCTAAGATTGATTCTTAATCGAGAGCTAAGATAAAACAACAACTTAACAACCCTAATCAAGTTGGTTTCTAGTTGCCTCTAAAAGGAGTCAATTATTTAACAAATAAGAATCCCTTCTCTAACTAATTATTTTGTGAAACTATTATTTGTCAAATAATTACAAATAGATGAAAAACTATCCAAAACTACCAAAACTAATAAAGAACCCAGATATTATTCCTATGTTTCAACAAATCCACCATGGTGTCTACTAATCCATGAGACAAATCATGATGTGACATCACCAAGAGGATCAATAGAATTTCATAGAATTTATTTCTTATATAAATTCATTTCAATTTTACCCTACTACCATCTAAGATGGATTTATAGAAAAAAAATGTTGGTTTTACTAATATCAATTCATATATGCAACACGAATAATATCATTTTCCAATGTTGAGCTTACAATAGAATATATGATTATATTTCAATCCATCATTTATTTATTCATTTGTTAGTTTTTATTTTATTCTAACAAGTAACTCTTTATAGTAGATGGAAAGGGTGTGGCTATGATATCTCTGATGCCTCTTGTTGAATTTTTGAAGACTTCTGCAAATGTACTAAGCACTATTCATGTATGGTATGCATTTTCCAAATGACATCCTAGTATTTGTATGAGGATTAAACTCTGATATGATTAATATAATTGAAAACTTAATTATTTGTGTGTGTGTGTGTGTATGAATCATTTTAATTATATTAAGTTTTCTTTGATCTCACAAGTTTATCCTACTTAAGCTACCAAAACATCAACATCCCCTCTTAGCTAGGGAGGATAAACACATGGAATTTATTACACCATTGGTAATATTAAGCATGGAAAATTGTAAAGACATCTTTGATTAGAATATATCCACTATTTTGATGTCATATTTGATATCACGAGTCTTGGTCTCCCAGAATATCAACATTCAATATCCACCATGTACTCAAAATTATTGATATCACATCTAATATCATGAGTATTGGTCTCCCATAATACATGATATTCACCAATTACTCAAAAAAATTGATATCAGATATGATATCATGAGTATTGACCTCCCAATTTATCAATGATATTTTCCAAATAATCTTTCACTAATGGCCTTCCATAATGCAAGATACCACCAAATACCATGAGTAATGGCCTCCCTAAACATCACGACATATGATATTCACCAAGTACTCTATAAGTAATGGCCTTCTAGAATATCAAGATGTATGATATTCATGAATAACTCTATGCAATGGCCTTCTATAATAGCAATAACATTCACCATGTAATCAAAAAATGTTTATAAGTCATGTGCATGTGCATTCTCATAATGCTTACCATATGAACATCTTCCATGCAAAGTATAATCTATCATGATTTGCGTAGATATCATAAAATACCCATCACAATATAAAGTTGAGTTATTATAAAATTATCACCTTTCAATAATTTCTACAAATACAAGTGACATCATTTGGAAATAATCACTTCCTCATGATATACGCAAGGGGTAGTCATGAGATATATTCGTGAATCATGACCCTCTTGAAGGTCATGAGATATATTCTTGAATCATGACCCTCTTAACTACTACAATTTATTGATCATTAGAAAAACCATCTCAACATGGCTTACTCCCTCTAAATCAATATGATTGAAATCACCAAAGGTTAACTTTGATAAAGTGTCATACTCTCTTTCAATCTAATATGATCAAGATCTTCAAGGATTAACCAAAACATTTCCTCAATCTGTTTCTTCAGATGGATGTGTTAAGCTCCCTTTGAGTTTGATATGAATCTCCCTCTTCCTACAAGAAAATTCTTGGTGGAAAATATCAAGGCAAATAACTCTTATTAAGATTTAAAAGAATAACAAGAGAAAGGATAATTTTGCATCATGATATAAGATCATTTCAATATAATATAGAGAAATATCTAAAATATATATTTTGAACATAGATGTATATATATTCAGTCTTCTATATATACTTTTATGTTAACTTTTAATAATAGAATTAAGATAACATAATACTCAATATTTATCTTTAATACTCCTATAATAATTCTCTTTATATTTAACAAATATTATGTCAAATTATAATATATCATTTCAAATGAAGTTATATATATAATTTATTATCATATATATTTTTAATTATAATATCTCATATAATATTTATTAAATAATTTCCATATATCTATTTAAAAAGTACAAAAGAGTAAAGAGGCATACCTAATTTGAAGAAACCTAAGATGGGCATGTATAAAAAAATGTCAAATTGGAAAGATAAGTAAAAGAAGTTTCAGCAGTAAGTCTTTTAATTCTAAAGAAGATTTGGAAGTAGTTCATGCATCTCCTTGTGAACCAATAGGTATATAAAGCTACTATGGAGACATATTTTATTCTATTTTTTGATCACTATTCTAGGATGATGATTGTAATGTTCTTAAAGATAAATCTAATGCTTTTCAAAATTTCAAATGGTATTTGGATAGAGTTGAGAAAGAAAAGGAAAGAATCTATCATGCTTAAGATTAGATAGAGGAGGTGAATCTATCTCAAATGAATCCAATGAGTTCTTCAATGAAAGAGGAATCAAAAGATAGGTATCAACACCTAGAACACCAAAGAAAAATGGTATAACACAACAAAGAAATTGATCCATCATACACTTAATCAAGTTCATCTAAAGAAAGGTACAAATAAAACACCTTATGAATTATGGTATGAGTACAAGCCTAATGTTTGTTATCTCAATGTATTTGGAAGAAAATTCTATATCTTGAAAGATGTAAGGAAAGGAAATAATCGATGCAAAAGGTGATGAAGGCATATTCCTAAGTTACTCCAATAAAAGTAAGATATATAAATGTTTGAACCTTGCTAGTTAAAAATTCATAGAAAGTGTAGATGTGAAGATTTATGAGTTTACAAAAAGAAGTGAAGAAAAGAGCAATGAGGATCCTAAAGACTACAAAATGTTTTTTTTACTATGACGAGGAACCTAAAACTTTAACACAAATAGTTGAAGCCAAGAAATAAAAAAGTGAACTTAGCAAATGATTGACAATATAACTTGAGTTTTAGTCATAGACAAAGGCACCTAGGTTATAGTCAGATCAACCAGAGTTTCCTAGGAAAAATGTAGAAGATCATGGAGAACCAAGTAAGAATCAAGAAAGAAAGATCCAAGACTTGCAAAATATGTCAGAAGATATCATGCACCTAAATAAATAATTGGATTAGAGATAGATGACATACTGATAGGGAACAAATTAAAAGATATGCTTTCCTAGTGATTTTGAACCTAGATCTATAAAAAAATTCTTTAGAAAGTGAAGGTAGTATAGAGACAATGAATGAAGAAACTAAGAAAATAGAAAAGAATAACACCTAGTCTCTTGTACCTAGACCTAAAGATAAGAATGTGATTGGTAAAAATTAAATATTAAAAAATACATTAAATGATGAAGTAGCAAGGAACATAACAAGTTTAGTATGCAAAAGTTATGTACAAGAAGAAAGTATTGATTTTATAGAAACTTTTTCCCTTGTTTCAAAACTTGAAGGAGTCAGAATACTTGTATCATATGTTGCACAAAAGGGATTCAAAGTGTATCAGATGGATGTAAAATTATCTTTCCTAAATGGAATCCTAGAACAAGTCTACATTGAATAGCGTGAAGGTTTCATTGATCTAAGCAAAAGATACATGGTATGTAAACTTCACAAATCTCTATATGAACTAAAGCAAGCTCCTAGAGAGTGGTATGAAAGACTACATGGATATCTAGTATGAATCAGTTTTGAAAAGATAAATGATGACTGAAAAAAAACTAGTGGATGAGAATTATTTCTTGGAAAGAGGTTATTATCTTGGACAAGCAAGAAGTAGAATTGTATTTCTCAATCAATAACTAAGGTATAATATTTTGCTATAGCAGCCAATTGTTCTAACATAATATGGATCAAGCAATTACTTTCAAGAATAAAGGAGGAAATCAAGGAACCAATGGTTATCTATTGTGATAACACAAGTGCAATCAATATATCAAAAAAAATTGTGACATAAACAAAGACGAAATACATTGAAATCAAATATCGTTACCTAAGTGAATTGATTCAAGACAAAGAGGTGAGATTGGAATATGTGAACACCAAGGAGAAGATAGCACACATATTTACTAAGGATTTATCTAAGGATGCATTTATATATCTAAGAGGTAAACTAGGGTTTATTCCCTTATCTGATGCTCACTAAAGTACAAGATAACAATGCATCAACCAAGTTCTATTGAAGATATATCAAGTTTATGCAATTTGTCACACTTTAGGTGTGAAATGATGTGTATATTGCATAAGAATCAGTTTAAAAGGTACACAATAAATTTAAAGTTTGTATCCTTTGGTAATTGATGTCAAAGAGGAAGAGGGAGAGTTTTGTATCTTAGAAGGAAAATATTAAATTGTTGGAATTTATAGAAAAGAGGGATAAAATAATAAAAGTAACAACAAAATGATGATAGATGTAAGAGGTAGAATTCATTTGGAAGTAGCTAAGAAAAATCCAAGCAAAATCATAAAGGGAGTTGGTATGGATGAGAGTCAGAATGAAACTAAGGAAATTATCTAATTAATCATACTTTTATCATTTTATGTTGACATATTGTATTTCTATCAATGCCAAAGAGGGTGATTGTTGGAAACAATTCTTCACATTCTATGTTGTCATTTATGTTACACAAATATTATTAATAACTAAACAATGAAGGAATTGCAGTATTATCCAAGCATATTTAGTGTTAACTGAGTAGTCAAACATTTAAGGATATCCATCTTCCAATGTTACCTAAGTTATTGGGCATTAAAGGACTCCCTATATTAATCAAGTGGTCAAGAATCGAAGGACTCTCAGTGTTAACCAAGTGTTCAATCTCAATATTGACCAAGTGATAGAAAAATACACTTGTCTAATAATTAACTAATTGATGCCAACTATTTTTATACTTAATGGTCATTTTAAAGGATATTCAAGTTGACTTATCAAAGCTTACAGTATATAAGAAAGGTCAAGTAGTGAGGATATAATGTGGAAGTGGAATACATGGAATAAGATGGATATGTGATCAAAAGAAAAGGTAGAGTAGGAAAGTGTGGAAGATAAGTTGCAAAGAATATTTTGATCAGTAAGGATCTAGAGAAAAAGCTAGAATTGAGCTCTAAATATGCAAAGGAAGTTAGTGGATCCAACTACATTAGTCATCTTGACTTACATGTCTTTGATGCTTAGGTTAGATTTCCACATACTATCCAATATAGATTATATTCATATCCTCATAGTTATTCTAGTGGGAATTGTATGACCTTTTGATGTCCCTAATAATGCTCAATGATGAAATTAGAGTCTAAATGTTTTGTTTACATTGCAAGTAAACCATTTTACATACTAATTTTCATTATATGATCATTCTATCTTAGTCTTGAATTTTCATATGGAGAGATCTCTCTCTTCATCTTTCATGGACATGCCAACTAACTGCATTTTTTTATTCTTACTCTTTCTCTCAATCATATCTTTCATTCCTTGTCGGTCATGTCCACTTTCTTGCTTCTTCTATATCTATCATCACAAGAGTTTAATATGATCATCATATCTAATCTATCCAAGTATCACATTTTTAAAACATGAGTCTACATCAAAAACATAACAGCTAAAACATCTATGAGAGAGATCCATGATCATATAAACATGAAAATGGAGCATAGATAAACATGAGTAGGAACATACATGAGAAAACAATCACATAGAAACAAAAAAAAGAGTGTTGAAACATCCATACAAACCCATCAGATGAGCATAACATTAAAAAAATACAAAGAAGATTGATCAAATTGAGTATCTCATATATATATATATATGAATCAGAGTACATGTACATGTGAGATCCAAAATTATAATACATTAAAAAAGTGTCACAAGGACATCATCTATACCTACTCATACACCTAGGACTAGCTCCCACCCTCTTGGGATGGTAGTGGTCATGGGGGAGGATCATGTCTCCTATATGGTAGCTATACCACACCCTTTAATTGACTTGATCACTTTGAATAATTATGGAGTCCATGTCCTGGTGGTACTACACCCCTATATATAGCACAATAGTAAGCTCCTCATGCTCTGTGGTGCTCAAACTCTCACCTCACCATATCTAGCTCCGTATAGAACTTCTCACTCTATGCCCACTCATCTAGAAGCTTCTAATCCCACATGGCAATAGTGATCCATGTCATCTGCACCTCTACCTCTAATGCTCCTATCTAAGGTTATATAGGGTCTTAATTGATTAGAAATTTATTAGTTGAGTATTTTGAATAAATAGAACATAATTATCTCCAATACGTCTACACTCTGGAGGTATTCCTCACCTACCATGCTACCTATATACCTATATCCATAGGATCAAGGCCCTTGAACCATTTACACTATCGTTATGTAGTTCTTGTTTCTATTGTGTTTTGATTTAACTACTATGGGAATAAAGCCCTTTCAAAGTATGATTCATTCCTCAATAGTTCTTCACCATATTACACCCACTTAGGAAAATCAAGAAAATCGCAAGCAATCCAATCTAACATCATTAATGTTTAGCATAAACTTATAATTATCAACATGTATGAAGTTTACCTATGTTCAAATTTAGTTTGTTCACCCTACCCCTAGTTGTTGTAGTGTCAATTTTCCCTCTAGATTGATGTGTAAACTAATTTAGTTAAAAGATACCAATTTAAAGTTCTAGATAGTCATGTACAGATAGAACTATTTGAGGTTTTGAACAATGGTAAAAGAATAAATTACATATATTTACATAAGAATGTTTAATCTAATTTGTAGAAAACTTATAAAAATGAACACTTAGGTTTCAAAGTAATAACATTGAGACAATTATCTTCCAAATTTGAAAACAAAAATATGTGTACTCTATAGGCATAATAAGGTTAGATAATTTGGTAATATTGTATAAGAACAAATTTTCAACAAATACTTATCTATTATTCTTTACTATTAATAAGGGATGATGTCACTAATACACATCACCCTTTCTTTGATATTAGTTATTGACTTCATTGTCTAATCATCAAATTTTTCATTATCATTGACATAAAAGTATTGCTTTCAATTTCATGGATACATGTGAATTACTTTTCCTTTTACTACTATGCATACATATTCATTGAGCATTAAAATATGATAATCTTTAAGTGTATTCCTTTTTCTAGTCATAGTCTCATTTCATTTTTATTGGGTACTTATATATGTGGGAAATTATAATTGAAACAATTATTGTTTTGTCATTGATGTCAAATATAATGATGAAACATGTTGCTATCTAATCTAAATGTTATATCTATTTATTGATGAAGAGGATTTGAGAAGTTTCTCATAACAATAACACCTAGAGGAAAGGTTGAGTTATGAAAAAGAAGCTATAATGGACATTTTATTAGTTAGACCTTGATAGGACAAAGTGATTTTTTATATCATGTTTATGTTCAAATATTTATAGTATAAGTCAAGATATATCATTGATGTAAAGCTTGGATGAGAAATAGAGTAAAATACTAAGCAATGTCAGGCGATGCTAGTGTCAACCAAGCCATAGTACAAGCCAAGAAAATCTAGTATTGATCAAGCATTAGTATCAATTGAGCATTAGTATTAGTTGAGAAAGCTAGTTGATGTTGAGCCAAGAGTTTTGTAGTAACCAAGTAACTCAATGATGACTGAGTATTAGAACTTAGTAATGGTTGAGTGACAATATTATAAATGCATATGAGAAATCATGATTTCTAGTTGACTTAGTTGATTTCATGGGATATGGAAAGTATTTTGAAGGTAAGATTAATCAGTTGGATCATTTAATTCAAGGAGAGGATTAGGTATCATATCTAACAAATGAATTTGATGAGAATTTTTTAGAAAAGAAGGAAGATGAAAAAATACAATGACTATGTTGTATTGAATTATAAACCCTAATATTTATGGTGATCATGACAATAGAGAAAAGCCATAATTACCTATTTAAGGAGTCAAAGAGCCAAATTTTAGAGAGAGAGAGAGAGAGAGAGAGAGAGAGAGAGAGAGAGAGAGAGAGAGAGGTGGAATAATAGAGGTACACAAGGGTGAATGCACAAGAGTGTGAAGTGTGAGAAGCAAAGAAGACAAAATAGTGAACCTGTGTGAGTTTCCAATAAAAGGGAACAAAGCTATTGAAGGTGATAAGTGAATCTTAGAAAAAGGCTTAAGTTTTTTATGAAAAGAATGGTGATTTCTTGAAGGGTTTCCAATCAAATAAAATTCAAATATGACAAGGAAGGATTATTAGAGAATCAACACATGAATTGAATAGTGATCTAAAAATGTAAAGTGATTTGTAATCAATTAGATCAAACCCTACTATTTTCTTTCTAATCATTGTAAATGGTTTGTATTGAAATCCTTTTTTAATCAAAGGTTTACCTAATACTCATTGAAGGACTTAATAGTCTATGTAAATCCTTTAGCACGGTGATATTCTAAATGGAATGATCAAAGTCATTTAATAAGGTCACTGCTAGTAGAGTGGTTAAATCCTCTAACCAAGTCACATTTAATAGTGTGTATTATAACCTTTAATAGGGTTGGCTCCTAATATACTTCACTTCAAAAGAGTGAAAAAGTGGTGACATGTTTCTAGTGGGTTTTTCCAAATTGAGTTTCCACATTAAATCCTAGTGTCACACTTGTGTTGAATGTTTTATGGTGTTTTACATTCAAAAAGTCTATTATCATAGGATAATGAACTACTAGTAATTTTGTTTATTGATATACAATAGAGACTAGGATACAATAGGAAAAGAGGAACAATAAATGTTTAATGTTTGATTGGTCAAGTGGTAATTATGGACCTTAAGTAATTGATTCACCACCCCCCCTCTATTAGTTATTCTTAATAGTCTAATAAATGGTATCAAAATACATTGCTTATAAAAATAATTCTAAGGTACTTAAACTAAAAATCATGACTCACAAAAGGGAAGTACCAAAGGAGAATTTTTTTGCATGAAAAACATTGATGAGGTTGCATATATCCAATATCAATGATGTGGTTATAAACTTTGTAGACAATGAATATGTGAAGATAATAATTATTCCTCTAACCACTCAATAATTGAAAGAGAAGAAAGGATACAATCAGGAAATGTTTGAGATTGCTTCAGCCCTAAGATATGTTGAGTTTGATGATATAAAAGAATTTGAAAGTGCAAAATAGATGTGGGACAAACTAAAAACCATATATGGAGGTGATGAAAATGTCTTGAGAGTCAACTTAGAGAGCTAGAGAGGAAAATTTGATGACATGAGAATGATGGAAGGTGAGAACATAGTACAATAATATTACACAAGAATCAAGGAATTTTTTAATGCTATTCAAGGAGCATTTTAAATGGAATAATTAAAGATGAAATAGTCATAAGAAAGGTATTGATGACTCTACTTCCTATATATGCCATTAGAGTTTTTTCAATAAAAGAACTAAGATGTACTCCAGATAATACTTTGAATTTGGAAGGTGTAATTGGTATACTTATTTCTTTTGAGATGTCTAACATTAATAACTACACACCTGCTACAATTGAATCTTCTTTTAAATCACAACTAGTTCTTAGCAAAAGAAAATGAATACATATGAAGAGTGATAGTGATAGTTCTGATGATGAGCTTAATGAACTTGAAGCACTTACTGTAAAAAGATTTGGAAGAGGTAGAGGTAAATACAAAGGTAAATTAACTATTATTTGTTTTTCATGCAACAAGGTTGGCTATATTACTGCTAGACATCTTGACAAAGAAGAAAGAATGAGAGAAAAGAGAACAACTAAAAAGGAAGGATAGATAACCAAGATTGCAAGAAGAAAAAGGATGAAAAAGGTAATAAATCTTGTTATATTCTTGAAGAAGAATTTGACATTGAATCTGAAAGTAATGATAATGAAGTTGTCTATGTTTCTATGAAAGATGACTCTAATTAAGATGAGAAAACTGCATTAATCTCTTATGTGAACAAAAGTGATAGATGGATAATTGATAGTGGATTATCTAATCATATGACTAGTGATAGAAAGAAATTTGAGGAAATTGGCCCATACACAAGTGGATATGTTAAATTTGGTAATGATATTCCATGTGTTTTTAAAGGTAAAGATACAATTCAATTAACTGACAAAATCAAGTGTGACAATGTTTACTAGGTGGAAGGATTTAACTATTATATGTTGAGTTTTTCACAGCTGAAAAAAATAGGATACAAAGTTAAATTCCATCACAAAAAGGTCAAGATATATAATAATGATGGTAATTTGATTGGAAGTGGTGATCAGACAAGAGATAACTTGTACAATCTAGATTTATTTGATGAGACATGTTTGTTTGTATGACAAGAAGATGTTTGGTTATAGCACAAAAGGTTATGTCATGTGAATTTTGACAATTTGGTGAATATTAGTAAAAGAAGAAAGTAATAAGGTTACTTCCTTAAGTGCATTTATAATGACATGACTTCTAAAGTACATTTTGTATGCTCCAAATCTTTTATTCCCTGATGATTTCAATTTTGAAGTCCTATTTTTTTATTGCATCATGCGAATAAATCTGAGTCATTAAGGAGTATCATCTTTAGTACCATTTCCAGGCATGATAAGGACAAAATTGGTGATAGTCTACATGGAAAATGACAAGTTGCACTATGATTATTTATTGAAGTTGCCTATATGTATCTTTCATTGCACACTTTCGCAAACACCTTGCAAATACTTAATTAGGAAAATTTATTTTGTGAGCTGAGATTGTGTTTCAAGATGAATTGTGGGTGGGATATTGCTTTGGCTTGTGAAATGTGTCATAAATAACATCATCTCATCATTCCAAAATAAAATTGTATTTGGTTGCCACCGGCATTAGAGGAATCTGTGTTACCCAGTCATGTTACGAATGAGGTGATGAACCAAATGTTCATAATGCATTCACAAACGATCACAATAGCCATCTGACATATCATTGGTGAAGAGCTTCTCTGTCCATCGACATGTGTTTTTCTATCCTTCTCAAGTCATATCTATATTTCTATCCAATGCCATGGATTTTTTGCAATCTTCGAATAGGCTTCAAGCCTTGGCCTGAAAGGTAATCCTACCACATTTCCTAGTGGATAATAAATTGACTATGGCTATGGAAAAGTATGATGTATGGAATGGTATGGCTTTAGTTGGTGGTTTGTTTTCACATTCTTGACTTCTGCAAAAACATGAATTTTATGTTGTTTTTGAGGCTATGAAGAAATCTATAGATACTTGTAGTTTTATTTATTTGAGGCATACTCTACCATCTAATCCAAGATTAATGGGTGTGCAATTGGTGGAAAGAGTTAAGTTAGTGGGCTTGGCCATGATTGAATTGCAAAAGGATTCTAATGTTTCAAAATCCATATAGCCGAATGTACTGTTAGAAAATTTATAGCCAATTGAATAGACTTTTTGGGATTCAATTGGTGTGATTAACTCAGATTGGCTTGTAGATAGTTCAGAATTTTGATTTGGCTTGGGAATTCTTTTTGATGGACTTGGATTTTTAGGTCATGGTCTGCTATTTGTTTGGGTAGGATTGAAAGGTAGGTCCCTTTCAACTTATGTCATCATCAACTGGTGTTATATCTTGTATGTTGCAGCTTTATGTCTAACTACTTCATGCCAAAGCTATTGTATCTGAATTTTGTAGAAGTTTAGATTTGGTTATCTTCAGGGGTATACTGTTGGGTGATAACCCTTTGTAATTGCTTGCTCATAATATCTAAATATATGTAAACATTAAGGATGATGCTAGGTTTTCTTCATTGATTCTTTCCCAGTTGACCTCATTGGATCAAATTAATAAATATTATAGTGGCTAGCCACTTTTGCCTAAATTTTTTTTTTTTAAAAAGGTTACCCAAACTAAAGAAGCCCAACAATGCTATGTGTAAATAATGTCAATTTGGAAAATGATGAAATCTAGTTTTAAAATAAAAACATATACACCAAGTGATATTTTGGAATTGGTTTAGATTGACCTATGTGAACCTATTGATATTCAAAGCTGCCATGGAGATACATATTTTATTATATTTGTTGATGACTATTCTAGGATGATGACTATAATGTTTCTTAAATCTAAATATGACACTTTTTAGTTATTTAAGTGGTATTTGGCAAAAGTCTACAGTGTTTGATATATGATAGAGGTGGTGAATTCATTTCCAATGAGTTCTATTGACCTTCATTTTCACTTTCCCTAAATTCCAAAATTCTAATTCGAAAATGTGTTGAATTGTAATAAGCTGCTAGGGTTTTGTTATGTAATGTGCTTAATCCTCTAGTTAAAACCCTAAATATGATCAAATTATCCCTTCCTTCATGCTTATGGTTTCCTTAAAGTTTCATTAATATATTTTTCCTATTGAAAAGCCCTTGTTTCAACTCCACACCCTTTTTGAGCCTTTTTAAATTTTCAAATATTTTAAAGGGTTGTATTTTTCCTTAATACTTTGGTGTTTAATAAAGGCTCATGAGGATTTTAAGTAAGCAACTTGGAAATCAAGCTTGATTTCATGGTCAAAGCTCATCATAGAATATTGGCCTTGTAAGGCATGACCTTGCAAAATTGTCAAGTCTCTCTTGATAAGTAGGAGATAATTTCCATAGCAAGTCAAATTTGATTTGTTATGGAAATGATCTCCTACTTATTAATTGATGATATTAAGGGGCTTTATAATGAATGGTTCATAAGGCACAACACTTGGTGAAGGTTTTACAAATGGGGTTGCAAGATTTGGGTTTAAACATGGAGGAAACTCCATAGTTAAGAACATTCAAGATGGAGTAGTACTAGGATGGGTGACCTCCTAGGAAGTCCTAGTGCTTCATCCCTATGAGCATCACCTAGATCTAATGAGTGCTAAGTATTCCATTTAATCTCATGAGAGATGGATTCATGTTGAATCACTACTCATGAAACATGGGTCAATGAGTTTGACTTATAATCACACAGTCAAATCCTAATAGAAACAAGAAATCTCCTTTTATTGCCCAATCAAAGTAGTTAGTTTCCCAGTATCATTTTGTATTGTGACTGAGAAAATTATTTAATCAAGCCTCAATCACATGGTCACATGAATAAGAAAGATGTAAATAAGTATAACAACAATTGGGTGAATATAGGGCGATTAATTCATGTTATATAGAATAGAATGAAACTAGGAAAAATGCAGTTTTGAAGCTGGAAGTTGTGTGTTCATTGATGTAATGTCATGTTTGAGGACATTCTCTTATTTGTCTTTTATTTGTATCCATTTTGTAATATATTTTTATCCACCCCTTTTCATTATTTTGTAACCTATATTTATATGCATATTTCCAAGAGTCACACCCTTTCATTAATATTAATTATATTAATAAAAGAACTATGTTATATATTATTATATTAAATATTATATTATTTTAATATATAACAAAGATATAATATCATATACTATTGTCATACAGGTATATATTAATTATCTATGACATATAAATATCTAATTATATATAAATATATAATAATATTCATATATATATATTTATAATTATATAATATATAAAAATTTATATTTTTATCCTAGTATAATTATAATATTTTATATAAATTATTGATTATTAATATTATACTCTATATATTTTTAGTTAATTTATATGCCAAAATGGGGATATCACAGTCCTCCCCTCTCAAATTTTCGTGTCCTCAAGCAAAATCATTCATACACAAACTCCTTCATAGATACAAAACATATTTGCAAAAGTCTTAAAAGATTTATGAAATATACATCTTGATGAATGAAAAGACAAAGCAAACATTGTGTAGATAGATGAAGACATAAAGCAAACACAATGCAAATAGATGAAAACACATGTTATGTAATTTCTTGATTGTGAACTTGCAAACACAAAATATTATTTAGTACACATTTATATATAAATTCTCCTTTTTAGGATTTCCTTATATCAATCTCCTAACAAGATATTTATAGTATCCATTTAGAGAAATTTGGTCTTATAGTGACTTTTCAATCAAAGTATCGTTCATTATAATATTAACTCATCATTTTCTAAGTATGGGAGGAGAAACTATAATAGGGTGCCCTGTTACCCAATCATGGGCCTCACCATTCTCCCTCATTATTGTTATCTCTCTCTGATCATCATCTCCGAGATAGTGACTTTGTATATTGTACTTTGGGGTATTCGCTCCACCATAGGCCTTACCTAGTACCCTTGGATGATGTAGCCCAATGCCCATCTCAACGCAAGCCCTACCTAGTACCTTCGAGTGGTGTCACCTAGTCCATTCCACCACCAACCTTACCTTATCCTAGAAGGTGATGACCTTAGATAAATTTATAGAATTTACTTAACAATATTCTTTGATTTTTACCTACCAAATCAATTTCATTTCTTTATAACTAGAATCATTGATATGTAGTATTCTTCAGAATAAAAAAATGTGTCAATAATAAGAAAGCTAATAATAATAATATTTTATATGATAATAGTAACATTTCAAATTAATAAATTTTCCAAAATAAAAATAAAAATTATATATATATAACTTACTTTATATCTTTGTGTGTTGAGTGGTGATTTAGGATGATGAAGCAATCTCCATATCCATTTTCCATATTAAAGTCCCTTATCCTCACGTCATCACATGGAGTGCATTGAAATATGTTGAATTTTGGGCATATTTCCCTTTGGTGGCTAATATCAAACGTACCTCCAGTTCCAAGGTATTCCACGTGAGATTTTTCCACCAATGATTGGATTTATCCTTTTCTTTGGTATCTTTTAATGTGTTTTTTCTTTTGCACTAAACAAACTATTGGATCATATTGAATACCACCTTCATAAATATAGCATCTACTTTTGGAACACTGAAAAACATGTCGCCCACAATGTATTGCACACCAGCATAACTGGTAGCCTCCAAGATTATTTCAAGGAGATCAAAATTGAAGCATTTGATATTGGAGAAAGAGCAAGAAATAACAAAAAGAATGGAATCATTTATGCCCCCACCATCCATGAGAGTCCTAAACTAAAGCTTATTGAATCCATTTCCATAAGCTGCTAAAATATCTTTCACCAGAATCTTTGAATATGTTCCCATTTAATTTTTGTTTTATAGAGATAGTTATGACACCCCAGGTGAGAGTGTATATGTTGGTGATAATCATCATTTAACCTAGATTGATGCACTGCTAGTAAGCCTTGAATTCCTTATCTTATTGAGAAATCCATAGTTGGTCATGCTTTATAGCTTTGCACTACTAACTTCTCTTGGAAGTGGGAGGAAGTTTCATAATCGAGAAAGTTGAAGGTTTCAAAGTTGCATAGGATGTAAAAAATTGTGTCTACAAACCTGCAGGGAGGTCATGTTGGCCACATAAGATTTGGAGCATGTGGACAAATTGAGAGAAGTGGAAATTAGGGCAAAGAAAGGGTCAATTATTATAAGTTCCATTCAAACCTAATATTACTCTCCATATTTTAATTCTAAGTATATTATACCCACTCTACAATAAGGTGCATTCCAGTGGCATAGTTGAGGGTGCCCTTAGCTTTTAGCAAGTTGTTCTGACTAAAGCTCCTTCAGTTCATCAATTGACAAGTAGAGATATTTCTCACAACAAGTCAAAATGTTCATACTCATATTTTATGAGTAGTGGTTCACTCAACACTTCACTTCTACTATCATCACTTAGATACAATGATTGCTAAAAAAATTATTTATTCTCATAAAACCACTCCTAATAAAACACGAATCAATGAATTTGGCTCCAAAAATCTTGTCATATTTAGATAATAGTCTCTAAGATTAAAGTAATTAATTATCCAATCATGCATTGATAGAGTTCATGTTATGCAAGGAATTTGTAGAGGTGAGCAGGTGAGATGATAACAATGTGTACATAGGAAACCTCACTACTCCTTGACTCCTCAATACTCTTGCCACATCTTTTCATCCTAAACTCCTTATCACTAGAGTATCACCAGTATCCTTCTTGAATGCAAAACTAAGAATGGAAACCTTCTTTCCGAAAACTATATTGAACATGGAGGAATCTACATAGTTCACAAATCTTGTTTTTTGATATTCATTAATCTTAATAACCTACTTCTAGTAGTTTGTTACCTCAGGAATTCCATTGCACTCGTAGATATAAACCAATTTCAAGATATCCCTCTAGAAACATGAATCATTAAAACCAACACTAGCATTCAAGAACTTTGGACCAATCCTTGAATCTTTGCCAACAACATAAGAAAATTTAGTAACATCTATACTAGTTACTTCACATAACATTGAAGTTGCATTCATAGGTGAAATTCTCTGAGCCAAAAATGCATTTGCAGTGACTTTTGATGTTTTACCAGACCATAAATTTGTTGCGATGATCCTATATTCTAGAACCCAGTTTGTAGAAACTTATTTTAAGGCTTGAACTACTTTTTTCCCTTTAGGAGTCTCCTTACCTCCAATGAGCACATGGTCTGCTTGAAAAGATCTTTAATTGTAGTCCCTTTGGCTAGAATTTTGGGTTTGAAAGATTTGTAAGTTTATTCCTAATTTATCTAAATCACTTCATTTTGTCACAAATTTTGTCTATATCACATGCTGGTTGAATTGATGCTCTGATACTACTTGTAATGTCCCATTTAAGGACATTCTCTTATTTGTCTTTTATTTGTATACATTTTGTAATATATTTTTATCTACCCCTTTTCATTATTTGGTAACCTATATTTATATGCATATTTCCAAGAGTCACGCCCTTTCATTAATATTAATATAATTAATAAAAAATAATATTATATATTAATAATATATATTAATATTAATTATATATGTTATTATTTTAATATATAAAAAAGATATAATATCATATACTATTGTCATACAGGTATATATTAATTATCTATGACATATAAATGTCTAATTATATATATATATATATATATATATATATATATAATATTATTCATATATATAACAATTTATATTTGTATCTTAGTATAATTATAATATTTTATATAAATTATTGATTATTAATATTGTACTCTTTATATATTATTAGTTAGTTTATATTCTAAAATGGGGATATCATAGATGAGTCACTTTGTTAAAATATATATTCAATTCTTAGAATGCAATTAGGCAAAAATGTTAAGAAATTGTTAAATCATGTAGTCATGATGTTAAGGGATGAGTCAGGACCTAGCGATCACTACTGCAAGGTTCATGAAATGTTTGATCACTTAGTCACAATGACCAAGGAGATAATGTTAGTTAAAATTAGTGATTCAATGACACAACCAATTTATAAGAAGGCTATATGTGATCACACTATTATAGTGGTAAGAAGAAAATGCTTGAGACAAGGTACAAAGTGGTGAAACAGGTTAAAATTCTAGTTCATAGGGTCACACAATTAAGGATCAAAAGAAATATTTAAACAAAACCTAGGTGAACTAGGTTAAGATCAAAGAAGAGTATGCTAGATCATGCAGTCATCGTGTCAAATAAATGTTAGTAAGAAGAGATTGTGAAGTGGCTATTGGGTTTAAAGAGTACAAAATTCCTTTGCTCATGTGATTAAAAAGCTAAGTTGTTGTTAAATGAACCAAATTGTGACCCAACAAAGTCTTAAGTCAAATAGCACATAATGTTTGATTGCATAATTGTAGAAATAAAAACCTAAAAGTTTGGAAAGTGTGCAAAGCCATGACTTAGTGATTGATAAAGGAGTTAGTGTGTTCGTAGGCAATTAGTATAAGTGGTAATGTTATGAAGCATACATGTGATCAAGAATAAAGGAATGCTATATTTTTAAGGCACTTAGTCACATAGTTAATAGCTAAGTGTAGTAGCTAGACCACGAAGTAGTGAAAGAAGTTATAAAGTTTTGATCATCTAGTCACCAGTGTTTGAGTGCTAAGGTAAAAGATGACTATGAAATGGAAAACAAAGGGAGTTACAAGGTTGTAAGGATAGGTTTTAATGTAAAAATAATTTTAGAAAAGCCTCATTATGACTTTAAAGAGATGCCCTATCAAAAGTGCATAAAATATTAGGGAAAGGTGGTAGTACATGAAGATTTTGGCACTTTTATAGAAATTGAGATTTTTCATGCATGTTGACATAAATAGATATAAATTCTTCTCTTTTTATTTTTATCTATAAATAAGTTAATATAATGACATTCTAAGTTATAATCTTTTGCATAATTCAGAGATAAAATTTCTAGAGCTTAGAGATTTCCAGAGCTTATAGAGTTTTAGAATTTTTTAGGAGTTAGAATTAATAGAGTTGTTGTAAGAAATTTGAGTATAGAAATCATGGCACAAGAAGAAGGAAGGATAATCGCTCTGGTTGATGCGGAAGAATCCTCACAAGAACAAGTGAAGTTGAAGTTGGCAACAATGTATGTAGAAGAATGGCTGATTTTTCTACCAGGGTCATCTCATGTGCAAACCTTAATTCACATGTTTTTAAAGATACATACTCTTTCTATAGAGAAACCATTATACTTGATATAAATGGAAATGAAATTTTCTAGTATTTTCATAAAAATAAGTATGCAAAGTCTTCTATCTATAACCCATGGGCTAGGAATATGACAAAATTGATAATATTAGAAGTGATAGTGGATGTTGATTTGATAAAGCATTGATAAAATCTTGGAATCCAATAAATAAATATTTTCATAGGAAAGATATGAGTGTCATGTTCACATTGGATAGGGAGACTTCCATCGAGGTTTTTGACCTAGGAGGGCCTATGACAAAGGTGACTAAAATAGAGAAGATGAATGAGACTTTTAAAAGTTCCAAGAATTTCTTTACTAGAAAATTCATGAAAAGGCACATTACCAAATAAAAGTTGGAGAAGGGTGAGATTTCAAAGAAGGTAGGAGACCTAATTCCATTGGGATTCTTCTACAGATATTTTAGGTACACCATCTTTGGATAAACAAGGTGATAGGAATTAATGGTACCAATAATTGCCCAGGCTACATATATATCATTTTTTTGGATTACCATGATCCAACCCATAATTTTGGCTATGATTTTGTGGAGTATATCATAAATAGAATACATTATGGGATAGTGTCTTCCCTAGAAGAAGAGACAAGAAGCCTCATAAATGTTGCTAGACCTCTCACAGAGGTAAAGGATGAATCAGTCCAAACAAAGGGCGATGCAACAAGTATGGGAGGGAGATAATATATGGATATTGATGAATGGGATGGAGACAAGGAGGTATAAATCAAGAAAATTCATAGCTTGATGATGCACAAGATAGGTTCCTTACATATTGTGTCTCTAAATATGTAGTTACATCTCACTGTAAGGAGCTAAATTTTAGTGCTCATAAGCATTGGCACTTCTATCCCCCTTATTCACAACATGGGGACCATATACATAATTATTTGATAGCTTGGTTCCTCTACTACCCTATAAGAAGGAGTTACCTAAGGCAGTAATTATTAATGCCAGAAAAATGATTAGTAAAGTGAAGGAATTGAATGGGTTTTTCTCAAGAAAAATGCAATTAATACAAGGCAAGATGAAAATAATTGATGTAGGAGTTCTAAATTTTATTCCTACTATATTAGGTATTTATGGAGAATTAAAATATTAGCATGAGTGTCTACTTCTTTTAATGAAATTTGGAGACATCCATAGTTTTTGCAATAATGAGATAGATGTAATAGTTGTCTATGATATGATTGATTTTACATTCAAAATGGAGTCAGTTATGAACAAGGTCACAGGAGAACTTAAGGCCATAATTGATACTAAGTGGAATAAGAGTCTTGTTGAATTAGATATCATCTAGAATGCCACATGGCCTGATGTGGATACTAATATAGCCATCTAGGAAGTCATTGCTGATACAAAGGCTTTACCAATAGTTGACAGTGACTAGGCTAATCAAGAATATAATTAGAAGCTAAAGAATAAAGAAAAAGGAAATGAAAATGATAAGATTTGAAGGAAAACATAATTTTTTGAAAATACATCTACTAAAGTGCCACCTACCAATTTTGCAATTGCATCCAAGAGTTTTGTTCTAGATAAAAATAATGTTGAATGTAATCAAATATAAATCTCTTTGTATTTTCTTTCTAATAGAGTTTTGACATGTGTCCTCCCATCTGAAGCTTGTTTCAATCCTTATAAAAGGATTTCCAAGATGTGGAGTTGAGGTCCAAAATCCATGTAATTTTTAGTGTTATACTATTTTGCATTCAATCCAATCGGTCTTTGTGTCAATTTTCGTGAGGTATTCATTTTGCAAATCTGAGAATACAAGTAAATAGAGAATGATAAGTTTTTAGGTCTTGAAATATTTCTGAGTATATACTACTATTGTATTATTTTCAAGGAGAATTAATACAAAAGGAATTTTTTGCCATATCTATTTACTCTAAGTTTTGTCTCCATTTTATGTGTTGGTTATGTGGGGATTGAATGAGCAAGATTCATATAATTTAATTGAACTAGGATAGGTTGTATATCAAATTGATGTTACTTTTAATTCAAGGAATTAAGAACTTCAAAAAATTGATAGGATTTCCAGTCATATAAGAAGGATATTCATAAGAATGGGGTTTAGGGTTTACTACTGATAATTTGATTGTAAGGAAATTAAATAGATCAAAGTTTTCTAGGTAGATTCTGCATACAAATGGATAGGGAATTGGTCATTAACTTAGATTTAAACTATTAGAAGTCATGTGATTACACAAAGCAAAAATATAAGTCAAATCAACTTTTACTTTTATGAAGAAACAATTGTTGGTCAGCACTTATTTTCAATAATTCTCTATGTATCATAGTTAGCTTCTATATTCAAGAATTATTTGCAAAGTTAAGAAGAATTGTGACCATTTCTACTATAAGGGATAGATTTTGAAGAAAATATTATAGGTAAGTGAATTGTGAAGAAATTATCAAGCATCCAGTCTTTTCAATCCCTATAATTTTGTTAA
Source organism: Cupressus sempervirens (assembly GCA_028749045.1). Lineage (NCBI taxonomy): Eukaryota > Viridiplantae > Streptophyta > Pinopsida > Cupressales > Cupressaceae > Cupressus > Cupressus sempervirens. Next base: position 479,172,073 of record CM053783.1, on the reverse strand, counting down.
TGTTGGGTCTAGATCTAAATACTTTTCATTTGAATATAGGAGGTAGCTAGTCCTTAGACTAAAAATCTATCCTTAGAACCCAGATATTAGCTATTTTGTTGCTTAGTAGTTTTCATTTAACAACAAGTTCAATACATTCTACAATGACAAAGGAATTAAAAAATAGATGTTAACACCAAGGACCCCTCCTTAGAATGGGATAACTAAAAGGAGAAATACATAAATAATGGATTGTGCAAGAACATTGATGATGGAGAAGAATATATCATAGAAGTATTGGAGAGAAGCTATCAGTACTATTGTTTACACCCTGAATAGAGTACAAGTCAAGAAAATTACAAATGCTATACCTTTTTAACTATGGTATGGATATGCTCCTAATGTGAAATATTTCAAAAAAATTGGAAGAAAATGTTGTATATTAAAAGATAATAGGAATGGAAAACTTGATGCAAAGAATGAAGAAGGTATATTGTTAGGATATTCCACCAAGAGTAAAGCTTACAAGTGTTCAAACTCTAACACTAACAAACTTGTGGAAAGTGAAAATGTGAAAGTTGATGAATTTGCAAAAATAAATGATATTAAATGTAAGGAAGAACATGAAGATTATAATATATTCATATTTGTGGATGATGGAGTGGGATTTTATAATAAGAAAATCCATAGATCCCTAGATATCCTATATGCAAATAACCTATTACAAGGAAGGAAGAAAGGTAGAGAGAAGGGTTTTCTCAATAAGAAAGAAGATTTTATTTACTTGTGCAAAAAAATGAAAAAATTTACAATAAATCAATCCTTATGAAGGAGATCAAAAATCTAAAAGGGAAACCCTAAGAAGTAAATGAAATTTAATAATTACTAATTAATTATTAAATAGAAATGCAAGTGCATAAAGCAAAATATTAAGAAGGGAGTAAAGCTAATTTAATAAATCAAATTAAATTAACCTTCTACTATAAAACCCCCCTTAAGATGAGCAGCAATGCAGCTACAAACAATGCATGAAAAAGAAAGGAAACTACAATATTGAAAGCAAACATGGGTCCCAGAAATAAGGCCTAATGAGGTACCCAATCACAACTAAATCTCTATGAAAATAGAAATAGGTAAAACCATGTGGTAAAAACCCTACTACAAAAAGAGATAGAAAAGAAAATATTATAAATGATATGTCTCAAGAGACTCTCTTAAAACTATAAGTACAATGAAACCCCCATAATAGAGGCTTGAGACTCCATAGCCCCCATAGAATGGTAGAAATTTTGTGTCAATGAATAGATCAATGTGGTTCCAATCTGAAGGAAATAAAGGCAATGGACAAGGAGGGTAAAACCCCTAAATGTAAGGTGAATATGGAAGTCCTAGCTAATGTTCAAAGAAGAATGTATCAGAATCCTAAAATGGAATCTCCAATGGAGGTGGGATAATAGGTGTGTTGAAATTATTATTTGAGAGGAGATGTGTGTGCTCTAATAAGTCCTCAAAAAATGTTGTAGGTAGCTTAGTGACTAGATCTATAAAGGTAGGAAATTCTAAAGAGAAATCCTTTGTAATAGATGGAATTTTAATAGGAGGTGGAGTTGTAGAAGTCACAACACTGGTCTCAAGAATAACGCATTAGTTCAAGTGACTTGACTTCACCTTGGTAGTATCTTGTAAAGAAGGAGAGTGAGTCTTAGATAGTGAAGATGGTGGACCAAAATGAGAGAAAGTGTACAAGCAAGAAGAGTGATCAATAGTCTCTATAGAAATAATATTGTCGATCTCACTATCTTTGATGTGCACTAAATCTTGTGTAAACCTAACTGTCTTTCCTATCCCAATATGTGTAATCTGATAGATAGAGAGAAGGTTAGAGGAAAAACACGGAATGCAAAGTAAATCATGAAATGTTCCATCATCAATGTCAATAGAACCTTTCCCACATACATTCGTAACAATGTTGTTCCTTGTCAAAATTTGAGGAGGAGAAGCCTCAAAAGAAGAGAACATATCCTAAGAAGATGTCTTATGGTGTGAAGCACCTGAATCTAGTAACCACCTAGAAGAGGGTGGAGTAGTAGTTGCACAAAGTGCATAACCCTTTCCTATATCTTTACCATATGACTGAAATGATGAAGAAGAAGAAGATCTATGCAAAGTAGAAGGAATATCAATATTTCTCTTTTGAAAGAGAGCTGTCAAATCTAAAACCTGTTTGGCATAGCCATATAACTTCTTCTCAAAGAAATGTGACTCATCATGATAAGGCTTATTACAATAAGCACACTTTTTTCTTTCTAGATTTGGTTTATCTCCCTTAGGAGGAGGTGTGCTTGATATGATGTGAGAGATAGAATCAATCTAAGACCTTGTAGGATGTGACTTTTGTTTCTTCTCCTTCCTCCTAGAAGATGGCCAAGCTACCAATGCATAATTCTATGAGCCTATGAGAGAATATAAGTAAGAGAGATTAGCTTTATCTCATGTCAAATGATAAAAAAAAACCTCAAATGATGGCATGGTAAATCTATTACCCAAAGCATTTTTAGTGGAATAGAAGGTAGAGGCAAAAATTTGAAAATTTCCATGAAGCTTAGAAAGAATTAGGTAGATGCATTAGTGTTAGTCTTGGTTTTCCTACAACCTTTTGATAAATATCTGTGTTGTTTGAACTTGATCAAGAAGTCCTCAATCAAAGGAAAATAATTTGGTATAAGAGAGATAAGCTCTATCTCAATCTAAAATGCTTTGAACTCATTGATGGTACCAAATAAGTCATTGAACTTGTCCCAGATTTCTTAAGGAGTGGAACACTAATCAAGATGAAACTATAAGCTATCTAAAACACTCAAAGAAATTAGATCCATCCCTTCATCCATCTTATTCATATGTAGAAAATTCTAATATTGACTTTGAATTACTGGCTATGCTATATCTAAACAAGACCACAAATCCTTTGAAGGGAGAAGTCGTTGCATATGAGATTTCTATGTTTGATAGTTGTGTAGGTTTAGAAGTAGTAGACAAGAAGAGATCTCAACCATTTAAGTTGTTCTAAAGTTTTTTGAATTCTTTTTGGTTTACTAATGTAAAAAAAGAAACAATAATACAAAAACACCGCCCACAATACAAAAAAAAAACCCTAGCTGCTAGAAGGAATTTGTAAATAACAAGAGAAAAAAAGGCTTTAGTTGAGTACACATATAACTTTAAGAAATACTAATAAAAAATTAGACAATATGGATAGGTCTCAAGAAGACATTTCTGGTTCTTCTTTCAGATCAAAAAATAGAGCTAAAATGAGTAGGTTACATCCCTAAGAAGATAGAAAGCATCATCTAAGTTCAATTTAAAAAATGGGTACCAAAATAGAAAGAATTCCAAAAATTACTTGGATCATCTCCATCTCTGAATCACCTTCCTAGCACTTCTTTTGGATTTTAAAAAAAAAACCGTATGCAAAAGATATAGCCAAAAATCCTATGATAGGTTTTTAATACAAAACAAATCAAACACATGACAACTTGAAGGCCATCAAATTTTGGCCCAAATTTTTTATGTCAACACCTACAACCTACTAACATCAACATCTCTATAGGTCTATCAGTACCTCAATACTTGCTAATGTAGGTGTACTTTTTGAGTTGTCATTTTGCATGATGTTGAATGACAAGAATCCTTTTGAATTCCTCTATTGAAAAGATAATCGATGATCAACTCCAATGTTCCATGTGATCTTACAAGCTACTGAAATCCACTCAATTGAGGATACATGTGTATGTTCATGAAGAGGCCTTTTCTGGTTTGGACCATTTTTGGATAAATGTGTCACTCTTTGAAAACTGTAAACACAAAAGAGATATATTTTTGTATTTTATGTTTTATGATGAAATGTAGTTCAATGATGTAGCTATATGAATTCATATTTTGAACAAGTATTAGAAAAGAAAATAACAAATAAGGGTAATGATAGATTAAAGAAAATAACTAAAAGGAAAATTCCTAATGGACATAAACCAGGGTAACAACACATCTATGAATTAAATCGTCAAAGGGATCAAGTAGGAAACTAATTAAATTAAGAGAATCACTTAATTAACTTGACTAATGCAATCATCAATGGGAACTTCATATAAATCAAAAGATGTTTCACATCTCATCGAATCATAAGGCCACAGAAAGTGCACTAAAATGAAACAAGATGCTATGCAAGAACAAAGATGATCCTTTTTCTAATTTTCTACCTTAGCAAAATTTGATAACACAAGGCAAAAACTAGAACTAAAAGGTTGCACAATGATAACAACACAATAAAATCATTGTCTCCATTATTATTCATGAAGATGCATTCATAAAAATAACACATTTTGGCAAGAATAACTACACTCAGAATGAGAGTACCAATAGGATATATTATTGCATCAAAATAATGGCTTGTAGTACATATTACATCCATTTATTTATGAGAAATCATCTCATCCTTTCGTGTTGGGAGTGAGAGCTCTTAAAAAGAAAACTCATGCTAAAAACTAATAAAAAAATCTAATTATTTACAAAATAACTCTCTAAATGGTGCTAAGTAGGTCTCCACCCTTGTTTATATCAATTGATGGGAACATGAGCCTTTAATTGACAAAAAAAGAATAAAATAATAAGACAAGAAGAATGTAGCTGTAACATGATCAAAATATGTTTATGATGCATGCAATTCTCTAAAATAGAAACTGGAAGTTAATTGTCAATGCACTACTTCTTCTTCAAAACCATCAGCATACTTCTATGAAAAACACACCTACCCACTTGCACACCTTGGTGACATATTCCAAAAAATTAAAATTTCTTCCAAGTGTCAAAAATATAGTATCTAGGTTTCCTTCCCTTTTTATATCCAAATGATGTCTATATGCTTTCTCCTAAACTTCTTTATTATCTCAGCCACTTGAGTAGCTTCCCATAAATCTAGGCCTCCATACTTATCCTTTACTAGCTATTGATAATTACTGACTTCTATTTAAGTTGCCAAAAAATATTCAAGCTTGGTGTCCAACTCCAACAATATCTCTTTAGTCTTAAATGCCTATCTTATGTCTTCATCTAATGAAGCATCTTCAAATGTTCCTTAGAATTGTTGTGCCACTAATTACATTGTAAAAATATTGGTTTCAGAATCATCTTCAAAAATATTAAGGAAAGTGGTGTTGTATTACCTTTTTCACTTCCAAAAATTACTCTTGAGTTTGGTCCTTAATCCCATGGATCTGTGTGTGTAGTCCATAGATTAATTTATTCCCCATTGATATTTTCTCAATCTATTAATCAAGATTTTCAAGCACCTCAATAGTATACACCTCCACTAGCATATGATTCCTTTGATCCTTTATTGATTTTAAAGCCTATAGGTCTTTAGCCTAGGTATGTACTTCATCCATCAACCCAAAATATTGGTTCACTATTAAAACAAACTTGTCAACACCTGATTGGATGTGGTGTAATAGGTTCAAATTAATTTGGATTATTTGTACTCCCTTCTCCTCAAAATTGTCATGCCATTGCTGACATGCTTCCAAAAATGGATCAAACTACATTGTCCTAGTTCCTTTTCTCTCTAATGTTGCTGCAAGAGCAATCTTTGGATTCTCCAAATTTATGAGACCTACAACTTCATTCAAATAGCCTCTTAGTATCTCATTTCTCTTCTGAAATATTATCAACTCTAACTCATCTTTGTCCATATGCCTAAACACCTCTTTTATGCCCATAGCAATCATCACTTTGGTTTTATCTATTGTGGGTCTTCCCAGCATGATTCCCTTGATTTGGAGATCCTTAGGAATTAGTTGTTCAGCGTCAATGTGAGGAGGAGGAATGAAAATATGTGCAAGAAGGTCCTAATCTTGGTTCTTCATTATGAAGGTCAATATTCTTGCATCTCTCTTAGGTGGCTTAGACCTCTTCTCTACTTTTATCAATTCCTTCATTCCTTTCTCAATAATCAAATCCAACTACCTTTTCTAAAAAACTCAAGCTCTCTCTCTAGCCATGATGTTGTAGTGCCCATGGGTGACATATACTTGGTTGAAGAGGTTGGTTCTTGAGTAAGCTCCTTTCTCTTTTCACTTCTTTCCAGAGTCTTCTTGTGTCGAGAAAGATTTTGAGATGAAGGAATCTCTATTTCTTGTTGGGCTAAGGTCCTAGCCACTATATCTTGAGGAGATTTCTGAATTTCTTCTAGTATTTTTCCTTCCTCAAAAATTTCATCAACATGCTTGTATTGGAACTCCCCTTCCTTGGATTGTTGTTCTTCTATTTTGGGAACCAGAGGAAGTGGAGTCACTAACCCTTTATCCAATAATACCAAATCTTGAGATGGTGGATGCAAAATATCTAGATGTACTAGAGGTAGATGTGGTAATTGATTCTAATCCTCTCCTAAGGGTTCATTGTGGCATGTGTGCAAGTGTGCTAGTGCACACTTTGAAGCACATTAGGGAATTTATCACATTTTCCCTCTATTTTTCTATTTCCTTGACCTTTCTAATCAAGTACATCAATTTGACCTAGAGCTAGGGTAGGAGCCAAAAGGTGACCAAGGCTTCAGACTTGGAGCTTGGTAAGAAAAATATTTACCAAGGGGTCCCCATTTCAAGGAGAAATATGGTGTTTGTTGTGAGACCAAAACAAATAGCCCCAACAAAAGGGAAAAAATGACAAAGGGATGCTTTCATCAAAAAACATTCTTCTAACATGTGTCAAGCAATAATTGAATTATGAAAATTTCAAGAAACTTTCAAGTCCCTTGATCATCAAAAATTCAAAATCATGAATCTTCAAACTCAATGTGTGCTCAGTGTATTTGTTTCCTTTGACATTTCAAGGTGTAGTTCATTATGAGCTTCTAGCAAGTTTGAGAAAAGATTTTGCTGCACTAGTTCATTTATCAAGAATCCTCATAAAGTCTATTTATCAATCACTATATAAAATCCATTTTGAGGGGTCTTGATGAGTTATCAATTTTATCATTTGGAGCCCTTGGTAATCTCTTTTAATTTTCTTCATAGATCTTTCCTATTTCCATTTGATGCTTTGTTGAAGGATTTTGTATAGATGGTGGATAGCCATTTTGGAGTGCATATCCCCTTTGCTTGATTAATTTTTTTGGATCTTTTGGAATCTTTATTTTAACACCATCTTTAATTAATTTATTTTTTAATACCCTAACCATGCTTAGATTGTGTGGCCAAGGCTTGATATTGTTTCCCAATTTTTTTCTTCAATTTGATAACCATTTCATTCCTATTTTAATGATTTTTTTGGGAAACTCTCATGCCAAACAATGATTCTAGCTATTTTTTGAAGATACCCTTTGTTTGAATGTGCAAGTTTGAATAATCCCTTGCTACTAACAACCTAGATTCAAAAATCACCAAGATAATCAATTCTTAAATTTGTAAAGTGTTGTGAACTATTGATCTACAACTCTGGTTTTAAGGCTGAAAGTTCTTTACAATTGCAAGACATATCTAGTTGTAGTTATTAAAAGAAATAAAATAATTTGAATGCATTGACAAAGAAATACCTCTTCCCTAAAGTTGAACCCAAATTGAGTAATTCATTGAATGTGTCAAGAAAAGTTTTGATTGCACCTAAACCCCCAAACTAACATGGAATAATAGAAACAACTTTTAAAATGAACACACAACTGAAATAAACACATAACTAAAAGAAAACACATTGGCATAAGTAAAAACACTTGTACAAAGTTTTTTAAAAAATTAAACATTTTTTTTTCCCACTTTTAGGCCTCAAAATAATGTTTCAAGAACTAGTCATTGAATGGTAATGGAATAATTCCCCTTCTAGAGAACTTATCCTAAAATTACTTTCCCCTTGAATCTTTGCAATCTAATAAGGGCCAATCCACAAGAATTGGAACTTGGTGTGACTACTTGGATTTCCTTTTTTCCTTGTCCTAGAGAAGAATAAGGTTAGAGATCCTAAAATATTTGATTGTGGCTCTTTTGTCAAAACAACATTTTATGACAGTTTGATGTCTTGACATGTGTTCTAAATTTGTTGTCCTTTTTCATCCAATTTGAAGACATTCATCAATTTGATATAAACTTTATCAACATCCTCAACATACCCTCTCATGAACCTCAACGTTGGAATTTTGAGATTAAGTACAAATACTAGCTCTTGTTTGTAGATGGGTAGGTATGGAAATGTTCCCAAAGTATTCTTAATCTTGACTCTATCTATCCATAGTTCATGTTTTAACTATGTGAGTAAATATTTTGGGTTGTTTGTAAGAAATTTCTTTATCACCATGATTAGGTCATTATTAGTGAACTCATCCACACCATTCCCTTGGGAATACTAGTTACATGAGAACTTGATTATCATCTAATTTTCTAATGTCAATTAGGTGAGGAAAATTGAAGAAAAGGATGACCCATTAGGAAGAAAGACATTCCAAACCTAGTGGCTACATGTTCTTCAAAGAAATTAGTAACTACTTTTTTCCATGCAATTACGAAGAGTTTCAACTTCTATCTAGTTGGTGTAATAATCAATGGTTGTGAGGACATACATATGTCTAATTGATGATGGTGGGTTTAATGGACCAATAAAGTCTATCCCCTACTTAGAAAAAGGGCATACCTCAAATATTGGTTGAAGTGGCATAGTTGGATGTCTCTCCCTACTGTTACTTGCCTTAAAAATGTGGCAATAATGTACATGCTCAAATATATCCTTGAAGGTTGTAGGCCAAAAGTAACATGATCTCAATATCATGTAGGTTGTAGCCTCTGCTAATCCATGCCTAGTGTCATACTTATCATTTTATTATTGCAATACCTCTTTTTCTTCATTACAACCTAGACACTTCAAATAAATTCCCTCATAGTTTCTTTCATAAAGCTTCCTATCTTGAAGTATATAGGATTCACTTTTCATTTTTAGTCCTCTACAATTTGAACTATTCACCTAGTTAGGGTGTTGATTTTGTAGGAGGTAGTACACAATATATTGATACCACACATATGTGATTATTCCTTTATTGATGTCCACTTGGGGCACTTTGATCTTTTTTTCATTATCAATCTTGATTTTATCATCAAATTTAATTTCATTGTCAGCATTGATCTCATTATCAACTTTCATCTTAGTCAACCCTTGTCCTCTCACTAATTTTATTGGTTGAATTTCCAAATTGAACTATTGTAATATACACATTCATTTTCCACACCTTTTTCCTAGTTCATTCTGTATTAGTAATGATTTTATTGCAAAATCTAGCATAATAGTATATAACTTGCTCCTAAATATGTAATGAAAAAATTTCTTGACTGCCTTTATCAAGATAAAAGATTGTTTTTCAAGATTGGAATAATTTAATTTACCATTCTTCAATGGACAACATATGAATTCAATAGGTATCTCATCTTCTTTATCTTTATTTTGAGTAATAATCCTATCACATGAGTGTTCTTAAGCAAACAAATAATTTTTGAAAGGTAGATCATAGTCTAGACTTACAGGTATTGGAGTCATGGAGATAACTATTTTTATGTCTTTGAAAGACTTATTGATCTTAGGAACCCATTCTATTTTCACTCCCTTTTTTTAGTAATTCATTGAGGGGGCATACTATCTCAAGAAACCCACTAATAAATTTACAAAAAAAAAAATCTTTCCAAAGAATGACTTAAGTTCTTTGAGACTATGAAGTGATGACAATTTCAGATTACTTCTATCTTCTTAGGATCAATAGATATCCCAACTTTGGAAATAATTTGTCCCAATAGTTTTCATTTTGTAACCCTGAATTAACACTTCTTAGGATTGAGAGATATACCATATTTTTGACATTGATTGAAGACTTGTCTTAAATCAGCATCATGAGTACCACAATCTTTTGAAAATATAATTAATTTATCCATATATGTAACTATACATTTATTAATTAGTCCTTTGAATGCTTCATCCATGGCTCTTTGAAAGGTATCCTACGTTGAGCAATCTAAGATGCATTCTTCTATATGCAAAAGTTCCTCATTTTGTTTTGAATGTTGTTTCTAACCTATCTTCCTCATCAACCATTACTTGGTTGTGTCTTGAATATATGTCAAGGAAATAAATAATTTTAGATTTTCTCACAATTTTCAAGACTTCATCTAATGAGGGAAATGATTACTTGTCATTCTAGGAAGCTAGGTTCAAATTATGGAAATCCACATATAGGAAAGTCTTCCTTGTCTTTTTTTCTTACCAAAACCAAGTTAGAAACCCATGTATAATATCACATTGGGCAGATAATTTTAGCATCAAGAAACATTTGGACTTCTTTCATTATTAATGGCTCAATAATGGGATTCGTAGGTCTTTGTCTTTGACAAAAGGGTTTGGCATTAGGCTTTGGCAGAATGTCATGAGTGATGATTTTAGGATTGTATGTCTTGAGTTCTTCATAACTCCATGTTATGCCATCTTTGTATTCTTTAAGTAATTGAAGCATACTTTCTCATTATTGAGGATTACATGCCTTGCCAATTCTTAGTAACGTAGGATCTTCTTCAATACCTAGATTATATGAATCACATTATTTAATCCCCTTTTCCTCAATAGTTATTTTACTACATGTTGATTTGTCTTGATCAAAGATGTGCTCCAATTGTACCATCCCCTTAAAGATAGTGTTGGTCTTCAAATTATAATCCCATCTTCATCTTCTAACTCATTGTCCTTAAGTTGACTATCAAGAGTATCATCAATCTCTTGTCCTTTAAAAAGACCATTACACATGATGAACTCAAGAATATATTGCTAATCTTGGAAAAATTGGAAGTTGGTAATGTTATTAGGAATAGATGGAGTAGCCACCAATTCAATTGAAAACCTTTTGATTTTTTTTCTTTCAATGGGTTGCAATGCACTGGCTAAAATTGCAAGAGCATTGGCTACCATATTCTTTCTTCTTGGAATAGAATTTATATTTAGAGCTTAAAAATATTCCATCAAGTCCCAAACTATTTTTTGGTAAGAAATTAGTCTCCTATTATCACAAGAGTATATTGATTTAACCTACCTTGATCACCAATTATGAATCTTCTTCAATTACAAGAGCTTTGATGTCCTTCAATAAAGAAAAGAGAAGTCTATGATTGAAGGCTTCATATTCAGCAACACTATTTGGTACACCTAAATTATAATTGATATACAACATAAAAAGACCTTCCTTTGGTCTAATTAGTTCAATACTTGCACCCACTTCTAATTTGCATTTAGAACCATTCAACTTGAGTGTCCAAATTGGTTGTTCTTTGGGCTTTATGGACTTGTGCTTATTAGTTCAAAGATTTTATTTCACTTTAACTTTGAAGGATTTTTTATTTTGGATCCATTTTATTCTTTCACATGGTGGACTTGTTGATTTATAATTATTTACCTTTGATATGGGGCTGATCTATTTCTCTTGTTAATCTTGAATTTTCCCAATCAATTATGTGATTTTATCAATTTGTGGTTTAGGATGAACAACAACTGAGATCCAACCTTGGCTTTTTATAAAATGTCTCCTTCCTAGGAATTTGATCATCCCTAGTGGAGGGTTATAAAAACCCCCACCATTTGAAGAAGTATCACTATATGATGCATTAGAATCTTCTTTTTCCTCTTCATTATCCTCTATAGATTCAGATATGCATGTAGGACTTGAATTTTCCTTAGGCCTTTCACTTGGATTTTGACCATTTTTAAAGTGCATCATTTGAGTTAAGACCCCAACAATATCTTGTTGGAAATATGAACACTCAAACTCCAAATGAATTACTTTGTGTAACTTGTAAAATCTTGGAAGGAGTAAACATTTGGGTTTTCTTCTTCTCTTAAACATTGTATATTTACAACAATGTTGTCTATGAATTGAGTCACAACCTCTTCTCTTGGGGTAGGGATCATGGATTCTTTATTTAGATTGTATGATTTCTTGGATGAAGTTATGTCAAGTTCCATCACCTTGTAAGAGCCAAAATCTGATTGGAAAATGCTACCTCATTTGGTGCATTATATTCTATGATCATTGTCTTTAGTTTTGGCTCAGTATCTATCTTGATATGATTATCCAATCCTTTCCAAGGTAACCACAATTGAGTAAAGCTATCCCCTAAAGTATTTCATCCATTCTCTACTTATTAGAAATATATAAGTTTCCAAGGTTTCTACCACATGTATGTCTATGATATCTTGAATTTGGGGACTATAGTTAACTATATTCAAACTTCTTTCAATACCCCAATAATCTTTGATTCTATTTTGTCAAGTTGTATCACTATCTGATTTGAAGTTTGGGGAGTAACTCCCAACCTTTGAGATATTAAAATTGGCATGACATTAAAAGAATCTCATGAATCTATAAGACCATTGTGTAGGTTTCTTGCTAAAATTCTAAGATTGAGAAAAAAATGAGGTACTTCGACCTTGTCTTTATACATGTTTGGCAGAGCCTTATAAGTATTGACTTGTTGGAATGCTATCATTTGAGGACCTATGTTTGCATTAGGTGTTTCCTTTTTATAATCAAGAGTCTTTAGTATTGCTTCTCTCTAATTAGGAAAATTTTGTAGCATGTCAAACATGGATATATTAGCCTTGGTTCTCTTTAAATATTCTAGTACACTATACTTTTTAGTTGTCCATTTGGATTTTTAAGGATTGTAGGCACATCCCCTTGGTTCTTATTTTGTTTTCCAACATAGGGTGCTCTTATAGGTACTAGATTATTATTCACTCTTGGATCTAGAGACATTGGCATGAAGGCAAGAGGAATCCCATCAGTCATGGGTTCCCTACTATTTCGCAAATTGTAAGTATTTTGATTATCATTCTAAAAAGATAAAATCTCCTCTAGTTGAGGATATGATTCTTGATTGAATGGAAAATTCAATTCTTCATTTAATTTTTCTTCCATTTTAGGATTTTTTGTAGAATTTTAGGATTCTAATAACATAATGTTATACTGCATAGGGGACTCATTATTGTGGCCTTGTGAATTATGGCTCACTTTTTTATTCCATTGAAATATGAGCCCCCATCATTGGGTACATTTTAATTAATGTTATATTGGTTGATGTACACAAACTAACCATTTTTTTTATTATCAATAGGGATTCTTCCATTGTCTAGATGGGTGTTTCATTATCAATTTTGTCTTTGGAAACTGCTGTTACAATCTGGAGGATTGAAATTGTTCCCTGCATTGTTATTTCCATTGAAATTCTTATTGTAGTTGTAACTATAGTTGTTATTGTAAGGACCTTCATTTATTCTTCAAAATTTACCATTCTACCATTGTGACAACCTCAAATAGGTTATTTTGTTGGTAATTTAAGACAAGGTCTTCTTCATTTGGCCAATCTTAGATGCAACATTATTTTCCACTTCATCAAATGTTGCTACCTTTTACTGAAAGAAAGAAGTTTTTGGAGGTTCATATCCTAGATAAGTTATGGCTAGAATCGGTATAGATGGAGCCTATTTTAATAGAGTTTGATTCATTGATATGAATTGAATAGGCATTTTTGATGCTTCGACATATATGTCAGTACTATTGTAGTAGATTGAGATGGAACCATTAATCCTCCTCCATTAGGATTTGCTTGATTGGTAAAGGTAATTGCTTCATCAAAGACTTTTTCTAATGTGTCAATATCTGTAGTAGGTAGTCTTCATAGGAAGATAGTAGTGAGATGGTCCATAGTATTAAGATAAATCTAGATTCTAGCTTCAACTGGTATCATATAGGGTGTTCCCAACTTGCAATATGCCATGTGAAAGTGATAATTGAAACATGAAATGGTTACCACGAGATCCCTCTTGATTGATATGAATTTTTGATGTATCACAGTCAGGTTGACAAATATTTTGAATTGTTCTAAAACAACTTTTGAAGGCAACCCAATCTTGGATGCATTATGGTAGATAATCCACATACTAGTTAAAGGAAACTTCTCCTAATTAGTATGGCAGTAAATAGAGGACTATTTTCTCTTATTGAATCTACTTTTGATTGCATATTTGTTTGAAGACTTTGATATGATCCTCAATTGTTCATGTTTCTCCATAAATGAACCCTGGGAAAATTTCTCAAGATTCTTAGGAAGGTCATTAAGTGCATCTTGAAAATTGATTGGTAAATCTATTGCATTTACAAATAAGGTCATCAGTTGAGGATTTGGTAGAATAATGGGTGCAGGTAGGTTCGGAGGTTGAACTCGAGATGATGAAATTTGGACTAGAATTGGTAGAATTCTTAGTAGTCTTTTGTCACAACGAGGCTTGCAAAAGTGATTGAGTTCTAAGAACTCTTGTCCACTATCTAAAGATCTTAAAGCTCACTAAAATGAAGATAGTGGATTAGGATTTCTAGTTTATGTCAATTCTAAAAAAGTCCACCTCTGGAGAACCCCATCCTTTCAAAATAGTACACCTACAGACCTTCTAACAGTTCATAGACTTAGAATTTTCTAAATGTCTAAAAATTGTAGGATTTCCAAACATCAAGTTTTTTTCCTTATCCAAATAGTTTGAGGCCTGGCTAGCACCACTTTTATTGAGCTATCCTTTTGCACGATTTGAATGACAAGAATCCTTTTGAATATCTCTCTTGAAAATCTAATCAAGGATCAACTCCAAGGTTTTGAGTGGTCCTATAGCCTACTTAAATCGGCTCAATTGTAGATAAATTTGTATGCTCACAAGGAGTCTTTTTTGGTTTGGAAAAATTCTACATAAATGTGTCACTATTTGAAAAGTGTAACCACAAAAGAGATATATTTCTGCATTTTATATTTTATGATGAAATAACAAAGAAGGGTAATGAACGATTAGAGAAAATAACTGAAAGATAAATTCTTAAAAGAGATAAACCATGGTAACAACACATCTATGAATTAAATCATCAAAGGGATCAAAAAATGATGTAGGAGCATCCAGAGGTATAAGGGCAATCTTGTGTCACCCAAAAAAATGTACTTAGACTTAGTTTTTGTTTCATGTGTTTTCATTTCTGGATACCCAGTTGGGTCAAATAAAGGTTCCAACTCTCATAGTTCCACTATTAGTGTTCTAAGATAGAGTTTTTAATCACCTTGGGATATGTGTAAATGCCAAAAAAATAGGAGTATGTAATTGAGCCATCATTTTTGTGAACTAGAAGTTGTAAATTAGTCGAAATATTGTCATTGTAATTTAGAGCATTCTGGAAAAAAAATTAGGTCAAAAGGCCCCACGGTTTGAAAGTTATTACGGTTTTTCAATTTTTGGAGACATCTTAAGAATGCTTCAAAGTCAAGTTAGGGGCATTAAATGACCTCAAACAGGGCTGAAAATGGGGGACAAGAAAAGCTTGTCCATAGGGCTATAGAGTGCTTTGAGAGCTTTCTGAAAATGTAAACGGTTCGTCAATCAGAGCTACGGTTCAAAAGTTATGCCTCCCAGAAGTTCGGTTACCATTTTTGGATTCTTCTAATTTTGTGCCGACTTCTAATGCGACTTCTAGAGCCTTCTATTTAGTCGGTGGATGCCTACTAGCACTTTCTAGAATGTATTCCTAATCCTTAACCCTCTAGGGTCTATTTAAGAACATTTATGGCATTGTAAAAGGCAGTTTGGAGTGGAGTTTGAGAGGAGGTACTAAAAGGAGAAATTATCTCCAGATTTATACTATTGTAAGCCCATAGGGCATGCTTTGAAGTCTATTTTCTTTGTACTAAATGTATTAGCATTTTCTCATAGTTAATAAAATTTTCCCTTTCTTGTTGTGTTCATTCTGTGCTTGGGTTGTGTCCCCATCAAACAAGAAACCAATGAAATGAGAAGAAGTGTTTTCTTAACACTACTGATCCAATCATTAATGGAAACCCAATATAAACTTAAAGATATTTCACATCTCATCAAATTATAAGGCCACAAAAAGTGTACTCGAATGAGACAAGATGTTATGCAAGAAAAAATATGATCATTTCTCCTATTTTTTACATTAGTAGTATTTTTTAACATGAGGCAAACACCAGAACTAAAAGGTTGCACAATTATAACAACACAATAAAACTATTGGCTCCATTATTATTCATGAACATGCATTTTTAAAAGTAACACACTCCAAAAAGAACAACTACACTCATAATGAGAGCACCAATAACATATATATTACTACATTAAAATAAAGTCTTGGAGTACATATTACATCTATGTAATTATAAGAAATCATCTCTTCCTTTTGTGTTGGGAATGAGAGCTCTAAAAATGAAAACTCATGCTAAAAATAATAAAACAAATCTAATTATATGCAAAATGACTCTCAAATGGTGCTACGTAGGTCTCCACCCTTATTTATATCAATTAATGGGTGCATGAGCCTTTATATGGAAAAAAAATAAAAAAATAAGAAGATAATAAGAATGTAGCTATAAGATGATCTAGAAGTCTCTAAAAGATCTAAACATAGAAGCTTGGCCTTCTCTAGGTGTTATTCAGAGTTGAACAGTCATCAAAATGTGTTTCTACTGCATAGAATGCTCTAAAATAGAAACTAGTAGTTGATTTTTAGCACACTACTTCTTCAAAACTATTGGCAAACCTAGGCACCTATGCACCTTGGTGATAGGTTCCAAAAAATCAAAATTTCTTCCAAGTGTCAAAACTAAATTTCGAACATCTAGGTTTCCTTCCCCTTTATACCAAAATGATATCTATATATTTTCACTTGAACTTCTCTATTATCTCAACGACTTGAGTCACTTATGGTAAATCTAGGCCTCCACATTTATCCTTTACTAGCTACTAATAATTATTGACTTCTATCCAAGTTATACAAAGTCTTCAAGCATGGTGTCTAGCTCCAACAATATCTCTTCAGTCTTGAATGCTCATCTTATGTCTTCATTTGATGGAGCATCTTCAAATGTTCCTCAAAATTTTTGGACCATTGATTGCATTGCAAAAATCTTGGTTTTAGACTCATCTTCAAAAATCTCAAGGCAAGCAATGTTGTAGTACCTTTCTGCTTCCAAAAATTTCTCTTGAGTTTAGTCCTTAATTTGTTGGATCTCTACATGTATTCCCTCCATTAATTTATTCCCCTATGATATTTTCATAATCCATTCATCAAGCTTGTCAAGCTCCTCAATAGTATACACCTCTATCAACACATGATACCTTTGACTCTTTATTGATTTTAAAGCCTATAGGTCTTTAGCCCAAGTATGTACTTCATCCATTAGCCCATAATCTTAGTTCACCATGGAAACCAACTTGTGGGAACTTGGTTGGATGTGGTTCAATAGGTTCAAATTACTTTGTATTATTTGTACACTCTTCTCCTCAAAATTGTCATGCCATTACTGACACACTTCCAAAAATAGATCCAACTATGTTGTTCCTATTCCTTTTCTCTCTAATGCTACTATAAGAGAAATATTTGGATTCTCTAAGTCAATGGGGATCACAAATTCATTCAAATAACCTCTTATTAGCTCATTTTTATTCTACAACATTATTAACTTTGACTCATTTTGGTCCATATGCCTGAACACCTCTTTCATGCCTATAATGATTGTCACTTTGGTTATGTCTACTGTGGGTCTTCCCAACATGATCTCCTTGATTTGGTAACATTTAGGAGTTAGTTTTTCAATGTCAATGTGAGAAGGAGGAATAGAAACATGAGCAAGAAGGTCTTGATCTTGGTTCTTCATTATGAAGGAAAATGTTCTTGAATCACCCTTAGGTGGCTTAGGCCTTTTTTCACTACTTTTATCAATTCATTCATTCCTTCCTCAGTAGTCAATTCTAGCTACCTTTTCTAATGAAACACAACCTCCCTCATAAGCCATGCTAGTATAGTGCCCATGGGTGACATATAATTGGCTAAATAGGTTGGTTCTCAAGTAGGCTCCTCTCCCTTATCACTTATTTCTAGATTCTTCTCACATTGAGACAAATCTTGAGAAGAAGAAAGAATCTCTATTTCTTGTTGGGCTAAGGTCCTAGTCTCTATATCTTGAGGAAATTATTGAATTTCTTCTAGTATTTTTCCTTCCTTGGATACTTCATTTGCATGCTACTATTGGAAATCCCCTTCCTTGGTTTTTTGTTCTTCTTCTTGGACAACTAAAGGAAGTGGAGTTATTAACCCTTTATCCAACTATTTTGGTTGTACCTACTCTTGTGGCTCCTATTGTACTTTTATTGGCTCATGTGCTTGAGGCTCAGCTTGTGCCTATTCTAGTTGTAACTATTGTAGAGGTGCTTGTGCTGGAGAAAATAGTTTCTTTTCCCTAGGAGGTTCTCTTTTCCTTTTCTTTCCCTAATCAACTTCAAAGTACTCAACCTCCTACTCATGGTGATGTACCATTTATGGCCTTACTAGAGATTGAATGGGAAAGGTTAACATGATGACCTTCACACCTTTGCCTTCGACCGACCAAGTTGTGGCTTGTAGGTATATGGCCTAAGGAATTGGATATATTCTAAATGGATTTTTGATCCATTCTTTTTTCAACTTGACTATGTGTCTTGCCTGATGATTTCTATCAGCATTCTCATCCCTCCCTATTTCAGCATTCATTATTGGTCATTCATAGATTTTATCCCTATTGTATAGATGATCCATGACATCTTTGGTATCATTTTCAACAGCCTTGAGGGGAATTTTTATCTTTAGCACATTTTCTACTAAGTATAGACTCATTCTACAATAGTCCCTTATACAAACATCATAGTCATATATTGCATTCATCCAATTGTCTTCTAATGCGTCCTCATGTATGAACTCTTTTCCTACTAGATGTTGTACCATCACAATATTATCAAAAAAGGGGCAAGGGGACTTGTATTCTCAAGGGGATATTGATCCCACTTAGAGTTGAAGGTGGTGATATCCTACTTGTGCTTCACCTTGAAGGCACCAATTGTAATGGGCTAGACCCATGTCTTCTTGTGTCGTTTTTTCACTCTGTCATATCCATAAGTGAGTTTTTGTGTGATCTCTAGAAGTATAAGTCTATCTAATGGGTATCTTGGGAGCTTCTTTGGGCATAGTAGAGTACTAGCTACCCAAAGATAGGTGAATGTATTAAACTAAATGTAGTGGGCATCAATTTCTATAATTCTAATTTCTTTCTCTACTAACATTCTCTTGGAATGGTCATGTTTAATGAACCTAATGATTGTGAAGATAAAACTATCATTCACCACTCTATATTCGATACTTTGTAGTGGGAGCTTCTTCTTCACAAATTATGCATATACCACATAAGGCCAAACATTTACATCTTGCATGCTTCCCTTTCTATAAAGACCTAGGTAATCTTTGGTTCTAGTGACCAATAAATACACCATGTATAATATCATATAGAAGCATGGGTTGACTTTGACGACTACTAACTACTCATCCAAGTTGTTACTTAGGATGGTATGCCAATCAATTAGCATTTTTTTTGTTCTAATGGTTTCCAAAAAGTGGACCATCTAGGTCTTAATGTGTCCTACTACCAGGAGGCTCATAACTCTTCTCAATAGCACAATTGCATACCAAATATTATCCTTCATATAAACCCTTGCCATATAAATGTTTCCCACTCTATAGTCCACTAGTGTTATGTCAATTAGGAAGAAGGATTAAACTATTTCCCTTGTGGCTTTCTCATTCTCCCTATACCATCTTTTTGAGCCATCATATGAGATTTTTAGGTATTTATCTACCCTTGGTAGGTGAAACACCTTTTCTATGTTTTGGGGTCGGAGGTCCAAGACTATCTCCCTAGTGATGCTCTTAATGACCTTTTCTTCAGATACATAGTGTTCTGCTAGGGATCTTATCACTTTTTAAGATTGAATTAATGATGGATGAGATGATGTGTTCACTATCCTAGAGTGCATGAGTGTAGATATCATAGCTTACCTCCCTTTAGGCTTATTGCAGATTGTGGGGAATCCATTCCAATCAATGTGTTCGAGTTTTGTATCTTTAATTTTTGAATGTCCATCTTAAAACCGTGACTTTTTGGGTGCCCCTTGATATTTGAATGAAACTAGTTTTGGAACCATTTTATCTAGCATGGAAGAGGATGATGAGTCCATCTTATCTGCACAAAAGAAGAAAACATTAGTTGCAATCTTAAAACTTGACCTAAAATAGACTCTAACTAACTCCCAATAAGTCAAAATTAGTCAAAACAATCAAAAGAGTAGTCCATCCCCCCCAAAATATATTTTATGCACTTAAGCACACTTAATGCACCCTTACAGGTGCACTGGTACACTAGTATTAGCCCTTAAATGGCCTTTTGGTGCAATTCCACACATGTGCACCTTGGTGAGCTGCACACATGCACATGTACACACTTGCTCACATGCACAGTGCACATGGAAAATAGGGGGGATAAGTCTTAAGTTTATCTTCTTTTCAAAAGAGTGGGGGTGCACATGTACACACCTTCATCAATGTTTGTGCTTTTATTTTAACTATTCCTTTACTATGGGAAGGTATGTACATGCACACCTTATGGAGGTTGACATGTGTACACCTTTCTTAGTTCTTAAGAGTTGAGTTTTTATTACCTTAAGGGTTTTTTAGGGTCTATGAAACTTTTTATAGGTGCACATGTGTGCATCTTCATAAAGTTGTGTTAACCTTTCTATTAGTTATATATAGGGGAGTGAAGAGTAGCAAGGTTGTGTATAGGTAGAGTGTGTGGTGTTGCTCTCTTAGAGAGAGGAAGACTTGTGAATGATGAATAGGGGGGTTTAGGGTCTTATATAGACCCCAAGCCCAATGTGTACCCTTGTAGGTGTGCACCTAAAAAGGTGCACACCCTCAGAGGCTGCATACATGTGCATATGTGTATGTGCACATCCCTAGAGTGGGAGTACAATGCACACTAATTGCACATGCACATGTGTGCATGTGTGTAAGTGCAATAGTGTGCACTTTGAAGCACATTAGGGACTTAATCACATTTTTCCTCAAGTTTTTTGATTTTATAGACCTCTCAAGTCAGGTACATGGACTTAACCTAGAGATAGGGTAGGATCCAAAAAGTGACCAAGACTCCAGACTAGGAGTTTGATGGGCAACAAATTTACTATGGGGTCCCTAGTTTTAGGAGAAATGAGATGTGTGTTGTGAGATAACAACAGTACTTTATGCTCTTTGAGTTTGTGTCCTAAAAAACTTTATTAAAGTTTAATATACACTTTTTTTCCTTTTTCAAAGAAAACTCATAGATTTTAATTTATTTTTTATTTTTTTTATTTTCTAAAAATATTGCCTTGGGAAGCATTTACATGGTCTTACAACTCTATTGGGAAAATATTTTTTGCCACAAAATGCAATGTTGTCCAAACAAGATATACTTTACATGAAAATGGGCATTTTGACATCTTTTGAATCCAATCATAACATCTATTTGGTCTCAAAGTGCTTGTAATTTTAGAGACCCCTTTTTCATAGAAAACAAAAAAAAATCACAAGATTTATTTGAAAAAACCATGTACCTTTTGTACTCCAAACAAGAATAGGCAGCCATAGGCAAAGCTTTGATACTATTTAGGGTTTGATAATGAACAAATCCATAGATCCCTAGATATCCTACATGCAAATAACATGTTACAAGGAAATAAGTAACCTACACACACACACACACACACACACACACACACACAGAGAGAGAGAGAGAGAGAGAGAGAGAGAGAGAGAGAGAGAGAGAGAGAGAGAGAGAAGAGTTTGTTCAATAAACAAGAAGATCGTATATACTTGTGCAAAATAGAATGAACAAATTTATAACTAATCAATCCTTATGAAGGAGATCAAAAACCTAAAAGGGAAACCCAAAAAAGGTAAATGATATTTAATAATTACTAATTAATTATTAAATGGAAATGCAAGTGCATAAAGGGAAATCTTAAGTAGTAAAGGTAATTTGATAAATGAAATGAAATTAACCTTTTACTCTAACATATGGTACACCCAACACTCCTACTGAATAAGAATACCAAGTTGTAGTTTTCTAACAGATAGAAAATGATGTAGTGCAACAATAGGCTATTGAGCAACAACTAGTGGGTGTTGAGCAATAGGCTAAAGATGTCAAATCATAGACAGTAAATGTTGATTATCAAATAGACAATGTTGAGCATGTTGAACCTAAACATAAACCTGGACAAGAAAATATAATGAACTTGAGATTATTTTTCAAGATGAACTTGTTGATGAATAGAAAAAGGCCACTTGTGCTAAGTAAGTGTGTAAGAAGATATCATAAATATGAAAAAATCATTGGAGATGTAGAATCTATGACAAGAAAGAAACTCAAAGATGACACCTGCTTATTTTGCAAATTTGAGCCCAAATCAATGAAGGATTATCCAGACAATGAATATTGGATCTAGGCAATGAATGAAGAATTCAAAAAAATTGAGAAGAATAATACTTTGACCCTAGTACCAAGACCAAAAGACAAATATGTTATTGGAACAAAATGGGTTTTTAGGAATAAGCTAAATAAAAATAGTGGAGTTACAAGGGACAAGGAAAGATTAGTATGAAAAGGATATGCTCAAGAAGAAGGAGTTGACTATGGAGAAACTTTTTCTATTATGGTAAGACTGGAAAGAGTCAAAACTATTCTTGCATATTCATCCTACAAGAATTTCAAGGTATATCAAATGGATGTCAAATCTACATTTCTAAATGGTATACTTGAGGAAGAAGTGCACATTGAACAATCTGAAGGATTTGTGGACCCAAACAAGAAGAATATGGTATGTAAACTTAAAAAAATCTCTATATGAATTGAAACAAGCCCCAAGAGTAGGGTATGAAAAACTACACAATTATTTGGTGACAAATGGTTTTGAAAGAGCAAATCATAACAATAACCCATATTTGAACACTGGTAAGAACAATGAATTATTGTTATTTGAAATTTTTGTTGATGACATCATATTTGGAGGTAAAGAAGCACTATGAAAATCATTTGCTGATGAAATGAAGAAGGAATTTGAAATGTCAATGTTTGGTGAAATCAAATTCTTTGTTGGTTTGCAAGTATGTCAAATGAAATCTAGTATTTTCATTACTCTTTCCAAATAGATCAAGGAGATACTAAATTTTTTTGAAGTGGAATAATCAAGAGTAGTGAGCACACCTATGCTTATAAGACAATAAGTTATCTAAAAGTGATGAATTTGTTGATATGAACCAAACCCTATATAGATCAATAAATGGAAAGTTGTAATATGTTATTCATAGTAGACCTATTATTGCATTGGTTTTTGGGGTAGTTCTTAGATTTTTAAAAAATCCTAAATATAATCACATGATGGTAGCGAAAAGGATATTGAGATATTTGAAAGATACATAATACTATAGACTATATTACAAGAGAAGTGATATATTTGATGACATAGTGCAAGGCAGAAGAATCTCCAAAGGAGATGTCCTAGTCCCCAACAAATAAACACATAGTGAAAACACAATAACAATGCAAGATTTGATACCAAAAGCAACTTGTTATTCATGAAAGAACTATTTACATGAAATTTGTTAGGTTGTAAGGCCTTCTCAGTTATGGCCAAATATAAAGCAAGTAGTTATAGTAATAGTTCTATAAGGTCCTGCAAGATCCAACCTAAACACTAGCTAGTTAAGATCCACACTCTGGTAGAAACCTCCAAGATTTCAACTTATGCTTGCAAGCCACCAAGCAAGCTCTTTATTTCTAAACCAAAACCACTAGCTCTTCTCCAACTTTATCCAAGATCCAAGTGTAAACTACCTCACATTCAGTGCTCTGTCCACACACTCATAACTCTACCACAATCTTACTATAAACTACCTCACATTCAGCGCTTTGTCCATAGACTTAGGAAAACTCACTCTTCAGCTACTCTCTAGACTCACTCCTATAAAATGAATGAATCACTCCATGAAAAATGAATGACAAAAGACTCCATAAGACCCCCTACTTATACCCAACTAAGCCACAAGTTGGCCTAGAAATTACAACTTAAATAAACCCCTCACATTAAATGTATGTCAAGCCACAAGTTGGCCACAACACAAACTTAAACACCCATACATAAATTAAATGCCAAAAGTTAATTCAGAGATAACTCAGTACCAAGATCAAACTAAGTGTTAGCAAAATCAAGCTGAGCACCAATAAATTCCCAAGCATTGCCAAGCTTCAGACCATGTCGAGTTCCAAAGACCATGTCGAGTTTTTAGAC
The DNA here is from genome assembly GCA_028749045.1 of Cupressus sempervirens. Classification (NCBI taxonomy): domain Eukaryota; kingdom Viridiplantae; phylum Streptophyta; class Pinopsida; order Cupressales; family Cupressaceae; genus Cupressus; species Cupressus sempervirens. The sequence goes on along the minus strand of CM053783.1, from coordinate 479,147,791 downwards.
CATGTTGAGTTCCTAGACCGTGCCGAGTTTCTAGACCATGCTAAGCTCCAAGACCATGTCGAGCTTCCAGAGCATGTTGAGCACCAGTCCTTCTTTGAGCAAGTAGTATTCCAAGAACCCTCCAAAGCAACTATTGAGCCTCCTCCCATGAACTCCAAAGTAGTCACTGAGCAAACCCAAGATGCTCCTGCATTAGACTCTCGAAGTAAATAGAAAAGTGTGTCCCACACTTTGATACCCAAGAAAGATCAAAAACCATCTTCATCTTCACCAAAGGCTTCCACTCCAATAGAGACAAGAAAATCAATCAATGATAACTTTAAGAAATCCCTCCCCAAAAAAAGCCTAAAATGCTAGCGAATCTAACATTTTGTGGGTTGGAAAATTTTAATGTCGAGGGTGATTTTTTTGTTCTATATAGGGAAATAAAATATTATATGTTGGCAATTTTTTTATTGCCCAAGAAAAAATCATTTTAAATATGGAAAATTAATGTTTTTTTCTTGGTGACAGATAAATAAATGATTCCTATTTTTTTCCTTGCCAAAAATGAATTAATAATGTCAAAGGTGAATTACTTATTTTGTAGGAAAATGAATAATAATTTTCTTGGCTAATCTTTAGTGGTAAACTAAAAAATTGTTTAATTTGAAAGAAAATTTGCACATGTATTGGCTAGTGACTATATTGACTATTGAGTAGTCACTTCAAGTTTCAGCTTGTTTACTATCTTAGGTCTCTTATTAATAATATCGTAACATCATTACATCAATGTCACTATTACCAAGTCAGCTACCATCAATTTTGTATTGTTAATACAATAGTTTTATTGACCATTTATTAATTAGAGATCAATGATAGAAGATGCATTTTGGGGCCAATCGCTTCAAAAGACCTGGAGTCACATGAAACTCTACAGAATGGAGACACATGGAAATTTTTTCCCGAAAACCATTAGCTAGAATGTACTCAATGTACTGAACATCACATCAAGATTAAAATCATAAATGTGGTACTAATAGTGACAATTATTACATTCCATTTACAACCACCTTGGTAGGAACTTTTGACTATTTGACATTAATGCAAGTACATTTCGTACACTTGAAAATTAATAGGAATATGAAAATAGAAGATATGCAAGATTGCAAATGCCACACAATTAAATAAAACTTCCATTAAATAGCCTCTTCAATTCCTCTTTCATTATAATTTCTCAAATTCTTGAATCCAAATTTGGTTTGTAGAGTTTCTTAAATCTTAGTCATGGATACGCCAATTTTCTTGAAATGCACTACAATGGCTCTACAAAAGCCCTTTTTGGCCATGATTCATAATGATGTCCTTGCCATTGTTTGCAAGAAAGATGCCCAAGTTCCTTTTATCTACCATGCTTTAATCATAGTCCTTGGCCATGAATTCTTAAGAAATGATAAGATGTACCGTGTGTCCGCAGATATTACATCCCACTTCCTTGTGTCTCTTCTTGACCTTGGAGGCCACCAAGTAGACATTCTGATGCTTCTGTGTAACATTTTTTAGGAATTTTTTTTAGAAGACGATGTCAAAATTCTTATATTGATTGAGTAGGTATTGGGGTCAGGCATTGGTATCCCTTTTGTAGATGTATTAGACAAGTGCTAGGAGTAAGGAATATGGAGCATTGTACAAAAGCATCCCTTCCTACTGAGCATGAATGAATGACAATTGACTAACCATCAAAATTGGGCATGGGTCGAAAAGAATTTTCTATAGAAGTGGTTGTTGTTGGACAACGTCAATGACTTTGATTTCACATGGCTAGACAAGTTTAGCGACATCATCTTCTCCAACAAATTCCTTGTAGAGGGACTTGAAGAATTTTTTTATTGATGACATCAAGCCCACAATCCCTCAACCTGTTGATGCTTCTAGCCTCAATTCCCTATTTCCTGAATCTTGTTTCTTTAACCCTTACCCTTTAGGCAAAAAATGTTTTTAAGATATCTATGTTGGAAATAATCAAGACTAGCTAGGTCACTGAGAGGGGAGGGGTAAATTAGTAACCTAAAAAACTTTAGATCAATTCAACACTTAACCATAAAATCATTCACCATTCATTTATCTAATCTACTACATGCATGAAATAGATAAACATTCATAACACATGAACATAGTATTTTGGTGATCCAGAAACCTTCCAAATAGAAAGTAAAATTGGGGTAGGGATGATACCCACAAAACTTCACTACTATAGTATAAAGTTGGCCTGTTAGGGCTTACATTGACCACTTCTAATGATTTTCCCTATTAAGAGCAATTTGGATTGCTAGATCCACCTTGTTAGAGGTTTTACAAACATACAATGAAGTATGCACTCTGTTAAGAGATTACAAAGACTGTTAAGTCTACCTTGTTAAAAGATTTAGAAAATTGATTCACCTGTCAAGATGAAATAGTAGATCTGACTTACAACTTTATTGGTGATTAGATCCTTGAAGTACAGATCACCTCTTGTGACTGATATGACTTTGTTGCTCCTTGTAGACCTTGTTGAATACTCTACATTTTTGTTGATTCACATTCACTCTTCTCAAAATATCACATATCTATTCCTTGACATACTCATAGTTATTGCAAATGATACAATACATTACATATATATCATTCCAATGTTTACAATTACAAGGTTTGCTAAAACACAAGTAAACAAAATATTACCGAGTCAGCCAAATAGTAGAAAACTCGGGTTCTTCAAGCTAACTTGGTGACCTTCTAATATCTGCATTACTCGGCATTGTCATGCACTCGGTAGAAGTAGAAGCCCAGTCCATACTAATCACACAACATAGTTTGAAACTCAGTAACCTTTGGAGACTTGGTAGATATAGTGTCACTTGGTAGATATTGAATCCTTCATTTACCTTGCTGTCACTTGATAGAAACTAGCTTTACATCATGCAAACTAATAACTCAGTAGGCACTGTGAAGCTCGATAACCACTATCTTTTTGGTGAACACTGTAAGCTTGGTATACACTGTTGAACTGCACATTCACTTGGTAGCTTCAAGAATGCTCAGTGTGAACTACTTAATTGATGAAATTACTAGGTAACCATTGAATGCTCGGTATAAATTGTAGATTGAGTGATGAGCTCGATAACCTTTTAGAATCAAATAAGTGTTATCACTAATGAAAAATACAACATAATGCCAATAATCTCTCCCTTTGGCATTAGTGACAAAAACACTTATGAGCCAAAACTTATGTACACTGACATATGATTTTTGATTTTTCAAAATTGATCTTTGTAAAGCTATTGTATGTACATATCTTACATATCTCACATATCTCCCCCTTATATATGGCATAGTATATACACATACCTTTTCATCTGTACATATATCAATCTATTTTCTCCCTTATTTTCTCCACAAGTCTCTTATCATCTCTAACTATCACTTACTCCCCCTATTTTGATAATAATGCCAAAGAGATATGCAAAATACTCAACTAGAGACATCAAACTACGAGAGAAATTCGGAGTGTACCTTCAAAATAAGAGCCAATGTCTTATCCCAATCGTCTTGCAAAACTTTGCAGGTGGAGAGTGTCATGCCCAAACTACGAGGGCAAAAACACACTCCAAAATTTGTTTTGAATAATAATTATTAATTAAACATGCTCTAAGTCTGAAATGATTGATAAAGGTTTTAGTACAGTTTCTCTACATTACGTCTTAAGATTATAAACATGATGACAATAACATCGATAAGATTTTGAAACTTTCATTATTAGATGGATATCGATAAACTTATGTTCTTACATTAACTATCAACAATAAGAAATAATTATTTAAATGGCAATGTAAATGTATTCGAGTTTAGATTCATTGAAAGATATCTAAATCAAAGACAACTATACATCTCTTTGAAAAATATTGATTGATAATCTAACCAATATTGTAAGGTCACTTTTAAGAAAAACAAATTAACTAAAATTGAACCTGAATATATATATATATCTAAAGGTTATTAACATTAAACATTTCAACTATCTTAATATAAAAATTAACCATCTAATCTTACTAAATTTAAATTTCATTTACTAACAACTAACTAAATCTAATACATATTGACTAAATATAAATCAATAATACATTAAAACTAGTTTAAAAAAAACATTAGAAGAGAACTATAGTTCTACAAGTTAAATGATGATAGAACCTATAATTCAACACGATACACAATTTATAACAAAATTAAACTTACCCTTTTTATTCTAATAAGATCACCATTCTATTAACGCCAAATTAAAAATATAATTGCTACTAAACTATACTAAAATGTATATCTATTAAAAAAAATACTAACTAATTAAAACCTAACTATATTACATTTAATATTAATTTGATACTAAACTAACTTAATTTGATATAACATAACTAAATGATTATAAATTAACTTCAACATAATATTAACTTAAAACTTTAGTAAATTAAACTGATTTTACTTTAACAAATTAAAATTTTCATTTTTAAACTAATCAATTTAAAATTACAAAAAAAATAACAATATATATAAAGAAACTAAACTAAACTAATAAAATAACTTAAAATTTAAAACTAACTAATTAATTTTTAAAAAAACTAAACAAAACACTAAAATCATAACTTAATCTAACTACTTACAACATGAATTTAAACTAATACTACTAGAGAATATATATAAATTTTAAACAAAAAATCTTTAACTATATTAATAACTAAACTAATTTATATCTTACTAACTTAAAAACTTAATATAATCAACAAATAACTTAACAAAATACTAACCTACATTACTAACTACCCTAAAGCCTACCATCTATACTCTACTCTCCCCAAACGATGTGACCCATGTCACATCCCCCCGCCCCCCATCCAAAACTTCCCTAACAATCTATGCAAGCGCTTGTCCAAAAGGACATGCGCATTCTAAGCGCTGCCCTTTGGACAATGCTCTGCCCAAAGCAAGACAAGCGCAGACCAGGACTAAGGAAATAACATGCGCAGGCCAAGTTGACAGGTGATAAAATTTGCAAGGAGATTTTAACAAATTTAAAACCTTTTCATGGCTAGCAACCAATAATGAAGGAGACAGAGAGTGATGTCATCCCATGTGATGACCAAAGACTTTGCAAACAAAACTCATTAAAGAGCATCATGAAATCTAACGTCCCCCAAGGTGATGGAAAATGCATTGAAGCCATAAAGTCTTATAGTTGAAGAAAGACAACAATATGTATTAAATTATTTTTAATTCTCAAAAGTAATTGACTTATATTCCTTTTTATATGAATTAATATTAGATTTTAGTTGTAAGACAAAGGAATTTCACAGGGAATATTCTCTGTGGCAAAAGAGGAAATTAAATTTTCTTCCCATACATTTTCCAGAGAGGTTTTTCACTCCTGGAGTTGCACATTTGTATTTGGAAGTCAATAATTTTTGACTAAGTATTGCCATGATATGAATTCATTGAGAAGGAGAAACATAGGAATTTATCAATTCTATAGTCACATTGATTCCCTATCAACAAGCATATTAACAAAAGCTCATAAGGATATCATTTCTTTAGACTTTCATCTCATAATTTATGTTGCTATCTATTTATCATACATCAAGATGTATGTTCTATTTATTTTGAAATCAATGAAATACCAAAATCTCTTAATCAAATTGATTTTTGATCTTAATGAACTTAACAAGGAATATGATCCTATATTCAGAATTTCAAAAGGTGATGGGTAATTCTTAATCAAATTTAATTGTGTTTCTAATGGAACTTAACAATGAAAGAGATAACTTGGTGATCTCAAGAACGATTATTATTTCATGTCAATACTCCAAACATTGAATTGAAAACTCACCACATAAATTTTCCTTTCATTACCATGATTGAAAAACTTGCAAATTTTATAATTCAAGACATCATCTATCATCCTATTTTCTCACTTACATAACCCAAATTAGAAATCACAAGAAGACATTGCAAGGTAGATTTCATAATCTCCTTTTTTTTTTCTTTTCTATTATGCATCCTAGTTCAAGGCTCCATCGGGAAAGAACCAGTAAGAAAACTCGATGTCGTTGCCATTATATCAAAGTTTTGAGATACAAATTACATAGGATTTCAATCTTAAAATACAACACTTAAATGAAATTTCTTTCATGACCCTCAACAAGGGTTCCATATCCAATTCTGCAACACATTTCTACAAACCATCGAAGAAACAGAATTTGATTGGGTGACAACCAAGCATAACCAAGAGACAATCAAACATGTATATCATACATGGTTTACACAATGGGATTCACAATGAATCAAAACTAGGGAAAGGTGGATTCTTCCAACTAGGAGAAGTCAAGCACAACACCAAACAAATGCCCAAATAGGGCTATAAACCAAGAACTTTCGTTCTTCCATTTCAACATACCAAAATCATACAATGTTTGTGCTGATAGGTAGGGGCCCATAACACCCTACCCTTTCTCCCTCTTCTCATCCTAAGAAGAGACTCTACACTAGTTGGAGTCCGACTCAATAGACCTTTCCCAAAATTGGTCACTTCTGCCCTCTCCAAGGGTGAGTAATACGAAAACACCCATTCAAGAAAAAAATCAAAAAAAAAACATAAACATGAAAGGAAATCAACCAAAAATAACAAGGTTTCCAAAGCTTCCCAACATACCCACAAACATACAAACATTGAGACAACAGCAAGGTAGCATAAGCATGAAACAAGAATGAAATCTAAACAAGGGAGATGAGAATTCCAACCTTCACAAGGAGGTGATGGAAAATGAACAAGTTTGAGTAGAGCTTCCCCTTTTCTTTCCTCAAACTTCAAGAACTCCTCTCTAAATGTAGAGATTGGATAACAACCTCTACTAGCCCAAGAAACGCCTCTAAATAAGCCTCCAACTCAACCACCAAAGGGGATCAATAACTTCTCCCACCCACTAGCAATTCTAGAAACTCCTAACTCTACCCTCACTATGGTTAGACACTAAAAGGAGGTGGGGTAAGACAACTCATGATGACCACAAGCAATTTTCGCACAAAGGCAAAAAGGGACTTGTTGAGTGACCTCAAAAGTCAACCAAAGGGGCTTAGGGGTTGGAAAAGACCCCTAACCCATACCCATACCCCTTGGGTATAATTATTTCATATTTTGAAGCCTAAGGAATAGTTTTAGAGCCAACCAAAAGCTAAGAAATAATTAGGACCATCAAACAACACTAAAATGCAGATTAAGCTCTAAACTAGATTAAGGATGACTAAACTTGATTAAGAACCTAAATTAGCAACTGACACTAACTTAAACCAACTAAGGTCCAAAGGGTACACAGCTAACCCTAATCAACACGCTGAAGAGAACAAACAATTCACGAGTGTCAAGCGACACTGAAAGAACATAGTTACGAACATTAACATTTACTGAACACAAAGAGATACATACATACATCTCACAATACAATACTTCAATTACGAACAACAAGGTTTCCAAAATTAGCACATGGAGATCAGTTCTGTTCCTCCGTCGGTTTCCTTGACTAAAATATCTACACACTCATTGCACACATCAGTAGTCCCAAAAATCACATGTACATACATATGTATCAGAAATTTACATAAATTGAAACATACATAAATTAGGGTTTCTTGCATCCTACTTATATCCTTAATCATAAAGATTCCAAAATTAATGTGTTAATCCTACATTTTACTTAATTCACCACATACATATACATAAAGCATTAAATGACGGACATCAATATTTGAAAACAACATCACACAACATGAAATAATATGATATGTTCAAGTATCTGATAGTGTCTTGACCATCTCGAGTCATGAGTATCAAAATGATAAAATAACAACTAGGGCTAGGGAGGGTCGAGGCGAGGTCTCATAGAGAGTGCCACTTGAACTTCTATAGAAAGTTTAATCATATGATCTGCTATAGAAAAATTGTTATCCAGGACCAATGTTTTTGGAAATGCAATGTGTTTCTACATTGAGTCCATAATTGGAAGGATCATATTTTGTATATCAATCAGTGTAGACTTGATCCTAGCTTCCTCTCTTAGTAATTTTGCTTGCATTTCTGACATAAATCTCACCTTCATGTGATGTGCTGAGCTTGAACTATGGTCAAGTTGTAGCTTTTGAGCACTTGCTTTCATATCAACATCAATCTTATTCAATTTCTCCTTTATATCCTTAGTATACTTGGTAACATCACAAAGATTGCCAAAAAGTGATGTTACATTGGTGAAAGATTGTTCAAGATTGCTCAAAATTGAAGATAACTGTACCTGATTAATGGCAATGTGTTGAGAATGTGCTCAAGCACCTTATTATCAAACTTTTTCTCTGCCTTCTCAATGAGCTTTTCTTGTCTAGGGGTATCATCATTGAACTTATTTATAGCTTCTTCCAATTGCAAAAAAATGTGTTGAGATGAGTCCACATCAACACCTATAACCTCATTTATTATATTTTCGTCATTTTCAATTATAGTGAACTCTCTATCTCTCTCATCTCTAAGCTACTTCTGCCTTTCCTTTTGCTCTAAAAGCTGACTGACCAATATCATTTCATTACCTATGGCAGTGTCCAGATCTATCTTAGGAATAACAATTTCTTTGTCCAGGTCTATATCTTCATCAATTGCTTTGCCAGTAAGAAAAATTTTTAGAGGAGTTTTTGGTTTTAATTATAAACTTATTTCTTTCGACTTAGAAATGGAAACAATAGTAGAAGTAGCTGGACTTGCAGTGAAAACTTGAATTGGTCCAACTAAAGGAAAATTGAGAGAGGTACTATCTATATCCAAAACTAATGTACTTCCCAAAAATGAAGAACCAATAGGTGGTATACACACTAGAATACTTATAACTAAAGAACTGACTAGAACAAAAATTGGTGTAGTTAAAGTTGTAGTTGACAAAACTGTAGAACATATTGGAAAACTTACTATACATGGTGCTGAAGAAGTTGAAACAATTGGAGAACTGGTAGCTATAGTGTCACTCGGTAGATACTAAATCCTTTGTTTACCTTATTGTCACTTGGTAAAAACTACACATCCATCACTTAGTAGAAACTGGCTTTACATCATGCAAACTAATAACTTGGTAGGCACTATGAAGCTTGGTAACCACTATATGTTCAGTGAACACTATAAGCTTGTTATACACTATTGAACTACACACTCACTCGGTAGCTTCAAGAATGCTCGGTGTGAATTGCTTAGTTGATGAACTTACTAGGTAACCATTGAATGCTCGGTATAAACTGTAGATTGAGTGATGAGCTGGGTAACTTTTCAGAATTGAATAAGTGTTATTACTAATGAAAAATACAACATAATGCCAACAATATATTTTTCTTTGGATTAGGCCTTGCCCTTTAATTTGAATTATGAAATAGTAAAACTAGACTAATTTAATCAACTATTTTGAATATCTATGCTATGAATCAACATTATGTACATTGTACACTCTAAAATAATATCAATAAAAATGATAGTTTTTGGCTTCTCAAATCATTGTTCCTATTAGTCTACGAGTTTTTTTTTGACATCTCAATGCATTGTTCAAATGTTAGTTTGCAACTTTGTTATAAAAATGAACTGTTAATAGTTATAAAGTAAGAAACAAAAAAAGGGTTTCAACAATCCCTTTATGGCTTCATATTTGATTAACGATTTATAGTAAAAAATTATTCAATAGAAAATTATCTAACGAAAATTTGTAAATTTGTAATATGTATATATATGGCCTTTAAATTCAAAACCTGTATAATTTGATAATAGATGAACGTAGGGGCCAGGGTCATGCAAGTTAATAGTTGTTAGTTATAATAGTTTTAACTATTATTAATTTATTTATAAGTATTAAATAAATAAATAAATAGTTTGTTTAAGTTAAACTTATGATACATATAACATCATGAATCTTGATCAATGATCATGCAATTTAAATTGTATAGATAATATTGAAATTTGATTTGAAAATAAAAAGTTCAAATTATAGCTTATATATAAATGTTCATATAAAATATTTAATATTAATTAATTTATTCATTTCTTCTTATTTTGAAATGTAATTTTTAAAAAATATCATGATCATCATAATATTTTTAATTTTTTTATCATATTTTGAATTAAATTAAAAATGTCACGATTATTTAAATTTAAATTAAGTTATCACTAATCATCATCAAGTTGAAGCAATTTAGCAAATATTGATTATAATATAAATCAATTTTAATTAAGTAAAAATGCTACAATTATTAAATCAAGTTATCATTATAAAGCAATTAATGATCGATGAATGATAATTGATTACATAGTACAAATTATAATTTTATATTTTTGAAAATTTAATGTTTCATTAATTTCCCATGTTTAATTTTATTCATCCAAATCATGGATTTTGAAAATTGTCAAGGATTTCAAATAATTGGTATATTTGCAACTAGTTACTGCACTTTGTGATTTAAGTTTTAATTTGCATTGTGTAACAATAAGATAGGGGAGAGGAACCTATAGACTAGTTGTGAGGATTAACTTCATCAACATGTAGCTGCTACATGGTGATAGGATATCATAAGACCATTTTTTTTAGAAATGTAAAATGGACATTAAACTACCTACATGCTACAACTAAGGTTTGAAGTTGTGATTCATCACACAACTCATTAAAATAGTAAGATGTGTCAAAAAATAACTTTTTAAACATTCGACCAAAGCTTAATCTAAAAATATCTAATAATTAAATTTAAAATTATTATTTTTTGTTAATAGAATATTGTATACATATATGAAATGCAACATATATATAACTTAAATGGATCAAATAGTTATTATTAATCACAAATATTTTATATATATAACACAAAATAACAAATACTTCAACAACGAAAAATTATTTGTTGTTAAAATAACACATTATTATATAAAATAGAACCTATAACCAACACAAAGGGACCATTAGTTGAACACTTGTGACACCCCATCAAGGGATTCAAAGGAAATGACCTAAAGTTTGACTAAGTTTATCAAAAAAAAATTTAAAAAAATAAGAAAGATAAAACATACACATCAAACACATAGTAATGGAAGCAACGACATACAATCATCTATAAGCATACATAACAAGTTACATTCCTTAAGGATCCCAAGATGTTTAATCACATTTAAATTTAATTAATACTAAGTCCATCAAATACCACATCCATATGAAAGAATAATTTAAAGTCCAAAAGTACATTTAAATAAGATACATTTTTTCTAAATGCCTCTTGGCAATAAAATTTAGAATGCTCAATCATCCACTATACATGTCACAAGGTATGAAAAGCTAAAAGAATATACATATGTAAAAATAGAAATACACCATCCTCTTTGGATCCATGATACAAAGTACAGTACAATAAATGAAGTCATCCACCATAAAAGATATAAAAATATATCATAAGATATAACCATACATCATAATGATACAAAGATAGAATGAAAGGAAATGCAGACAAGGAAACTCTAGCCAAGGTAGCAATAGACGAATCTCAATGATAAGAGTAAAAAGCACTACCACCTGAGCACATGGAACCTAAATGGCCCACTCCCACCATGCTAAGGAGATAGTCTCAAGAACCAAATAGGATATCAAACCAAATATCAAAAGTACTCTCTAAGTCTAGGAAATCCTAAAAGCAATCTAACTCAAAAGTTCTAAGATAGGTCGACTTCTAATTCTTAGAGGTACACAAAGACACGTATGAAATCTACTATGTAAGCAGGCAAGTGTCATCATATGAATCATGCTAGAGTTACCCTAGGAATCTCTTAGGACCTTGGCCCCCTAGTGATCCTATGCGGCCACTAGTATCCTCTCATACTGACAAGGCATACTATGGATGCAAGGTTGCAACCAAGTGTTCTCTCTACTCCCATCCTAGTCTATACTAGTAGTCGAGGCATGGGTGAGAACATACAAATACTCTTATTAGGTTCATTTTATCCCCATTTAGTGTAATGTTATCACTTATTAAATAACTTACAATGTGTTACTCTGGGAATCACTTAGGATCCTGACCCCCATTGCAAGCCACTTCCTGACACTACATGTAGATAACCTACCCTAGGCTCATAAAAGAATGAATCAAAGAATCATATAAAAATCACCCCAGTCCTATACAAGTGATTGAAAAGAATCAAAAGATAAATCATAATAATCATATCAATTTTTTATGAGTAATTGGAAAGCATCCCAAAATAATATTGATTGAAGACTCATAATGGTTAAGTCAAACATGTCAGAACATGACATCACCAATAATAAAGCAAAAAAACACCTTAGCATCACACAAGAACACTAGAAAACAATAACAATCCATAGATCAACACACATCATAGAGCATACCAAACACATTACCATGGTTGGGTTTATAAAGATCAAGAACAAAACATCATAGCATCACAATCACATAATTCCCAAGCCTTTGGTAACATCCTAAGACTAGTCAAAGCTAGGTCAACCCCAAAACCCAAAAAATATAGACAACAAACAAAAAACTAGTGTAGGTTCCATAGTTTAGTTTGATTTAGAAAACACATTGTTGAATTAAAAGTAAGATTTCAATTTTCATTTTCAAGGTACATTTCAAGTAATAGACTTCTAGTTAACCCTATAGGTTGACCCATTCACTTGTTCAAATGAAAGTTAGAATTACCCTCCCATTATATTTTAAATAAATTTTATAAAAATAATTAGAGGATAATTATATATATTTGTTTAAATTATTAAAATAATTACATTGATTTAAACTAAAATAATTTATAATTTTATTAAAGTCAAAATTCCACAACCTTATCAACTAACTTTCATTATTAACTAAGTTAATTAAATTATATTTAATTTAGTTTAATTATACTATGTTAAACTAATTAATAATTAATATATAAATAACTATATTTTAATTAATTATTAATAATAAATTTTAAAAATAAATTTATAACATTTTAATAATAAAGAAACTATTTTAAAATTATTAATAAATAAATTTTTATTTAAATTAAAATTTAATCATAACATAATTTGAAACTTTAATAAAATTAGAAATTTAAAATAAATTATACACACACACACACACACACACACACATGCATTTATAAAGGCCCGCACGGCCTTGGCCTGCAATGATAGGTCTTACTGCCACAGCTGGTACTAATATTAACTGCTATCGTGGCAGGCAACAAGGCCTACTACCACAGCCTTATGAATGTCGCAAGCGAGCATGGTGGAGAATGGGAGGTGGGGGGTGTGGTGGCCTCGCCTCCTCCCAATAAATTATGTTATATGTATGTATGTATGTATGCGTGTATATATATATATATATATAATTTATTTATTTTTTTAAATATATATTTTTATAAATTTTATAAAATAATAACACCCCCCCCCCCCCCCAAAAAAAATATTATATATATATATATATATATATATATATATATATATATATATCATTTGCAAATGTAGTCTAATAGAAGAATTACTATCAACCATTCAAATTTTCATCCTAGAATTTTCATTTTCAAATTCAAACCCTTCCCAAATTAAATTCTTATTTCTTTCATCTACGGAATGAGGGTCTCTAGTTGAGTTTTTCCCTTGATCTCTTCGCACATAGAAAGAATCAACATGCATACCAAAATTTCACAATATAAGACATTCATCACAAGAATTATCTAAACAATCATTTAACAGACATGATAAAAATAGGAAGAAAAGAGCATATTTAAAATATGTAGAAATCACAAGTATCTACCTGGCCATTGATGCTAATCACTATGCTCAATAAAATTGTAGAAAAATTCCTCCCCTCAGAACCTTCTCCTTTTTGAAAATTCCTTCCTTCTTCAAAACTCACTTCCGAAATTTACTTCCCTTGAAAATGAACCCCCCAAATTTTGATATGGAGTTCTCTCCTTAAATTGGGGCATTAATCGTGCATTCACACGAGAGAACTCTTTGCTCACCAAACTTCAACTCTCAATTAACTTTTCTTACTCTTCTCTTAATCTTTTCTTTTTCTTTTCATGTATGTTTATTCAATTATAAAATAACTTTGTTTGATTTTTACTTGATTCCACTTTTAATTACTTTATTAATTTTAATCTCATGCATGCATTATGCAATTAAAATATCTTTGTTAAATTCACTTGGTTTATTTTTTAAATTAATTTGTTATATTTTAGTCGCATGCATATATCATGCAATCTAACAACTTTTAATAAATTAATATCTTTTCACATTTTAATTTATTTTCGAAACTTAATTGATACGATATTTATTAACTTAAATAATAATAATATTTAGCATTTATTTAAAAATGAACTCTAAATATATTATTATTAAATTAAATAAATATTATCACGTTCTAAATTTATTCTTATAACTTTTATCTTCAAACTTAATTTTTTTATTTAATTAATGAAATATAATTAACTATTAAAATATCATAATAATTTTCCATTAAATTAATTTATTAATTTAATCTTTTAATTAGACTTAATTAATAAAAAATTCACCAAAGACTCATAAAATAAAATACAAAAGCTCATCAAAGAAAAACACATACAAAATCAAACTAAAGGGTTACAATCACGAATTAACATCATTCAATGCATTTAGAGGGTAAACAACTTGGATACTTGTCCTAATTTTTTAGGACAAATGACTTAAAGGTTGAGGATTTGGACTTAAGAATTTATCTCCCCTCCTTTACCATTGAGATAATGCGATAGGGTATGCTCATCTTGGCAATTCAAGGAAGTTGATACCTAGTACCTGCAACCTGCATAAAATTCACACATGTACAAACCCAATATTCTAAATTAAATAGGCAATGGCAGAAAGTAGTGTATCGTGTAAATCCTGACTAGCAAGTGACTACAACTCCCTTCCTTAACCACATCAGAAATGCCATACATAAAGAAAACATACACACACACACACCATACACATGTAGTATGGGGTAAGTATCCATAAGAAGACACATAATAATCCATCTAACTAACCATTGTCAATAACTAAAATCACTGAATAATCATCATGCATACATAAAGTATAGAGTACCAAGTAATCTCATCATATATCAACTAAATCTGAAACAATATAAGATAATCTCTAAATAATGATACTAGTAATCAAGCATAAAATTGGTTTAAAAGAGTTCGGTAATGATAGCAAAAATGTAAGCTAAGGTAGGCACTACAACAATAAAATTTTATGACAATCTCACACATTTAATAAGAAAATACAAAACATTTATTAGTATTCACCTTTTATATTTGTGAGACATATTATTGATATGATTTAATATAGGCATATACATTACTACCCCAATAGTTGTACACATAAGAGTAGTATTTGTACACTATTACTAAGATAACAATGTTTATTTAATTGAGCATATTATGTTTTGAGTGACACACGTATATGAAATATCTATGATATTTTTATTTTTATTTGAGACAAAAAGTTATTTATTTTTTCTATAACATTTATAAGTTTTCATGTGTTCAAGTATTGGTATATTTTTTTATCAACCTTTGGATTTTTATATATGTACAAATAATTCAATTAATTACAATATATAATATAATAGTAAAAATGTGTTCAAAGATTGGACTCTATCGACTTATTTTAACTATTGAACATCAACCAATCAATTTTCATATTTTTTCTTCTAGATATAAAATTTTAATATTTGATAAAGTAAAATGCACAATTCTTAAGTTTTGTAATTTCTAAAACTATTTTATCTTTAATCTGTTTAGTTAAAGCAAATGGAGTAATTAGAGAGGATTTCAAGAAAAACTAAAAGATTACAACTTTAAGAAAGTTAAATAAGATTTTGATAATTTATGTGTCAATTTTTTATTTCATACCTATCTTGTCACCTAAATTTTTTACATCATGAAATATTTTAAATCATGAAAAATAATTTATAAACAATTATCACATGCACATTTTCAATATATTAATAATTTATAGATAATTAAACTATATTACATTTTAATTTTGAAACTAATTAATAAATATGAATAAAAATATAACATTTGCAATTATATTTTAAAATTTTAATTATTTTATTTCAATTAACTATTGTCATTATTATTTCATATGTTGCATCAATTTTATTTTATAAAATTTAATATATCTTTATTGAATTTTTCATATCATCTTTACAATAAAAATTTTATGACAGAAAAGAAAATTATTTCTATAACAGAAAAAAAAATCCTTTATTTATCTTATATCATAACTATTATAAATTATATTATATATATAATATTTTATATAAATAATTAAATTAACATCATGGTTTTGACATGCTCAAACTTAAAAATAAAATAATAAAAATTTATTTGACAATATTTATTTCAATTATTTTCTCTATATTAATTAATATGCTATTTAAATTCTTTTCATGCTAATATTTTTTTTAATTCAAAATTTTCATTAATTCTATCATTCTTTGGGCAAGAACTTAGTTGCTATGCAACCTTGTTTAAATAATTAATATTAGTTATGTGAAAGGTTTAAGTTTTAACAATTCATGATTTGATCTAGACCGTCTAATGAATGATAGATTAGTGATCGTGGCTCTATTTAGGGCCAAATTTTAAAATATTGAAGTTAAATTCTATTTCTACCCACAATCAGGACATGTGTAGTCAAAGATTCTTTCTTATAAGTTATAGTTATGTCCAACTCTCAACTCCTGATCGTTGACTAAAAGAAAGATCGATGGCCTGAGATAAATTTTGGGTCAATTTAGGAAATATTTTTCCATGTGCCTAGATTCATCTGAAATCATAACACATGTCTAGTCATTCCAAAGCTCAATTAGTTGTCAAGACTCAATTAATATTAATAATAATAATTTTTAGACTTTAAAAAAAATTATTACTTAATGTCGACTTGGTGATGCCACAATTGTTAAGTAAAAGATAGATCAACGGCCTAGGATAAATTTTGGGTAAATTTTGGGAATATTATCATTATTGTCAAGAAACATCCAAAATTGTTACATGTATCCTTGATAAGTGTCACAATTTCGGATGACTCTTGACAATAGCGATAACATTTCACAAATTGACCTAAAAATCATATCAGTTATTAAGTTCAATTTTTATTAATTAATTTATTTAAAATGAACAAATTTCAAATTTTAAATGTATATTAATGTAATAAATTTTTACTTTTTATAATTATATTTATGTACATTATTGAAATTTAAGTCTTTATGTTGTTTACATGTACATTGCACATAGTATTAGTAAAGTACTAAAAACCATTAATTACTTAATACTTATGTTTTAAATTTTAACTATTTACTTTTTATGTTTTTAGAGTATGAAGTTCAAAGTTCTCCAAGTTGAGAGTTTGATACGATAGGGTTTTCAAATTTGAAGTTTTCAAAGACTAACTGAATTCTATTTTGTGTTTTGAGAATCTAAAGATTGAAAGTGTGAAACTTGAGTATCATAGAACAACACCAATTATCTGAGTATCTACTAGCATTAGTATTGTTGAATCTTGATTCTCAATTCTAGATATTTAATTTTATTTTTTTAAACTCATTACAATTTGCAACAATAGAAATCTTGATTTTTATTATCTTAGGTTTACACTTTACAATTTTCTTAAATAGGGCTTGAAGAAGAATTTTGTGTAATAGCCAGTATTAGGCATGAGAAAAAAAAATTCAAAAACCTCCAGTATGAGTGCAAGCATAAAGGAAAAGAAAGACATTATAAAACTCAAGGAAGTGCTACAAACCCTAGGTTTCACCGATAAATGTCATGATATTTTTTATCCTATTATCCATAGAGATTTTAAAATCATGGGAATTAGACATTCATTGTTTAATAAGTGGAAAGATCCACAAAAGGGGAGAAATTATTACAAATATAACAACAATATTTATGTACATACAAATAAACTAGCTACTTTGGTTACTAGATTACCAAACCTCACTATACCTGAAGTATTCCCTTGCCCTAAAATTGTAATGCTATGCACTTAGAATTATGATGAAAATAGAAAAGCAATTGTAAACCAAAACATTCAGGAGGAAATTTTATCCATAACTAAGAGTGATTTTTAGACTTTTTTAGACCTAGGGCTAGGGTTTAAACCAGAAAGCCTTAACGAGTGCATTGACTTGGATAAACTAGCACAGGCTTATGAAAAACTAGAAACAGTTTTTTAAGATTCATATATTAAGGGTTTAATAAACTTAGAATCATCTACTAGTGTTATTATTACACTGGACATAGACCATAGGCTTCCTTATCAGTATGATGTTTTTGTGCCATGGGTTTAGAATACTATTTTTTTGTTATCATTTTGTCTAGGATTGGATAGTAACAAGGAAGTAGGGGCTAGCATTCTTGAAATAATTTATAATATCCATTGTCAAGGTCAGTCAATTGAGAAGGTTGATGTAAGATATAATTTTGTTCAACACATTGTTGAATTTATACAACAACAATTACTAATGATTAAAAAAAGTACAACTGCAGGCAAGATGAGGACATTTAGGTTCACAAGTTACTTATGCTACCTTCTTTTAGCAAAGCATCATCCAATATTGAGACAGATAACAACAAGCTTGATATTGAGGTCTATAAGTTTGATGAGAAAACCTAGAAGAAATCGGAGACTCCAAGTTCAATATATGAGTGGACACATAAGATGAGGATGACTACTAACAATAATAACTACAACTATTTTTTAGACTTCTTTTTGGCACCTATTTACCAAAAAATCATAGGCACTTCAATACCTAGATTTCCTGTGTCTTGTAAAAATTGCATTCAACTTGGAAGACAAATTCAATTAGCTAACTAGTTCTTCATGGAAGAGTACATTGTCTTAAGGTTTTACAATTTAGTGGTTGAACCATGAAAACTTCCAATGCATGTTATAGAAAGGGTTTTTGTACTAGAATATACATGGTAGATGGAGAGCACAGATGAACTTTTCACTGGACAACAAAAGAAAATGATATTTCCTTCCTTGTCTTTCATAATTGGAGGCCTCACATTTAAGAGAAAGGCTTTTAAAGTGGCAAATAAATTGGTAGCTCTTTTTGACTTTTATTTTGTCAGTCACTAGAATTATGATCCACTAAACATAATAAAAATAAGACTTATTATCAATGCGAACTCTATTAGCAAATATCAACATTAGGAGATACCATTGATAGAAAAATTATAAAACTAGGATTCATGGGATTAGGTTAAGAAAGAGATGGAGAAACATGAAATAAAGAATAAAATTTCAATGCAAGAATTGTCATCATAAGTTACAACATTGCACATATTAGAGTCACACAAATCAAAGCCTCTGACATATTGAAACTTCTACAAGAAAGCATCTCAACCTTCTACGAGGTCTATGATAAAAGAAATTAAAGAGGCATGCACATTTGAATTATAGTGTCAAACCAAGATGACTAAGTTTTAGAAAATGAGGAAACATTTGGGTGAACCTATGACATCAACAAGTTTTGAGGAAATTGAGGAGGATGAAATTTTTAGCAATTATTCGAATAAAAGAGCATCCAACTGTACTATATGATTTTGGCAGTTGTAATTATAGTGATTTTCAAAGATAGAAGGACCTCGAGTCTGATAGACACATTCAAGGAATTTAGGATTTTGGGCCAACAAGGGATATACATATTTTTAATCTTCAAATGAGTGATTCTATTAAACAATTGTATACTAAAGGGAAAACTATGATACAAAAAATGGGTTATGTAGGTATAGGGCCCATTGGTGCAAGTGGTGAAGGGATTTAAAATCTAGTTCCAGTACCATACCCACCCAAAAGAAGAAGTAAACTAATCATTGGACTGTCCGATGAGATTGAAGATGAGTCATCTAGAAAGGGTAGAAAATATTATACTTCTACTTTTGAAGGTCATCCCAACACATTATTTGTTAAATCTTCAAATTTAATTGTATTTGATCCCACTAGCATTGGCATGGATGAACCTTGTGCAAAAAAGAAAAAAGTTATGACAATTACAATGCAAGCAAGGTCTGTAATTACTTCACCAATGTATGCACTAGTAGCTTCTATACAAAACCTTGGAAAATAGTCCTAAAACACCAAGATTTTGAATGGGCCATCTTTAGTTTGTTGGCAATCCTCAAAATACAATTGTAGGTGGAGTAAGTTTAACTGG
Source organism: Cupressus sempervirens (assembly GCA_028749045.1). Taxonomy (NCBI): domain Eukaryota; kingdom Viridiplantae; phylum Streptophyta; class Pinopsida; order Cupressales; family Cupressaceae; genus Cupressus; species Cupressus sempervirens. The sequence continues at coordinate 479,127,490 of CM053783.1, read as the reverse complement.
AGTTGGAGGAGAATACAACAATGCTAATAATTCACCTTTCAAACACTCAATTGTGTTAGCAACCCCAAATTTTAGTTTGAAGAAGTTTGCATCAAAGTTTGATCATACAAACAAAAGAAATAGGCAAATTATAAAGACTTTAAAAAGTGATGCAATTGTTGAATGTCAGGGATCTACTAATAGTATATTTCCAACATATGATTCAAACATTGAAAGGATGAACTTCATGGCTATTATACCCCTAGATAGAGATAATAATTCACTAGAAAATGTAATAAATCATAAAAATGTACAAGTTACCAGTCTTGAAGTGAATTTGTCAAAAGTGAAAAAATTGACAAAATCAATTTATCAAAAGAGAGAAATAAAATGGTCCATTCTACACTTCTAAAAATGGAGAGGGAAAACAAAAGGCTTACAAAACAAATACAAAAGTTACAGGGATACCTTGATAATATGAAGGCCAAGGAGAAAGAAATAGACAATAGATTCAACGAATTACAAAATAAGATAACGAATTCTTCTCCTATAGAGGCAATTTTCTATCAAGAAAAAATAAATGAACAATTGAAAATTTTGACTAAAGAATTGGATGAGTGCAAAAAAAGAATTCAGCATGAGAAAGTCTCTATTACATAGTTGTTCAAGTCTATAGAGAGTAGTTCATAGGTCAACAATAAATTGAAAACTGACCTGGACTCTGCTATCAAGGAAAATAATAATTTGAAGATTGAATTGGAGAATGAAAAGGAAAAATAGGAGTCTAAGACAAGGATAATTGATAATTTGTAGAAGAAATTGGGGAATGAGAAGAAAAAAGAGGACTCTAGCGTAAACAAAATCCACAATTTGAAGAAGCAATTAGAGAATATGAAGAACAAAGAGGAGTCAACTACAAAAACAATCCTTGATTTGAAGAAGGAATTGAAGAATGCAAAGAAAATGAAGTCTAGTGCTACTACAAATAGTAACACAATCTACCATATGAAGAAGGGATTGGAGAATGTAAAGAAAAAAGAGGAGTCAACTACAAAGAAAACTATGGATTTGAAGAAGGAATTGGAGAACACAAAGAAAGAGGAGTCTACTCAAACACTCCATGATTTGAAGAAGGAATTGGACAATGCGAAGAAAAAGGAGGAGTCCACTGCAAAGACAATCCATGATTTGAAAAGGGAACTCAAGGATAAGAAGAAAAAAGAGGTAACTACCACAAAGATAATACAAAATTTAAAGAAGAATTTGGAGGATGAGAGGAAGAGAGAAACTAACTGGCAAGGGCAACTAGAGGAAATATAGGAAAAGAGTGAAATAGAGATGTCTAAAATGAAGAAAAATATGGAGAATGTAATTGCACAAAATATAAGAACATCTTCTAAAGACCATCATGTCAAGGATACTATAAGAAACTTAGTTAAGCTTATCAAACAAGAAAATTGGGACAAAATAATGAAGAATAGTGATAGTTTGTTTGAATGGCTTGATTTAAATAGCAATCTCAGACTTGTCTTTGAAAATTCAAAAAAAGATGTTGAGGGTAAAAGAAGTATCTTCACCAATTCCTTAAAAAATCTTGCTAAACAAGTTTTGATTAAAGTACAGAGATCCAATGATAGGGATTTGGCAAACCAAGGAATAAACAACTACTTGGATTCCTCTATAATGACCTTTATTGTTTGTCACAATTGTAAGCAAGTAACAAAAATAGATGAAGCTCTCAAACATTCTTCTAGAGACTTGATGAAGATGAATCATAGCATACTAAACTTGCTAAATTTTAGATTACCAAATCAATCTTACTCAGACAAAAAATTCATTGGAAAAGAAGATTACATGAAAAAGTTACAGAACACCATGACTTTTGATCTAGGCAACTTGCCTCAGGAACCTACTCCAGAAAGAATTACAAGTTGCATCAAACTACTATCAACAATGAATGCAGTTATAGATAAATTCCATGATTCATGTAAAAATATATCTTTGAAGTATTCATTATTGAAAAGGTTATAACTATTTAGCTACAACCTCAAAAAAATAGAGCTTCCAAATGATGCAGAATGGAGAACCTTAAAGAACATCATTGGATTTGGGTTGTTTTCTCAAACTATTATTGTTGCTATCAATGACAATCATAATTGATAGCACTAAGAAGTAACAACTTAATAAGTGATAGTACTATAATGATTTTGTTACTCATTGCTCTTTAAATTCAAATTTTAGATTTTATTTAAACTTTGTTTAATGTTAATTGTTACAAGAATCAAGAACCAACATATCAAGATAGTTGGATAGCTAGGCACTGGCATGCTACTACTACATAGAGTAGATGGAAAAAATTTCCCTACTCCTAGGTGAAAAAATTGTACAATTGGCAATGTGATTGTACACACATAATGTATTATGTAGTAATACAATTACAAACTAACCTATAGCTATTGTTGCTCCCTTGTATCTGTAAAAGCAAATTTAGGATCATTTGACATTGAGTCATTTGCAAAGGGTTGTAATTGCGTGTAATTGTTAAATATATTATGTTACAAGTTGATTTATAATTATAAATTATAATAAAAATTTTAAAATAAAGCTTATTCTGTTAAATTCTTTTTGTTACAATTTCTTAAAGAATCAATGAAAACATAACAGTAAAAATGTCTAAAAAGTAGAATGAATGAAAATCTCAACATATAAGTTTGTAACATCAACATGTTTAAAAAATAAATTAACCATCTATAAAGGGATAGTGAATGAAGGCTATAAATTAACCTCTATAAACATAATTAATTAGTAGATAGAGTCTTAGATCAAAGCTACTAGCCTACTACTTGACTCACCTAGAAGTTAGAACTTGAAGTTGAGAAGTTGCTATAGTTTCCACTCTACCTAGACCAACTTAGCATCACTATCATAAGAATCCTCCTCATTTATTACATATAACATTTCATTATTCATTGTGTTTTCTTGAGATTCACTATCAATGTCAGTATGCAATCCAAAGTCAACATCATCTTCATTACTTCCAATATCAGGACATGAACCACTGCCACCACCACTACCACTACCATTTGGGTTTGAAATGTTGGTCGTCCCTCTTCTTTGACATTTGTTTCTCCAAATGTTGAGAGAACTATCATAAATGAAACTATCTACCTCATACCTAGAATTATAGAGCCTCAAAAAAAATCCAAATTTTTGTCTAATTTGTTTCTAACCTTTGACTTTAGGAAGCTTAAAGTACTAAAAACTCTCTCATCCTACACTAAACCCAATATCATTATTAAACATAAATCAATAAGCTTGAAATTTTTTGGTATTGATTCTCTTAATTGATTGCTCTCACCAAGTTTTTTTCCAAAGCTTTTTTTTTTTAATAAGAAAAATAGGTTTTGAAGGGAGTCTAAAATTCTTTACAAATCATGAAATTTTTAAAGAAGCCCAAACCAAACAAAAATATAGCCCAAAGGTGAAATAAGTCACCTAACATGACATACTAACCAAGGTGGCATCATAGATAACATAGTACTCATCAACCACACAAATAGATTTTGAATAGGCACCTGAAACCCCAAATAGGTTTTCAAGGGTGCCTATAACCCTATACAAAATAAAAACTCAAAGTTGAATAGGTCACCAAAAAATAGGTGACCAAGGTGGTAATGCATATAAAACATAACACTTTAGCCACAAAAATAGGTTTTGAATGGGCTCCTAAAACCACAAGGTGAGACACACTACAAAGAACTATAGGCCAAAAGAGCCAAGGGACACTTTAGAGGACAATAGGCCAAAAGCCAGGAGAGCGAAAAAAGGATAGCCATTTCAGACTTTCCCTTTTGACCCTTTCTTTTTGGATTGTAATGCCATATCAAAAGAGGGATTAAAGGGCTTGACCTTTTTTCCTTTTACTATGTTCCATCCATCCTCCACCAAGCCAACAACATTCTACCATTGAAAATTAGCACCATCATAGCTAGATCCTAAAACCCTTGAAGCCTAGGAAAAGGCCACAAAAGAGGAAGTGATAGTAGAATCCTAAGATAGAACAAAAGAACAATGAAAAGGAACCACAAGAGGAGCCACCTTGGAAAAAACAAAAAATGGGATAGTAGAATCCAAAGATAGACTAGCTACCACCATAGAAGGAGCTAAAGGTGGACCCACCATCAATATGCCAGGAGTGGATTGAATAACAGAGATAGTAGTTGAGTTCATACCAAAAATTGTGATTGCAAAATCTAGAGATAGACTAGCTACAACCACAGAAGGAGCCAAAGGAGTGGAAAAACTAACATAGATAGTAGCAGAATCCACACCAGAAATTGGGATAACAAAATCTAGAGATAGACTAGTAGCCAGGGCAGAAGAGACAATAGTATTAGCCACCACCATGAGGGAAACATGTGGAATAGCAATGGAGTCCACCTCCAAAGTATCTTGAGAAGAAACACCCAACCCATCCCTAATAGAGGGAGCTTTCTGAATAGAGTAGTGATCATCCAAAACCCCTTTCCACCAAGAAGGTATATTATTTGATCTAACCTTTCTAGAGGAGCATCTTGCTACAAGGTGGCCAATCTTTTGGCATATCCAACATCTGAATGGGATACCATCATAATCAAGAGGTTGAATCCAAGAGCCACTAGGAGAGACTAATTTAATCATATCTGGAAGCCCCTTACATACATCTATCTCCATAAGGATGCATGCATACATCATTTAAAATGTACTGCAAGACACAGAGTCAACTAGAAAAAAATTCACTATGGCATCTCCCATAGCCTCCAAAACTGACATGATCCGTAAGTGAAGGGAAAGCTTAGGTAGCCTTACCTATAGAGGAATCTTATTAAATGATTTAGTAAATAGATCAAAACCTGCATACCAAGGTTTAGCCATCAAGGGGAACTTCTCCTCCCAAGAAAAACCATACCTTAGGATGACATTTCGATCCTCCATAGAAGCAATTTTTTCAATGAAAATTCTCTTTGTTGTAGGAAAAATTTGGACAATACCTAAAACTAAAGGCTCCCAATATTTGGAAATCTAGGCATATAGATCCGACAGAGAGGGCTAGAAACAACTAAAACAAAATATGGCAGAAGTAGAAGAGTAGTCCTATACTTGAGAATAAATATCATCAACAATATCAGAGTCAAGAATAATCATAGGGTTACTTACTATAACAGGCACAACAACATGAGTCCTTGGATGCATAGCCTCACCACCAAGACTAGCCTCATAGGTAGCCACATCAAGATAAGAAGTGGTTGAGCCACCCATAGCTCTTGGGGAATGAATACCCCCACTAGGAATAGGAGAAGCCCTAGCCCAAAAAATAGAAAAAGCTATAGCAAAAACCACATTAGGATCAAAAGTCAGAGCTGCCGCCATAAAGCCAAATGCAAGAGCTGAAGCTAGACTTAGGAGCTAGGTGTGAGAGCCAAAACTAGATGTAGAAGTTAGATATAGGAGTCAAAGCCAGACACAAAAAAATCCAAAGCTTTGTTACCACTCCCTCTTTATTTAGATTCTCTATAAGAACATATTGTTCCCTCATTATGTTTGCAAAATAATATGATTGATATCTTAATTGAGATTCATCTAAAATTCCATTTATAGTTACTTCATTGATTACTTTAGGTTTGAAAAAATGTTGAATCAAAGTCATCATCCTTCTTCAAAGATTAGTTAGACAATTTAGAGACTGGAATATTGAGGAAAAATAGTAGACATTGCTTTGAGCAGTTCCTCTAGAGGAAATTTGAATCTAATTTCTGATGAAAGATTATAGCAAACTCACTTGACAGAGTCTTTGATCTTCTTGAAGTCTTCATTTATAATAAGTAAAAATACCTTCTCTGGTTCTGATTCTACTTTATTTCCTTCTTTGTTGGGGTTGGAGTCAAGGTTGACATTGGCATAGTATTGCATTGGTATGTCAACTCTACGTACCCTGGCACATACCTCATCATTTGCACCAATATGTAAAAAGTTCCTAGGATTGTTCAAATCTATGATTTCTATCCACCTTGCAAACTTTGATTCATCTAATGGTAGTAATCGATATAGAGTATCCAAGCTATTACATGTCATTTTACATAGCTTATTACATTCTACAATATGCATAGCTCTTTCTTAAACCTTTTTTATAATATTTCTCATGTCTTGTAGCATGGGGAGAAGAGCTACTAAAGTTAAGATTATCTTAACATTAGTTAGACTTGAATATAGCTAAGGGAATCTATCTTGCATAGAGTAAATTAGTTCAAGCAATGATGGATATTCAGAGAATACTCAATGTGCTAGTCCATCCAAAGAGATTCATCTAGTATCATTGTATTTAAGAAGCTTCCTCCCATCAGTAAGTCTTTAAGAAAAGTGTTGAAATTCCTAGACTTATTTTAGAATTTGAAAAAAGAATTCGTAAATCTATTTGATTAGATATTCCACTTTACTTACACAACAAAAATCACTGACAATTCCAAAAGCTAGATTCATTTGATGGGCTATGTAATGAATGGGAATAGCATAGGGTGCCAAATCATTCTTGATCTTTTTGCAAAGATCACCTTTATGACCTTGCATAATTGAAGCTCCATCCACTCTAACACATACTTACTTTTTGGCAATCTCCATGTTATCCAAACCTCCACATTTAATTTGAGTACTCTTTAATAAATCATATAAATTTTTAGGTGTCACACTACAATTCAATTTAGCAATAGATAGTAGAAAGGGTTGATAGCAAAGGTCATTTATAGTATAAACATGCATGAAAACCCAAGAAGTATTATTAATTTTTGTAACTTCATCTAGAGATGATGCAATGAAATTTGAGTGTTTTATTTTTTCCTTTATATATTCTTTTTCAACTTTTGCAAGACCTCTAGCCCATTCCCACCTACTGTTTACCGACCAGTGACTATTCAAATAGTTTCAAACTTTAGAAAAGTGCAATAAGGTAGTAAAATTGAAGGGTAGTATATCATAGGATGTCCTCTACTAAAAATATAAAAGACCACACTTAATTGAACTACTTTTCCCATATTTTTCACTTCCATTGCTTTCGCAATGAAATCTTCAATGGAACCTTTTACTGTAGAATGTTTTTCCTATAAATGCTTGTGTAACTCATATATTTTGGCATTCTTGATACATTGATAGTTGTTCTTTTTTTTCCAAGTTAGCATGAATTTTTCAACTTCATCTATAGTTTTCTTGTTGTAAACTTTACTGACATACTTTTCTATGGTATCAAGTTTAAGCTGCAACCTCTTCTCCTTCTTTATTATCTCTATGGAAATCTTACATCCGCATTCTACAAGAGGCTCACCATCAATTGGATTAGCCACTAGTTTAATAAACTAGTACTTTTCCACCCATTCTAATTGAAAATTCCTTTTGGACAGATCCCAATGAGATCAATATTTTTTTTATTCCAATTTTCTTTTCCCCTTTTGTGCATGAACATGATTTATGGAATCACTTTTAGTTTCTTCACTCGACTAGTCATTAACCAACTTCAACTCTATAAAATCAGTTTGTGACTCCCTACTTAGGGGAAGTGCCTTCAAATCTTGTTCAAATCCATCCTCAACTAAGATATTAGGATCACCAACTTTAACTTCTCCAATATGGTCTCCAACTTGTGATGAATCTCCTTTTTCAGCAAGCACTGGAGATCTAACATATGAATCTTGTAGGTTGCCAACATTTCCACCACCAAAATATGTCGATATGGTTCTACATTTTGGTAATAGTGGCCTCTCTTGGCTTTTAAGGATCCTACCAAAACCCCTATTATCCCTCTTATTTGACATTGCAAACCAATAAAGGATGCAAAAATTAAAATCAACTTATTTGTTGAACAAAAGACTCAAATAGTGACGAGTCAAAGACTATAATTAGTGCCAATAGACTACTTAGACTACATATAATAACAATAACATGATTTATTCTCATAAAGAGGGTATTATTGTTACTATACTATAGTATATGGTACTACCCAATAAAATTCGCAAACCTATAGGTTATCTTAGCATATGAGATATCCAATCGCCAGTGGACACTGGACATTAAAACTAAAAAATTGACTAGTACTAGTACCACAATCCACATAAAAAATAAATTAAGAATCACTTTCCTTTTACAAAAACTGTGGTAAATGAGTCAATGGGCAATACACTCAACACTCTAAAACTTTAGCAGTAATAAGAAGTGCCAGTCTCCAAACCACAGAAGAGTGAATTTTGTAGAAGAATAATACCTTATAGTCCAATCTAGGTTGGAAAATTATGCAAGATCAACAAGTGGGAATGTGAAATGTAGGTGAAATGTACCTTCCTCTGTAAGCCCACAATAGGAGATAGTTGGCTAAATGGGGTTGATGGTTGACACACATCAAGAAAATGGTAGCCGATGCCTAGCCCAAGGGAAAATTATTTTGTTGTAGTAATGGAAAAAGAATGTTGTCCAATAAGAAACAACATGCAAAGGATGGTAAGATATTTAAAATAATTGTATCCAAAATGTATATTATATTGGCAATTAGATCGATATTTTTTACCAATTATGTGATAACTAATGGGTGACTACCATGGGCATTGGACCCAAATTTGATTAATATTTGGCAATATAGTTGACCTAGGTTATATGTGCTATTTTCCAAATGACAATTGACCCATGAGATAAGATCAACAACTACCAAAGATTCACCACTAAAGTAATCTTTCAAACCAATTTGCACATCATCCACATCTGCATCATTCTATCAAACACCAAAATCTCAACCATCTAATCAACACACTCACTCCCAAGAATAAATAGAATATAAAACTTCATCAATAGACCCTCAACCACTTTAGTAACTAGTGAATCCACACCAATGACAATAAAATCCATATCAGTAGCAATATGTAGATCTCCATCAACACATGCTAAACCCTCATCACCAACAATCTATTTTCTCACAATAAGATGCTCTACACCAAAAAAGTCATCATCAAAAACAACTAGATCATCCATGGCTAAGTGCTCTATAATTTCCATGTTAGACTCAACTAATTGATCATGGAAACTAACCTCCATCACAACATCAAAAAGGTTAGGAATATCCTCAGCAACAACCTCAAGTTGCTCTATAGGTTTTATATCAGACTCCATAAACTGATCAACAAAACCGACCTCTTCCACCTCAATCTTACCATGATATCTTCTCTCATGAACAAGTCTCTTAACTAGCTAGGAAACCCTCTTTCAAATCGGTAGACTCCAACACCACAAACATCCATGGAATTCTTTCCTCACCCCATCCTTAATTTGATTAGCTAAGCTAGCTTCAAATTGAGTAGACATCTTAGAAAACCTCCTCTCAACCACATCATAGAGATTTGTAATCATACTAGGGCCCAATCATCAAAAAATACTTCCCATGCTCCTTGTGATAAAATTGAATTACTGACAAGTTAGATCACAACCTTACATCTCACATGAACAATCAAGAATCAAATCACAAGTCTAAAAACATAGATCTACAATACACAAACTCTTTATGATCATGCATCAACAAGATTAGTCTTCCATCTTTGCATCCATTAATCCATCAGCAAGTCCTTTGCAATTGTAAGTCAAAAAAATGATTTGCCACCTCACAACCAAGAAATCCAAGACTCTAGAAAGAAAAAATCCACCACCATATCAAGATCAACTCAGATCAACATCTCTCAATCTAATTCCTAGTACAAACTACCTCAACTTCGATGATCTATCTACACTCTCAAGAAAAACCTTTGCTTTGATACCACCTGATGTAGTGCAAGGTAGGAGAATCACTAAAGGAGATGTCCTAGCCCCTAACAAATAACCATATAGTGGAAACATAATAACAATGCAAGATCTAATACCAAATGCAACTCTTTATTCATAAAATAACTATTTACATTTAATGTGTTAGGCTATAAGGCCTTCTCGGTTATGGAAAAATAAAAAGAAAGTAGTTATAATAAAATTTTTACAAGATCCCTCAAGATCCAACCCAAAAACTAGCTAGTCCAGATCCACACTTTGGTAGAAGCCTCCAAGATCTCAACTTTTTCTCGCAAGCCACCAAGCAACCTCCTTGTTTCTAAACCATAACCACTAGCTCTTCTCCAACTTTATCCAAGGTCCAAGTGTATACTACCTCACATTCAGTGCTTTGTTCACACACTCACAACTCTACCACAATCCTATTGTAAACTACCTCACATTTAGTGGTTTGTCTAGAGACTTAGGAAAACTCACTCTTCAACTACTCTCTAGACTCACTCCTTTAAAATGAATGAATCGCTCCATGAAAAATAAATGAAAAAAGACTCCACAAGAACCCCTACTTATACCCAACTAACCCACTAGTTAGCCTAGCAATTAAAAATTAAATAAACCCCTTACATTAAATATATGTTGAGCCACAAGTTGGCCACAACACAAACTTAAATACCCATACATAAATTAATTTCTAAAAGTTAGCTCACAGACAACTCGAAACCAAGACAAAATTGAGTGTTAGCAAAACCAAGCTGAGCACTAGTAAATTCCCAAGAATTGTTGAGGTCTAGAGACCATGTTGAGTTCCAAAGACCATGCTGAGTTCTAGAGACCATGCTGAGTTCCTAGACCATGGGAGTTCCATAGACCATGCCAAGTTCCTAGATCATGCTAAATTCCTAGACCATGCCGAGCTCTAAGGCCATGCTAAACTTTGAGAGCATGTAGAGCACCAATCCTTCTTTTTTCAAGTACTAGTCAAAGAACCCTCCGAAGAAAATACTAAGCCTCCTCCCATGAACTCTAAAGTAGTCACTGAGAAAACCCAAGTTGCTCCTACATCATTTGAACTAAATTTATTTGGTGACTTTAATTGGGTAGGAAATATTTATGATAGAAAAAGTAGTAGTGGAGGTGCATTCTTTCTAGGAAAGAGATTGGTGTCATGGACAAGCAAGAAACATGACCATATTTTCCAATCAATAGCTAAAGTTGAGTATGTGGTAGTCATAGTGAACTATTCAAATATTATGTGGATCAAATAATTACTAAAAGGAATGAAAGAAGAAATTATAGATCTAGTGGTTATCTATTGTAATAACACAAGTTCTATTATCATTTCAAAGGATCTAGCGATGTACACAAAAACCAAGCATAGTTCTATCAAGTATCACTACTTGAGAGAACTAGTTCAAGGCAAAGAAGTGAAGTTAGAATATGTGTACACCAAAGAAATTTTTAAAAACACATTCACTAAAGCCTTACCTAAAGATTCTCATGAATATCTAAAAGGTGAATTGGGGGTGATTCCCTTAAGAAAAGCAACTTAAGGAGAAAAGGTACATTACATCAAATGTACTAAGTAGAATATCTTATACATTGATGCAAATAGTTAAACTTTGGGAGATTCCTAATTAGTCAAGACAAGTTAAGTCAATTGAATAAATAGAAAATAATAATGGATTAGCCATAGACATGTGATATAATCTAGCCAGACATGCAAATATCTACATAATTCATATGTATGAAGCAACTGAAGCCAAGAAGGATAGTGTCTTTGGAATTTTTGTCAAAGAGGGAGATAATCATGAGAGAGAGAGAATTAACAAGGAGGGAGAACATACATAAGTAAAGAGATATACTATTTTTTGGATTACATGGTAATAAAGAGGGAGATTGTATTCCTGTAAAGAAAATATTGTAAGGTGTATTGAGTTATTTTCATCAATGCCAAAGAGGAGGATTATTGGAAACTATAATTGAAAAAAAAATATTTTGTCATTGATGTAAAATCTACTAATAAAAAATGTTACTATCTAATCTAAATTTCATATCTATTTGATTCATGAAGAGGATTTGAGAAGTTTCTCATTACAATAGAACCTAGAGGAAAGGTTGAGTTATGAAAAGGAAGCTACAATGGACATTTGATTAGTTATACTTTGATAAGAAAATTGATTGTTCATATAATATTGATGCTCAAATATTTATAGTATATGTCAAGAAATATCATTAATGTAAAGCTTGACTAAGTAATAGAGTAAAAGAATGAGCAATGTCAAGTGATGCTAATGTCAACCAAATCATAGTATAAGTCGATAAAATATAGTGTTGAATAAGAATTATTATTGATTAAAAAAGCCAATTAATGCCAAGAGAAGAGTTCTATAGTGGCTTGAAACTCAATGATGATTGAGTGTGAAAACTTAGTAATGATCGAGTGACATTATTCTGAATGTGTATGAGAAATTGTGATTTCTAGTCAACTTAGTTGATTTCTTGGGATATGGAAAGTGTGTTGAAGATAATGTTGATGAGTTGAAACATTTAATTCTAGGAGGGGATTAGCTATCATATCTAACAAATGAATTTGATGAGAAGTTTTGAGAAAAGAAGGAAGATGAATAGATATATTGAATCTATTGGATTGAATTGTAAACCTAAGATCTATGGTGATCATGAAAATTAAAAAAAGCTAGAGTTACATATTTAAGGAGGTAGAGAGCCAACTTTTAGAAAGACAAACATAGGGAGAGAGTTGGAGTAGAGGTGCACAAGGGTGGGTGCCCGAGAGTGGGAGGTGTTAGAAGTAAAGAAGAAAAAATAGTGAACCTATACAAGTTTCCAGTAAAAGGGAACAAAGCTATTGAAGGTGATAAGAGAATCTAAGAAGAAGGGTTAAGTTTTTTGTGAAAATAAGGGTGATTTCTTGAAGGGTTTCTAAGAAAATCAAAGATAGAGATGACAAGGAAGGCTTATTAGAGAATCAATACATGAATTGAATAGTGATCTAAAATTGCAAAGTGAGTTGTAATCATACATACCAAACTCTATTATTTTATTATTAATCATTGTAAATAATTTGTAGTGAAATCTTATTAATCAAAGGTTGACCTAATAGTCATTGAAGGACTTAATAGTCTATGTAAATCCTTTAGCAAGGTGACATTATAAATGGAATGATCAAAGTCCTCTAACAAGGAAACTCCTAGAAAAATGATTAAAGCCTCTAACTAGGTCACATTTAACAATATTTATTGTAACCTTTAACAGGGTTGACTCCTTATAGAGCTCACTTCAAAAGAGTGAAAAAATGGTGACATGTTGCTGATGGTCTTTCCAAATCCAATTTCCATGTTAAATCCTACTATCAAACTTGTGTTGAATGTTTTGTGGTGTTTTACATTCAACAAATTTTTTATGATAGGATAGTGAACTACTAGTAATTTTGTTTATCAGTATACAATAGAGACCAAGCTACAATAGGATAAGTAGAATAGTAAATGTTTAATGTATTATTGTTCAAGTGGTACTTATGGAACTTGGACGATGGATGCAACCCCCTCTCCCCTTCAATTATTATTAACATTCTAATAGTATGATGGATGGGCTCACCTTTATTTTACCCTTTCTCTATTAATGAAAAATAGATGTAGTTAGGCATTCCATTATTTTTATGCATACAAAAACATATATGTGTTCTACCTTTCATTTCAGTTGTCCTTTATAGTGGTTGATCTTCAATATTTTGCCTATGTAAATAGTCTTTGTCACAAAATAGTGTTGGCTTAGATTAGTGGGTTGACTTATTTCATTTGCTTGATAGCTCCTGCCAATTCTAAAAAAGTCATTTTGATTCAAATCATCACAAGACCAGTTTGCAATTTTTTCCTTTGGAACCTAATTTGTAATTTTGTTCAATCACTCTATGGTTATTTAGTTACCATCCATTCAATTTTCACTAATTCCTCTATGTTTATAGAACATCAAATACATTCTAATTGGTGACCACACCTATAATCCATGGCTTGAAGTTTCTTCTTTTATTTTACTATAGATTTCCAGCCTTATTATGTATTGACAGGAAACTTCTTGTTATGAGATGTAATGCATACTCCTACCATGGCCTCTAAATTGTCCCATAATCTTCATAATCATTACCTTGAATACTTCTAAGTTTTTTTGACAATCACAATTGGAAAGTGAACATTTATGATCATAAAAGTATATTATTCTCTTGTTCTCTTTTCCCTCTGTATCCATGCTTCATAGTATACATTTCCCACCTTTCCTCATTTATAAATTGTTTATCTATCATCAATTGAAAATCACTCTTTATCAAATGTATTTGAACAATTTATTACATTTTTAGTTTTCTCTGATACCATGTTGAATCTTTGAAGATTGTTGCAAATGTAATAAGCATTGTCAATGTATGATATCTATTTTCAAAATGGTAGTGTCCTTGTATTTGTATGAGGGATAAACCAAGAAAAGAGGCATGTCCCTTCATGGGACATGTCTATTCATTGGTATGATTAACATAATCAAAACTTAATTAGTTGTGTGTGTGTGTGTGTATGAATCATTTTAACTATATTAACTTTTATTTGATCTCAAAGGTCTATCCTACTATAGCTACCAAAACATCAAGACCTCTAATATTCTTTGTAGGCCTGGAATTTGGTAGTCACCCCTATCTATCATATGAATTTTTTTAATAAAGTTTTGGTCAATTTAATTTATTTCATTTTATAATTTAGGGGAAAAAAATTGTGAGTGGTGCATTTTAAGAAAAATATTGAGGAAGTCTTTTGTGTTATTTTTATCATCTAGTTAGATTATTTTTGAGATGCTAATAAAGAGATTTTTTATATTTTTAATTTTACTTATCATATAATATTTTTTTGTATTGTAAGAGTAAAGTGTTATATAATAAGTAAAATGATTGAATGTGAAGATATTTTAGTGATTTGATTCTAGATATTATTGTGAATGTAAATCTTGCCTTTCTATTTTACCAATGTCAATTGTTACTTTGTGTAGTGTAAGTCCTTGGGATTTGTGAATACTTAAAGTCCATGCCATTGTTAGGGGCATTTTCCTTCATGTGCCCAAGTTAAAAGGAAAAATTGTTACTACTTTTGGATCATTTTTATCCCATGGAAAGAAATTGAAATTATCAATTCCTTTTGTAGTGTATAGTGAAAGTTGCAGGGGTTTGGAATTGCTACTATAAATAATCTCAGTTATTTCACCCAATGCTCCATTTACAAGGCCTATATATGTTTGTCACAAATATTATATGCTTCCCTTTGCAAGATAGGATTCCCTTTTCAAGTTGTTATTTAATAGTTAGATATTCCACATCGCATGTAGTGCTTATTGCTATACTTGTTGCAATTGGAAATTTTGATAGTTTTAACTTTTTTTATAATGTATTTTTACAAGATCATTTGTAGCATACAAGTGTATTGATTTTTCAAATTCATCCCTTTCATCTGATGCAATATGTTGATTTTTTCATGTAAGTAGGATCTCCCAATCTTCTTTTGTCAGTTTTTAATTTTGTATGTTCTATAGAAGTTGACAAAATTGTGCCTACTGTGTATCATCACTTTGTTGGTGAAATATTGTATCTTATGTGATGATTGTTTTAAATAGCTCACATAATTTTCTTGTAGTAGGGTGTGATGTGCATAGAAGCTTATCCATCATGGGGAGTAATTAAGTGAGGTCACCAACCAGGATGATAAAAAGGCCACCAAAGTAGAGTTATTGATTTTGTAGAAATGCTTGTCATTGTCAACTATCTATTTTCAATAATAACTTTGGGCCAATGAAGCTTAATTCATCAATAAGAATGTATCTTATTTCTTTTGATTCCTCTTGCAATGTAGTTAATACTTTCCCTTGTAGTGGTTGCATTTTTTAAATAGGTATCTTGACCAACATATGTATATTAGATGCATGTATGTTGAATGAAACAACACCTGTAGGAGATAGTGTCACTAGTTGTCCTTTCTATTGTTGAACATTATTGTTCAATGCATTTCTTATGTAGTGAATCAAATATGATTTTGATATAATATTTGTTTCTTGAATAATCATGTAAAGAGGTTTTCTAGGAGGATATTTTTTGTTGGAAATCTAATTAAAAAGCTCATTATTGTTGAAGATCAAAGAGGGAGATTGTTGTAAAAGATTATTTTTAATCATTTTTTTTCCATTGATGTCAAACTTACTATATGTAGGGATGATATTCGCTTACAAGATTCATGCACTATCACTTAGTTGATTGATGAAGAGGATTTGATCAATAAGATGTAACAAGAGCACCTAAGGGAAAGGTTGAGTTATGATATTGTAATGAAGTGCAAGAATCAGTTAAGACAATGGTCAAGTAATTTATTGATGACAAACTCAAAGATATAGAGGTTGGTCACACTTAGATAAATTGGAGGAAGAAGTTGTAACAAGGTTAACTGCAAAGCTTTAACTTTGATCATCAAAAGGTGCCGAGCAAGTTAGTTGAAGCTGAGTAACAAAATTCTTAGTTGATGTCAAGTGATCTTCAAGTGCCGAGTAAAGATCATGTGCTGAGCATCAAAAAAAAATTTAGTATGTGTTGAGTAATCTTCAAGTGCCGAGCATCAGGAAAAACATAGTTAATGCCAAGCACTAGTATTTCAATAGTGTTGAGGTACTGCATTATTTCAAATGATGAAGATTCACCAAATTTGAGCCGACATAGTGATTGCGTTGAATTTTGTGAACATGATTGGAAAATAAGGATGGTGAGTTGTTGGCACAGAATCTTATGTGAACCATTTTTTTTTTGGGGGGGGGGGGAATTCCAATGAATTATTCAAGATGTTTCTAGAGGAAACAAAATATGGAATAGATACAATGTATCCTACCTAATCCATGCAAATTGAAATTGAAAAATGGAAGAATTGAATGGGGAAAAGGAACTCCAAGACTTCTATTTAAGAAGTCATAGACCAAGAAGCAGAGTGTTGTTGATCCTGTTGCTACAGAAGTGCCAAAAATTTGTGAAGTGATTGAAAGGGTGTCAAGAAGGAGACATCTAGGAGAAGGAAGAGCACAGAGGCTTTGCTTATAAGAGTGGTCATGAAGAGATGACTGCACTGGTACATTGAGAATGGAGACTCAAAAAGACAAAGCTTGAAAGAAAAGGCAAGCAGTTAAGAGTTGTAAATATAGAAGGCTAGGCAAGGATATGAGTCGAGAAGCAATCTAAAATTTTCAAGATAAGTTGTATGTTGAAGTTAGGTCAATATTTTCTAATAATATCTAGCAATTGTATTAGATTTGAAAATCCTATGGACTTAGGTTGGCCTAATAGCCATTTGTAAATCATTTAACAAGGTGGCATTCCAAGTGAATGTTCTAAAGTCTTTTACCAGGCCCACTTCTAACAAGGTGGTTAAATCCTCTAACGAGGTCACATGTAATAGTGTGTATTGTAAGCCTTTAATAGGGCAAGCCTTTCAGAGGGAATTAGTTTAGAAGGGTGAGAATTAAGTAGCATGTTACTGGTGGTTTTCCCAAATTGGGTTTCCATGTAAATCACTGTGTTATGTGTTGATTTCTTGTGTGTCGTACTTGCATGTTAATTTATAGTAACTTGCTAATTTGACAAGATAAATTTTGGAAGAGTGAATGCTTGGATTAGTTCACTCTATTAAGAGAAAAGTTTCAATAGGACATCTGGACCTTGAATAACTAATTCACCTCCCACCACCCTCTCAATTATTCTAAAGCAATTATAACAATATTTTGTGTTCCATAATTATTGTGAGTTTTGTATGTTTATGTTTTGACAATGGATAGCTTTCGATATGGTAATCTGATAGGACATTTTCACCTTGTGCAATTTCTTTATTCTTATTTATGAATTGTGTTGTAAGTTCATATAGATATTGGAGAATGATGTTTCGATCCCATTTCTTGTGGTTTTACTTAATGGATTTTGACATGTATGTAGTTCTATGTTATGGAACCCCTTGAAATTTTTAATTTATGTTTTTTGAGTGTTAATGTATGTATGTATTATCTTATTGTTTGTAAACTCTTAAGAAAGTAATTATTCAATAAACTTAGATACATTTTTTTAGGTTAATCTCTCTTGGTTTTCCTAGTGAGGCACTACACCACACACAAAACTTTATGTTTATTTGTGTACTTACATGACATAGTTTATTATGGTATATGTACTAACATGGTGTGTATACAAGTTGTACTATTTTTGGTTATTTCATGATACCCTATCGTGATGACTCCTAGGATTGATGAAGAAAATTATTAGTATTGGAAGATATGACTATATGATTAGAGATAGCTTAATCCTAATCAAAATAAAAAAAGACTCATTAAACACTTTATTTTAAAACTAATTTGGGAAATTATTTCACCATCGAACCACTTGATTATAATAATATAGGTTTTAATCCATCAATATGAAAGATATCTATTGTCCCTTGAAATTTGATAGGTACTTTGAACAAGAAAGAAATATGTGTTAGTCCATCTAAGATATGAAATTAAGATTCAATGTATGTATGATAACATCCACCAGACTTATTACCCTTTTCTATACTTTCTACATTAAATATATTTTCCAAAATGGTCTTGTGAAGCATAGAACCCCAACATTTCTTCTTAGACTTTATGGAAAGTATCCCACTAACAAACAAAAGATGAAAAATAAGTCATGCACCATCCCAACATCTCTAATCACTTGTAGATATCTTGTAGGTGCATAGAAGTACATGAATTGTAAACAACTAAGATATAATAAGACTAGCTTGACTCAAACAATCAACAACCATATCGATTATATATTTTGTTATACATTTTTTTGATAAAAAGATTTATGATATTGATGATGTCTACTTTCAATAATGAGGTACCTCATATAAGAGTGACTTGTCTAGTTTTGATTATATACATCCTTTTTATTAGATAGAAAGACAACTTGAAAAAATGATTAATATTGATTTTATCAATATACAAGGTAATTTTATTTGAGTGCCTATTGTTATTTTTTAATTATATCTTGGTTTTAGAAAGATAAGGCTTGTTTTTTGACATTGTTGAATCATTGTTAAGAGTGAAAGGACTATTTTTGAGACGTTATTGAAGGATTTTTAATGTTGTTTATTTTATTTTATTTTGTCTTCTCTATTTTATGATTATATAATCCTATAAAAAAGCCACAAAAATAGTCCTTTAACTTTATAATTCAACAATGTTAGAAATTAGGCAAGAGCCTACACCACAACAATAACTTGTGAGCCTCTTGTATGGGAGGTCTTGAGTTCAAATTAACTTAAGAAATAAAAATAATTAATTACAATAAATAAAAATAATTAATCTAGGCTTCGGCCATTTACCAATCAAAAATAATAATTCAACAATGTCAAGAAATAAGTCTTAGCTTTCTAAAACCAAGCTACTATGAACAAACTCTGGCTTGAGGGGGACTCCAAAAATATTATTAATACCATTAATGGTATTTCCCCTCCCTCGTGGACGATTGCGAACATAATTGCTGAGACTTGCGCCACTCTCACAAAGTTCGATAAGGTCCACGTCACTCATGTTTACAGAGAGGCAAACCTAGTTGTTGATTGGTTTGCTAATAAAGGGGTTAATGCCACCAGTAATCTGTCTTGGCATGCCGGAAAAGATTTTCCGGCGGAGGCAAAGTTGCTCATCGACCAAGATAATATCTTGGGAAGGACGGCTCAAATCCAATGCAATTATGGATAATAAAGATAGCTTATTAAATGGTAAGTGCCATTATTGGCATCGTGATTTGCACCAGAAAAAGGGGTTTCCTCTGACATTTTGACACGTTCAAAAGGACGATACCATTATTTTCAGAAAGGGGTTTATTCATGGGTATCATAAAAGAAACATCACCATTTTTTTGAATGCAAATAACTTGCGTAGATCAGAGTTCATGAGAATTGTGGAAGTTGATCAGGTAAACATGATGGGTGAGAGGAGCAGAAAGGAGCCGGTGGGGGAAGTTCAGAAGTGGAAGAACAAGGCCAAAGTTTGGAGAGAGCTGGAAAAGGGTGGGGTTACTAATTTCTTCGAGAAACTCCATGGCTCGGATCCTGAGATCACTAACAGCATGGTGAATTCGTGGAATAATGGTAAGGTTAAGGTGAACGGGGCCTACTTTCAAATTACTGAGGATGTGGTTGTTGAACTCACGGGGATTCCGAAGGAGGGGCATAAATTTTTCAGAGACAAGAAGATGTCTTCTAATGCTATCAAGGATTTTGTGAAAAACACTGAAGAGCTGAACAAGCTGGGAAAGAAAGAGACATTTTTTGTAACGGATACTATAAAGAAGCTCTAGAGGTATGTTCTCTACGCTGTCATTGAATATATAACCTTAGACCCCAGGTTTGATAGGGTTAGGACTCACCATTTTGTGATTCTGAATCATTTTCGGCATGGTAGTAAGATCTCCTTCCCGTATTATCTTTTTAACTCGATAAACAAGGCCATTTCTAGTTTTAAAAAGAAAGCTACCATCAACCCGGCACTGCATGAGGGTCTTCTGCTTCTGATTCATGAGCATTTCCACACTCAAACCATTAGCAAAAACCCTATTAAGGGGGTGGATGTTGACAAGAGCAGCTCCAATTTTTCCTCTGATTTCGACGATGTCGAGAGCATCAGCTTTGATGAGGTTTTTGAGCATTCAGGTAAGAAGACTAAAAGCCATAAGAAGGATTACCCCTCTATCAAATTACCTAGCAGAAAGAGCCCTAGAGGTCATACCCCAGCTAAAATTGGCTCTGCTGAGGAGGAGGAGGAAATGGATACTGATGATTCTGACAAGGTTTCGAAGGAGGAGCTGGATGAGGAGAAACTGAGAAAAAGACAGAAGAGGGAAGGAGAGAGCATGGAGCGATCCAGCAGTCAGGGAAAGGATTCTCTGCCCATTCCCCTCTCCCCTATACATCCCCAGCCTCCTTTGGAGGAAAATGATAACTCTGGACAGATTGAGGGGGAAGTGCAAGTTAATAACAGAAGGAAGGCTTGGAAGAACTTCAATGTGAGAACGGCCACTATGGGAATTTACAGAGAGGCGATGAACCCCCAACTCCTGGTGGACGACCTCGAGAAGCCTAGACTCAATGAGCTAATTGACCCGGCTATGGTGGCTATTTCTGATAATGCAAGAGAAACGGGTATGAATCTGTTGAACAATGCCCGCAATAGCATGATCGACAACTTCAGATCGATTAAATGGCTTTTCCATGAGCTTGAGGATGTCAGAGATAGGGTTTCCCAAATGGAAAAAATCAAGAGCAAGACAGGTGCTGAAAGCCAAGGCGACTGGAACAGCTAGGACACTCTGATGGAGAGGAGAGTAAAAAATATTGAGAACTACAATCACAACCTGGCTAGTCAAATGATCTCCCTCCTCGCTTCGATCAATGACAACATCCTCTCTCTCTTGGATAATCTCAAAGACAAGAACCAGATGGAGGAAGATGATAAATAGAATAGAGACAAAGATAGGCTGGATGTGGATAAAGCCAAGGACAACACTATGGAGCAGGATCTAACGAACGTCCAAGATCATAAGGTAGAAGAGCAACAAGAGTGCGCTGAAGCTGCCCAGACCATGCTCGAGATGGAGAAGTAGTCTGCTTGGTTTGGTCTCTGTCCTTTGGTTTTTATTTCTCCTGGCTTTGGCTTTTTGTCTGGTTTCCATTTTTTTTGGTTGGTTCTCTGGCCTTTTTAGTGGGCCGCTGTTTCGGGCTGGGCCTTTGGGCTTATTTTCAGCCATAAGGATTATGATTTGGCTGGGCGATTTTTCGCTTATTTTCAGCCTTTCTTGTTGTTAAACTTATGGGTTTCAGGACCCCTTAAAACCTGTTTACCTTATCAAAAACAAATAGGTTCTTAGATAAAATTAACTTATCTAATGATAAAACTAGAGAAGTGTGTGTGTGTACACACATATACACACATACATGTATAAATTTTTTGTAATTTTTAGAATTTTATAGGATATTTATAAGCTCAAGAAATTTTAGGATCATGACATTATAATTTCCCTATGTTTAGTACAAAAGGGATGACTAATGAACTTTAAGCCAGATATAGAAAATCAAGGCGATTATTATGGGATAGGAATGGAATTACAAGGGATGTCAATTAGGAATGATAATAGACAATAGAATCATGATCTCTACACATGGTACCACATTGTCTAATTTTCACAATGGTATTTTTCCAAGGTCACACAAAGTGGTTTTCAATATAAAATGAATTATTTCTCTTAATTTCTATTTTTTGTACATAAGATGCATATTTTTAATATTTTCATGAAGATGACAAGTATTTTTTATTTTTTTGTTTTGTTTTTTTAAAGAGATATTTTAAATTATTATACTCCAAGAGTTATGTATAAAGATTAGAAAAATAAAAGCTATTGATAGGGTTAGATAAAGGTTGGACCTCTAAGGTAGACAACTAATATGATCTTGACCCATATTTTTTGTGATAGTATTTAGACCTAGTGAATTAGATTCAAACTTGATGGATTCTCTCTTTGAACTTGAATCTTGTTATTTTCCAAAAGCATTAAGTCTTCGGGGTAAAGTAACCTAGCTCAAGATTTGTTGTTGTTCCTAGAAATATATTGGTGATATTCTTATAAGTGATTCAAGGCATTTTTATTACTTGAAAAAATCCTCTACAAATTATGAATTAATATTTTGGTATAGTTTTCATTGTTGAAAAATCACATTAAGTCATATTGGACACACTATTGGAAAATACAAAGAGAGTTATTAGATAACGAGTAAATTAATTGGCATACATAATATGTAATTAGTTCAAAGAAACATTATTAGTAAAGTATCAATAAGAGGTCAATAAAGAAAATAATAGACAAGGGCAACATTCATATTCTAATAACTAAATGCTAAACTATTGTTACCAAGGGGAAGAAGATTGATAGGGCCTTGAACATTCCCTCTGGTGATGAGCCTCTTATTCATAAGATGGTGTTGAGAGGTAAGAAAGTGCATTCTCAAGAGAAGATTGATGACATTGGCATCAAGGAGGCAGATACTAAAAGAAATATTGTAGATTTGGATGAGGAAAACCTTAAACAAAGAAAGGACTATGATGAACTGAGATTTATGAAGGGGATCATTAGAAACCCAGGTGTGATAAAAAAGGATATTACCATTTTTAACGATTAGATGCAAGATATCAAGAGGGACTTCGAGAAGCTAAGCAAGACTACTAGAGGGGAGAGGACTCTTAGTCAACATATAGATAGACTCTCCAAGGTTATCGATAATACTGAGGAGGTCAAAAATTTAATGAAGAGAGTCCCACCTCTAGAGGTGAAGAAAAAAGATAATGAAAAAATGATTAAGATTATGCAAAAAAAAATGGATTCCATGGGAAATAGGTTTGACAACATGGAAAAAGATATTAAAAACTTGAAGACCAAAGTTTCTCCATTTTGAAGACTACTATGGACAACATCAAAAATCTGTTGGATAAACAAGATCAAAGGATAATTCATGGGTCTAAGGATAGGATAGAGGATCATGGACCTAGTAAATGCACTAGACCAAACTCAAAGAAATCAGAGGATATGGAAGACAAAGAAATTTATGACCTAAAGGCATCTATGCCAATTAGGCTACTAATTTACTAAAGACCCTATAGCTTTCTTGGTGTTGTCTTTTTGGTGGCTTTTTTTTCTTGTTTATTGTTTAAGGCTTTTGTCTTAGTTTTTTTTGTTTCTTTAGTGTTGATGCATAGTTCCTCATGGGCTTTCATAGCTATTTATGTCTAATACTTTGTAAAAGGTTTCAAGTCCTTTAAAGCCTATTTTTACTTAATCAAAACATTCATATTCTAATATTTTATAGAAGATTCAAGAAGAAGCCTCACAAAACTATGACTAGGGAAAGGATCAAACATATAGGAAGCAAGAATAAAAGGAGAGAAATCCAAAGAAGACATGTACAAGAAGAATGATATAGTGAGAAATATGGATATTAGTGAGTGAAAAAGAGAAAAGATAAGGAATTGTGAGCAAGGAATATCCGAAAGAGAGAGTATAAAAATATCTAACAAGATTTGAGAGAAAGAAATTACTAGTAAAATATCATATTGATTTATTCTTTATAGTTTAGCAACAAGATAGTGAAATCACATAACCAAGTAGTCTTAAACAATACTTAGAAGTTGTTGGAAATGTTTAGAATAACTGAGTGAGGGATTGAATCAATTACTTAAGGTCCATAAGTACCATTTGAACAATCAAACATTAAACATTCACTATACTTCTTTTCCTATTGCAGCTTGGTCTCTACTAAATAATGATAAACAAAATTACTAGTAGTTCACTATCCTAATATTAAAGACTTGCTAAATGTAAGATATGTAAATGTAAAATACCACAAAAAATTCAATCACAAGTTTGATGATAGGATTTAACATGTCCCCTTTTGGGAAAAACCCTCAACAACATCTCAACACTTTTTCACTCTTTTGAAGTGAACTCAATTAGGAGCCAACCCTATCAAAGGTTACAATGCACACTATTAAATGTAACCTAGTTAGAGGATTTAATAACCATTCTAGAAGTGGCCTTGTTAGAGGACTTTGATCATTCCATTTATAATTTGACCTTGCTAAGGGATTCAAATAGAATTTTAAATTCTTTAATGACTATTAAGTTGTTAGTTAACAATTTGTCCGTCTTGCTAAATTTGCTTTACCTTGACTCTAGATACCTAGAAAGTAAGGAAACCAAAGAATGTCACCAAAAAAGGGTCAGTGTATGTGTTACATCACTATCCTTTGAATTATAATGTAAAAATCTCTTATAGGAAAGATGTGTAATAAATTATGTCTATAATAGATCATTGGGAAGGGGTTATGCTCTTAACCTGAGAGCAAAAGGGGATAAACTATGATGCTCATAACTACAAACACCCCAAGTAGAAATACATTTGGGAAACCTATAACACCTAGTGGAATGGATAGAAAAAGCTACCTTAAAGACCTTCTAATACTACTCTTACTCTAATCTAAGTGTATATTAGTCCTACTGAAATATTATCTAGGGAGAGAGAAGAGATATAGATGAAGGATGAAATGGAATCCACTTTGACTGATAACCGTCCACTAAAATGAAATCTAGTAAGACCACTAGCTTCAAATACATCTTTCCTAAAATCCCATAGAAACTATTCTAAGTTGCAAGGTTAGCTCAACTAGAGGAGACAATAAATAGAACATTAGAAATGTTGATCTCAAATGGAATTAAGACAACACAAGACCTAATTGTAGATATCAATCAAATTCTCCATTTCATACAATCTCTCAATTCTCAATTAGCATCTAGAAATATAGGGGTAGAGGTTGCATAAAACTGTCGATCCTTTCTATTAACTTCAAAAATTATATGTATAGGCCCCCTCTTAGGGTTCTTGTCTGGTTACAGATTCATCAATTACATTAATAGAGCACTTGAATCACTTAGAGATCTGATTTAATACATTAGAGAAAGAAAATATAAATGGTTAGAAACCCTCAAAATGGTTCATATTCATCTTTGATTTGTAACAACAACCACCTTGGCACCAAATCCATGTAATTTGTATCTCAACAATCACATTAAGTTTGAATGCTCATCGTCAATCTTGAATAAATGATCATCTTACAATACTTTTAACCCAAGTGATCTTGTGATCACTAGCTATCTTAACTATCATGTACTCTTCATAGTTTCATAAATTAGAATCTTTGCTCTATGTAATGATTGTTAGTGTAAATAATTATTATTTACACTTTACTTAAGTTCACTTAGGATAAATGAATTATTTTATTATTTATTATGTTAGAAACCTAAGAGTATGCGTACTCATATGAGTTTTCATGTTGACAAACCAAGAGTTAGCAACTCTATTTTAGCACATGGTGTCTACAATACTAGAGTTTGCATAATTAACTAATTTTTAATGTAGAAAACATAGTTGTTTGCACTCTTAATTAACCACATGGTGTCTATAACATAATTTTATGTGACACACTTTTGTAGGCTTATCCTGTCATTATCACACTAACTCTTGTGCTCAATGGAGGATAATCCACTCTTAGTGGACATGTGCTTAGTTGTAAGGCTTATCATATTGCTAACTCCTAGACATTCTAGAAGCATTCTAGAGGCCTTTAAATATAAACACTTCTAGTGTACTTGAACATGAATCAATACATCAATTGAATATCATATTTTTATTCTAATCATACTCTGTTGGTCTATTTTGTGCTAGTTTTTGAGCTTCTTGGTCTTGGATGATTTTTCCCTAAGGAAAATTCTTACAATTATGTGATCCATTAACTTTATTGTTTTGGATCTTTATCTATGCTTCACAACTTTTACATCTCAGGTTAACATTAACAGCCTATGATAATGTAACCTTTAGCTTTTTTAGCTTCACTACCTTGACTCAAAATTAGCTTTGATTATTTGTGATCATGCGATAACTATTATTACTTAATTATTGTGGTCCCTCACACCTTCACAACCTTTTTTTAAGGGTTAACATTAACACCTTGCAAAATTATAATCATTAGCTTTGACTATCATTTTATGCTCTGCACATGATAACAACTTAGAAACCTTCAAACTAGGAACAAGTCATAACCACGTGATCACTATTTGATTTACTACGTCACAACTTCATTGTGGTTTGAGGCTTACCATTTCTTTCATTTTTGATGTTGTGATAGCTTCACACTTAACCACCCAAGCCACTTTTTAGTGTTGTGACTTAACTTTCATCATATGGAATATAAGTTGTGAAGTTGTGAATTAGGGATTATTGCTACTTCACAACTTAAAGTTGAGAGTTTAGCAAGTTTCTTGTGATGGTGTGATAGCTATTTTATTTAACTATTAAGTTTTCTTCATAGCTTTGCAATCATAAAACTTAACTACAACCTTGATCCCACAAAGATGTGATAATGAATCTTTCATTGTCTCTCTACCTTTATGAATTTTGATTTATTGAATTAATAAGATACTACTTCCTTCGATTAGCTAACTCACTTGATCATTGACTTCACATTGACCTTGTTCACAATCTTGAAACTCAAGTTTCTAACTCATCATGTAACCCTACAAAGCTATGAGTACATCCTTTTGTTCTTCACAATCTCAATTTCAAGTTACTCTTCATTGCTTGCAAAGTGGTGATGATCACTAAAGGTTGTAGTGATAGATGTTTCTTGAAGTAGGAAAATGTAATATGACAATAGTTTGTGTACATGCCATTCAATCATTCACTATCAACCTTTCAACTACTTCATGTAAAGCATCATCTATTGATATGATCTTATGTGGATCTCCATATGTATCTTGCATCATTGATTTGATTTCAACCTTCATTATTGATGCCTTTGACTAGGGTATTCACCATTATGTAATAGATCAAGCATTTTTGAAGGCTTATGTTGCTTTCACTACATTTGATTCAAATACTCTTCCTTCTAACTTGTTTCCATGATCTGCATCATATCCTCTAGCCTTGATATTGATATTCTCTATTTCCATTTTCTCTAAATATAAGTGTGATTTTATTTTTGAATACATCTTGTCTTCAATCGTGAACACTCAATTAAAGCATTAGGATTTTAGAACAAATTTCCTCTCATTTAGGAAAGGCATAGACTTACCCTCCTTTTCCCAATCACCTAATATGAATGAATGCATTAGATTTCTTTTGAATACCCACCTAGGTGTACACAAAGGGATAGATGAGAAGAGAATTTCATTAAGAGAAATCTAGACTCAGACATGACATCACATTGACTCAACCATATTCCTAGAAATTTTTAAAACATAGGGGAATTGAAAGTGCTCTAACATAGGTCAAACTTTGTTTAAAAGGATTTCATTGCAAATAGTTTGCACCAATTAGAATAGCGACTTTTTGGTTCATCTATTGATTCCCTGATAATTTCCCCCTTGTCATCTCTATCTTTAGTTCACATGACCCTTTAAGCAATCAAACTTCTCTTCATAAGAAACTTAAGCCTTCTACTTAGATTCACTTATCAACTTCAACAATATCTATGCAACTATTACTTTCTCTTTTTTCACTCTCACACACTTTTCTCTTTAAATCTAGGCCTTCTTAAATAGGTGATTATATCTTTTCCATTTTTCATAATCACCATAGATCTTAGGTTTTATGATCTCATTCATTAGGTTCATTGTATCTATTCGTCTTCCTCATTTTCTAGAAACTTCTCATCCATCAAATTTGATCATAGGTATTTTGCCTAATCTTCTCCTCGAATTAAATGTTTCGACTCATCAATCTTATCTTCAACATCCTTTCCATGTCCCAAGAATCAACTAAGTTAGCTGGAAATCATGATTTCTCATACACATTCAAAAATACTATCACTCGACCATCACTAAGTTCTGACACCTAGTCACCATTGAATTACCTAGTCATTGTAGAGCTTAGCACCATCTTTCTTAGTTGATATTGATGCTTGGTCAACATTATATTTTCTTAGCACTTAAATTTGCTCAATTAACACTAGCATCACTAAGAATTCCTTATGCTTTTACTCTATTTCTCGATCAATCTTTACATGAATGATATATCATGGCTTATATTGTAAAGACTTGAGCATCAAATTGATATAAATAATCAATTTTTCTTATCAAAGTCTAAAAAATCAAATTGTAAGGAAGAAAAGGTGTTCAAAATTGCTTCCTAAACTAATCTTGAGAGGACGATTATGCAACTTATGCTAACTATTACAAATATTTCAATGGAAAAATAAACATGCATTATAAATGAAATATCATAATATATACATAACACCATAATTACCATGGGGAAACCCTTCTAGGATAAAAACCCCACCCTCCAAAACTTGCACAATGTATTATCAAATCAAAAAGATTACAATACACTTGCAATGTGAGTTTTTACAAAAGTGCATCACCACAAGTCAAACTTAGAGAGACTCCTTCTGGCATGTAGTCTTGCAAATTGAACTCGATAAGCCAAACATCTCCCCAAGCCCTTCTTTTATAGTGATTTATAATCTAGAAACCATTTGTGGTTTTAAAAACCCATGGGTGAACTAACTATTCCACATGTTACCCACATGTCATTTGTAACTCCAATATGGGAAACAACCAAGTTAAAATAGCATTTCCGTCCATAATTTTGTCCTCTAGTTTAGACCCCCATAAAATTCATACAATGAGTTTTTTGTACTCTAAAAATGACTCTCCTATATTCTACTAGGGACAAGGCACATTTTTAACAACTTATACACCTATTTTCCAACACATAAACATGTGGAGAACTACCACAAAAAAATTCTAGAACTTTTCAGAAAAATCTTGCATTGTTGAGACACAATTATCAATAGAAATGTCTATTGTAGCTTCCTTTCTATAACTTATCCTTTCTTTTAGGTGTTTTTTTATGAGTAACTTCTCAAATTCTCTTCATAAATCAAATAGATATGACACTTAGATTAGATAGCAACATCTCTCATCAGTAGATTTGACATCAATGACAAGAAAATAATTGTTCCAATTGTTGGTTTCCAAAAATCTCCCTCTTTGTTACCATGCAATCCAAAATATTTCACTACCATGAGTGCTGAATATCCTTAGTTTCACTCTGAGTCTCATCTATGAAATTTTAGAAAACCTCATTTATCATTTTGTGTCATTCTTCATATTCAAATCTCTCCCTCTATAGTATATTATTCTTTTATTTCTTTCATGATTCTCTCCCTCTAAGGTGTATTTTTCTATCTTTGGTTATTCCTCCTTTGGTTTGGTAATTCTCTCCCTCTTTGAAAATAATGCCAAAGACACTATCTCTTCTTGGCTTTAATATACATCATACATCTTGATCTTGTAGTTATTTTCATGTTTGGCTGCCTTTTGTCATTTATCTATGACTGATCCATTATGTTGGTCATCTTCTTACTAATCTTCACTACCTTAGGCATCCCCTAAAGTATAACTATCTACATCAATGTGCATGATATTTTAAATAACACATTTGATGCAATGCACTATTTCTCCTTAAGTTTCTTTACTTAGGAGAATCACCCCTAATTTTCCTCTATGATGTTCATGAGCATCTTTAGGTAAGGCTTTATTGAATATTTATACAATTTGTTCTTTGGTGTGTATATATTCTAACTTCACTTCTTTGTTCTAAACTAGTTCCCTCAAGTAATAATAGTTGATAGCAATGTGCTTTATTTTTGTGTCCATCACTAGACTCTTAGATATGTTGATAGAACTTGTGTTATCACAATAGATAACCAATAGATCTATAATTTATTCTCTCATTCCTTTCAACAATTATTTGATCCACATAATGTTTGAACAACTCACTGTAGCTACCACATACTCGACCTCAGCTATTGATTAGGAAATACAATTATGTTTATTACTTGTCCATGACACCAATCTTTTTCCTACAAAGAATGTACCTCCACTAGTGCTCTTTTTGCCATCAATATTTCCTACCCAATTAGAGTTGATGAATACCTTTAGTTCAAATCTATCACTTCTCTTGTAATATATTCCATAGTCTTTTGTACCTTTCATATATCTCAATATCCTTTTTACTTCCATCATGTGGTTCTCCTTAAGATTGTATGAAAATTTAGCAAATATCTAAATAAAAAATGCAATATCAGGTCTACTATGAACAACATATTGTAATTTTCAAATCATTGGTTTGTATATTGCTTGGTTTCCATTAGCAGTTTCATCATTTTTAGATTAATTTATGTCCTCTAGACATGGGTGTGCTTACTGGTCTTGATTCTTCCATTTTAAAGGTCTTTAATATCTCCTTGATATAATTTGAATGAGTAATAAAAATACCATATTTTATTTGATATACTTACAATCCCACAAAGAATTTTATTTCACCAAGCATAGGCATCTCAAATTCCTTCCTCATTTCATCAGTAAAAGACTTGCATAATGCTTATTTTCCTCCAACTATAATGTATTCAAAAAATATTTTAGATAGCAATACTTCATTGTTCTTACCATATTCAAATATAGGTTACCATTATCATTCATTCTCTCAAAACCAATCTTTACCTAATAATTATGTAGTCTTTTATACCATGATTTTGGGGTTTGTTTCAATCCATAAAGAACTTTGTTCATTGTTACATACCATATTCTTCTTGTCTGGGTCCACAAATCCTTTAGGTTGTTCTATGTACACTTCTTCCCCAAGTATGCCATTTAAAAATATAGATTTGACATCCATCTAATATTTTAATCACCTAAAAATGGTCATCTAGACAATTAGTTTCCTTCTTAGCATTCCAGCTAAAGGAAAATCTATTTATTTGATTTTAACCTACAGTTTGACTAGAATATCCTAAGTCTATATTTGATTAAAAGAACATGTCCCCTTTTATTCTTATTATTGCTTCTGGTAAGATTGTGTGTACATTTATTAGCATCAATGTTTCAGATCATACTGCATGATCCATCATCAAGATGAGAGAGCTAAGATTTTTTTGTTTTTTCTTAGCTCTCTCATTTTAATGATGGATCATGCAGTATGATCCAAAATGTTGATGGTAATAAATGTACACACAATCTTACTAGAAGCAGTAATAAGAATATCATGGATCATGGAAATCTTTTACAATTAATGTCCCCTTTTAATTAAATAAAAGACCCCATTCTTCCAACCCACTCTAATGTGTACATATAAACTTTTTTCCCATTTACAAATTAAAATAAATACTTTGCCCCACATGAAAATTCAACTCTTTCTCATTCATTAACATGATCTTGCACATGGATCATACTAAAAGTCAACTCTCACCCTTGACCATCATCTTCTTGATCTTGATCTGAATGCTCCATACACCTTTAAAAGGGAGAGCTATCTCCTTTTTTAAGGATCCCATTTTTAAGCTAATGTTATGTTGTAGGTTTCTTGATAGATTTCTTGAAGCACTTGTGAATAATTTCTAGTCTTCTCATCTCATTCTTGCATTCTTCATCTTAGCACTAGATTAATTTATAATAGCTTAATTTCCTTTGGCATAGTATAGTTCACATGGTCTAATTAGCCATGGTTGTAATATGCTCATCTTTATTAGTTTAATTGCATCATTACACTCTATATTAGAATAGTTCATTCTTGCATTTCTTGCTTAAGAAATCCTTGGACATTTACATTCTTGTTCTTGGCTAAGGAATCTCCCATTGTATGGTTTACTAGCAAGGGTTATATCTCTAAGGCTTAGCTAAGAGCTCCTCATATGAAAAAACACATACCTTTGCACTCCATGGATAGGGATCTCTAAGCTACCATTAAAGAATTCCAATCTATGGGATACCTTGGATAGAAGGGTTTAGAGAAGTGCACAAGTTGAGTGTACATTTTTGGCACCCACTATGGGGCTTGAATCAAGTTCCTAGCTCCATTTTCTTTTAGTTTAGTTTCATTTCTCATTTATAATTTTTTATAGCAGATTATTAGATATAATCAAGTGGTTTTGTAGGGTCCTCACATTGGTTTTAAGGAAAACTTTTGTGAAGACTAGTTTGAAGGCCAAAACCCTAGGTTTTAAAAGATTTATGCATATCTTTTGAACCACCTAGAGTTATGATCTGATATTTTTTTGCAAGTTGGGAATGCATTTTAAATGTCTCTATTCAATTTTCATATTGTTTTGAGTTGAGTTGCACTCGTTATAATTTTGGTAAAAAATCAATACATTTTTTAGAAGAAAATTTTTTTTCAAAGAGTTCGTTAAACTATATAGGGGGTTACTTCTTTGTGTTTTGAATTTAGAGGTCATTAAGAGATTAATAACTTGATTTGAAAAAATTGGTCTATTTTGACAAAATGTGTCCCTAGGCCACAAATGAAGAGATATTATTGAATTTCTTGCATTTTTAGAAATCTCACTAGTTTTTAGTAGGGGCATCTTTTTTTCATTTCTATGCCAAAACAACAACAAACAAATCAAATCTTGTTGACTAGGTCAAAACCAAAATTTTAAAAAGAAAGCATTTGTGATTAGTTTGCACTTTTTTTTTGCATATGCTTGATTGAAAGACAAATCAGATTTTAGAGGAAACTAACCACTTTGTATTGGAGGTCTTACTTATTTTTTATTCTCTAACTGTATTTTTTTGTAGGGGTTTCACACTTGCTTTCCAAAATAAAATAAAAGAACATTTGTCAAAGATAAAAGGGCAACTAACATGTTTGCAAGGCTGCCCCAACTAGATATATATATATATATATATATATATATGCTTTCATGTGTCTGTTGTGATTTCCTAGTTTTAGATAGATTTTATTTTTGCATAGGAACATAATTACTTTCTTTACTAAAGTTTGTCACTTGGTAGGAGAGTATGGTCTTCACGATTAGGTGAATCAGAAATCTTGACCCATTTGTATGCCAAGGTGGAGTAAGGGATACATGAAATTTCCTAGCATGTCATGAGGAAGCATTTGGAGCTTAGATTTCATTGGTGAAAACCCTTGTAACCTTGGTTCTTGGTGTTACTCATCTTTGTTTAGTCTAGAATCCTTTAGTGGGTCTGCTCTTGAGAGATCAAGAGGAATGACCCAAGTGGGGACAAGTGAACTTGACTCTTCCAACCCACTATAAAATCAAGGGTATCAAGGACACAAAACCTTGATAGAAATATTACTTGTCTTCATCTAGTGGAAGTACTTGTGGGATTGTGACCATGAGGAAATCACTAGATGAGAATGCTCATAGTACTCTTGTGGCTATGAGGTCCTTTACTTATCATATAATAAGGCATCCCATATCGGGAGCAAGAGGAGTGATATGAATAGAATACCTTTCTAAGAACCTAGGATAGAGGCTATCCTTATTTATCGCTTAATATCTTGGTGCAAGGATTGATCCTAGTGGACTACTCAGATCACCCCAAGATTTGACTCACCATATATGTTTCTTTAGATATGGGTAACCCATCTATGAAAAATCCAATATCTATTGTGGGAAACCACTTTGTGTGAGGAAAGGGAGCATCAAGTTATGGGCCAAGGTATTGTGTAATGAACTGTATCCTTTGGATAGATATTTCTTGATGTGTTCTTCAAAGTGCTAGACTTGGGGAAATATTTTGAACATATGCATGATGGTAGTTCTATGGTTTTCCTTTTTAGACCTCATATATGCTTGCATCATGCAAGATTTCTTTTTCCCTTTCTTGATTATTTGAAGACTACTCCATGTATCACTATCTTGCTTAAAAAAACTTTCTTTTGAACATCAAACTTATCATGCCATCAACTATTGTCACACTTTGTCAACTAAGTCAAAACATCAAGTTCAAACAATTTCTTTTTTTGCTATGTCTCTAGTGTTTTAATTTTCTTAAAATATCTCTTTGGTCTTATCACTCTTGGTATTTTCCACCTTCTTGGTCTATGCCAAGCTACTAGGACCTTCTTTTTGGCTGAAATGGTTACCTTGATATCTTGACTATACTCTTTGATTAGGAAATTTTTCTATGGTCTTGGCTTATCATGACTTATCCTTGAGCATTAATTTCTATGGTCTTGGCTTGTTATGACTTATCCTTCCTATAGGAGCACTATCCAAATTGAAAAAACTTGAGTTCGTTCAAAAAAAAATTAAAAAAAAAAAGAAAAAAAGAAAAAAGAAAAAAGAAAATGTGCCTTGGTGAAAACCACTTCTTCTGGTGCCTTGTTAGAAAAAGTAAAGAGAAATAAATTTATCCTATGGTGAAAATAGCTTCTTGTGGTGCCTTAGATAAGTACCATGATGAAAAGCTAGCAAACAAGCACCATGCGTAAGTCATCTATCTTCCATCTACCTGCTCTTATTTCTTTGATCTTGACAATGTTGAGCTATCCTTGTGTATTGGCTATCTCATCCATCAGCTTTCGTATTGTTCTTGCTCATTTATGCATAGCCCCTACATATATAGCTTCATTTTTATTTCTCTATCTTATCACTATCCTATCCAGTTGACCTATTGGTCTTGATCATGCAAAACAAAACATGGTTCTCATAGGCCTCTTGACATGTCTATTCTTTTAGATTACATACTTTGATGCTATCTCACTTATTGTCTTCCACTTCTTATCCCATATGTTATCTCACTTAGTGGCTTCCACTACTTATCCTATATGCTATCTTTCTCATTTCTTCCATTTCTTATCAAAACCTACTTCATTTGTCTATCTTTCCCTATCTTGGGAATTCATCACTTTCACTTGTTTCATCCTTTCTTGTTTATCCATCTTATCCACTTTCTTTCTACTTCTTCATATTGTACACCTTGCTAGACATTGGAACAAAATGATGTGATCTTGCTTGAGAACTAGTGGTCTCTAAATCATTCTAAAAAATCCAAAAGATCATATATGATGCTGAAAAAATTCCTTTAAAAAAAAAGAAAATATCCTAGAAAAATGATTATCTTACTAAAAACCTAGCAATAGGAGCTTTGATGTATCACCAAAAAAAATTACAAAAGTCTTGAAAAAAATCTTCCAAGTGGTGAAAACTTGGAAATAGGCCCTACTTGAGACCCTTGCACCTATGTCTATCAGTCTCACATCATGCTCATTCATTCATGCATTTCCTAGCTTGGAATTTACTCTTGTCCTCATCTTAGGGGTATGGTTTCTTAGCTTATTATGGTCTTCTTTTTTGTTAATGTTTCTCTAGAAACTCATCTAAAATAGTGTTTCTTAACACTTCCCCCTTGACATCGACTATTTTTCAACACTTCTTTGATATCTTACCCATAGTCTATGATGCTACAATATTTCTCACTATCAAATGGGATTCCTATATAAATAGTCATGTAACATACATACACTTAAACATTAAATTTGTTGAGACATGATGAAATTTATCTTCTTTGTGTGTTCTCTATGACGATTTCTTTATTGATTGTTTGCTCCCTTATAGTCTTTTGAGGATGTCATGGACTAGAATATTGTGGGCATGAGCCATGTTTTCCTTATTTGTTCTTGAAGGTATACTTTTTCAATATAAAGTGTTGAGAGCTTTCATGCTTTCCCTACTTAACACTTTTGGCCTACAATGTATCATCCTTGTCTATTTTTGCAAGACCACACTTGGCGGTTATCCTAGCACTTTGTTTCCCCACTTTTCATTTTGTACCAATTTTGCAAAGTGGAAATTAAATTGTATTGTGTTTAGTCTGGTCAAGTTAGTTGGTCCTTTCTTCCTCAAGTGATAAGTATCTCCATTGGGTTTTCATCTTTTCCCTTCTCCCACATTGTATGGTTAGGTGGGTTAACTTTATCATCACGAGTCTTTTGGGTAGTTTAGGACCTTGCTCGATGGATATTATTGAATTATGTTACTTTAGATGAAATATTTGTAGCTCATTTTGTTCTACACATCAAGAAAGTTGAAATGGCAAAAAATCTAGTTTCATCTTCTCTTTGGCGGGTTTTCACACCTCAAAGGTGAAACTTCGTCGAGATTCACAAATGTGGTTTGTGAGTTTAAATGAAGAGAGAAAAATTATGTTATAGATAGAACATTCAAGTATTTCCATGTTTTCACTACGAGAATCATTCAAAACCCACTAAGATGATTAAAAAAGCATCGGCGAAAAACTTAGAAACAGCTTCTCCTCGATGAGTTTCGAACCAAGAAGTCAATTTTTCAAAAAGGCATTTGTGAAAAGGTAAAGTGAGTCAGTGGGTCCCATCTTTCACTTGCAGAGCCAGTTTTATATTTTTTGGAGGCTTAAAGTAAAGTGATTAGGGTAGAGAAGGTAAAATGAGGGCACAAGCAGAAAAGTGGAAATCACCTTCTCCTCCGCAGGCTTTCTACCCTCGATAGTGATTTTTTGCAAGTAATAGAAAATCATTCCTACAAGCATAGTAATCATGTAAATTGATCATCGAATGTTTTGGGAAAAATATTTGAAGCAAATCAGTTGAGTTTGTGAAGGTATTTTAAATAGAATCCAGTCAAGCAGATTTCTTCCCAAGGAGTACTCCATTTCTATTTCTTTGAAATAAGGTAAAAATGGGAAAGTAAGTTTGTAATTAAAGAAAGTTACCGTTGGGCCAATGGGAATAGTAAAAAGATAGGGAAAAATTTGTTACAACCCTCACATTTACTAATTCAATGAATTTATCCTTAAACTCACTCGTGTGGCATGAATCATGAAAATCAACGGACAAATTAAGGGTTCTTATATAAAGATAAGCATAATAGATTTTCAAATCACTGCTTTCTCTTTTGAACTATTATGCTAAATAGTGCTTTCAAAAAATCTTCAAAGTTAAAAGGTTCACTCTTTGCACTATTTGCAATTATTAGATTTCAGTTTACCTTTATATCAGACAAAATGGCAACAAGATTCATCAATTTTGATGGATTGCGTGGAATCAAGTCTATATGGCAGAATATCATAGACACTTCACTTCACTTATTCGACATGAAAAACTTCAAAATGAGACTAAGGATGGAGCCAATTCACCCCATAATGAAGGAACTTCAAGGAAGTGGATTAGTACAGACAACCAAATTTCTAGTAGCAGTAAAAGCTCTAGAGTTGATTATTGAATGCATTAATCATTACAATCCGGATACAAACAAAATCTTACTACCAGATCAAATAGTGCTAATCTCAATTGATAGGCAAGTGGTAGTAAACTGCCTATAGATTCCAGAATGAGAGGAGTTCTCTAGATTAACAATTGGAGGAACTATTTCTAAATTCTCTCTGAAGAAGATGGTGTGGCGAAAAGAGATCATGAGTTCTTGGTTCCAAAAGCCAAGTGGAGCTAAGAGTAAGGTCCCTAAAACCCATTTTGGCACTAATCTCAAGCCTGAGACTATGGACATTCTGGTCCTCTTGCATCGACTTAAAGGTGAGGTAGAAGTCATTAATTTTGTAGAACAATACTTCTTTTTGGTGCAAATTATTTTCTTGAATACACAATATGTTGATCGAGCACATGAGGTAAGTGAACATTTGTCTAGGGCTCTCAGTGTGGCTAAGTTTTACAATTCATTTTACATGTCTTCTTTCTTGATATATATGTTGGCTTCCCTATAATTGTGGTTGGGACTCCCCAGATTAGAGAATTTCCTTGATGACATGAAAAGCTAGGAATTTTACCCATGTCTGCAATTGCAAAATAGTTATGTAGAGTATATCTGAGTAAATGATGCATTCACAATGAGAATATGTAGGGAACTCCAAGGATGTTTGGAGTGGAGATTCATTCTAGAAGCAATGGCAGTCATCCGTCAATTTGGAAGTTATTTCATTCAATTCTCATCTTTTTCTTATTTACATCTTGCAACATTTGATGGATTTCCTCTGAAGCTACCTAGATACCCGAATGACATGATTATACTCATTGAGATCGTGAGGCAAGCAATTTAGGTGGACATGTTGAGTGCTAGTTTGAGGAAGAAGGGGTATTAATTCCCTATGAAATTTGGGGCCTATAATTGTGAGACTCGATCAAATGCTAAAAACATGCTTAAGAAATTTGAGAACAAGTACAAGTTAGATGAGTATGAAGTGATGAGGCCTATGTTTGACCCAAATGGGTATGCCAGAGATGTGCTTCAAATTGGAAGTGTAATCAAGCATGTTACTACTATGGAGGATTATTGGGTGAATTGTAAAAATGAGTTGGAAAGCTGAGATCGATCTTTTGCTAGATTGACAGTGGATCAAATAAAGACATATGGCATTAACTTAGATGTGGAAGGGCTAGATGATGATGGAAAAATATGTATAGTAATACATATTTGACCAAATTAAGAAATACTCCAAATAATTTTGATCCATATGTTGATATGGAAGAAGACCTTGATATTATGATGGCTCGGATCATCAAGAGAATTGAAAAATGGGTCGAGTGGATAGCTAAAAAGGGCCAGAGTAAGAGCAAGACTACTCAAGCTTCTCTAGCTATTGCTACTTCCACTTCTTCTTAGAGTGCCACACCAAGTGTCACAACTACAGCTTCTCAAGGACCTGCTCAATCTATAGGAGGAGGTGATCAACCCCTAGAGAAAAACATTTCAATAGCTCCAACTTGCCAAGGCAGTCCTCTACCAGTTATTAGAGTCCAAGCTAGCACCAAAGAAAAGAGGACTAAAGATCCCAAAGATGGTGTTACTACTCCAATCTAACCTCCTCATGTTACTACTCTAGTCTCATCTCCTCACATTACTCCAACTCCATCTCCTCATCATAGCCCTGGTCCATCTACAAGCACTACTCTTTTGAATCCAACTGGTTCCCTCATTCAAATAGTAGAGATTGGGGATAAAAAGAGTAGTAGCAATGAGTCCACTGAATCTAATGAAAGCTACGAGGAAAAATAAAGAGGAAGAGAAAGCCCCAAGTTCATCTAGGCTTCCATTTTAAGATCCAAAGAGTCCTTTTTTTGTAGCTACAATGTTAGTGACTCTGGTGAAGAAGAAAATGTTCAGTATAGAGTCACTTGGGGCTGCTTCTAAAGTGATTAGTATAGAGTCTTGGCTAGAAGACACCTTAAAAAGGAAGAGAAAGAGGAAAGAGGAGAGCATCCCTACAAAAGATATTGTGTCTCAAGTAGTTCACTCTGGGTCTACAATAGTGAAAGCTAAGAAGCAGAAGACTTTATCAATACTTGGGCAAGATCTAGAAACAAGACAGTTAACAATGGAGATAGCAAATCTAAACAAAGTAGGGAGAATTGAGGACATGACACCCAATGATTTCACTCTACATTCAATTGATCTTGGAGAGGCTAGACATGATACAAAGGTGGGCCTATGGAGATCAAGTAATGAGGTGATAGAAGAACAATTGGAGAGCCTCAAATTGTTAAAAATCAAGATGAAGGATGAGATTGAAGAATTGAAAAGGTTTGTCAAGAAATTAGTTGTTCCATTAGCAACCATTACTAGTGTGCCTACTACTGAGAACCTGACAGAAGAAGAAGTGCAAGATTTCATCTCATAGCTTCAGAAACATAGGCATTTTGGTCAAATCAAAAAATAATGGATTGAGAAACTCAATGCAAATGGAATTTCTCTAATCGATCAAATTGGAAATGTTATCCTTCGATTGGAAACTGAGAAGGATAATATCATATCTAATCACAACACTTTCATTATGGAGAAGGCAAGATATGATGAATGCATTTCCCTCTTGAAAATGATCATCCAAATGAAGGAAAAAGAGGTGGTTGAAGCAAATATTTTGAAGAAAGGGACTGAGCCTCTATTCAAATGGCTACAAAGCATGCAATTTAAGTTCGAGATAATTCAAGAAGCTGAGGAGGGACTCAAAGAAATAGGGGAAAAAGTGAGCAAGACCCAAGATAGAGCATTTGAACTCATGCAAGGATTACACACTGACTCACAAACTAGTGGGTAAGGGAAAGCTCTTATTGGGGTAGAAGTAATGAAGAAAAACTTCTCCACATACTTGAGTAATCTATTTGGAATGACTTCAAGTAGTCAAAATAGAGTATTAGAATTGCAGATGCTTGGTGGATGCATATATGTGGCTGCTAAAGAATTGACAAGTCAGCTAAATGTAGTAAATAAGCTAGCTTGAGAGCATTCAAAGTGGCTCTTAAGATTCACTAATGTACATGTGCCTAGTCACGAAGAAGCGATTCCAATTATAGTTGCTACTAAGGCATATAGAGCAAAAACTAAAAAAGGAAAGAAGCCCAAGTGATTCAGTTGACACCCTCTTTTCATTTTCTGTTGTAAATTTTGCAAATTTTGCAAATTTTGTTATATGACAAATTGGCATCTTTCCATTTTTCATCCTCAAAAGATGAACCGATGAAAATTCCTATTGTAACAGTCATATCTCGAACTCTATATGTATGAAGTTGAATGATTAATGAAAGATCAACAAAATTTTGGTGTAGGATACTTGATGTTGCAGAGTCAATTGAAGAGTATTTTATGTCAATTATTTTCTATTCTATTAAGTTGATAGTTGTTAATTAGCTGATTCTTTCTCTTAAACTAAGTTACAGTAGGAAGGAAAAGATGTTTCATTCCTTTGTTTCGAGGTTGTGGATAAACCTAGTAGGATGTGCTGTGGAATATTCAGAGAAGGACTCATTAGACTTTTATTTTATTTCATTTATATCTCTATTAATAGTTGTTGTAGATTATTTATGTACTAAGTGTATGAATTCATAGGATGTGTGAGTTCTATCATTTGGTTGATAAACTAGAAAATTCCCCCTACCTAGATTAAGTTCTACTTAGGCTTAATTCAGTTTGCCTCTTCTACTCTCGAGTTCATTGCATATCATTCCATAAGGGAGTTGTACCTACCAATTCAAAGAAAAGCCAATAATCAAAGAATGACTTTTCAACTATTGTAACTAGATATTGTTCACAATTTGGGCACTAAGAGTCATATTCCTAAGAAACAAGAAAGGACAAATCTATTTACAAATAGTTTTTTGGCAACTTCGCTGGGGACACAAATAGTCGCTTGATCAAAAGCCTATGTCATGAGGGAAAATGGTACTACCTCATGAAAAAATAATCCTAATGCTCCAACCTAACCTTGGTTTTCAAGATGACCAAGAGGACATAATTTCATCCCTTAACACATTCGTTTGAAGGCACATAAGGAATACTAAACATTATCGGAACGCTAGCTAGGTATTAGAGGAAGAAGAAAGAAGAGCTAAAGCCTTCGAAAGAGTTGTTCAAATGAGAGATATCTAAAGAGAAAAAAGACAATTAAGACAATAAGCTTAGAGATAAACTAGACTCAGTATCCTAGAACAATTTTGGTTCCTTAGAAGTACCAAGGAACAAGGTGGGCAGGTTACTACCTTTGATAAACTTGCAGAGCTTAGCTTTCCTATTTTACACGTCCCAAAGTGGAAAGGTTAAGGTAAAAGTTAGAGTAGACCCCCTTCCCCTATTAGAAATTAGGATGCCAACACTTCATATTCCACTTGTCAGGTGTTCAGACTTCATGGAGTTACTATCCTCCAATTGTTAATTTTCTGCCATATACTACTAGAACAATCATGGCCACTCCATGGGCTACAACAACATGACCGTTTGCATTAAATACTTACTATCCACTCTCGATTGGTTCAAGGAAGAATTTTCCTAAATTCTTAGGTGATAGTAAAGTCACTATAGATGAACACATTAAAGCTTTCTTTGTGGCTACTCATATCTTAGGAGTGGGATATGAAGATGTTGCTGTAAGATTGTTCATAGAAACCCTCACAGATAGTGCAACAGATTGGTTTTATCATCTAGCTAATAGCTCAATAACTAATTGGGATCCAATGAGAACTAAATTTGAGACAAGATTAAAAATTGTGGAAGATGAGCATGCCTTGGTAACACAGTTGACTTCAATTAAGAAGCAACCAGCTATGAGCATGAGAGATTTCGTTGCCAAATTCAATAAGATTAATAGCAAAATTCTTGATACTGATAGGGCCACACCTGGTAATCTAAAAACTTTCTTTATTAGGGCTATGCCTCCAAATATCAATTATGATATGAGAAGAGAATGTCCCACTGATCTAGCTGATGTACAAAAGAAAGCGATTGAATGTGAGGACGATTTAATTTCTGCAAGAAAATGGAAACAAGAACTTCAAACTAAAGGGAGTTTTAGTAATATCACATCATCAAAAGAGATGATTCAGAAGTTGTCTAACAAATTAGTAGCAATGAAGAAGCAGTTACTCAGATTCAATAGCTCTTGTCAACAAAATTACCAAAATTCACTAGGAAGAAGTAATGAAAGTAGAATTCTATAGCTTACAAGTTCACAACCTAGGTTACAAATCGAAGAAGGATCGGAAAAAGGAAATATGTACATCTTTCATTTGACCACAGATCATGACAGTGAGAATTGTCTGGAGACTACTCGTATGATGTAGGTGTTGTCTACTAATGAATTAAACAGTGCGGCTACTTGTTCAGAACCTGATTCTTATTCAAATGGTGACTTTGGAAATTTATTTTTAGAATACAAATCAAATTCTGAATCAAAAGGTGAGTGTTATGCAACTATTGATGGAACTTCATACATAGTGCTTACCCATGGACAAAGGTTAAGGAACCAAATCTCTAGTCACACTCACAAGAATGACTTTAGTCCTTCAACAAGAAATGTACATATTGATCAAGGAGCATCTACTTCAAAAATAGGTAAGCACAAGACATCCTTTGATTTCATTCAATTTTGTGAAGATTCAAAAATTCAAATTTCCACTATTGATTATTTAAAGTCACATCCTTCTGAGTTAAAAAGACTGGTAGACCAATGTAAAGGAAACACATCAGATGCTAATTGTAATGTAATGGTTGAAAAAGAAGACAAAACCTTGACATTTGGTTTGTTTAATCAAGAAGATTCCACAGTTTTAGCAACCTGTCCTGGAAAAAAACCTGAACCTTTTTATATCTCATTGTACATCAATGGATGTAAACTTAGTAATTGTATAATAGATTCAGGTGCATCAAATAATGTTATCCCTTACTCTA
The DNA here is from genome assembly GCA_028749045.1 of Cupressus sempervirens. NCBI lineage: Eukaryota > Viridiplantae > Streptophyta > Pinopsida > Cupressales > Cupressaceae > Cupressus > Cupressus sempervirens. The sequence continues at coordinate 479,084,029 of CM053783.1, read as the reverse complement.
TAGCTAAAGCTTTGGGTCTCAATCTTATTAAAGTGCATGGAAGATGTTATTCAATGGATGCCAAACAAGTTCCCTTACTTGGACAGATTAAAGGCACTTAGGTAGCTTTAGCTTCACATCCAAAAAAGAAGCTCCTATTGAGTATCCTAGTAATTAATATCCCAACAAGCTATGGACTTCTGTTAAGTAGAAGTTTTTGTTGTGACTTAGGAGGAGAAATAAAACTAGACTGGTCCCAAGTACTAATACTTATTGGGAATAAGAAAGTCAAATTAGAACTTGAAGAAAAGGCAAAGTTCATAGTGTTGAAATCAAATGACCCTAAAGCTCAGATCCTATAATAAGAATTAGAGTTTGGAAATTATATGTTGTTTATTGAAGAAAACCCAAAAGAACAAATGGACGAAAATCCAAGAAATAAAGTTTCCAATGAAAATAAAGATATACTAGGCATACAAACACTTGAATTTGATGGAAGTTGTGCCTCTTCGGGATTTGGAGCTGGTGTAGTATTGATATCCCTGAAAGGAGAACCTAAACCTATGGCTTTCAAATTAGAATTTAGGAATATGAATAACACTGTGAAATATGAGGCCTTATTACTTGGGATAATGATAGAAAAAGAAAAAGAAATAAATATTTTAAAAGCCCAAGGTGATGTAGAGCTTATTGTAAAGTAGGTAAAGGGGCAATATTTTGTTAAAAATTACAAGCTAAAAAATTACAAGAATAGAGTTTGGGATGAGATTGAAGGTCTAGATGCCTTCTCTATTGAAGCAGTTCCAAGAGAGATGAATACCAAAGCTGATTCCTTGGTTGTCTCTGCCTCCCTATTGCTTCCTCACCCAGATTTCCAAGACAAGAAGTACCAGATCAAAATTGTGTATTGATTTGCTATTCCAGATAACATAGAATCATGGCAAGTTTTCAATGATGATAAAAGTTTGTAGATGTTCCTTGAGAATGACAATTTTAGCTTTGTGCATGAATCCAATGGAAGTAATCATGAAAGCCCTGATGCAGAGAAAGAACAAAGCCAAAATGTGGAAGTTTAGTTGAAAGGAAACATTATTCCCCCATATTTCATGGCCTTAGAAAAACTATTTATTAGACATGATGCTTACATAAAGTAGAAGAGAGTAGAAAAAGGGCCAACAATGGGTGAATATGGAGGAGTTAACATTGGAGATATTCATAATCCCAAACTGATTAACATTGGGAGGTGTTGTTCACCTGAAGAGAAAGAGGCCACAAAGAATCTATTTATGGATATATAGATGTTTTCTCTTGGAGCTATGAAGATTTGGAAAGATATAGAAATGGGAAGGTAAAAACATGAAATTCCATTGAAGCCTAATGCAGTCCCTTTCTAGCAAAAACAAAGGAATTATAATCCTAAAGTCATTGATGCCATCTTCTAAGAAGTAGATAAGATGTTAAAAGCAAGAATTATTTATCCCATTCATCATTCCACCTAGATAGCCAATATAGTACCCATCATAAAGAAGAATCTGTGTTGATTTTTGCAACCTAAATCAAGTGTCCTTGAAAGATAATTTTGCTCTTCCTAATATGGACTATTTATTGCAAACAGTAGCGGGATCTAAAATGATGTCTATGCTTGAAAACTTCTTAGGTTATAATTAGGTTGAAGTAGAAGAGAAAGACCAACATAAGATGGTGTTCATTAACCCTTGGGGTACATTTTCATATCGCAGAATTCCTTTTGGATTTATCAACGCTGGTGCTACATTCCAAAGGTGCATGAGTAAGACATTTGCTGATTTGAAAGACTAAATCATATTCATATACCTGGATGACCTTATCATGTTCTTGAGAAAAAGAAAAGATCATATGGAAGATTTGAGGAAAGTGTTACAGAGGTATCAAGAGCATGGAATATCTCTTAATGCAAAGAAGTCAATTTTTTGTGTGACAGAAGGAAAGCTCCTTGGCCATATAGTGTCCCAAGAAGGCATTAGAATTGACCCTAAAAGAGTAGAAGCTATTCAGAGACTGAGCCTACCTTTAAACAAAATAGTGGTTAAATCTTTCTTTTAACAGGTAAATTTTCTTAGAAGATTTGTGCCTAATTTCATAGAAACTACTAAACATATAGTGGACATGATGAAAGGGAATTCAAATTTCAAATGGAATGAGGTAGGAAAGCGAGATTTTCATGATATAAAAATTGCTATTGTTAATGCCTTGGTACTATGTCATCCAAATTATAAGCATGATTTTATCATCTATTGCTATGCTTCCAAAGATACATTATCGGCTATTCTTATGTAGGAGAATGATGAAGGAGTACAAGCTCCTATTGATTTTATGAGCATACCTTTAAATAACTATGAACTCATATATTCACAAATTGAAAAACATGATTTTTCAATGGTCAAGGCTCTTAAATTTTTTTGGTTCTATATCCTGCATTTACATTCAATAGTTTTTGTCCCAGATGTAGCAGTAAAGAGCGTACTGACACAACAAGATATAGGTTGCAATGTCAGAGGAGCATGGGTAGCAAAAATACAAGAATATGATATAGAGGTTAAAACTACTAAGTTGATAAGAGGGAATGCTCTATGCAAGGAAATTGTAGAAAAAAAATCACTGGAAAGTCAGAAGAATCATGTGAGAAGCAATTGGTGTTAGCTGTAGGTCTCTACAATCCATGGTTTAAAAACATCTCTTACTTTTTAATGTATGGTGAATGTCTAGAGAGCCTAAATGTAAAGCAAATAAGAGACCTTAAATTAAAAATAGCTAAGTATGTCATCTGGGATGGTAAACTTTTCAAAAAAGCTATTGATGGTACCTTCCTTAGATGTGTAGATAAACAACAACAAGAAAAGCTATTGAAGACATTTCATGATGAAGCTTGTGGAGGAAATTTCTCTTCTTCAATCACAAAATTTAAAATACTAAGGTAGTGTTATTACTAGCCTGGGATGTTTAAAGATGCATATACTTGGGTAGCAAAGTGTGAAAAGTGCAAGATGTTCTCTGGACACCCTCAATTAGTTGCTCTACCACTGAGACCTATTATCATCAAAGGGCCTTTTCAACAATGGGGCCTTGATTTCATTGGTTTGATTACTCCTATATCCAATTCTGGTCATCAATATATAATAACTACAACTAATTACTTCACTAAATGGGTAGAAGCTAAAGCTACAAAGAAGACTAATTTTGAAGTAGTGTGCAAATTCATAAGGGAGAACATTTTGGTCAAGTTTAGTGTTCCTATTAAACTAGTAATGGATAATTCATCTTACTTTTCTCCAATAAAAATTATTGATTTCTATTTTGAGTATGGGATCATCATTGGTCATTCATCTGATTATTTCCCTCAAGGGAATGGCCAAGCAGAGTCTAGCAATAAGAACTTAATTAATATTGTGAAGAAGCTAGTCTCAGATAATCAGAAGACCTAGCATAAGAGGATTTATGAGGCACTATGGGTGGATAGAGTGATACCGAAGAGGGAAATTGGTATATCCCCTTTTGAACTGGTTTATGGAATTGAAGCCAATCTGCCTCTACCTCTAGAGTTAGCCATGAGAAAACTTAGAACAGTAATTGAGGATGATGTCTATAAGGATGGTCTAGAGAAGAGGATCCTATATTTGAGCAAACTTGAAGAAGAAAGGAGGGAAATTGTAGACCATGTTATATAGTACCAAATGCGAGTGAAAGAGCTCTTTGATAAGAAAACAAGACCTCAAAAATTTATGGTAGGAGACATTGTACTACTTTGGAACAAAAGAAAGGCTCCAAAAGGAATGCATAAGAAGTTTGATGCTTTTTGGAAAGGTCCATTTAGAATTCAACAGGAATTTGAAAATAATTCTTTCAAGTTGGCATATGAAGATGGTGAAGTACTACCCATGACTTATAATGGTCAGGATCTCAAGCTCTATCAAATTGAAAATTGAAAATAGGTAGCCCCTATACTATACTATAGTTAAACTTAGTGTCTTTTGTGTATCTTAGTTAGCCTTTTCCATTCTATTTTCTTTGCCTTGTTCCTTGTTTAGTCTAGTTTTTGTTGTGTTGTCACCTTTCATATCCTTTTGTGAAACCAAAGATTCTAAGTTCCTTGCTTGGGCATACTCTACCCAAGTCCCCAATTAGAGCTAGTTGTTGCCCACTTTTCATTTTGTACCAATTTTTCAAAGTGGAAATTAACTTGTATTGTGTTTAGTCTAGTCGAGTTAGTTGGCCCTTTCTTCCTCAAGTGATAAGTATCTCCATCAAGTTTTCATCTTTTCTCTTCTCCTGCATTGTATGGTCGGGTGGGTTTTCTTTATCATCATGAGTCATTTGGGTAGTTTAGAACCTTGCTCAATGAAGATTCTTGAATTATGTTACTTCAGATGAACTACTTGTAGCTCATTTTGTTCTGAAGATGAAGAACATTGAAATGGCAAAAAATCTAGTTTCATCTTCTCTTTGGTGAGTTTTCACACCCCGAAGGTGAAACTCTGCCGACATTCACAAATGCAGTTTGCAAGCTTAAATAAAGAGAGACAAATTACATTATGGATAGATCATTCAAGTATTGCCATGTTTTCGCTATGGGAATCATTCAAAACTCACTAAGATGATTAAAAAAGCATTGGCAAAAAACTCAAAAATAGCTTCTCCTCGACAGGTTTCGAACCAAGAAGTCAATTTTCTGAGAAGGCATTTGTGAAAAGGTAAAGTAAGTTAGTGGGCCCTATCTTTCACTTGCAAAGACAATTTTATATTTTCTAGAGGCTTAAAGTAAATTGATTAGGGTAGAGAAGGTAAAACGAGGGCACAAGCGAAAAAGTGGAAATCGCCTTCTCCTCCACGGGCTTTCTACCCTCGAAAGTGATTTTCCACAAGTAATAGAAAATCATTCTTGCAAGCATAGTAATCATGTAAATTGATCATGGGATGTTTTGGGAAAAATATTTGAAGCAAATCAGTTGAGTTTGTGAAGGTATTTTCAATCGAATCCAGTTAGGCATATTTCTTCCCAAGGAGTACTCTAATTCTATTTCTTCGAAACAAGGTAAAAATGGGAAAGTAAGTCTGTAATTAAAGAAAAGTTACTGTTGGGCCAATGGGAACAATGAAAAGATAGGTTTAAATTTTTTAGAACCCTCACATTTACTAATTCAATGGATTTATCCTTAAATTCACTCGTGTGGCACTGATCATGAAAATCAACGAACAGATTAAGGGTTCCTATATAAAGATAAGTGTAATAGATTTTCAAATCACTGCTTTCTCTTTTGAACTGTTATGCTGAATAATGCTTCCGAAAAATCTTCAAACTCTTTGCACTATTTTTAATTATTAGATTTTAGTTTACCTTTATATCAGACAAAATGGCAACAAGATTCAGTAGTTTTGATGGATTAGGTGGAATCAAGTCTATATGGCAGAATATCATAGACACTTCACTTCACTTCTTCGACATGCAAGACTTCCAAAGGAGACTAAGGATGGAGCCAATTCACCCCATAATAGAGGAACTTCGAGGAAGTTGATTAGTAGAGGCAACCACATTTCTAGTAGCAGTAAAAGCTCTAGAGTTGATTATTGAATGCATCAATCATTACAATCCAAATACAAAAAAAATCTTACTACTAGATCAAATAGTGCTAATCTCAATTGATAGGCAAGCGATAGTTAACTGCCTATGAATTCCAAAATTAGAGGAGTTCTCTAAATTAACAATTGGAGGAGCTGTGTCTGAATTCTCTCTGAAGAAGATGGTGTGGTGAAAAGAGATCATGAGTTCTTGGTTCCAAAAGCCAAGTGGAGCTAAGAGTAAGGTCCCTAAAACCCTTTTTGGCACTTATCTCAAGCCTGAGATTATGGGCATTCTGGTCCTCTTACATCGACTTAAAGGTGAGGTAGAAGCCCTTAAATTTTTAGAACAATACTTCTTTTTGGTGCAAATTATTTGCTTGGATACACAATATGTTGACTGGGTGTATGAGGTAAGTGAACATATGTCTAGGGCTCTCAGTGTGGCTAAGTTCTACAATTCATTTTATATGTCTTCTTTCTTGATATATATGTTGGCTTCTGTATAATTGTGGCCAAGATTCCCCAGATTAGAGAATTTCCTTGATGATGTGAAAAGTTATGAATTTTATCCATGCCTGCAATTATAGAATAGTTATGCTAGGTATATTTGAGTAAATGATGCGTTCACAATGAGAAAATATAGGGAACTCCAAGGATGTCTAGAGCAGAGATTTATTCTGGAAGCAATGGTGGTCATCAGTCAATTTGGCAATTATTTCATTCAATTCTCATTTTTTTCTTATTTACATCTTGCAGCATTTGATGGATTTCCTCTAATGCTGTCTAGATACCTGAATGACATGATTTTAGTTTGAGGAAGAAAGGGGTATGCATTCCCTATGAAAGTTGGGGCCTACAGTTGTGAGACTTGATCAGATGCTAAAAATATGCTTAAGACACTTGAGAACAAGTACAAGTTAGAGGAGTATGAAGTGGTGAGGCCTATGTTTGATCCAAATGGGTATGCCAGAGATGTGCTTCAAATTGGAAGCATAGTCAAGCATGTTACTACTATGGAGGATTATTGGGCAGATTGTAAAGATGAGTCGGAAAGCTGAGATCGAGCATTTGCTAGATTGACAGTGGATCAAATAAAGACATATGGCATTAACTTAGATGTGGAAGGGCTAGAAGATTATGGGAAAAATATGTATAGTAATACATATTTGAGAAAATTGAGAAATACTCCAATTAGTTCTAAGCCATATGTTGATATGGAAGAAGACCTTGATGTTATGATGGCCCAGATCATCGAGAGAACCAAAAAATTGGTTGAGTGGATAGAAAAGAAGGGTTGGAGTAAGAGCAAGACTACTCAAGCTTCTCCAGCTGTTGCTACTCCCACTTCTTCTTAGAGTTCCATATCAAGTGTCACAACTATAGCTGCTCAAGGACCTACTCAATTTGCAGGAGGAGGTGACCAACCCCTAGAGAAAAACATTTCAATAGCTCCAACTTGCAAAGGTGGTCATCTACTAGTTATTGGAGTCCAAGCTAGCACCAAAGAAAAGTGGAATGAAGAGCCAAAAGATGGTGTTACTATTCCAATCTCACCTCCTCATGTTATTGCTCTAGTCTCATTTGCTCACGTTACTCCAACTCCATCTCCTCATCATAGCCCTGGTCCATCTACAAGCACTCCTCTTTTGAAGCCAACTAGTTCCCCTATTCAAATAGTAGAGATCAAGGATGAAAAGAGAAGTAGTAAGGAGTCCACTAAATCTGATGAAGTTACAAGGAAAAATCAAGAGGAAGACAAAGCCCCAAGTTCATCTAGGCTTCTTTTTCAAGATCCAAAGAATCCTTTTTCTATAGCTACAGTGGGAGTGACTCTGGTGAAGAAGAAAATGTTTAGTATAGAGTTACTTGCGACTACTTCTAAAGTGATTAGTATAGAGTCCTAGCTAGAAGATACCTTAGAAAGGAAGAGAAAGACAAAAGAGGAGAGCATCATTGTAAAAAGATACTGTGTCTCAAGAAATTCACTCTGGGTCTACTAGTGAAAGCTAAGAAGTAGAAGACTTTATCAACACTTGGGAAAGATCTAGAAATAGGACACTTAAAAATGGAGATAGCAAAGCCAAACAAAGTAGGGAGAATTGAGGACATGACACCCAATGATTTCACTCTACATTCAATTGATCTTGGAGAGGCTAGACATGATACAAAGGTGACCTATGGAGATCAAGTAATGAGGTGATAGAAGAACAATTGAAGAGCCTCAAATTATCAAAAATAAAGATGAAGGCTGAGATCGAAGAATTGAAAAAATTTCTTAGGTAGTTAGTTGTTCCATTGGTAACCATTACTAGTGTGGCTACTACTGAGGACCCCACAATAGGAGAAGTGCAAGCTTTCATCTCACAACTTCAAAAAGATAGGCATTTTGGTCATATTGGAAAATAATGGATTGAGAAACTCAATGCAGATGGAATTGCTTTGATCGATCAAATTGGAAATGTTATCCTTCAATTAGAAACTAAGAAGGATAATATCATATCTAATCACAACACTCTATCAATGGAGAATTCAAGATGTGATGAATGCATTTCCCTCCTAAAAATGATCATCCAAATGAAGGCAAAAGAGGTAGTTGAAGCAAAGATTTTGAAGAAAGGGACTGAGCCTCTATTTGAATGGCTACAAAGCATGCAATTTAAGCTAGAGATGATTTAAGAAGCTTAGGAGGGACTCAAAGAAATAGGGGAAAAAGTGAGGAAGACCCAAGACAAAGCATTTGAACTCATGTGAGGATTACACACTAACTCAGAAACCAGTGGGCAAGGGAAAGCTCTTATTGGGGTAGAAGTAATGAAGAACAACTTCTCCACATACTTGAGTAATCTATTTGGAATGACTTCAAGTAGTCAAAATAGAGTATTCTAGAGTTACAAACGCTTGGTGGATGTGTACACATGGCTGCTGAAGAATTGACAAGTCAGCTAAATGCAATAAAGGAGCTAGCTTTAGAGAATTTGAAGTCACTCTTAAGATTCACTAATGTACATGTGCCTAGTCATGAAGAAATGATTCCAATTATAGTTGTTGCTAAGGCATATAGAGCAAAAACTATAAAAGGAAAGAAGCCCACGTGATTCAGTTGATGCCCTCTTTTCATTTTTTGTCGTAAATTTTGCAAATTTTGTAAATTTTGTAATACGACAAACTGGCATCTTGCCATTTGTCATCCTCAAAAGATGAACCAATTAAAATTCCTATTGTAATGGTCATCTCTCAAACTCTATATGCATGAAGTTGAAAGATTAATGAAATTTTGGCAAAATTTTGTTATAGGATACTTGATGTTGCAGAGTCAATTGAAGAGTATTTTATGTCAATTAATTTATATTCTAGTAAGTTGATAGTTGTTAATTAGTTGATTCTTTCTCTTAAACTAAGTTACAGTAGGAAGGAAAAGATGTTTCATTCATTTTTTTTGAGGTTGTGAATAAAACCAGTAGGATGTGTTGTGGAATATTCAAAGAAGGACTCATTAGAATTTTTTTATTTCATTTATATCTCTATTAATAGTTGCTATAGATTAGTTAAGTGCTGAGTGTATGAATTCATAGGATGTGTGAGTTCTATTTTTTGGTTCATAGACTAGAAAATTCCCCCTGCCTGGATTAAGTTCTTCTTAGGCTTAATTTGGTTTGCCTCTTTTTCTCTCGGGTTAAGAGCATACCCTATGTTAGTTTTAGGATCAAAACATAATTCATTGCATATCATTCCATAAGGGAGTTGTACCTACCAATTTAGAGAAAAGCCAATAATTAGAGAATGGCTTTTCAATTATTGTAACTAGATATTGTTCATGATTTGGGCACTAAGAGTCATATTCCTATGAAATAAGAAAGGACAAATCTATTTACCAACACACTTATACCTTGATACAAGTATAATATTTCTATATAAACCTTAGGGAATCTAAATGCATTAGTTATCTTGACCTAAATGTGTTTGATTCTTAGGTTGGATTCCCATGCACCTATTTGATATAAACCATATTCATATCCTCATAGTTATACTAGCAAGCATTGTATGATCTTCTGATGTCCCTAATAATTCTTGATGATAAAAACTAGGACCTACTTATATAACCCTTACAATTGCACTTTTTTCATGCTAGCTTTCATTTTAGGATTTATTTTAGCTTAGCTTTGCATTTTTCAATGTTGAGAGAGTCTTATTTATCTTTCATGGACATGTTGGCTAACTACAGTCATTCTTCTGTTTCTTCTTCTCGATCATATCTTGTCATCTTCACTTAGCTTTTGCTTGCATCTTTATCTATCATGTCATCTTAAATGGTTAATCATATCATCACATCAACATAATTTTGACATTTTGAATCCATTTTTGGGATCAAAATCAAAATTTGAGTTCATCTTGATGGTCAAAATTGTGCTTTAAAATCCTTCCTTCTTCTATGTAGTTAACTTACTTTCTTAGGTTTAGTCATTAAATTATGTTAGGGGAATCATCATTTCTTTATTTCTTTATCATTTATACTCTTTTCCAATCTTCTTTCTCATTCCATTTCATTTATCTTCACCTTTCTTCTTTCTTTGACCTAATTTTGATGCTATATCTCCCTTGGTCAAACATAGTCAAACTAGGGCATATCTTTCTTAGTTGGTGGTCACTCTGTGGTTTTATTTTATTATCTATCATTATGTACTTTTATTTATCTTTATTTGATCAAATTTAGTTCATTTTTGTATCTCCTCTTTCTCATTTTGATTTTGATCTTGAGGGGGCATAAATATTCTATCATTGATTCAAATTGCTTTTCTATGGCTATATTTTTCTCAAGAGCATATGCTTGAACTTTCCATTTTCTCTTGTTTCATATACTTTATTTTGGCTTCTTGGATTGACATATCAGTGCTCATCTTGATTACTGATACAATTTATCTCTCTCGTAATGTTCAGTCCTACCACTAATGGGTGGTGCATTCAAGATTTTCTATCTCTTTGCATTTCATTTTTTGGAGTTAGTTTCCGCTACATTCTTGGCTTATTTACTCTTTGATGTAATTTGTTTCTAGATCAATCACACATTAGTCAAAGAGGGGAAAATGTAATCACCCAAAAATGGTCATCTAGACTATGATCCCCCTTTGTAGCAATTTTGCATTATTTATTTATTGCTTATTTTTTATCAAATCCTCAAAAATCTATTTATTTGATAGTAACCTATGGTTTCACCACTTTATCCTTAGCCTTTTATTGAATTAAAAGAACATTCTCCCTTTCAATTAAATAAAAAACCCCACTTTCTACTTAACCTAAGTGTGAACACATAAAGCATCATTCCTATTTTAAAAAATAAGAGGAAAAGAGATTATCTCTACACATGAATGAAAATTTTCTATGTAAGAGAAATCTTCTATTTTTAAAATAACTTTAATTCTCCTCCACACATTTCAAACCCTCTCAAAAGTCAACTATGGATTGTAATTAGTGGATATGCTTGTGCACTTGGATCACTCAAGATGCATTCTTCTCCATTGATTGTGCCTCTTTTTCCTCTCAATCATTACCAATCATTTTTCTTTAAAAAGGAGGGCTCTCTCCTCATTCAAAAATCTTAAAACTCTCCTACTAATATTATGTTGTAGGTATTCTTGGTAACTTTAGAGGTTTGAAGGATCTTGGAGCACTTTTGCATTTATATTCTCATACTTGCATGTAGCTTCTCTTTCTTTATGCTCTATCTTAGATCATATAGATTAATTAGGAGGCTTTGTAACTCTCTTTTTTATCTTAAATTTCATTTAGTTTAGCTTGCATTTTCATTACATTCATCATTGATTCTTGGATATTGACACTTATATCCTCTACTCTTTGACTCTCTCATTCTATGGTGCACCTTGTAAGGGTTTCATAGCTTTGGTTCATTTGAGAGTCACCATTTTACTATTTTTACCTTTTCACATCATAGATAGAGAACTATAAGCCACCTCTTGAGATGCTCTATTTCATGGGTATTCTCAAGAATAATGGTATATATAAGTGTGATAGTTTTTGTACACACATATACCTTGAAATTCTCTTAGGCTGAGTATGCAATCAGATTCTTACTCCTAGACTTGCTACATGAGAAAAATTTTCTCCATAGTCAACTCCTTCTTAAGCATATCCTGTGCATACCAATGTTTCCTTGTTCCTTGTTACTTCACCATTTTCATTTAGCTTATTCCTAAAAATCCATTTTTGTTCCAATAACATTATTTTCTTTTGGTCTTGATACTAGGGTCCAAGTATTATTCTTCTTGATTTGGTCAATTTCTTCATTCATTTTCTAGATCCATCTTCATTGTCTAGCACATCCTTCACTAATTTGGGCTGAAATTCATAAAGAAAGCATGCATCATCTTTGAGTTTTTTTTCTTGTCACAACATGAGATTATTTATCTCTAATGTTTTGTTAAGGTTTATTATGTCTTCTTACATACTTAGCTATCACAAGTGGTATCCTTCTCTATTCTTCAATAGGTTCATCTTGGAAAATAATCTCAACTCATTATTTCTTTCTTGGTCAAGTTTTGGTCCAAGTTCTACATGCTTAGCATTGTCTATTTGATGTTCATCATTCCCTATCTATGACTCAACATCTCCATCCTCTTGCTCAATGCCCACTATCTACTTCTTGGCAACCTGTTGTTGCATTTCATAATTTCTAGTCTATTGGGAAACTACAACTTAGTTTTCTTGTTCATATGGAGTGTTGGGAGCACCATCATCCACATATATGAATGTATTGTAATATTTAGGTTCTTTCTTATATTCTATATCATTTCTCTCTGTAAATTCATTACCTTTCACATTTTCACTTTCCACAACTTTGTTAGTGTTAGAGTTTAAACACTTATAAGATTTACTTTTGGTGAATATCTTAGGAATATACCTTCATCACTCTTTGCATCATGTTTTCCATTCCTATTATCTTTGAATATATAGCATTTTCTTCCAAAGCTTTTGAAATATTCACATTAGAAGCATATCCATACCATAGTTCAAAAGGTGTAGAATTTGTTCCTTTCTTAACTTGTACACCATTTAGGGTATAGACAGTAGTACTGATAGCCTCTCTCTAGTACTTTTGTGATACATTCTTCTCCATCATCAACATTCTTGTATAGTCCATACTTGATTTGTTTCTTCTTTCAACTATCCCATTTGAAGGAGGTGTCCTTGGTGTAGAAATCTATCTTTGAATTCCCATGTCATTGTAGAATGCATTGAACTCATTGGAAACGAATTTACCACTTATGTCAAATCTCAAACACTTCAGACTCTTCCTTCTTTCTTTCAAACTCTGGCCAAATACCACTTAAATAACTCAAAAGCATTAGATTTAGCTTTAAGAAACATCACATTTATCATCCTAGAATAGTCATAAATAAATAGAATGAAATACTTATCTCCAAAATAGCTTTGAACATCAATGGGTCCACGTAGGTTAGTATGAACCAATAATAAATATCACTTGAAACTAGACTTGGTCATTTACCCCATTTAATATTATTTACACATAGCATTGTCAAGCTTCTTTAGTTTTGGCAGCTCTCTTACTTTCTTCATTTTGCTAATTTTCACCAATTTGTCAAAATTTACATGACATGACCTTTTGTGCCATAACCAAGCATCTTCTTGTTGTGCAAACAAAAATATCTCATTAGAAAAATCTAGGTAGAATATGTTACCTCTTGTTTGATCGCTGCTTCCATACATCTTACCATTAACATCATATATCTTGGCCTTTCTGTGATGGAATTCAACTTTGTATCCAAAAAATTTCAACTGTAAAACACTCAATAGATTATAATTAAGTTCCCAATCCAACAAACATTGTTACACTTTATTTCATTACTCAGTTGAATTGTACCTTTAGCTTTTATAACACATGGAATATCATTATTAAATTTAACACATCCACCTTTGTATGGTCCAATATCCTCAAATTTATTTCTATCACCAATGTTAGAAAATCCACTATCAATTATCCATCTATCACTTTTGTTCACATATGAGATTAATACAATTTTTTCATATTCATCAAAGTCTTCTTTCATAGCAATATAGACAACTTCATCATCATTACTTTTAGATTCAATGTTAGTTTCTTCTTCAACAAGATAACAAGATTTCTTACTTTTTCAATCCTTATTTTTTCTTGTATTATGTGTCATCTATTTTTCCTTTGTACTTTCTTCCCTTTTTATCATCCTTATCTTCTATGTTAGGACATCTAGTAGCAATATGAACAACCTTTTTGCATGAAAATTAAATTTACCTTTGTATTTACCTCTACCTCTTCCAATATTTTTGCAATAAATGCTTCAAGTTCATCAAGCTCGTCATCCAAAATGTCACTATCACTCTTCACATGTTTACATTTCCTTTTCCTAAGAATCAGTTGATACTTAAAAGAATATTCAATAGTAGTAGGTGAATAGTTATCAAAATTAGACATCTCAAAAGTAGTAAGTCTATCAATTACACCTTCCAAAGTCAAAGTGTTACCTAGAGTACATATCAACTCCTACATTGTAGAAATTCTAATGGAATATATAGGAAGTAGAGCCATCAATACCTTTCTTATCACTTTTTCATCTTCAATTGTTGCATTTTCATCTTGAATAGCATTGATAAATTCCTTGACTATTGTGCAATATTATACTATATTGTCACCTTCCATCATTGTCATATCATGAAATCATCCTCTTAGACTTTTTGATTTGGCTCTCAAGACATTATTATCTCCTCCATAAATGTTCTTTAGTTTAGCCCACATTTGTTTTGTACTATCATAGTCTTTTATATCATCAAACTTGACATAAGTTAGTACTGAAGTAATTTTGAACATTGAATAATTGTGTTATTTCTTCTCTTTCAATTGTTCAGTAGTCAGAGGAACAATTTTTATCTTCACTAATTCATTGTCCACAAAAATTATAGTAGTAGTATTGATATTGGATATTTGTAGCCTCATCAATGTTTTCCATGCAAGAAATTTTTCCTTGTTCATCTTTGGTACCTCTCTTTTGTGAGTCATGATCTTTAGCTTTAAGTACCTTTAAAATTTTCTTATAAGAAGTGAGATTTGATACCAATTGTTAGAAATGTTAAGGATAACTTGGGGGGTGAATTAGTTACTTAAGGTCCATAAGTACCATTTTAACAATCAAACATTAAAAATTCACTATTATGTGTGTCCTTCTATAGCTTAGTCTCTACTAAATACTAACAAACAAAATTACTAATAGTTTACTATCCTAACTGACGTAGGGAGGCTAGGAGTAGCTAAGATCAATAGGCACACTTAGCTACCCAAACCACCATGCGAGAGTTAACACAACAGAAGCAAACACAAAAGACAACAACACCACAAAGAGAGAGAACAATATTCTTTATTTATTAATGAAAATATTATCCTACATGCCTAGCTATAAGGCCTTCTAGGTTGTGGCCAGATACAAAATACATTCATGATTTAAGATCCAGCTTCAAATTCAAACTTTTTAGTTATGATCTCCAATCATATCTCCAAAAAATGCTAGCTCTAAGCCTAAACACTCTATTTATACTAGCCAAAATGGCTTACAGATCATTCTAGAACATAAATAAGCCACAAGTCAACTTTTAGTAAATATTAAATATCTATCATGAAAATTAACCTAACATTAAATACTTGAAGAGCCACAAGTCAGCTTGCATCAGTAATTAAATGTCCAAAAATTGATGTCCGAGGAAAATTGTGATATCTCTTTAGCTCTAATTGAATTAGAAATTACGCTTCAAATTGGGTTTTATTTTAGGTCCTCTACAAACCCTTAAGTGTGCAATGGCTGATTCACTAAGGATAAGTGCACATCCATCCTAAAAGTCAAGCATAGAAAACTATCATGTTGAACTGCCAAAAATTGATACTCTAAGAGAATCACCATATTTTCCAACTTATGAGGAATTAGGACTTGAACATTTGATACAAGGAAGTAATCTAAGACCTCTTCAATCCTTGAAAATCAAATCTTCTCATTCATTATGAAAAAATAATTACATGGTCTTCAACAAGCACCTAGAAACCATAAAACACAGTTTCAACAAAACACAATTTCAACAACAAGGTAAAAATTAAAAACATGTAGGATAGAAATGCAACCCAGGATGCTCCTACATCAAACAACTAAGGTTGGAAGAAATGATTCTCTTGAATCATTTAGATATCACAACCTGAGTTGAATCCAACTTAGATTGAGAAATCCACGAAGCATCTTCCATAGGTTTGTTCTTCCACTACACCAGATAATCATAATAATATTTTCCCTTAGTGCTCTTACCAATTCTTTGATCCAATATATGTTCAACTTATTCAATATACTTCTTAGGATAGTCCTCTAATATAGTAACTTCATCATTTGACTCATGATACTTGTATAAATCAGCAGCATTGAATATAGGAGATATATCCATGTTATCAAGTAACTCAATTTCATAAGCATTTCCACTATCAAACTTCTTCAAGATCCTAAAAGGTCCAAACTTCTTCATCTTCAACTTTCTATATGTTCTAACTAAAATTCTTCCTTTCTTTAGATGAACCATCACCTCATCACCAACTTGAGAATCATGATGTCTCCTAGACTGATCAACATTCTCCTTATACTTCTAATTACTTTTTTCTATCCTCAACTTCACTTCCTTATGTAAAGATTTCATAAAATCAAAAAATTCTTCTCCTGTAGCACATCTCTTTTATTCACTAGCAATATCTCTTAGATTTGATATACCACTAGGCTGCATTCTAGTAACAATCTCAAAGATGTCTTCCCTATACTCCTATTCACAAAATTATTATATGAAAATTTAGCTTGTGCCAACACCATCTCTCAATTACTCGGCTTATTCCCAACTAAACATCTCAAAAAATTACCCATGCTTCTATTCACAACCTTTGTCTATCCATATATCTATGGATAGAATGTAGAACTAAACTTCAACTCAGTATCCATCTTCTTCCACAAAGTCTTCAAAAATAACCAACAAACTTATTATCTCTATCAGAAATAATACTTCTTGATAATCCATGCAATCTCATAATCTCTTTAAAGAAAAGTTTAGAAACATGCTCAGCATTTGATGTCTTCTTACATGGTATGAAATGAGCCATCTTAGAAAATCTACCCACAACAACAAATATGGAATCATACCCCTTCACTATTTTAGGAAATCCAAGAACAAAATCCATAGTGATGTCACTCCAAGGTTTCTTAGGAATAGTAATAGGTGTATACAAACCACTATTTTGACTCACCCCTTTTGCAACTTGACAAATTGCGCAAATCTTTACAAATTTTTAAAAATCTTTATACATTTGTGGCCAATAAAACTTTTGTTTTAGAAAACTCAATGTCTTATCAATTTCAAAATGTCCAACCAATCCACCACTATGCTTTCCTTAATTAGATTCAACCTCATATAACTTCTATGAATAAACAACTAGACACCTTTGAACAACATACCTTCTTGAATGAAATACTCATCATACTTATTTCATTTGTCAGATTTAGTGCTCTACACTCTCTCCACGCCTCAGAAAAATTAGGATCAACATCATACAATTCTTTCATTTCATCAAAATCAAGAACTTCAACCTCATTTCAGTCAACAAAGAATGTCTTCTACTGAGTGCATCAACGACTCTATTAGTAACTCCACTCTTGTGCTTAATTACAAATGTAAAATTTTGTAAATAATCAACCCACTTCATATGTATCTAATTCAATTTATGTTGACTTCCCAAGTATCGTAAAGCTTTATGATTAGTATACAACAGAAACTCATTAGGAATAAAATAATGTCTCCACTTCTTCAATGCTTGGACACTAGCATAAAATTCTTGATCATACACAAAATACTTCCTTTTAGCATCATTCAACTTGTCACTAAAGAAAGCAACAGGTTTTCCTTCTTGACTTAATAGAACTCCTATTGCACTACCACTTGCATCACATTCAACTTGAAATACCTTATTGAAATTAGGCAAAGCCAATATAGGTAATTCAACAACCTTTTGTTTCAAAGTCTCAAAACTCTTATCAGCTCCATGTGTCCACTTGAATTCCTTTTTATCTCCTCTCATTGTCTCAGTCATAGCATTACAAACAACACTAAAATTCTTTATAAACTTTCTATAAAAACTAGCCAAATCATAAAATGATCTTACTTGACTCAAGTGTAGGGCACTCCTAAATTTCTTTAACCTTCTTAGGATCCATCTTCAATCCATCAGCTAAAATCACAAATCCCAAATATACAATCTCCTCTTGCATAAAAGAACACTTTTTCAAATTAATCAATAGTTTTTCCTCTTTCAACCTCTACAATACTTGTCTAATATGTTCAAGATGTTCTTCCTTAGTCTTACTAAATATTAGAATATAATCCAAATAAACAATCAAAAACTTACTCAAGAGTCTTTTTAGAACTTCATTCATCAACCTCGTGAAAGTACTAGGTGCATTAGTCAAATCAAAAGGCAAAACCAACCATTCATACAAACCATCTTTTATCTTGAAAGTAGTCTTCCATTCATCACCTTCTCTAATTCTAATCTAATGATAGTCACTCTTCAAATCAATCTTGGTAAATACTTTTCTTCACTCAAATAATCCATTATGTCATCCATCCTTGACATAGGAAACCTATATTTCACTGTGATTTTGTTAATAGCTATGGAATCTATACACATTCTCCATTCTCCATTTTTTTAGGTGCTAATATAGTAGGTAATACATTGACTCAAACTTTCTTTTATCAAACCCTTCTGCAAAAACTCATGCACTTGTCTATTAAGTTCTTAATTCTCTATAGGTGTCAATCTATATGGTGTTTTGTTTGGCAAACTAGCTCCAAGAATCAGATCCATACAATGAATTATACTTCTTATTGGTAGTAAACTATCAAGAACAACAATAATATCTTTATAATCATTTAGTAATTCTACAATGTTTGATGTCACTCTATCATTACCAACTTCTGCTACTTGGTCATTATTACCAACACTGGGTCCTCTAAGAACTATAACAAAAAAAACTTGATTCTTCTTTACTTCCTTTTCAAATTGCTTTCGATTAACCATGTAAACTTTATTGTAGTACAAATGACCTCATCTGGACTTTCAATCAAAGGCAACAATATTTTTTTCTTCCCATTTACCCAAAGAGTATATTGATTCAATCTTCTATCATGCATAGCATATCTATCATATTGCCAAGGTCTACCCAACAAAATATGATAGCAATCCATGAGCATAATATCACACAAAACTTTATCAAAGTAATGTGTAATTTTGAACTTCATAATACATTGCTCACTTACCAATATCTTATACTCATCTTTGATTCATGAAATATGATAAGGTTTGGGATGTTTCAGGCTATGCAACTACAACTTTGTAAGAATCTCTTTTGTAAACTTCCACTATCAATGATAATCTTGTAGCATTTTACATCCATCTTACATCTAGTCTTGAAAAGACTTCTTCTAATGACAGGTTCCTCATCACTTCCCTTATTATAGAAGGTTCTTCTCACCATTAGATTTTCTCTAGCCTTAGGTCCACTTGGTGAACTCTCATCATCTCCTTGAATCACAAAATTTTTGTTACCTTTCCCAAGTTTAGAGGATCTACATTCAAAAGATCTATGTCCTTCTTTACCACATCTGAAACAATTACCACAAAAACTACCTCTAGAATAAGAATTACCTCTTCCTCAGTAAGATCTAGTACCTCCTCGGTATGAACTACCACCTTTCCACTTGATCTTGTCTTTTTCATCATTCTTCCATTTAGATTTTCCTTTATCATGCACAAAACTATTAGATCTACCACCTTCACCATAAGATCTACCTCTACCCCTCTGGAATCTACTACCTCTACCTCTTTGACTTTTTTCATGCTTCTTTGTCAAGATCTCTTTAGATTTCAAGGTATATTGATATGCTTCTTCCACACTTTCCAACTTCAAAAAACTTATTTCATCTTGAATTCTAGATCTCAATCCATTTATGTACCTTACAATTTTCTCAACATCATCATCATCATGTCCAAATTTGATGTCCAATCTATAGAATTTCTTGGTATACTCTTTCACAGTCATGTCCTTTTGTTTCAAATTTTACATCTTTCTCAACAAGATAACTTGATAATCAATAGGAAGGAATTTGTTCTTTGCCTTGTTCATGATCTTTTTCCATGTTCTAATCTTCTCCTTTCCTCTCCTTTGTCTATCAGTTTGCAAATGTGCCCACCACAGTGATGCATGACCTTTCAACCTAGTAACTAGAATCTTCACCTTCTTATTATCAAGAGTGTTTTCATACTCAAAGAACTTCTCCATATGTAAGATCCAATCTAATACAGTATTGGTATCCAATTTTCCATCATAAGGAAAAAAAATTATAGCAAGCTTCAAATTTTCCCTAGACAATACTCTCAATAATCTTTCCTCGTCTTGATCCTCTGAAGGTTCTAGATTATGGTTTGGTGTTGCCACTTCATTATCACTTACATCATCAAGATGTGCTCCTCTCCTCTAGGCTATCTCTACAACATCTAATATGGCTGCAATTTGTCTCAATTGATCCAATATAGCATTATCAGTATTTTCTTTGCCACAAACCATCTTTACAAATCATGTTCTTGCAAGATTGTAACCCTCTGCAAGTTATAGGTCAAATCTACAGATCTATAACCCTAAAACCAAATCCAAAATAGGGTTCTACATGATCCAATCTCTACAAGGAAAAACCTCAAGCTCTAATACCACTTGACATAGGGAGGTTGGGAGTAACTAAGGCCAATAGGCACACTCAGCTACCCAAACCACCATGCAAGAGTTAACACAACAAAAGAAAACACGAGAGAGAGAGAGAGAGAGAGAGAGAGAGAGAGAGAGAGAGAGAGAGAGAGAGAGAGAGAGAGAGAGATTTTTTTTATTGATTCATGAAAATATCATCCTACATACCTAGCTATAAGGCTTTCTAGTTATGGCTAGATACAAAATATATTCATAATTTAAGATCTAGCTTCAAATTTGCACTTTGCAATTCTACTCTTCAATCATCTCTCCAAAATTGCTCTAGCCCTAAGCCTAAACACTCTATTTATACTAGCCAAAATGGCTTATAGATCATTATAGAACATAGAGAAGCCAAAAATTGGCTCTCAAAAAATATTAAATATCCATCATGAAAATAAACCTAACATTAAATACTTGAAGAGCCACAAGTCAGCCTGCATCAATTATTAAATGTTCAAAAATTGATGTCTAAGAAAAAATGTGATATCTCCTAGCTCTGATTAAATTAGAACTCACACCTTGAAATTTGGATATTATTTTAGGCCCTATAAAATCCCTTAAGTTTTCAAAGGCTTATTCACCAAGGATAAGTGTGCATCCATCCTAAAAGTCAAGCACAAAAAACTATTGCACATAACTGCCAGAAATTGATACTCTAGGAGAATTGCCATATCTCCCAACATATGAGGAATTACAACTTATGCCTTTGATAAAAAGAATTAGTCTAGGCCCTCTTCAATCCTTGAAAATAAAATACTTTCATTCATTATAAAAAATAGTTACATAGTCTAAAATAGGCACTAAGAAACAAGAAAATACAGTTTCAACAGAACATATTTTCAGCAATAAGGTAAAAATTGAAAACATGTAGGATAGCAATGCAACCCAGGATGCTCTTGCATCACTAATATAATAGAATTTTCAAATGTAAGATATGTTAATGTAAAACACCACTAAACATTCAATCACAAGTTTGACACTAGGATTTATCGTGGAAACCCAATTTGAGAAAAACCACTAGAAACATGTCACCACTTTTTCACTCTTTTGAAGTGAAACTTGTTCTAAACCAACCCTGTTAAAGGTTACAGTGCACACTAATAAATGTGACCTAGCTAGATAATTTAATCACCCTACTAGGAGTGGCCTTTTCAAAGGACTTTTAACATTCCATTTAGAATGTCACCTTGCTAAAGGATTTACATAGACTATTAAGTCCTTCAATGACTATCAGGTCAAAGGATTTCAATATAAAATATTTACAATGATTGGAAATAAAATAGTAGGGTTTGATCTATTTGATTAAAAATTATGTAGATTCAAAATATTTTTTAGTTCATGTGTTGATTCCGTGATAAGTTCCCCCTTGTCATCTATGTCTCTGATTTGTTTGGCAACCATTCTAGCATTCAATCTTCTCTTCACAACAAACTTAAAGCCTTCTTCTTAGAGTCACTTATCAACTTCAGTAGTATCTATAAAAACATTTCTTTCTCTTTCTTCACTCTCACACACATTTATCTTTAACTCTAGGCATCCTTGAATAGGTAATTTTAGTTTTTCCATTTTTCATGATCATCATATATCTTAGGGTTTATGATATGATTCATTAGGTTTATTGTATCTATTCATCTTCCTCCTTTTTTAGAAATTTCTCATCCATAAAATTTGATCACAGGTATTCTAACTAATCCTCTCCTTGAGTTTAATGATCCAACTCATCAATCTTCTTTTCAACACACTTTTCATATCCTAAGAAATCAACTAAGTCATCTAGAAATCATTATTTCTCATACACATTCAAAAATAGTGTCACTTAGCCATCACAAATTTCTGACACTTAGTCATCACTAAATTACTCAATCACTATAGAACTCAACATTAACTATCTTTTTCAGTTGATACTAATGCTTAGTCAACACTTTATTTTCTTAGCACTTACTATGGCTCAATTGACTCTAATATCACTCAACATTCCTTATGGTTTTACTCTATTTCTTGGTCAAGCTTTACATGAGTGATATATCTTGACTTATAATGTATCAACATGATATATAAACAATCACTTTGTCTTATCAAAGTTTAACTAATCAAATGTCCATTGTAGCTTCCTTTCCATAACTCAACCTTTCCTCTAGGTGCTTTTTTTATGAGTAACTTCTCAAATTCTCTTCATCAGTCAAATAGGTATACCATTTAGATTAGTTAGCAACATGACTCATTAGTATATTTAACATCAATGACAAAACAAAAATTATTCCAATTGTTAGTTTCCAATAGAAGTTATATTCATAACTTATTGTAAATCTCTTAACTAGGTGAATACTATATAAGTGGGATAATATTTCCTAGAAAATTAGTCTCTAACAAGATTGTAGATGCTTCTAGAAAGGTATCAGTCATTCCTACCATGGAAAAGTCATTCAGATGATGACATTTATATAAGCTCTTAATCAGTCACCTTATTACTACATTGATGATATGTTGATGTCATCCTTATTTTATTATTTCCCTCTAACTAAGGGTTTTCTTTGAAACCAAATATTGATTTATGTGTCACATGTTAAATGATTGAGTTACAAGTTTATTGCTCTACATTTTAGTAATAGGTAACTAGTCATATCATATCAGTAACATTTATATATAGATGATGTCGATAAAAAGGAACTTGGATTTCTATTATTTTTATTTGATATTTTAAAAAATATAATAAATTAGTGTGTGATATTGATTTAATCCCCCTCTCCCCTCCCCACTAGTACCTAAACTTAATCCTTCCAATAATCAGTATCACAACTAAGTACTCTAGAATGAATGTTTAACAACTTGAGAGCAGTAGATCTAGGAAAAAAGAAATCTAAAGCTTGAAGAAACCCTAGAATATGTCAATGAATAAATTCAAGATCTGAGAAACAAAATAAGGAGTTCATTTGAAAAAGGGAAGGAACTGGCATAACAATTACAAATAAGATTTGATGATCTTGATAGACTACTAACTAAAGAAAGTATTAATTATGAAGAAGTTGATGTTTTTATTGTTGATCTATTAAAAAATACCAATAAACTTGTGTTGGATACAATTGGTCAATTGTGTGTTGTCTTTGATGTTACACAAATGTCATATCAGTTATCAGATAGAGTCTACTAAGATCAGATGGTCAGCAAAGTGAATTATAGAGTCTACTAAGAATTTTTGAAGGTTACACTGTGAAGTTAGTTTCTATCAAGCTCACTCAAGCACTAAAGGATTTTATGGTAGAACATAGTTTCTACCAAGCTCACAAGGTCAACAAATGAAATTTAGTTCTTACCGGGTTCAATCAGTCTCCAAAGAATTTTTCAAAATTTTCAGTGTTCACTAAGCTTCACTTGGTTAACACTATAAATCATTTTTGGAGCAATATTTACCGAGCAGGGTTGACCAATGAAGGATTTTTTTGTTTTGGAAAATAAAGTTTATTTGTTTCATGTATTGTTTGCAGCTGACTAATGTATTATTTATTGGTAAATGTAACTTGTAAATGAGCCAACTTGACAATCTATAATGTATAAATAAAAGGTCAAGTTGTGATTTCAAATGTAATGGATGAATGAATGAGTGAATATGCATGTGAATTAATTGTGTGAAGAGGAAGGTGTGAGAAAATTTTGAAGAAGGATCAGATATCCTTGAGAAGTAGCAAAGTTGTATTCAATCAAAGAGGATCTATTGTAGTAGAATAGAGATCTATATCAACAAAGTTTAGTTGCATCTCATTCAGGTCACTTATTGTTACTTTCTCACCATTTAAGCAGTAATTCCTAAATCTCTTAACAAAGTTGGTCTAATAGCCATTTTATAAGTCCTCTAACAAGGTGGATAGTTGTACTAAATTGTTCTAAAGTCCTCTAGCAAGGCCAATCCTAATAGCATGATTAAATCCTCTAACAAAGTCACACCTAATAGTGTGTTTTGTAACCTTTAACGGGGTTCACTTCAAAAGAGTGAAAATTGGTAGCTAGTTACTTGGTGGTTTTTCCCATATTGGGTTTCCATGTTAAATCTAGTGTTTCTTGTGTTCATGTTATTTTATTTTGCATGCATGTTTATAATTGTAAATGCTTAAAGATCAGTAATGAGTTAATATATAGTTGATATATCGAGTTACAACACTTTTCTATGTGGCTACCAAGTGATAGCAGTAATTACGTTTTAAGACATCTAAGGGATCTATGAATTTGTTTTTGGAATAATTGAATCCCCCCCCCCCCCAAATCTTAGTTACACCATCTATATTTCCAGCAACTTGTACATGAGAGAATTCATATTCATGAGACCTTGGTGTAAAGTGGTGTGAGAAAGATAGTGAAGATAAGCTAGACTCAAGAAACAAACTATCAAATCAACAAATCAAAAACATTCTATACTTCCCTAACTATAACTACTAAAATTTCCCTTAGATCAGCATCTTAGTGATAGTTCTAGAATGGGATTACGCTATTTGTGAAAATCTATGCCAAGAAGACTAAATGAGATCTATGTAAATGCAATATTTGACAAGATATGAACATGAAAGTATTATGTGTGTGTGTGTGTGTGTGTACATTAATGATACTAAATAATGAAAAATAATGCTAGATAATGATTAACTAATACTAAGATGATGCTAAGATCCTTTGTAGTATTGATGATAAATGGCTTAACAATTTCTATCTCTAGTATGCCTATAGTAAGGATGCATAAAGGCTTTGGCCCTTTGCTCTTAATTTTTCCTTCTATTTATAGAATTTTAGAAGTGGTTGGGGTAAAGATGTAGGATTTACTTTTTTATAAGGGGTAATGGTAAATTTGGAAATATCTCATAAAATCTCAAAAGAAAAAGTCCATCAGATGTGAATTGTGAGGATAAATAGGACTTTTTATTTCTTTTAAAATCCAAATGGTGGAATTTCACTTTTGAGAAGATAATGACTTTATATGATTTTTTTGAATTTGCATTTCTTTTCAATTTTGCATTTTTCTTTTCTAATTTGATTTTTTTTCCCTTTTGAATTAATTTTTTTCCTTTGAAATAAATATTTGTAATTTTGAACTATAAAATGATCAAAGAATTAGGTAATTAATTGATTAAATTAATTATGTAAATAACTTGATGTTGTGATTAATCCAAATGTCTATTGTTTTTCCTCATTTTCTTTAATTTTGTCCTTAATCTTTACAAATTTGATGAAAACCATGCTTCCAAAGTCTCATCAATTTTAGGGTGTCTTCAAATGTCCCTCTTTGAGGTAATATACAAAGCATATTAGTTAAAAGAATATCTTGATTCTTCTAATTTTTAAGTCAACCATGATGGTCGAATACTTGATTATCAATGATTTACTAAATTGATATTGTCACAATGATTTATTAACAATGATTTGATATTTTGAGGAGGATATGGTACCTTATTATTTATGATTTGATGTTTGATGTGAATATTGTGTTTGGATGCCCCTATTTGATTGATTGGTTGACGTTTGGCTATGGAGAAAGTATTGGATGTTTGAAATTTTTGTTGTTGATATGGATATGATGCCCCCTCACAAATGAAGTTGGAATCTATGGTTTTCAAGATATTCATGTTCCATTTTTTTCTCGATTTTCTTTTCACAATGGAGTGAAAATTTGGTAGATGAATAGTTTTCATAAATAGAGTTGATAAGGAACATTATAGAAAACAAGTTGTAGGGTAGTAAGAGTATGGATTATTTAAAAAAGGGTAAAAAATGCCCCTAAGTAGTTTTAAATAGATGATAAGACCCCTTTACATAATCATTTTTACACTCACCTATCATTTTCACTTGGTTGGAGCTCTGGACTAGTGAGGATGGTGGTATAATTATTAGAGCACCAGTCTAAGAGGTGTCACTGATATCAGTGTCTAGTCAAATATGGTGCCCTAGTATGTAACTAAAAACCTCCTTAAGATTGAATTTATGGATTTTCAGTCAAATTTTTAGAATTTAGTGTGATTGTAGGTTACAAATTCACATTGTGCATGAAATAGGACAATATTTTAGCACTTTTATATAGTTATAATGCATTTTTAGATTATAATAAAGCATTCATAGTATGAATTAGTGTTTTTATTGAAGCCCTCATTTGGCCTTGTATTGCATATGTTTTTCTTCTAACACATATGGTAATATCTTGAGTGCATATATATGCTATAGTGCATATGCATGATAAGGTAGTGCATATGTAAAATAAAGTGGTGCATACATAGAAGTGCAAGGTTTCCTTGAGAAAAGTGGGCAATAATAGTATATTTTAGTGTATTTGACATATATATGAGCATGTTTTCATAGACTAGTAGTGCATTTGATTGTAAAAGCACATTTATAAAGTTTAGTGGTGTGTTTGTTGATTGTAATAACACTCAAAACAATCGTAGCACATCTATTGTTCCAAATCATCCATTTGAATGACAAAATACTACATTTGTGTTTGATGTAATTTGAGAAGGTCTCTTAGAAAATGTAGGATGTGTCAAATAATATATCATTCAATATTTTTTTGATTAAGGAAAATAGGTTTTAACGAGTCTTTGAAACCCATACATAACAAAGAAATGACAAAAACGGAATGCTTAGAGTTATAGTTTTAACTAAAAGCAACCAATTGAAACAACCCCCCACAACTAAAAGAAAGAAACCTAAAAAAACCAAGGAGGTAGGACAAAAAACCAAGACCAACAAATAGCTAGGAAGGATGCTAAGGTTATTTCTCTAAGAATTTCTAAAGCACTAATTTCCAAGCTACCTCCTCCATGTTAGAGATATCTTTTTCAATTTCTAGGATGTCCTTCTTCTTCATGTTGGATCTAGTACACTTCCTTAAACTATCTTCAAGTGACCTATCATTAGCACTGTGGGGAGCTAGGTCCTCCTCCTTATTGGTTCTATGCTCTTCCACTTTGTTAATGAGTAGTTTAATATCCGTGTTAGCCTCTTTGAGAATATTATATCTTTTCTCAACTATAATATGAATAGAGCTCTCCATCGTTTGGAGCTAGTTCTTCACTTTCTCCACTCTATTGTCCATGCTCTTTTCATCCCCCATAATCCTATTCTTCAAGTTGTAGTTCTCCCTCTCCAAGTTGCTCACTCTATATTTGAGCTCTTGGATTTCATGAAATATCCATTTAGTGGTGTAGAAGTTGTCCACCATGTTGCTTTTGGCATTGTTGAGGACATCCATTTAAGGATTTTCCTTAGTGATGTTACTAAAAATCACAAGGTCTGGGTTAATCAACTCTTCCATTTGGATTTTTCCCTATTCATTCTCTTTGACCAAAGTTCTGATAAATTCTCTATTAATCCCAATTTTAGAAGAAATAGTGTCAAAATTTCTCCACACCACATTCCTATCCTTGCCCATAATTGAGCATTTGTATTTTTTGCTTCTAAATTCCTTATAGCCCTACTCCTACTCATCCCCTTCACTTTGATTAATGTCCCATTCAGCCCAATCCTTCACCATCTCCTATTTTTCATCCTTGGAATTAGAGACTTTCTCTCTTTTTTGGCCCCTAGAGGTCATGGCTTCCTCCTCTTTGGTAATCAAAATTTTGATGGTGATGTTTCTATTGCCTCTCTTCCTCTCCATGCCCTCCCCTTCTTTGAGATAAGTCTCCTCCTCACCTTTAACACTTTTTACCCCCGTATCCATGCCCTTAGCCATATAATTCAAAATGTTGATGGTTGGATGTGAAAAATAATTGGTAATTAGTTGTAAGAGGGTTTAGGAATCAAATAGATTAGATAGTTAGATCATAGATGCTTAAGGGATAATATGTTCACATGCAACTTCAAACAACATAGGAGTTAAATCCAAAATTTTTATGTAGGAGCAATCTAATAGGTTAGATTGACACAATGTTTTTGCCTTAGGGTACATAAGAGGGAAACATTATGTTCAACTCAAGATGTAAAGATGGATGAAGAACTAGTTCTTGTTGGGAATTTTTTTTGCATGAGGTCAATGGCAAGAATCCATTACGTAATTCCTCTCTTAAAAAGTAAGTCTTTTTAAGGATCTTCTCCAAGGTTCAATATTTGTCTTGTGAGGTATCAAAATCTTCTCAGTAGAAGATAAATGTGAGTGTTCACAAGGAGGCCTTTGCTAGTTCTAAAAACTCTTTTATCTTGAAATTGAAGTAAATCTGTTCATTGTCTCTATCACACCAAAAGAACAATATTTTACTATTTTACTATTTTTTCAATGAATGCAATTCTAACAATGCAAATACTATGAGGTCCTATTCTAATAGGGGCTTAGTAAAGAAAATAATGAAACTAAAAGAAAATAACATGAAATCAAATGACTTGAAATTGAAATTTCTAAATGGACATAAGCTATAGAACACAACATGCTACGAGTTAAACCTTTGAAGAAATAAGTAGGAAACCAATGAAAATAGGAGCAGTGCTTCCTAGAATCCACTGATGCAATCATCGGTGAGAATCTTTAATAAATAGAATGATGTTTCACTCTTCATCAAATCACAAGGCCATAGAAAGTGTGCTCATTCAAGATGAAAAGCTATACAATTGGGTGATCTCTTCTCAAGCTCATTATGTCAGCAAAATTCGTATATCTGTAGCAAACACCAAAACTAAAAGATCGTACAACCAAAAACAACACAATAAACCTTTGGCTCAATCACAATCTCATGAATAAAATCCATAAAACAATGACACATTTAGGCAAGAATAGCTACACTCCAAATGGGAGCACCAAAGCATAATTTTATTACATAATAATGACGACCTTTGTTACATTTTACAATGGAGTATTTATAAGAAATTGTCTCCTCAATTTGTGTTGAGAGTGAGAGATATTCTTCATGCAATAAAATGCTTTTAATTAATAAAACAAACTAAATATATACAAACTGACCATTAATCTGGTGCTTAAAGAGACTCCATCCATATTTTATTCATTATTTGGATGCATGAGCCCTTTACATGTCAAAAATAGAGAAAGCATAAGAGAGAAAGTAGGAGGAAGCTTTTAGTTGAAGTGAAAGTGCATGGAGATGCCAAAAATAGAAGTTGGTCCTTCACTAGGTGTGTGTCAAAGTTAAACTACCATTAGAATGCATTCTCGATGCATGGAAAGTGCTATTTTTGGAATTGGTAGTTAACTATCGGTGTACCTTTGAATTGCAAAGCTGCAGACCTGTGTACCTGTAGAGCTACATGAAAATGTGGAGCTATGGACCTGCAAAGCTATGGAGCTACATGAAAATGTAGAGATGTGGAGCTATATGAAAATGTGGAGCTATGGAGCTATATGAAAATGCAGAGTTGTGGAGCTACATGAAAATGCAGAGCTATGGACCTACACACCTTGAAAGCTCAATTTGCCAAAAAAATCAAAGTTCTCAATTTTAAAAATAGTTTTTGTGTTTTTCTCGAATGAGGTTTTAGATCACTTTTTGTGTACATTCTTTACCCCATTTTGATGATTTACACCCTCTTTATAGCCAATCATTTTCATAAACTTAAACTTCTTCTACTTCTTCAATCTAAAATCCCAGGGCACCTGCGTTGAACATTGTCATTAATAGCTGCATAAGATGAGGAACCTGTTCCACTTCATGTGTCCAACCTCTATATCTTTGAACTTTGTCTTCTCTCCAACTTCCCTATCCTTCGCTGCAAGAAACTAAGTGATCTAGTGATCTAGATTATCCAAAATGATCAAATGTTTGAAACTTTTTCATAATTTTTCTAGGCATTTTTAAATGGCTTTTTTGGAGGTCTTCTGCTCAAAATTTCAAGTCGAGACCTTCATTTGTCCCTAAAATGAGGTTGTTGAAGGCTCACTATATTAGGAACTAAAATTAGATCTTCAGTTCTTTCTAATGGTTTAAATGGTTTTGAATTCTGACCTTTGTGTAAAAAATTATGACCCCGACAAGTTAAGGATACATTTTTTAACTACAAAAAGAAGCAAATATTAGTCTGTAGAGTTGAAAATACTTAAATAAGACACACCCTAATGAAATTGGAACAAAAACCCCCAAAAACTAGTTAGTCAAACAAAACTGGAGGTGAATGCGAGGGGCAGCATGTACATGGAATGAGCTTGGTGGTGCGTGTGCATCCAAGTGCGTTGTGGCAAGGTGTGGGTGCAGTGCATGACATGAGATGGGGTGCATGGAGGAGAGCACAAAGCTCGTGTAAAAGGAATGCGATTTATTATTATGGACACATGCACTAGTAGGGCATGCACAACACACCTCTATGAGGGGCACGTGTTATGCCACCATGGAGGGCGCACGCGGCGTGCCTTCATAAGGAGCATGCATGATGCCACCATGGAGGGTGTGCATGCGCCACCATAAGGGGCATGCACAGTGTGCCTCCATGGAGGGTGCTAATGCACTAACATGGAGGGCACGTGTAGTTCCTCCATGGAGCCCACGTGCAGTGTGCCTCCATGAGGAGCGAGTGCGCGGTGGCGCAACCAAAAATAAATAAAAAATCATTCCACACGCATGGCGGCATGTGGTACCAAAATGGTGGATGCGCGTGTGGCGCCACCATACATGGGGCACAATTTTTTTTTTAAATTTATTTATTTATTATTATTATTATTATTTATTTTTAAATTTATTTTTTTTTCTTTTTCAACTTTTTTTATTTTTTTGTGTTTTTTCTAATTTTTCCTATGTTTTTGATTTTTTAAATTTTTGATTCTAAAATTCTAACTCTAACAAAACTTTCTTCTCCCAACTCTTGAACTATGAGTTCGGGAGTCAAAAAAAGTAGGGGGTCCCCATTCCTAGTAAGGAATGGGGTGTGTGTTGTGGATACCACAACAGTTCCCAATCAAAAAATTAGGTAGGTAGCTAGATTATCTACCTAGATTAATGTAGGATAATCCCTTTGACTAGTGGAGTAATCTAATTTTTTATGCTTGCATAAAAAGGCACATGGGAGAAATCTCATTTTTCTTGATGCTTAATGATAGGAATCCTTTCAAACTCTCTTGAAAAGATAATCTAGGATCAATTTCAAGGTTCCAAGTGATCTTGTGACCTACTAGAATTTACTCAACTGAAGATAAATGTGTATGTTCACGAGGAGGTCTTTGCTAGTTCAACTGATTTTGGATAAGATGTTTGATCTTCTGTTTTGAAAAGTATCCACAAAAGAGATATATTTTTGGTTTTTTTTTTTTTTAATATAATGAATGCAATTTATCAATGCAACTATGTGAATTCCTATTTAAAAAAATTATTAGCAAAGCAAATAAAAAAGATAAGGTACCAAGAGATTGAAGAAAATAACTTGAAAGGGAAATTCCTAGTAGACATAAAATAGGGTAACAACATGTCTAGGAGTTAATCATCAAAAAGATTAGATAGAAAACTAGTGAAAATAGGAGTATTGATTCCTCAATTTCACTAATGCAATCATCAATGGGAACTCAATAATAACTGAAAGATGTTTCACTTCTCATCAAATCACAAAGCCACAGAAAGTTCCCTCATGCAAGACAAGAAGCTATGTAAGAACAATAGGTGATCCTTTCTCCAACTTAGTACATCAATAGAATTTGTTAACATGAGGCAAACACTAGAACTAAAAGGTTTCACAATCATAACAACACAATAAAACCATTGGCTCCATTATTATTCATGAACATGCATTCAAAAAAATAACACACTCTGGCAAGAATAACTACACTCAGAATAAGAGTACTAATAGCATATATTATTACATCAAAATAATGTCCTATAGTACATATTACATTCATGTATTTATAAGAAACGCTCTCCTCCCTTTGTGTTAGGAGAGAGGGTTCTTAAAATTAAACTCATGCTAAAAAATAATAATAAAAATATAATAATCTACAAAATAACTCTCTAAATGGTGCTAAGTAGGTATCCACCCTTGTTTATATCAATTAATGGATGCATGAGCCTGAACATGACTTAAAATAATGAAAGAAGAAGTAGATAAGAAGAAAGAAGATGCACTTGAGAGTCATTGGAAGCTCTAAAAATGGAAGCTTTTCCTTCTCTAAATATTTCTAGGAGTTAAACTATCATCAAAGTGCATTTTTGGTGTATGGAATGCTCTTAAAATAGTAACTAGTAGTTAACTATTGATGCACTACTTCTTCAAAACTATTGGTACACCTCTGAAAATAGCACGCTTGCATACTTTGATGACAAGTTCCAAAAACCAAAAAAATTTCCAAGTGTCAAAATTGAAATTCTAGCATCTGGGTTTTCTTCTTCATTACCCCAAAGTGATGTTTCGATACTTATTCTTAAATTTATCTATAATCTCTATTACATGGGAAACTTTACAAAAACCCAAAGCCCCATACTTATTCTTCACTATTTGTCAGTAATTTCTAACCTCTATATGAGTTTCCACAAAATCTTCAAGTTTAGTGTCTAGTTCCACCAAAACCTATTTAGTCTTGAATGCTTGTCTTATATCTTCATTTGATGAAGAATCCTCAAAAATTCTTTGGAATTGTTTAACTACTGATTTCCTAAATTAGGATTTTTTTATATTCATCTTCAAAAATGTGAAGGTCTATAGCATTGTAATACCTTTCTACTCCCAAAATCTATTATTGAGTTTGATCCCTCAACCTCTTAATATCCTCATGTAATTCTTACATAACCTTATTCTTGGTAGATATCTTTTCTATCCAATCATCAAGCTTGTCTAGCTCCTCCATAGTATATACCTCCATGAGTGTAGGATACCTTTGATGTTTTATTGATGTCAAATCCTGAAGGTCTTTTGCCCACATATGTACCTAATCCATCAACACAAAATCTTGGTTCACTGTGGACATAGTTTATCTGTGCTCGACTAAATATGGCGTAATAGGTTCAAATTGCCCTAAATTATTTGGACACCCTTTCCTCAAAATTGTCACACATTTTCTAACATGTTCCCAAAAATCAATCCACTTGTACACTACCTTTTTCTCCTCTATCTACTAACACAATAAGAGTGATGTTTGGATGATACAAGTATATTGTGCCCACTACTCCATGTAAGAAACCTCTCAAAAGCTCATTCTATTTTTGTAGCATCAGTAGTTCAAACTCATCTCTATCCATATACTTGAACACCTCCTTTATGCTCATAGTAATAATTAACTCCATAGTATCTACTATGGACCTTCCTAACATGACCTCCTTTATTTGGTAATCCTTAGGAGTTAGTTCCCTAGTGTTTGCATGTGGAGGAGGGATAGCTATGTGTGCAAGAAAGTCTTGATCTTGATTCTTCATAATGAAGGCCAATTATCATGCATCGCCTATAGATGGCTCAAGCTTCTTGATAGCTTTAATTAGCTCTATTATTCCCTCATTGGTAGTTAAGTCCAACTGCTTCCTTTTCTTGAACATTACCTCCCTCTTTAGCCATGCTAGTGTGGTGCCCGTTGGACACATATATTTCACTGAAGATGTGGTTTTGACTTTAGGCCCCTTCCCCTTATCACTCCACTCTAAAGCATTCAACTTTTGAGAAAGATATACATTTAGAGTCTTTGTATCTATTATGGCCAAGGTCCTAGCCTCTGTATCACAAGGAGTTTGTTGGGGTTCTTAAGGTATTTGACCCTCCTCTGATCCTTCATTGGCTTGCAATTGTTTAGGCTCTTCCTCCTTTGTTGTCTAATCTTTTTTTTTTGGTGGTGGAAGGAAGTGGAGTAATTGAACCTTTTCCCAAAAATGACAAATCCTAAGATGGTGCTTATTGTATACCCAATGGTCCTTGAGGTAGAGGTGGAAATTGATTCCAATACTATCCTAAGGATTCATTGGTAGGTATATCCCTTATCTTATCACCCACCATATGATAAATCAAAATCAAAGAGGTCAAAGACATCTATTTCTTGCCCCTCCATTTTAGCAATCCACTATTGTTTCTCATCCTCTAATGTGGAAACCTGAATAAGCTCTTTTGTAATGACTAGAGGAGTTATGATCAACCTTTTCCTTCTTACCTCTTCTTAAGCCCTAGCTAAGAGACCCTACTAACTTAACGGAACATAATCCATCTATTCATCCTCTTCATCTTGTACATTAGTTTCAGGGATGGTTTTAGGAACTTGAGGAATAGGAGTAGTCTTCTTCTTCAACTTTGTCCTTTTTGTGTTGGACACCTAATTTTCAACT
Source organism: Cupressus sempervirens (assembly GCA_028749045.1). NCBI lineage: Eukaryota > Viridiplantae > Streptophyta > Pinopsida > Cupressales > Cupressaceae > Cupressus > Cupressus sempervirens. The sequence goes on along the minus strand of CM053783.1, from coordinate 479,049,390 downwards.
CTTATTCTTTTGTGCATTAAAGATGAGGCTCCTTATTTTGTAGATATAGGTGGAACTTATTTCTCTTCATCTTCCTATTCCTATTCTTTTTCTTCATCTTGTTGATGGGGTACTTTCTTAGTTCCTTGCTCTATTGGGTTAGCTCGGAGCTCTGCTCCTTCATTAGGTTGTACTTGTTCTTTCTCAGATTCTTTTACAGGAACCATTTACTTCTTCCCCTTAGTTGGAGTTTTTTTCCTCCTTACTCCACTATCTAATTTGAAGTACTCAACCTCCCATTCATACCAATGAACTATATCTAGACTCACAAGGGATTGAGCTAGGAAGGTTGGCATTGTGACTTTGACACCTTTACCCTTTACTAGGTATCTTATGGCTTGTAAAGGAATAGCCTATGGAACTGGATCAAGTTTGAAAGGCTTCTTGATCCATCCCCTCATCAATTGGAGTATGTGGCAAGCTCTGTGATTGATGTCAAAGTTCTCCTCCCTTATGATTTATGTATTCATTATTAGCCTGTCATAAATTTTGTCCTTGTTGTACAATGGATCTAAGATATCTTCCATGTCTTTTTTGACAACCTTTAATGGGATTTTTATTTTCAAGGCCTTGTCTGCTAGATATAGAGTCATCCTACAATAATCCCTTATTTAGATTCCATAGTTGTCTATTGTATTTATCTAGTGATCCTCTAATGCATCCTCATGTATGATCTACTTCACTACCATATGTTGCACCATCCTAATATTGTTGAAGTATGGGTGAGGTGAGTTTTACTATTCTAAGGGATATTGATCCCATTCTAAATTGAAGGTTGTGATTTCTTCCTTTCATTTGACCTTCAAAATGTCGATGGTGATTGGTCGTACCCATGTCTTTTTGTGTTGTTTCCTCACTCTATCATATGCAGATGTGAGTTTCATGGTAATTTCTAGTAGAATGAACCTATATAATTGATACCTTGGTAGTTTCTTTGGGTTTACTTGTGTGCCTATGACCCTAAGTTATGTTAATATTTTAAAATTGAATGTAGTAGGTGTCAATCTCTACAATTTGATTTTTTGCTTCTACTAATATTCTTTTGACATAATCACCATCTATGAATTAGATGATTACAAATATAAAACCATCATTCACTATCATGTACTCTACACTCTACTTTGAGAGCTTCTTGTTGACCATCTGAGGATATACCACATAAGGCCATGCATTAGCATATTGCATGCTTCACTTCTTGTAAAGTTCTATGTAGTTTGTCATTTGGGCTTTCAATAAGTACACCAAAAATTGTTCATCTAGGTTATCACTCAGAATAGTAGCCCACTCAATTGAAATTCTTGGCATTTTGATTGTCTCTATAAAGTAGACTATCCAAGTTTGAAGATGTCCGGCCATAGGGAGTCCCATCATTCTGCTTAGAAGCACAATTGCATAACCAATATCATCCTTCATGTATCATCATTTCATGTCTTCTTTACCAACTCTATGTCCTATCAATGTTCTATCTATGTGTATAAAAAGTCTCACACTTCTATAAACCATTGTTCTTGAGAATACCCATGAATGAGGGCATCTCAAGAAGTACCTTATAACTCTCTATCTATGATGTGTAAAGGCTATGAGATGGTGGCTCTCAAATGAACCAATCTATGTAACCATTGAAAGATACACCATACAATTAGAGATTCAAATAGTAGAGGCAAGAGTGCCAATATCCAAGAATCTAGAATAAAATGTAATGCAAATGTAAGCTATTCTAAATGAAATTGTTAGAGTTTTAGGTGACTCTATAACACCCCCAAGATAAAATAAAAAATCAAGAAACCTTCCACAAGAGATTGGAAAGGCAATTGCATGAAGATGCAAGAATGATATTATTGACAATGGACTTGATTGACATCTAATGGATTGATTTGAAATGTACATAATAGACCTCCTTATATAGGAGAGGCGATAAGAGACAATGATAAGGAGAAGATAAGCTATCACCCACACAAGGTGGAATCACATGTCCACCAAAGGTGGACCATCCTCCATTATGAAATGAAGTATGTGTAATGATGAGGATGATAATGTGGTAAGTACACTAGAGGTGGAACAAGATAACAACTATGACCAACTAGAGTGAAATTCTCGTACACCATGTGTTTAATTGAGGTGCAAACTCCTAAATGTCTCAATCAAAAACTACTATGCAATTTATTATCCTAAGTAAGCTTAAGTAATTATAAGTAGTGAATATTTAATTAAACCAGTAGAAATGCAAGCTAACAAAGAGAACTAAGCTAAAGCTTAAAGGAAACTAAGCTAAAAAGTAAACCATATTGTAAGTAGAATGAGAGCCAAAATAAAATGGAAAAATGCAAGAATGCTCCAAGCCTCCAAAATCACTAAGAAAACCAATAGCATAAAAATAGCATGAGAGATTAAGATCCTTGAATGAGGAGAGAGCCCTCCCTTTTAAAGAAAAATGGATGGTAGAGATTAAGATGCAAAAGAGGCAAAGTCAAGGGAGGAGAATGCATCTTGAGTGATCTATGTGCACAAAAGTCTCCACCACTCATGATGAAGAGTTGAATTTTGAGAAGGTTTCAAATCTGTGGACGAGAATTAAAGTTATTTTTAAAATAGAAGATTCTTCCCACCTAGAAAATTGTGCATTCATGTGTAGAAAAAAATGTCTTTTATTTTATTTTTAAATAAGGGAAATGCTATGGTGTGTGCAACTTAGGATAAGAGATGAGTGGGAATTTTATTTAATTAAAATGGGCACATGTTCTTTTAATTAAATATGAACTTATGATGAAGTGGTAAAACTATTGGATAAAATCAAATAAATGGATTTTTAGAGATTTGATCAAGGATAAGCATTAAATAAATTATGCAAAGATGCTGCAAAGGGGACTTATAGTCTAGATGATTATTTTTGGGTGATTACATTTTCCCCTCTTTGACTAATGTGTGATCATTTTGGAAACACATTATATCAAAGAATGAAGAATCCAGGATGATAGAGAGATCTAGCTCTAAAGAACAAAGCACAGTGATATAATAGATCCTAAATGCATAGTTAATTGAGAAGAAATACTAAATATTTGGAGAGAAAAGAGCAAAAAATCAGTAATAGGGATGAGCATTGATATGTAAAGAAAAGAAAGAATATTGATCAAGAGATAATAGTTAGTTGTAGCAAAAAGAAATTTGTAACAATGATAGAATATTCCTGCCCCATCAAGATTGAAATCAAAATGAGATCAAGGAGATGCAAAAATAAGATAGATTTCATCAAATAAAAGTAAAGAAAAGTTCATGGTGATAGATAAGAGATTAAGACCAAAGAGTGACCACCATGTAATGGAGATATGCCTTAGTTTGACTAAGTTTGACCAAGAAAGATAAATCATAAGAATTAGCTCAAATAAATAAGAAAGATGGAATGAGATGGAATAAAAATAAAAATGATGGGTGGAAGATAGTAGAAATGATTATTGCCCCAATAAGATTCAAATATTAAGCTTCAATAGGTCAGCCAACTACATAGAAGAAGGAAGAAATTTTGACTAGCAAGATGAAATTGAATTTGGATTTTTATCCTGAATATGGATCTAGGATGTCAAGATTAGAAAGATAGGTCAAAAACATAGTTGAGATGGAAAGATAGAAAAGAAGAGAAAAGTAGGAAATAAGAGATAAGATAAGATCAAGAGGACGCAAGAGAAGGATGAACACAGTTAGTTGACATGTCCATGAAAGATAAAGAATGGAACTCCCTCAATATGAAAAAAGAAATGCTAAGCTAGAATGAACCCTAGAATCAAATCTAGTATGAAAAGATGAAATTGAAAGGGTTACATAAGTAGATCCTAGTTTTTATCATTGAGCCTTATTAGGGACATCATAAGATCATACAATTAGCACTAGCATATACTATGAGGATATGAATATGATCTATATTGGATAAAAATGTGGGAATCTAACCTATGAATCAAAGGAATATAGGTAAATATTACTCTACAATTAGATTCCATAAGTTTAATATAGAAATATTACAATTGTATCAAGGTATAAGTACTAGGATAACCCCTAAGTGTGGTCTTGTGAAAATAAACAAGGATGATATACTATAGGCCTAAAGTGTCAAGTAGGAAAATAAAAAATGATCTCAACACCTTAGACTAGCAAAGTATACCCACAAGGAGAAAACAAATAAAACATGCCCCATGCCCCTAGTCTTCTAGTCCATGACATCCTTGATAAAGTTCATCATAGCTCAACAATTTTAACATTTAAGTGCATATGTGTAAGTTACATGGACATTAACTCAAGACTTGATTCTGATAGAGAAATATCATTTCACCCTAGATTGTAGGTAGACTATCTAAAAATTATTGAGAAACACTTTATGTGAAGTTGGGGTAGTGTTGAAAAACACTATTTTGTGAGTTTCGAAAGAAACCCTAATGCAAAAGGAGAACTCAATAGGCTAAGAATTTGTGTCCTTGAGATGAGGATAAGGGACAATTCCAAGATAGGGAATGTGTTAGGGAGTGAATGAGTAAGATTGATAGACATTGATGTGAGGGTCTCAAGTAGCACCCATTTACAAGTTTTGAAAACTTGGCAAAAATTTTCAAAATGTTTTCAGTTTTTATTTGTTTTTTTTTTTTCTTTTGTGGTGATACATCAGAGTGCCTATTGCTAGGTTTTCACTAAGATGATCATTTTTTCTAGACATTTTCTAAGTTTTAGGATTTTTTCTAGCATCATATATGTTTTTTTTTGGATTTTTTATAATGATTTAGAGAATACTAGTTCTCAAGCAAGAAGATCACATAAATTGTCCCAATGTCTAGCAAGGTGTAGAATATGGAGTAGAAACCAAGTGGTTAAGAAAAGATGGATAGGAAAGGAGTATAAAGCAAGTGAAAGTGATCCTCAAGGACTATCTCCTCAAGAGTAACCAAGCTAGGTAAAGATATCCATATGAAGTAGGCTTTGGATAAGATATAGAAGCAATGAGAAAGGTAGCATGTAAGATAAGCAGTTGAAGCCAATAAGTGAGATAGCATGAAGCATGTAGTCCAAAAAAGTAGGCATGCCAAGAGACCTATGAGAATCATTTTTTTCTTTGTGTGATCAAGAACAAGAGGTTGACTTGATATGATAGCAATGGGATAGAGAAATAAAAATGAAGCTAGATATGAAGGCTATGAACGAATGAGAAAGAACAATAGAAAATATTGTGGATAAGATAGTTAATAAGCAAGGATAGCTCAACATTTTCAAGATCAAAGAGAGAAGAGGGGATAGATGGATGATGGAAGAAATACACAACACATGTTTGGTAGGTTTTCATCATGGTACTTATCCTAGGTGCCACAAGAAGTGGGTTTTCACTATAGGAAAAATTTATTTCTCTTTACTTTTTCTCCAGGGTGCCATGAGAAGTGGTTTGAAGACCAAGGAAATTTTTTTCTTTTTTCTTTTTTTCCTCTTTTTTTCTCTTTTTTTCCTTTTAAAAAAATAATAGAAAGAGCTCAAGGTGTTTGAATTTAGATAGTGTTCCTATAGGAAAGATCAACCTTGATAAGCCAATACCATGGATAAGTATGCTCAATGATGTTTATAGGGGGAAGGAAAAGAGATGGTAGTAGGATAAGTATATGGAGGATAAGAATGCATATCTTGAAAGGATTGTAGGAGTATAGATAGCATGTAAGTATAGCCTTGAAAGGATTACATAAGGGTAGGTGAGAAAGTAGGAAAGATCAACATTGACACACAATGTGAAGAGTTATGAAATGATGGAGGAATCATGGAGGAAATAGCTTGAGGTTTAGATGTATGAGGTAGTAGATAAATTTTGGAAAGAGATGGAGTGGATGGCTTTAGAATCTTCTTAGGAAGATTTTTGGAAGAAGATGGAGTGGAAGCCTTTTGAAGATTGAATATAAACTTTGACTTCTTTTCAATGTTCAAGTCTTTCAAGAGAGACTTGGGAATCCATATAGCTTTAGGTTTTTATTTTTCTTTCGATGCTTTATAGTTCATTTCTTCTATTGGTGCTCAAAATTGCATTCCCATTTTGAGCACCTATTCCAAATTTTGAGTTGCTTTGAGCCCTTATGAACACTTTTCATGCTTATGTACCCAACTGTTGAATTAATGCCTAAATGGTGTTTTATGTTTCTAGTAGCCTTCATTCAGCCTATCCATATGTTCCATAATGATATATTGAAATTTTAAACCATTCTGCGAAGTCCCATTTTGAGTGGTGTCAGTTTTGCATTTTTAGCCTGTGTCAAACGGTGATCAAAGGCCATGTTTGCATTTGAATATCTTTTACTCAGTTATGATTCATGGATTTCCACTTTGAGAATTTTTAATATGAATACAAAAGAACCTATGTTCCAAGTTTTAAGTCATTTCAAATCTGTTTGACTAGGTTTCAAACTCCTCAAAGTTGGTTAGTTGCCCCTATTGTAAATCTGCATATTGTTCATAATTTTGAGTAGCCCTGTTTGATAGAATATAACTTTTAACATTTTGAACCAAATAAGAAAGTTATTTTTGCATCATATTATAGGGGTTAGAGACTTTCTATGATCTATATTTGAGGTTATGATGAATCCGTTTGATCAGTTTTCAAACATGATTCCATTTGCAATTTTTAAGGTTTCACTGGTATTTAGAAGTGCAGATTGATCGGGAGCCCTCTTCAGGATGTTATATCTTTGAGTTTGTGATTGGTGAGATTTAATGGTTTATTTAAATATATTCTACTCTAAAAATACTACAAGTGTGTCAGTTTCCAAGTCTTGACAAATCCGTCTGCACACTTTTTCGAGGTCTTTCCATTTGCAAAAAACACTATTTTACTGATATTCACTTTCCTGCAAATCTAGGTGGCCAACTTCAGACCTTTTCCAAATTTGTCCTATTATTTTTCATGAGCCCAAATCATAGAATTATGTTCTCCTCATGAGAATGAACCATTGCCCCAGATTCCAAAACCTCAAGTGCCTATTTGCCTACTTTTCAAGGCCATTACCAAAAGCAATTTCTAGCTTTCTAACATGTTTAATTATAGGTAATTTTATGAAAGTATGTTTAATTATAGGTAATTTTATGAAGGTAACTTTAGAGGTCAATATCTTTTGACCTCGATGTCATCATGTGATGAGATTTGGCAAGCCTATTGAATGTGTCATATAGATAATATATCTAGAGTTTCGAGGTTTGATCAGATGTTTGAATCAGTTTTTAAGGCCAACCGACAGGCCCTGTCATCAAAAAATTACACTTTGCAAAGAGCAGAGTAAAATGAGCTTTTAATGATCAAATTGTGATCAAATTTTGTTTTTAGTCAGTTCAAGAGAGTTGATGAATCAGTTTGCCTATCAGTTGTTCAGAAACAATTTTTTTTTAGCCGGACCCACTTTGGGATCCGACTAATTCCATTAGATAAATGAAGAGTTAGAGCAAGTGGAAGTCTTTGAAGGGGTAGATGGTAACAATTGTAATCATTACAATACTTTACCATGTGCATTACTATCATCTGAGTTTAATAAATGTAGAGAGGCTACAACATGACTATCTATACATATGTGTGTGGCACTATGGATAACTAATTTGACTACACATGGATTTTAACAAAAGGGTCCCCATGTTTCCACTCATTAGTTCATGCTCAAAATACTAGTTCATCATGAGAAATATTATTTATAAATGACCAATTGTTACTCTTACTCTTACAGTATATGGGCATGAAACCATATTATCATTTCTTCATATATTGTGCTTGTAATGTTTGAAATTATGTTCTCATACACCCGATACATATATCAATGGTCTACATCCAATGAGCAAGGGTGTGGGGTAGAGTATCTCACCAAAGTAAATAAAACCATTAATACAAAATTCCTAGCAAGTGAGCCTATCCATGCAGAGAATAGAGGAAGACAACACGCATCTTGATCAAGATCCACATCAATTAAGGGGCACTCGAATCCATGTTTTGCAAAGCTTTTAAGGCATGTAGAGAAGGCACCCACATTTCCAAAGATGGAGATTGATAGGTTTGAGTACAGGGCATGGTCCAATGTTAAGCATCAAACAAAAATCCACATGTAGGTAGGGGAAGCCAAGTTCAATCCATCACCTACTATTGAAGACATGGAGGGAGGGATCCATGGCATGATTTGAGATTGCACCCACATTTTGTGGGCAAGTACAAAGGATGATAGGGGTTCACGTTGGTGGGGATTTCTAACATTTTTTAGCATCAATGGAGGCTCCATATTTTAATTAGAGCAGCCTGCTTTGAAAGGGTACACCATCAAGCAGTAGACCAAGCCCACGTGTATAGCAAGAGGGGGCATTTCACATCCAAAGTGCAGAGTTTCATGTTAGTATTAGTGTCCAGAGGATGGGCGATATATCCCACATCGATTATTGGGGGAGATATTTTGTTGTATAAATACAAGGGCACACAATGCATAAGTGTCTCAAGACTCACGTCTTGTATGGTGCTAGGTTCGTGGAGGGCCCCATCTAGCTAGCAACATGCAAAGAAAGGTTGGCAAAATTTTGACCGTCCACTATAAGGTCAGGAATTTCAAATTAGTGAAGCTCAATCTTACGATGGGTCGTGTAATCGGGGTTCTAGCCCTAGTGATGTATGATATTCTGATGGTCTCGTAAGGTCATAGAAGAAATAATAAAGGTCCCCAATTCTATGACAAGCATAGGATTAGGGCATAATATTTTATGCCTTCTGATATTGTCACTAGTCGTATGACTGGGAAAGAAATTCCAAGCCTCTTCGATGCTACGAATCTGGCCATGTCATGTGGTCAAAGGATGGAATAAAAAGAAATAAGATGCTATGAAGGGGTGTTCAAAATGGTTTAAACATATTAAATATATATTAATCATGTGATCAGAATTCCTTATGAAGTGAGCTATGATATTATGATAGACCCATGATATTCAAAATTTTCATACCTTTCAAATGGCAAGATATGTGGGGTCCACCCAAATGATGAGCAATGAATAAATGATCAACACATAGACTTGGAGATATAAGGGGAAGTGGAAAATGATTTAAAAATCAAATTTCAAAGGACTTTAATGCACAGAGTTTCAAATTTGAAGGATTTGAAATATTTATAAATTTTATATAGTTATACTATATGAGCTTTTTAAATTTTTCAATTTTAACATGCTCTGTTCTATCATGGAGGCTAGATTTTCAAAGTGGTCTTAAGGGGGCAATTTTTGCTCGAAATGTGCAGTGTAACATACCATCAGAATAAAAAAAGAGTGAATTTTCTATTTTGTAGTCAGATTTTGAGTAGGTGTTAGCAGGAAGTAGCTACAATAGGTTTTCTGATTTCGAGGGCTTCATAGTGAAAAGTGGAAATTTAATGTTGCAGATGAAATTGCAATAGGATATAGACATGATTTCATCTGATTTGACTTCTCTAAAAATTTGAAAGATGAATTGAATGATATTTGAAGGTGGTTGAAGTAATTAGTTTTTTGGCAATAGCATAAGTGAATTTTCTGGCAAAGCAGATGTGACATGCAAAATCAGATTTTTGAAGCCTTAGTACAGTTTGATGATTTCTTGATATTTCTCCATGAGATATTTTGCATATTATATGGGTGAGATATATCAGATATTTGTGCATCATTTATGGTTTTCAAGCGCAGGTAGATGAGGAAGTTCAGTTTCAACAACTTCAGATTGAGAATTTTTTTAGTGAGACAGATGTCAATTCCATATCACATTTCCTAAAAGATCTTCTCTCCTATTTATCTTCATTTTATGCTCTTTGTAAGAGTTCCAATTCTTTGGAGATTTTAGAAGGATTGTGAGACTATTCTGGTTCCAATTTCTTGAGATTTTTCTCATAGTTGTGATACAATTTTCTTAGTGTTCTGCAGTTATGAACAACATATTGTATTCCTTTTGAGGAATTTGTTATATTACACGGTCATTCTTTGTGTATTTTCTAAGTTTTGATATGCAGATGATGTATCGTTTCAATGAAATTAATACAAGAACTTCACCTTTCTTAGTTTCATTCTGATTCTCATCTCCTTCTTCTGTTATCTGTAATGTTTTTTGTTTGAGAATGAAGATCTTGGACTCAGTTGCAATCCGTTAAGGTTGTATGTCTAGATAAATTTGCTGTTGGAACTAAAAAGTCAAGTAAATTCTTGTTTATACTGATAGGGTTATAGGTTACACAAGAAGGATTTCATCATAAGTACGAGAGTTGTTATGAAGATTGATGTCTGTTTGCAAGTCAAATAGATAGATCATATTCCTAAATATATGAGTATACTTTAGGTATCCATCTGCATGTTAAGGTTTAATTGATGCCTAATGGATAAGGGACTAGTCAACTTGGAGGATACCTGTTCTCTGTTGTTGCATACCTAGATTATACTGAGAAATCAAAACTTAAAATGAACATCAATTTCCCTTTATGTATTGAAGAACTACAATTGTGGGTCATGGCTTGTTTGCTATTTCTTTCCTAGGTTGTGATTAGCTACTGTAATCAGGAAGTTTGTCAGCAAATTGTAGAAGAATATTGACCATTTTTGCTATAGGGGACAGTCTTGCAGAGAATAAAATCAAGTTATTGAGATGTATCCCTTAGGTTTTCCCACCTTGGTTTAGCAGAGCCTAAAGTGAAGTGAGTCCTATTGACTCTGTTAATTGGTCTAGAACTAAGATTTAGCCTTGCTGAACATAGGATTTTGATGCAGGAGCATCCAGAGGTATAAGGGCAATCCTATGTCACCCAAAAAAATTTACTTAGACTTAGTTTCTATTCCATGTGTTTTCATTTTTGGATACCCATTTGAGTCATATGAAGGTTCCAACTCTCACAGTTCCACTATCAGTGTTCTAGGTTAGAGTATTTGAACACCTTGGGATATGTGTAAATCCCAAAAAAATAGGAGTATGTAATTGAGCCATAATTTTGGTAAATTAGAGAGTATAAATTGGTCGGATGAATGTAATTGTAATTTAGAGCGTTCCAAAAAAAGAATTAGGTCAAAAGGCCCCACGGTTTGAAAGTTATTGCAATTTTTCAATTTTTGGAGACCTCCTAAGAATGCTTCAAAGTCAGGTTAGGGGCATTAAATGACCTCATTCATAGGGCTATAGAGAGCTTCGAGAGATTTTCAAAAATGTAAAAAGTTCATCAATCAGAGCTACAGTTCAAAAGTTATGCCTCCCGAAAGTTCGATTACCATTTTTGGATTCTTCTAGATTTGTGCCAACTTCTAACACAGCTTCTAGAGCCTTCTACTTGGTTGATGGATACCAACTAGCACTTTCTAGAATTTATTCCTAATCCTTAACCCTTTGGAGTCTATTTAAGGAAATTTCTAGCATTGTAAAAGGTAGTTTAGAGTGGAGTTTGAGAGAAGGTACTCGAAGAAAAATTATCTCTAGATTTATGCTATTGTAAGCCCATAGGGCATGTTTTGGAGTCTATTTCTCTACACTAAGTGTACTAGAATATTTTCATAGTTAATAAAATTTTCTCTTTCTTGTTGTGTCCATTTTGTGCTTGGGTTGTGTCCCCATCAAGTGGTATCAGAGTTGGTTTTCCTGAGTGTGTAGACAGAGTGCCGACTATGAGGCAGTTTGCACCAGGACTGTGTGGTTGTGGGTTTGAGTTAAGAAGATGCTTCCACAAAGAGAGCATGGTGGAAGGGGTAGAGTTATTAATCTTGAGGAAGTTAGAGCCCTCCAAAGGTAGGTACAAGTTTTGTGGGAGGAGCTCCATAGAGGAACAAATGTTACTGCAGGTGACGAAAGTGAGGATGACAATGAAGAAGATGAAATTGGACCAAAAGGGGAAGTTGAAGGGGAAGTTCTGAATCAGGCAGAGGAGAGGCTTTTTAGGGCCATTATTTAGTTTGGAAAAATACCTACAATTGATGTAAGTGTATTTTTAGGAAATCTGGAACTAGATGAATTGATCGACTAGATCAATAAACTGGAAGAGTACTTTCAGGATGAGGATATCAAGGATCCAGATAGGGTTAAGTTTGCAAAGGCCAAACTAAAAGGACATGCCAAAATTTGGTGGCTAGAGGTTCAATTGGAAAGAAACAAAAGAGGAAAGGATAAGATTACAAGGTGGGATCGCATGGTGGACAAACTAAAGAAACAGTTCATTCCTGTTGACTACGAGCTTGATTTGTTTAAGAAGATGCATGGGTTAAAGCAAGTAGGAAAATCAGTCCAAGAATACATGGAGGAGTTTTGTTGACTTTTGATTAGAATAGGGCATGCAAAATAAAATAAGGAGAAGGTTGCTCATTATATCAGTGGGTTACAACCTATCATCCAGGAAGAAATTAAGTCTGGTAAGAATGACCAGTGTTGAAGAGGCATACCAGTTTGCCCTACGAGTTGAAGAGAAGCTAAATAAAAAGTTTGAAGAGAGAAAAAGAGGGTGTAGTCAAGGAGGAAGGGGTGGTGGTAGGTCATCTGGAGGTCGAAATGAGACCCAAAGGAAAAATGAAGATGTGGGTACTAGCTAGAACTAGAGGAATGAGGATTTCAACCGCTCCCATGATCAAAACTTTGGAGATCAGAGAGGAAGAGGTAGAGGACATGGACAAGGTTTAGGAAGAGGATTTTTCTATGTTACTTGTTTCCATTACAATGAACAAGGTCATCGTGCCTTTGAATGCCCTCAATGACAAGGAAGGATAGATAGGAGAGCTGAAGGCCAAGCTAGGATTGCTCATGTGGATGAGGATGCATGGTCATCACATTCAAAGGATGTAGAAAGAGGATAGACTTTAGTAAATGAAAGGGTTCTACTAAGTGGGGAGATTGAACCGGGACAAAGGAGGAGTCTATTTCATACTAGATGGAAATGTGAGAATAAATGTTGTGATGTGATCATTGATGGTGGTAGCACTGACAACTTGGTGTCAGAAGAGATGGTCTCTAAGCTAAAGCTCAAGAGGGAGAAACACCCCCAGCCCTATCAGATCGCTTGGGTGAAGGATGATCATAAGGTCCTTGCAAGTGAACAATGTTTAGTAAAGTTCAAAATTGGGAGTTACCATGATGAAGTTATCTGTGATGTTATTCCAATGGATGTTTGCCATCTATTTTTGGGTAAATTTTGGTAGTTTGATAGGCATGTAGTACATGATGGTCATACAAACACCTACTCACTAATAAAGGATGGAGTTCACCAAAAACTAAAGTCCGTGAAAAAGGAAGGTGAAAAGGTATGCAATAGTGCTAGGATCTATCTTGTTGATGGAAGAAAGTTTTTAGATGGCATGAAACATCAGTGTATGTGTTATGCTTTGATTCCTAGAAAAGATAAGGAAGGTAGTAGTGAAATATCACTTAAAGTTTTAGATTTATTAGGTGAGTTTGGAGATATCATCTCTGATAATGTTCTAGAAGGATTGCCACCAGTAAGGCAAATTAGTCATCAAATAGATTTAATCCCAAAAGCTAGTTTGCCTAATAAGGCTACTCACAGGATGACTCCTACTGAAACTGAGGAGCTAAATAGATAGGTTGAGGAGCTATTGAGGAAGGGTTTGATTCAGAAGAGCTTGAGTCCATGTGAAGTACCTACAGTACTGGCACCAAAAAAAGATGGAGAGTGGAGAATGTGTATAGACTCTCAAGCTATAAATAGGATAACCATCAAGTATCGATTTCCGTTGCCAAGAATGGATGATCTTATGGAATACTTGAGTGGAGCTCAGTACTTCACAAAGATAGATCTCAAGAGTGGCTATCATCAGATATAGATTTGAGAAGGAGATGAGTAGCCTTCAAGACCAAGGAGGGCCTTTATGAGTGGCTAGTCATGCCCTTTGGATTGAAAAATGCCCCAAGCACCTTCATGCGGCTTATGAATGAGGTACTTATGAAGTTCTTGGGAAATTTTGTTATTGTCTATTTGGATGATATTTTAATTTTCAGCAAGACTTTTGAAGAACATTTATTGCATATTCGTAGTGTCCTTGAAAGGTTAAGGGAAGAGAAATTGTTAATTAATCTGAAAAAGTGTATCTTTGCAAAAAGGGAGTTAGTCTACTTGGGGTTTGTTATATCACCTAAAGGTCATAAAATAGATCCAAAGAAGGTAAAAGCCATCTTGGAATGGCCTACTCCAAGGTGTACTACTGAGGTGAGATCATTTCATGGTCTGGTTAGTTTTTACAGGAAATTCATTAAGAATTTTAGTGGCATATGTGCACCCCTAACTGACACAATAAGAGGGGATAGAAAAGATTTCAAATGGACTGTGGTAGCTGCGATAAGTTTTGAATTGCTGAAGAAGAAGGTGACAGGAAAACCTATGTTGGCACTTCCAAATTTTAGAAAGGTGTTCCAGGTGGATTGTGATGCTAGTGGCAGTGCTATTCGAGCTGTATTGAGCCAAGAAGGTAAGCCTATTGCATATTTTAGTGAAAAATTGAATGATGCAAAAAAGAAGTATTCTATTTATGATCAAGAGTTCTATGCAATAGTTTAGGCCTTAAAGAAATGGAGGCATTATTTATTGCCAAAGGAATTTTTTTATATATTGATCAACATGCATTATAGTATCCAAATAGCCAAGGTAAATTGAATCAGAGGCATATGAAGTGGGTAGAGTTCTTGTAGATCTATACATTTGTGTTGAAGCATAAAAGTGGAAAATCTAATAGGGTTGCAGATGCATTAAGTAGGAGATAGTTGTTGCTTATTGTAATGCAGGTTGAAGTAGTTGGGTTTGTTGAACTTAAGAATCTATACCCTTAGGATCCTAATTTTGCTAAAGCATGGAGAGCTTGTAAAGATCCTGTTGTTGTAGATAGAACTAAGTGGTTAGACTATCTGATTCAGGATCATATGTTGTTCAAGGGCACTGAATTGTGTATTCCAAGGAGTTCCATGAGGGAAAATCTGATTAAGGAGAAACACAGTGGAGGGATGGCAGCACATTTTGGTCAAGATAAGACCATTGCCTTTTCTAGAGAACATTATTTTTGGCCTCAGATTTCATAAGATGTGAAGAAGTTTGTACAGAGTTCTCAGGTTTGTCAAGTGGCCAAGGGATTTAGTCACAATATTGGACTTTATCAGCCATTTCTTGTTCCATCAAAGCCATGGGAGGACATAAGTATGGATTTTTTTCTTGGATTTCCAAGGACACAAAGGGGTAATGACTCAATATTTGTTGTGGTTGATAGGTTCTCCAAAATGGCACATTCCATTCCGTGCCATAAAACTCATGATGCTATCCATATTGTAGACTTGTTTTTTAGAGAGGTGGTAAGACTACATGGCCTCCCAAAGAGTATAGTTTCTAACAGAGACACTAAATTTGTGGGGTATTTCTGGAGAACATTGTGGAAGAAGTTGAGAAAAGACTTGAAATTTAGTTTCACACATCACCCATAGAATGATGACCAAACATGAGTTGTAAATAGAAGTCTTGGCAATTTGCTAAGATGTTTAGTTGGGGATAAGCCCAAGGGATGGGATTTTATTCTATCACAAGAAAAATTTTCTTACAATAACTTTGTAAATAGGAGTACTAGAAAATCACCATTCCAAATTATATATGGAAGTAGCCCAAGGACTGCACCAAAATTGAGGAAGATGGAGCAAGGGGAGAGGACAAGTGCTGAAGTAGAAGAGTTTGCTAAACATATCAAGCACCAACATGAGGAGGTCCAAGCACACATTATCAAGATGAATCAATAGTATAAAGCTAGGGCTGATCAGAGGAGAAGACATAAGGAGTTTCAAGTAGGAGATCTAGTCATGGTACACTTAAGAAAGGAAAGATTTCCAGTGGGTACTTACAACAAGCTCAAAATGAAAAAATTTGGCCCTTGCAAAGTTCTAAAGAAACATGACTCAGGAAATGCATATGAGGTTGAGTTACCAAATGGAATTCACATTTCTCCTATCTTCAACATTACAGACTTAACAGAGTATCATGATGATGGTGCAGATGAGGAGCTGATGTTAGAGCCATGTCCAATTCATGCTTTGAAGAAGGAGGAGATAGAAGACATTCTAGATCATCGTGTGGGTAGGAGTACTAGAAATAGGCAGTATGAAGAGTATCTGGTTAAGTGGAAAGGCCGACTGATTGAGGACTCAACTTGGATATCAGCGGCTGAGGTTTCCCATTTGGGATTTCCTCTACCATCCATAAAGTGACAGGGTCACTTTTCAATCTACCCTGGGTGTCTGATGCAGGAGCATCTAGAGGTATAAGGGCAATCCTATGTCACCCCAAAAAAATGTACTTAGACTTAGTTTATGTTTCATGTGTTTTCATTTCTGGATACCCATTTGGGTCAAATAAAGGTTCCAACTCTCACAGTTCCACTATTAGTGTTCTAGGTTAGAGTATTTGAACACCTTGGGATATGTGTAAATGCCAAAAAAATAGGAGTATGTGATTGAGCCATAATTTTGGTAAATTAGAGGGTATAAATTGGTCGGATGAATGTAATTATAATTTAGAGCATTCTAGAAAAAGAATCAAGTCAAAAGGCCCCATGGTTTGAAAGTTATTGCAATTTTTTGGTTTCTGAAGACCTCCTAAGAATGCTTCAAAATCAGGTTGGGGGCACTAAATGACCTCATACAGGGCTAAAATATGGGGGATGAGAAAAACTAGTCCATAGGGCTATAGAGTGCTTCGAGAGCTTTTTGAAAATGTAAATAGTTCGTGAATCGGAGCTACAATTCAAAAATTATGCCTCTCGAAAGTTTGGTTACCGTTTCTAGATTCTTCTAATTTTGTGCCAACTTCTAACACGGCTTCTAGAGCCTTCTACTTGGTTGGTGGATGCCAACTAGCATTCTCTAGATTTATACTATTGTAAGCCCATAGGGCATGTTTTGGAGTCTGTTTCTCTACACTAAGTGTACTAGCATATTTTCACAGTTAATAAAATTTTTCCTTTCTTGTTGTGTCCATTCTATGCTTGGGTTGTGTCCCCATTAGATTTAGCTCATCCTTAGGTTTGTCCCTGGTCTTTGTTTCTTGGTATCAGGTTTAAATGTACCTGATATGTTCTTTTCTAGAAAGAACTCCAACATCTTCAATGATGGATTTAGGAACCCATATTTTCTTTGATTTTGTTGTTTGGGTAGTAGACCTTAGCAATCTCTTGAATGCTTTTTCATTCTTACCATTCACATGTTGATTAGATGAGACATAGTGATCTTCATTTTGCAATGGGTTCTTGTATTTCTTATGTTTATCATCCAAATTGCTTTGAAAAGACTTGGGACTTGTGGATGTATAAGGTTGGTATGGCTGGTTTATATAGATAGATGAATGAGAATTCATCAAGGGTGAGTGTCTTTGTTGATCTTGGGGTATTATAGGAGAGCTAGGGGATGAGCTAAGAGTTCATGTAGGAGATGGAATGACATAAGGCCACCATATGGATGGAAGGTTGGAAGAATTTAGAGATGGATAAGGACCAAGGATATATTTAGAAGATGAAAAGGGATAGTGAATAGGGATATCAACATGTTTAGATTGAGCAACATGGACAAGGCCATAAATAGACTCATGGGTAGCTTTTATAGGATAAAAACCTCTGATAGGAGCATTTGAATCTTGAGCACAATTTTGAAGTGGATATGGAGAAGTAGAACATGAGAGGATGCTTTGATCTTGACAAGTTTCTTTAGATTGCATAGGAATAGAAAATTTCTCATGATTTTTAGTAAGCTCAATGGGAATAGTGGAAGTGATGTTTTCATCATACTTAGGAGGTGGGTAAGATATAGGATATGGAGGGATGACATCTTGAAGGAAATGTAAGGGCACTTGATCTTGATATTTCTTGACATGGAACCACTTCTAAGGACAAGGGAGTATGAAGAGAGAACATATTAGTTTTCAAATTAGGCATAGTAGCACATGAAGGTTGAGGATCCTTAGTCTTAGTAGCATAGAAAATATTTGTAGCCAAGTGAAGGTTAGCTTGAGTTTATTTTTTAGGTAGCCCTTGAGGATATGCATAGTGTATGAAAAAAACATTAGGTTCTTTATTTGATAGAGGTATGTTGGAGATATTTGAAGATTTGGGAGATGCATAAGTGTTGGAAGAAGTAGAGATATCAAGGAAACCATCACTAGACATAGGTTTGTCAACATGATATTTCTTAAGAGAAATATCCTTACCACATGAGTCATTAGAGGTATCAACAATCCCATCATCAATAAGACATTGGACTTTATGTTTCAGCTCAATGCAATCCAAATTACTATGCTCATTATGTTGATGATAAGCACAATAGATAGCCAAGAATGGGTTTCCTTATGATCTAGAATTAGGTAATGTGATGAGCTTAATGCTAAGAAGTGTTTACAAAATGGCATCATACAAATATTCTAAGGGAGTAAAATTCTTCTCAAAAGTATACCTAGGATCTTCTTCTTGTTTCTAAATTGCATAGAATGCATCCATGTCTTCATCATTGTATTTGTTAAAGATAGGTTCATCATGAAAGCTTGACATAGGCTCAAAGGAGGTATCACTTTATTATTCTGTAAAGAGGTATTTAGATCTAGAAGATGAAAACATTTGATGTCTTGGATAAGAATATGTAGATCTTGAAGAAGATGACTTGTGTATATGTAAAGGTCTTAAGGTAGATTTATTTAAGAATTCAATCTTCTTATCTAATCTTTTATCAATTTTAGGCTTTATTTCTATCATGGTCTTAGAGAGATGAAGGTAAGAAAGATCATTTTTCTCTTCTAGTTCTTTATATTGAGCATTTAGATATTGAAACTCTTTAGTGGTATGGAGCATATCATTCTCATCTAGATTTCATTGAGGTTTGGTAGAATAAGGTTCGAAGCCCATATCAATAGATAGAAAATCAAGCATGAAGGAGACTAGAGAAAACTAACAAGGTGACACAAGTTAACTTGATGTAAAAAATAGAGAGGTAGAGTGTTCACTTGTCCAATAGAGGTAGCAATAAATAAGTCATGTCAAGAAAATTATCCAAGAAATTTATGAAACTAGTAACTCAAGTCAAGAACTATGCAAGAAGCCAAATATCCAAATAGATAGAGCAAGTAGAGTGACAAGTGAAAAAATTTCCCAATCAAAGAGTGTAGTCAAGAGATCAAGGTAACCATTTCAGAAAAAGAGGGTCCTAGTAAGATGACATAGACCATGAAGATGGAGAAGAACAAGATTACTAAGACCAAAGATCCACCTTAAGCATGTTTAAGAACTAGAGACATATAAAAGAAAAGTCAAATGATGAGACTCCCTTAGAAAGACACACAAGAAAATATTTGCACTTGATGTTTTGACTTGGTTGACAAAGTTTTTACAATAGTTGATATCATATCAAGTTTGATTTTCACAAGCAATTTTTTTCCAAGCAAGATAGTGACACGTGTAGTAGTCTTCAATAAATCAAGAAAGGGACAAAGAAACCTTGCATGATACAAGAATATGTGAGGTCTCAAAAGAAATCCCTAGAACTATCATCATGTGTATGTTCAAATGATTTTCATCAGTCTAGCACATTCGAAGACACATCAAGCATACTCTACCTAAGGACATGGCTCATTACTCAACAACTTGACCCATGCTTAATGCCCCTTTTATCTCACACCATATGGTTACCCACAAGAGATACTGGCTTTTTCATGGAGATTCCATTAGAATAATCAAGGGGACACAAATGGTGAGTCTAAAATCTTGGGGTGATCCGAGTAATCCATAAGGATCAATCCTTGCACCAAGATGTTGAGAGAAAATAGAGGGTAACTTATAATCCTATGGTATTTAGAAAGGGCCTTCATTCATAGAACTTATCTTTCTCCCTATATGAGACACCTTACCTTCTGGCAAGTAATAGACCTCATGGCCAGAAGAGTACCTTAAGCATTCTTATCTAGTGATTTTCTCATGGTCCCAATCCCAAAAGTAATCTCATTAGATAAAGAAAATTACTATGTATAGCAAGGTTTTGTGTCCTTGATAGGCTTGAGTTTATAGTGGGTTGGAAGAGTCAAGTTCACTTGTCCCTACTTAGGTCATTCCTCTTGATCTCTCAAGAGCAAGCCCACTAAAGGATTATAACTAAAATAGATTGGATCCACACTTGAGAGTCACGATTTTTGATTCATTGCAAAGGTGAAGATCATACACTCCTATCTCAATTGTTTCCCCCAAACATGCCAAGAAGCTCAATTAACCCACTTACTTTCAAAATCTAAAGGTGGGTCAAGATTTTTTATTCACCAAAAAGGTCAAGAGCATACTTTTCTACCACCAAGAGATCCCAATTGCAAGTTTTATGTGCCTATGAAATATGAACAACCAATAATATTGTCACACACAAAAATAAAAGAAATAAAGCACACTTGTTTGTTTGTTTATTTTCTTATAGGAAGCCCAACAAATAAGAATTAGTAGCCTCTTAGCATTTGAATCTTTGACATGTGTTCTTTTTAGAAATAAAATGAGAAACTCCCTAAAAAAAAACCAAGGTTAGGGAATAATAACCAAGTAGGACTTGCAACACAAAGTGGTTAGTTGCCTCAAAAATCCAAGTTATCTTCCAACCAAGTGTATGGAAAGAAAGTGCAAGCTAATCACAAACACTCTCAATTTTACTCTTTGATTTTGACTTATTCAACAAGATTGGACTTGTTTGCTATTACTTAGAATTAAAAAATAGAAATGAAAAGAAGAGGTCCCTACTAAAAACTAGAGATATTTCTAAAAGTGCAAGAAATTTAGAAATATCTTTTCATTTGTGCCCTAAGGATCCATTTTGTCAAAATAGACTAGATTTATTAAATTGTATTATTGAGCCCTAATATGGCCTTTAATATCAAAATACAAAGAACTAACCCCCTATAGAATACAAAGACCTTTCAAAAAATGCAGAGTTTTCTAAAAAAGTTGATGATTTGTGACCCAAAATGATTTGTTATGAAAAATAAAGAAAAATTCATAATGAATGAAAATCAACTCAAAAAAATCTAAAAATTGGACTAAGACATTTTGGATGCATCCCCAACCTGCAAAACAAATTTTAGATTTGAACTCAAAATCATTTGAAATAATATGAGAAACTCCCTACAAAACAACCAAGGTTAGGGAATAATAACCAAGTAAGACTTGCAACAAAAAGTGGTTAGTTGCCTCAAAAATCCAAGTTATCTTCCAACCAAGTGTATGGAAAGAAAGTGCAAGCTAATCACAAACACTCTCAGTTTTACTCTTTGATTTTAACTTATTCAAAAAAATTGGATTTATTTTCTATTACCTAGAATTCAAAAATAGAAATGAAAAGGAGAGGTCCCTACTAAAAACTAGAGAGATTTCAAAAAATGCAAGAAATTTAGCAATATCTTTTCATTTGTGCCCTAAGGACCCATTTTGTCAAAATAGACCAGATTTATTAAATTGCATTATTGAGCCCCAATATGGCCTTTAAGTTCAAAATACAAAGAACTAACCCCCTATAGAATTCAAAGACCTTTCAAAAAATGTAGAATTTTCTTAAAAAGTTGATGATTTGTGACCCGAAATGATTTGTTATGAAAAATAAAATAAAATTCATAATGGATGAAAATCAACTAAAAAAAATCTAAAAATTGGACTAAGATATTTTGGATGCATCCCCAACCTGCAAAACAAATTTCAGATTTGAAATCAAAATCGTTTTAAAGATATGCTCAAATCTTTGAAAAACTAGAGTTGTAGTCTTCAAACAAATCTACACAAGGGTTAGCCTTAAAACCAAAGTAAGAAACCTAAAAAACCACTTGATTAGATCATACATGTTTTTGTAAAAAATTATAAATGATAATGTAACCAAAATGCAAGCAAGAACCAAAAATGTGTGTACAAAAATTGTCATAGTTCTATAAACCATTATTCTTGAGAATACCCATGAAAGAGGGCATCTCAAGAGGTAGCTTATAGCTCTTTATCTATGACATGAAAAGGATATGAGATGGTGACTCTCAAATGAACCAAGCTATGCAACCCTTGCAAGGTGCACTATAGAATGAGATATTCAAAGAGTAGAGGCAAGAGTGCCAATATCCAAGAATCTAGAATAAAATGCAATGCAAATGTAAGCTATTCTAAATGAAATGAAAGCTAACAAAGAGAACTAAGATAAAGCATAAACAAGAATAAGCTAAAATGTATGGAATAATGTAAGTAGAATGAGAGCTAAGCTAAAATGTAAAAATACAAGAATGCACCAATTCTCCAAAATCACTAAGAAAACCTACAACATAACAATAGCATGAGAGTTATTTTTTGGGCACTTGAAAATGGTGAGCGGGAGTGGGAGTAGTGAGAGTTTGGGTAGGAATAGGATTTTGAATCCCCTTGTACTTGGAGAATAGTCTAGGAATCTCCTTGTCAAATCTAGGGATGATGGTGAATCTAGAGATGCGAATGATGGCAGGTTCCTGGTGGATGTGAGGGGGGCCCAAACAAAATAAAAAATGGTCTAGCTTGTTTGGGATTCGACCCACAGGAAAATTTTATTTTCTTCCAGTTAAAAACATTTCAATGAAGGAGAAAGGTAAATTTTCTATTGAGATTCCTGATTAGATTATTGATAGAAATATCTCTTGTATGGAGTCTACTCTAGTTGGGCATTTCATTGGTGCACGACCTAATATTAAAGATGTGTGGGCTTTTGTGCAGAGAAAATGGTGTTTGAAGGGTCAAGTGGATATTTTTGCTATGGCTAAAGGCTGCCTTTCTTTTTGTTTCTCTTGTGATGAGGATAAGAGAGATATTTTTTGT
The DNA here is from genome assembly GCA_028749045.1 of Cupressus sempervirens. Taxonomy (NCBI): domain Eukaryota; kingdom Viridiplantae; phylum Streptophyta; class Pinopsida; order Cupressales; family Cupressaceae; genus Cupressus; species Cupressus sempervirens. The sequence continues at coordinate 479,026,533 of CM053783.1, read as the reverse complement.
AGTAGTCCTTGGGTTATGGGGAAGCATACCATGCTTTTACAGAAATGGGCCCCCAATCTTTACTCCCTAGATGATTCAACTATTCAAGCTCCTATATGGGTGAAACTTCGTGGTCCCCCTCTTGAGTTCTGGATGGAAGATGTTTTCAAAGGCATAGCCAACACCTTTGGGGAACTTCTCTCTTTAGATCCGGTGATGGGTTCTAGGAGGAGATTGAACTATGCCAAGTTTTGTGGTGGAATATCTCATGGGATAGACCTCTCAGAATCTATTGCTCTAAAATCTAAACTTAGGGTTTGGGGCCAGAGGATTGAATATGAATCTATCCCTTTTACATGCTTCCATTGTAAGAAAGTGGGTCATTAGGCTACGAAATTTCCTTTATTGAAAAGAAAAGCTAAAAATCATGCTAAGAAGAGTAAGAAAATCTGGGTCAAAAAAGCCCAACCTAAAGAGATGCCTATTCCTCCTAAGGACCTTGCCCATTGGGATAGTAGTAGTTTTTTAGTGGGGGAAAAGAAAGATCTATCTAACAAGTTTGTTGTGGTGACAGTTGAGGTGCTTTCTCCTAGTAAGAACCAAGCTCATTTGGAAATCTCCAAGGAAGGTCATAAGGAAGTTGTGGGGCCTGTTCCTTCAAAGGGCCTTGCTCACTTGGATAGAAGTAGCACTTTAGTAGGGGAAAAGAATGTCCTATCTATAGAGGTTGTTGTGGTGACTACTGAGGTGTCTTCTCCTACTAAGAATCAAGCTCATAAGGAAATTTCTAGCAATCCAGAGGTTGAAGTGGATGCGGCTAGTGTGGATGTTGTTTCCCACCAAGATACTCCAGTATTGCATGATATTTCAAAGGAGAATGGGGATATATCTAACTTGAGAAATCAATATGGGGAGGATTTTTTTTGTCAAGTCCCTCAATGGATCTTAGCTCTTCCTTACCTTTGAAAATAGGGGCTAATTTGGCTACCCCTTCCCTGGATCCTCTGGAGGTTCCAAATTTGGAGATTCCTTTTATAGATGATAGGATTAATGTTTGTGATGGCTACCACAAGGAGATTTTACCTTGGGCCCCTGTTGTGAAGGATAATTCCATTTTTAGTGTAGTAGTTGAGGACATTCTCACTATATCCCATGTTGAGGAAGTAGCTATGAAAAAGGATAGTTCTAGGACTTTAGGGACAGTAGGAGGGAATAAATCTAGAGGTAGAAGGATTAAAGATGGAGAGAACTTTACCCCAGTGAATAGAAACAAGAAGGGAGCCAAAGTTGATTCCAAGCCTTCTAAGGGTAAGTTTGGTCTATCTAAGAATGGTAGTGCTGCCATCAAGAATGGTGATGTTGGGTCTTCACCATCTTCTACTAGTAGACCTTCCAATCAGCATAAAAGAATAGTTGAGGCTATTAAGAGAATTGTTGATGGTTGTTAGAGAACTAACCTCAATTAAAAACACTTTATTAAACTATGAAGATCATATCATGGAATATTTGAGGGTTAAATAATCCTCACAAACATGATATTTTAAAAAATATGATTAGGGATAATAGACCTAATATTTTTGTTATTCAAGAAACTAAGATGCTCAAAGATAAGGTGAAACACCCTTCTATCTTTAAGGGGGGAAATATTTTTGGAAGTGATTTTGATGGTGCTTTAGGTGGTTTGGTGGTATTTTTGGATTAACAAATGGATTCAAGGTAATCTCATTTATCAAAGTAGAAATATGATGAATGTGTGTTTTGTTAATTCTAAAGATAATTTTAGTTGGGTTCTCACTAATGTTTATGCCCCTAATACTAAATGGGGGAGGAAAGCTCTGTGGGAAGAAATTTCTAATCAAAGAAAGCTTTTTTCTAAGGATAAGTGGTTGGTGATAGGGGATTTTAATACCCCCCTAAAGGAATCTTAAAGAAGGGGAGGTAATCAGTCCATTTTGGACAATAGATTAGATCTCATGCACTTTATTGACTCCCATATGCTTCATGATCTTGATTTACATGGGATTGAGTATAGATGGATGAATAGAAGAGCTAGTAAGGATCTTATTCAAGTTAGACTAGACTAGGCCCTTATCAGCAATGAATGGATTTTGAAGTTTAAATGCTCTCTGAATGCTCAGGTTTGGGTGGGCTCTGATCACTTTCCAATTTTCTTTTCTGCTGACCCTTTTAGTTTTAAAAAGAATTTCCCTTTCATATTTGAAACAATGTGGACCCTTCATCTTAATTTGGAGAACCTCATTCAAGAGTGGTGGAATATTTATGTCGAGGGTACAAAAACATTTAGAGTGGTGGCCAAACTAAAAAATGTCAAGAAACACATTAAAATTTGGAATAAAACTATTTTTAGTAATATTTTTGAGAACAAAACCAATATATTGGAGGAGCTTAAAGAAATTCAAAATAAGATTCAAGCTAATAGTTATGAGATGGTCTCTAGGGAAGAGGAGAGCACTAAACTAGTTGAACTTCATGATCTCATTTCTAAGGAGGAGACCTTTTGGAGACAACATTCCCGAAAAGTTTTTCTTAAAGAAGGTGACAAAAATACCAAGTTATTTCATATGACTACCTTGAAGCATAGGATGGCTAATAGAATATCCAAACTCATGATGACTGATGGTATGACTAATAATGAAGATGTCATTAAAAGGGAGGCCATGGTGTTCTTTGTTAGCTTGCTGCAATGTGACCCAAACCTAAATATGGAGAAGGAACAAATGTTCTTGGAGAATATTCCTTCCTACATTTCTAAAGCTCATAACTCAGCCTTGACTTTCATTCCCTCTTTGGATGATATTTCTAAAGATTTTTTTTCTTTTGAGGGTGATAAGGCCCCTGGTCTTGATGGTTTTTCCCCCTTGTTCTTTCATAAATATTGACATATCATTGGTCTTGATGTTTGTAATGGTGTTAAGGAATTTTTTGGTTCAAGAAACATCCTTAGAGACTTAAATGGGACCTTCATTTCCCTTATTCCTAAGAAGTTGGGTGCTAATAGTTTGGATCAGTTTAGGCCTATCAGTTTATGCAATTCTTTTTATAAGATTATTTCAAAAGTTCAAACTCTTAGAATTCTCTCCATTCTTCCAGTTATTATTTCTAGTTAGCAAAATGGCTTTTCTCTCGGTAGGCAGATCTTGGATTCCATAATAATAGTTCATGAAAACATCCATTCTCTTATGGTGTCTAAGAAGGGAGGGTTTTTTCTTAAGCTTGATCTCTCTAAAGTGTATGATAGGGTTGACTGGAACTTCCTCCTTAGGTGTTTGGAAGCATTTGGCTTTAATAAGATATTCAGGGATATTGTCTTTATGCTTATCTCTTTGGCTTCCTTTTCTATTCTAGTTAATGATTCCCCTTCCTCATTTTTTAAGGCCCCTAGGGGCCTTAGATAGGGAGACCCAATCTCTCTTATTCTTTTTATTATCCTAGCTGAATGCTTGGGAAGATTTATTAATAATATGGTTGTTAAAGGAGACTTTGTTGGTCTTAGCCCTTCCTCCTTTGCTCTAGTGTGCTTGCATTAGTAATTTGTGGATGATTCTATTGTCATGGAGGAGGCCTCGATGAGAAATGTTAGGAATATTAAGAAGGATTTGACTGACTATGGGGATGCTTTTGGCCAAATCATTAACTAGAATAAAAGTGTGATTTATTTTATTAATGTTAGTGAGGCTAGAAAATTAAAGATTAAAAGGATTATTGGGTGTGAAAGTGGAACCTTGCCTAGAACTTATTTGGGGCTACCTTGGGTTTATCTCCCCATGATAATTTTTGGAACTCTCTGATTGACAAGATTCACTTGAAACTTGTTGGCTAGAAGGGATCCCTCCTTAGTCAGGTTGGGAATGTCATTGTTTTGAAATCTATCCTCCAAAGTGTCCCGCTCTATGCTTTGAGTTTCTTTAAAAACTTGAGAAATTTTGCACTTTCTATTGAGAAACTATAGAAAATTTTCTTGTGGACAGGTATGGAGACTAAAAAGAGACTTCTTCTTATTTCTTGGGAGAATGTTTGCATTCCCAAGGGGAAGGGAGGGCTTGGGCTTCAGAGGATTTCTTTTGTGAATGAACTTTTATTGGCTAAAATTCTTTGGAGATGGCATAAGGAAGAGGAGGAATGGAGGAATATTTTGGATTATAAATATAATTGGAATAACTTTTATTTTCAGCATTTCCTTCTTTCTGATTCTGATCAAGGGGGATCTCAAATTTGGAAGAATGCTCAGAAATTTAAACACATTTTAAGGAAAAGAGTCAAATAGAAGGCTAGAAATGGTTTGAAGATACTTTTTTGGGAAGATATTTGGATTTTTAATAACCCCCTCTATGAGGATCCAAGATGGAATGGGTTTATGGAGTAGGGCAAGACTCAGTTTGGTACTCTGGTTAGTGATTACTAGAAGAATGACTCATGGGTGAATCTTCTTAGCATGTATTTGAATCTTGCTGAGCTCACTAAATACTTGAATGCTTATTGTTTGAACCATTAAGATGATGTTCTAATTTAGAAAAAGGATCCTAGTGGTGTGTACTCTACTTCATCAGCTTTTGTTAATTCTTTTGAAGATTATGAGGTTCCTTGCTAGGCAATGGCTTGGGTAAAAGGTATTACTCCTAAAATTAATATATATTTTTTGGATTCTTTTGCAAAAAAAAAATTTAACCCTTAACAATCTCAAGAAGAGGGGATTCTTCATTTTTAATTGGTGTGTTCTTTATAAGAATGATGAGGAATCAGCAGATCATTTAATGCTCCATTGCCCCTTTACTACTAAGGTTTGGGATAAAATTTGGAACTTAATGAATATGGACTAGGTCCCTCATGCTACTATCCAATTGTACTTTTTGTCTTGGAAAGATCCTTCTAAGAACCCTTTGATTATTAAATTGTGGGATTTTATACTTCCTTATCTTTGCTAGGGAGTTTGGAAAGAACATAATGATAGGATCTTCAAAGGAGTGGAATCCAACTCTATTGAAGTTTTCCATAAAATCAAGGTCCTTTTGCATGAAAATATCAAAATTTTCCATAAGGGACATAAATCTTCTAATGATTGGGATGTGGGGATGATGAATAATTGGAATATTAGGAGCTTGATTCTAGATACAAAGGATCCTAACCCAAGGTAAAGTGCTAGATGGGATTGTCCTCCAACTAATTGGTTTAAGTTGAACTTTGATCGAGCCTCGAAAGGGAACCCAGACACTGCTGGTTGTGGAGTGGTGATTAGGAATTGTAATGGTGATTTTGTTGGTGGTATGGCTATACCTTTGGGGTGTCAAACCAATCACGTTGTGGAAGCCTCAACTACTCTTTATGGTGTTATGTATGCCAAAGACTTGAATCTGGTAAATATTTGGATTGAAAGTGATTCCCTCAACATTATAAATTGCTTAAAGAAGATTTACCCACCATCATGGAACATTAGTAACATTATATCTAAGGCTGGGGATATTATTAATTCTTTTCAAAATTGCATTATTTCCATAATTTGATGGGGACACAACCCAAGCATAGAATTGACACAACAAGAAAGGGAAAATTTTATTAACTATCAAAATATGCTAGTACACTTACTACAGAGAAATAGACTCCAAAACATGCCCTATGGGCTTACAATAGCATAAATCTGGAGATAAATTCTTCTCCCAGTACCTTCTCTCAAACTCCACTCTGAACTACCTTTTACAATGCCAAAAATGTTCTTAAATAGACCCCATAGGGTTAATGATTAGGAATACATTCTAGAAAGTGCTAGTAGGCATCCACCGACCAAATAGAAGGCTCTAGAAGTCACATTAGAAGAATCCAGAAATGGTAATCAAACTTTTGGGAGGCATAACTTTTGAACCGTAGCTCTGATTGATAAACCATTTACATTTTTGAAAAGCTCTCAAAGCGCTCTATAGCCCTATGGACCAGCTTTGCTCATCCCCATTTTTTGGCCCTATTCAAGTTCATTTAATTTGAAGCATTCTTAGGATGTCTCCAAAAATTGAAAAACTGTGATAACTTTCAAACTGTGGGGCCTTTTGACCTGATTCTTTTTTTGCAATACTCTAAATTACAATGAAAATCTTTCAATCAATTTACACCTTCTAGTTCACCAAAATGATGGCTCAATTACATACTCCTATTTTTAACTCTAACCCAGAACATTAATAGTGGAACTCTGAGAGTTGGAACCTTTATTTGACCCAAATGGGTATCCAAAAATGAAAAAAGATGAAATAGAAACTAAGTCTAAGTACATTTTTTGGATGACACAGGATTGTCCTTATACCTCTAGATGCTCCTTCATCAGACACCTAGGGTAGATTGAAAAGTGACCCTGTCACTTTTTGAATGGTAGAGGAAATCCCAAATGGGAAACCTCAGCTACTGATATCCAAGTTGATTCCTCGATCGATCGTCCTTTCCACTTGACCAAATTCTCTTCATACTACCTATGTCTGGTACTCCTACCCACATGATGATCTAGAATGTCTTCTATCTCATCCTTCTTAGAAGTAGGAATTGGACATGGCTCTAACATTGGCTCCTCATCTACACCATCATCATGATACTTTGTTAAGTCTGCAATTTTGAAAATAAGAGAAATGTGAATACCATCTAGAAACTCCACCTCGTATGCATTTCCTAAGTCATGTTTCTTTAGAATTTTGTAGGGGCCAAATTTCTTCATTTTCAGCTTGTTGTAAGTACCAGCTAGAAATATTTCTTTTCGTAAGTGTACCATGACTAGATCCCCTACTTGAAATTCCTTATGTCTTCTCCTTTGATCAGCCCTAGATTTATACTCTTGATTCATCTTGGTAATGTGTGCCTGAACCTCCCCATGTAGACACTTGATATGTTCAATGAATTCTTCAGCTTCAGCACTTGTCCTCTCCCCTTGCGCTATCTTCCTCAATTCTGGTGCAGTCCTTGGGCTACTTCTATATACAATTTGGAATGGTCATCTACCAGTACTCCTATTTATAAAGTTATTGTAAGAAAACTCTGCTTGTGGTAGAATCAAATCCCATCCCTTGGGCTTATCCCCAACTAAACATCTCAGCAAATTTCCCAGACTTTTGTTTACCACTTCTATTTGGTCGTTAGTTTGCGGGTGATGTGTGGAACTAAATTTTGAGTCTATTCTCAAATTTTTCCACAATGTTCTCCAGAAATACCCAACAAATTTAGTGTCTCTTTCAGAAACTATACTCATTGGGAGACCATGTAGTCTGACCACCTCTTTGAAAAAAAGGTCTACAATATGGGCAACATCATGAGTTTTGTGGCATGGAATGAAATGTGCCATTTTGGAGAACCTATCAACCACCACAAATATTGAGTCATTACCCCTTTGTGTCCTCGACAATCCAAGAACAAAATCCATACTTATGTCCTCCCATAGCTTTGATGGAATAGGGAATGACTGATATAGTCTAGTATTGTGACTAAATCCCTTGGCAACTTGACAAATTTGGCAATTCTGTACAAACTTCTTCACATCCTGTGACATTTGAGGCCAAAAATAATGTTGTTTGAGAATGGCAATGGTCTTATCTCAACCAAAATGTCCTGACATCCCTCCACTATGTTTCCCCTTAATCAAATGTTCCCTCATGGAAATCCTTGGAATGAATAATTGACTGCCCTTGAATAACATACCATCCTGAATCAGATAGTCTAACCACTTAGTTCTGTCTATAACAACAGGATCTTTACAAGCTTTCCATGCTTTAGCAAAATCAGGATCGTCAAGGTACAAATTCTTGAGTTCATCAAACCCAACTACTTCAACCTGCATTATTGTAAGCAACAACTATCTCCTACTTAGTGCATCTGCAACCCTGTTAGATTTTCCACTTCTATGCTTCAACACAAATGTATAGCTCTGCAAGAACTCTACCCACTTCATATGCCTCTAATTCAATTTACCTTGGCTATTTAAGTACTATAATGCATGATGATTAGTATACAAAAAAAATTCCTTTGGCAATAAATAATGCCTCCATTTCTTTAAGGCCTAAACTATTGCATAGAACTCTTGATCATAAATAGAATACTTCTTTTTTGCATCATTTAATTTTTCACTAAAATATGCAATAGGCTTACCTTCTTGGCTTAATACAGCCCTAATAGTGCTTCCACTAGCATCACAATCCACCTAGAACACCTTTCTAAAATTTGGAAGTTCCAACATAGGTTGTTCTATCACCTTCTTCTTCAGCAATTCAAAACTTCTCACAATTGTTGCAGTCGATTTGAACTCTTTTCTATCCCCTCTTATTATGTCATTTAGGGGTGCACATATGCCACTAAAATTCTTAATGAACTTTCTATAAAAACTAACCAGACCATGGAATGATCTTACCTTAGTAGAAAACATTGGAGTAGGCCATTCCAAGATGGCTTTTACCTTCTCTGGATCTATTTTGAGACCTTCAGGTGATATAATAAACCCCAAGTAGACTAACTCCCTTTTTCCAAAGATACACTTCTTCAAATTAATTAATAGTTTATCTTCCCTTAACCTTTCAAGGACACTACGAATATGCAATAAATGTTCTTCCAAAGTCTTGCTGAAAATTAAAATATCATCCAAATAGACAATAACAAATTTTCCCAAGAACTTCTTAAGTACCTCATTCATAAGCCGCATGAAGGTGCTTGGGGCATTTTTCAATCCAAAGGGCATGACTAACCACTCGTAAAGACCCTTATTGGTCTTGAAGGCTGTTTTCCACTCATCTCCTTCTCGAATCTATATCTAGTGATAGCCACTTTTGAGATCTATCTTTGTGAAGTACTGAGCTCTAGTTAAACAATCCATAAGATCATCCATTCTTGGCAAAGGAAACCGATACTTGATGGTTATCCTATTTATAGCTCAAGAATCTATACACATCCTCCACTCTCCACCCTTCTTTGGTGCCAGTACTGCAGGTACTGCACATGGACTCAGGCTCTCCCAAATCAAACCCTTTCTCAATAGCTTCTGAACCTATCTATTTAGCTTCTTAGTTTTAGTAGGACTCATCATGTGAGAAGCCTTGTTAGGAAAACTAGCTCCTGGAATTAAATCTATCTGATGACTAATTTTCCTTACCGGTAGCAATCCTTCTAGAATATTATCAGAGATGATATCTCCAAACTCACCTAGTAAATTTCAAACTTCAAGTGTTATTTCACTACTACCTTCTTTATCTTTCCTAGGAATTAAAGCATAGCACATGCGTTGATGTTTCATGCCATCTAAAAACTTTCTTCCATCAACAAGACAAATCCTAGCATTGCTATATACCTTTTCACCTTCCTTTTTCATGGGTTTCAGTTTGTGGTGAACTCCATCCTTTGTTATAGAGTATGTGTTTGCATGACCATCATCTACTGCATGCCTATCAAACTGCCACAATCTACCAAACAATACATGGAAAACATCCATTGGAATAACATCACAAAGAACTTCATCATGGTAACTCCCAATTTTGAATTTCACTAAACATTGTTCACTTACCAAGACCTTATGATCATCTTTCACCCAAGCAATCTGATAGGGCTGGGGGTGTTTCTCCCTCTTGAGCTTCAGCTTAGAGACCATCTCTTCTAATACCAAGTTATCAGTGCTACAACCATCAATGATCACATCACAACATTTATCCTCACACTTTCACCTGGTATAGAATAAACTCCTCCTTTGGTTGGGTTCAATCTCACCACTTATTAGGACCCTTTCATTTACTAAGGTCTCTCCTCTTTTTTCATCCTCTAAATGTGATGATCGTGCATCCTCATCCACATGAGCAACCCTAGCTTGACCCTTAGCTCTCCTATCTATCCTTCCTTATCATTGAGGGCATTCAAAGTCATGATGACCTTCTTCATTGCAATGGAAATAGGTACCTCAGAAGCCTCCTCTTCCTTGTCCATGTCCTCTACCTCTTCCTCTCTGATTTCCAAAGTCTTGATCATTGGAGTGGTTGAAACCCTCATTCCTCTAGTTCCTGCTAGTACCCACATCTTCATTTTTCTTTTTGGTTTCATTTTGGTCTCTAGATGACCTACCACTACCTCTTCCTCCTTGACCATGCACTCTTTGTCTCCCTTCAAATCTCTTATTTAGCTTCTCTTCAACTCGTAGGGAAAACTAGTATGCCTCTTCAATGCTGGTTATTCTTACTAGACTTAATTCCTCCTGGATGCTAGGTCGCAACCCACTGATATAACAAAAAACCTTCTCCTTATTGGCTTTTGCATGCCCTGATCTAATCAAAAGTCAATAAAACTCCTTTGTATATTCCTGGACTGATTTTCCTACTTGCTTTAACCCATGCATCTTCTTAAACAAATCAAGCTCGTAGTCAACAAGAATGAACTGCTTCTTTAGTTTGTCCACCATGTGATCCCACCTTGTGATCTTATCCTTTCCTCTTCTATTTCTTTCCAATTGAACCTCTTGCCACTAGATTTTGGCATGGCCTTTCAGTTTGGCCTTTGCAAACTTAACCCTATCTAGATCCTTGATATCCTCATACTCAAAGTACTCTTCTAGTTCATTGATCCAATCGATCAACTCATCTGGTTTCAAATTTCTTAAAAATACACCCACATCAATTGTAGGTCTTTTCCCAAACTTAGTAATGGCCATAAAAAGCCTTTCCTCTACCTAATTTAGAACTTCCTTTCAAATTCCCCTTCTGGTCTAATTTCTTCTTCTTCGTTGTCATCCTCACTTTTGTCACCTATAGTAACATTTGTTCCTCTACGAAGCTCCTCCTACAATGCTTCTACCTACCTTTGGAGGGCTCTAACCTCCTCAGGATTAATAGCTCTAGCCCTTCCACTATGCTCTCTTCATGGAGGCATCTTCTTAACTCAAACCCAAAACCACACAGTCTTAGTGCAAACTGCTTCATAGTCAGCACTCTATCTACACACTCAGGAAAACCAGCTCTGATACCATTTGATGGGGACAGAACCCAAGCACAAAATGGACACAACAAGAAATAGAAAATTTTATTAACTGTGAAAATATTCTAGTACACTTACTGTAGAGAAACAGACTCCAAAACATGCCTTATGAGCTTACAATAGCATAAATCGGGAGATAAATTCTTCTCCCAGTACCTTCTCTCAAACTCCACTTTGAAATGCCTTTTACAATGCCAGAAATGTTCTTAAATAGACCTTGGAGCGTTAAGGATTAGGAATACATTCTAGAAAGTTCTAGTAGGCATCCACCGACCAAATAGAATGCTTTAGAAGTTGCATTAGAATTTGGCGCAAAATTAGAAGAATCTAGAAATAGTAATCAAACTTCTAGGAGGCATAACTTTTGAACAGTAGCTCCAATTGACAAACCATTTACATTTTTGGAAAGATCTCAAAGTGCTCTATATCCCTATATATAGCTTAGCTCATCCCCCATTTTTTGGCCTTGTTCGAGGTCATTTAATGCCACTAACTTGACTTTGAAGCATTCTTAAGATGTCTCCAAAAATAAAAAGAACTGCGATAACTTTCAAACTGTGGGGCCTTTTGACCTGATTCTTTTTTTGGAATACTCTAAATTAAAATAAAAATATTCCCATCAATTTATACCTTCTATTTCACCAAAATGATGGCTCAATTACATACTCCTATTTTTTTGGCATTTACACGTATCCCAAGGTGATTAAAAACTCTAACCCAGAACACTAATAGTGGAACTGTGAGAGTTGGAACCTTTATTTGACCCAAATGGGTATCCAAAAATGAAAACACATGAAACATAAACTAAGTACATTTTTTGGATGACATAGGATTGCCCTTATACCTCTGGATGCTCTTGCATCATAATTATAGGGAAGCAAATGGCTTAGCTAGTTGGGCTCCCAATGTGGCATGTTGTAATGATAAAAAAATAATATGGGATTCATATGCCACTTTACCTACTAATGGCCACAAGTTTTTCAAGCATGACAAATGGATATCCCAAAACATCTTTTAATAATGACACTATAAGGGAATTATGATTTTTACCTCTTTGTAGTGAAGTGGGAAATTATTTTTGGAAATGTGGGAAGCTCGCATGGATTATGGGTTACTTCTTTCTATCAATGTTTAGGTTGTGGTGATTGCAGGGTGATTGGGGTTCTTTGGTGTGAGGAAACTAGAGCTTCATCTTGCAAAGAGTTTGGGGTTTCTTAGTCAAAGAAAATTAGGGTGTTTTTTGTAGAGATTATGGGGGGAAAGTGGAAATGGTTCAAACCACCTAGTTATGTACAATGGAAGAATAAACCAGAGGTTTGGGATATCCTCAGGTGTGGCAATTTTACTAGCTACATGGAGAGACTTAAAGGAAATAATCCTACTATCACCCACCAAATTTTAAAATCTTGGAAGGATGGCTCAATTTTGGTTAGGAATCAGAGGATGGAGGTTATAGTTGAGAGCATTATAGAGTCTACCAGTTGGATTTGGATGGGATGAATTTCTACATGGAAAGGAAGATATTGAACAAGGCAATTGATGACTTTGTTGAGATTCAATAGGAAAGAAACTGTCTAGTTAAGATAGATACTTCTTAATTTAACCCAACTTTTGTATCTCATCCATGGTAGTTTGTTTTCTTTGTCATTATTGAATATTTAACTTTGGATGGTAGATATACCAAATTGTATATATCACTTTGTGCTTGCAAACCATTTTTGACATAATATTAGGGTGAATTTTCCTTCCCACTTGTTGCAATCTCTTGCCATTTCTACTCAAGCCATTCAACATGACACAACTAGGGAACATGTGTGCCATGAAGGGCTCATAGTTTTGATCATGAATGTGCTCAAATCTTAAAAAATCTAGAAACCAAGGAATTTTAAAGTGGAAGATCAAAATACTAAAGGGAGTATTCAAGAAAAAGGCTATGACTCTGATACACAAGATGAGGCTGAAGGAGGTTTGGCTAGCCCTAAAATTGGTTCTAGTGGAAGCAACAAGAATAAGAAGAAGATTACTGAGAAGGAGGATACTGACTAGGAGAGGGAAAGTGATTTTGTTGAAGAAATTGTTCATGAGCACATCAAAAATAGGGGAGGCCATAAAGGTAAAGGCAAGGGTTGTCTAGATGAGAGAGTGTCTATGCATTCTGATGATGAGCCTTTGGCTCAATGCCTGGAGAGGAAAAGGAAGCCTATGCAGTGTTAGGTCAATAAAAATGCTAAGTAAGTTAAAGATGATTTTGATGCTGATATTGATGAGCAAGGATTAAAATCTTATGGTGGTGATAGTAGTTTAGGGTTTTCTAAAGGTATGTTTGGAAACCCAAGCTCTATTCAAAAGGACATTTGCATCTTAAAGCATAAAATGTTTTTGTTAAACAAGGAAATGGTACAATTATCCAAAATGGCCAGAGGAGAAAGAACCCTAGGACAACATATTGACAAGCTCTTGGAGGTTAGCTGAAGAAGTTAAAAATTTGATGCATAAGATTCCTATGATGGAAGCTAAATAGAGGGTTATGGACAAGGATATTAGTAGTGTCTAGGGGAAGGTGTCAAAAATTGAATCTAGACTAGGTAACATGGACAAATAGCTTAAGAAAATGGTGGAAAATGTTTCTACCTTCATGAAGAAAAATGAGGTAGCTAAAGACTAGGATTCTCCCTGGGGGTTGATTCTCAAGGACCAAGTATGTGTACCTGGGCCCATTTGAAGAAGATTGAGAAAACTAGTAGGAAAGACAAGGTCAAAGCTGCTATTGAAACCATACATTATCTAGTGGACTAGGCTATGAATCTAATCAATACGCCTTAGCTGGTTGGTTACTATTCCTTTGCTAGACTTTTGCTATTTTTTCTAGCACTTTCCTCTGTGACCTCTTTTTGTTTTCTAAGGTTTGTTTCATGCTTGGTCTTGGTTTCTTTTCTCTATAATTTTTTTTCTCTTGCTTGTTTCCAAAACTTTGTTATTGTATAGGTTTTAGGTCCTTTAAAACTTGATTTCACTTAACCAAAACAATAAAATGAGAGTCTGAGATCCTTGAATGAGGAAGGAGCCCTCCCTTCTAAAGAAAAATGGATGATAGAGATTAAGAGGTAAAAGAGACATAATCAAGGGAGGAGAATGCATCTTGAGTGATCCATGTGCAGAAGCATCTCCACCAATCATGATGAAGTGTTGACTTTTGAGAAGGTTTCAAATGTGTGGAGGAGAATTAAAGTTATTTTTAAAATAGAAGATTTCTCCCACCTAGAAAATTGTGCATTCATTATAGACAAAAATATCTTTTTTTGCATTTTTAAATAAAGGAAATGCTTTTGTGTGTGTAACTTAGGATAAAAGATGAGTGTAAATTTTATTTAATTAAAAGGGGAACATAGGATAAAATCAAATAAATGGATGTTTTGAGATTTCATCAAGGATAAGAATTAGATAAATTATGCAAAAATGATACAAAGGGGGCTCATAGTCTAGATGACTATTTTTGGTTGATTACACTATCAATCAAGAAGGATGATTAAATGATCTTTTTGTCTTCCTTCTTATTCTGTTGGTACCACCTCTCAACTCCTTTGTATGTAATCTATAGATATTGATCTTCCCTTGGGAGATGGAAAACCTTCTCAATATTTTGAGGTTGGAGGTCAAGAACTATTTCTCCAGTGACACTCTTGATAAGATTTTCTTCAGAGACATAGTGTTCTACCAAGGTCATGATCAACTTTGAAGATTGTACTAAAACCAGATGTGAGACTATGTTGACTAGGCCAAAATGCATGGATGTAGATACCATAGTAGACCTTTCCTTAGGCTTGCTACATATAATGAGGAAAGTGTTCCAATTAATATTATCAAGCTCGATATCTCTAATCTCTGTATGTCCATCCTGAAAGTGGGATTTTCTAGGTGCACCTTGGTATTTGAAGACTATAGATTTAAAATATGAAGATGATGTAAACTGATAAAATGTGTAGAATTGGATGAATTTTATGCCTGTAATTTTTATAATTTTTTTGAGTAAGAATTTATTCATTTTATTTTATTTTGAAGTCCTTTTTTTAACTGTAAAAAATATAGGGTGTAGTTCTCATCAAACAAGTATATCCAAATCATCTTGTTTTGTTCTAATTTGAAAATATCTTATAGATGACATGTATAGCTAGTGAGCAAAAAAGAAATAATTATTTTTTATGTATATTTTCTTTGTTATAAGTACTCAAGTTTGACCTTATCAGAATCCAACAATTTTTTCCACCCATTGAAACTTCCCTATCAAATCTATACTTCTTGAAAAAAATTACATATTTGTGAAGAGGATTCTCTCCTCTAGAAAAATAAAAGTTTTTTATTTTTTTTGATATGATTTACTATTTTTTTTCCTTTTTTGAGGGAGCATCTTCTGAAATGTTGAAATATTGACTTATAATATTTTGAGATTATAACATATTATCACTAATCAAAACACTCAAAAATTTATATAATGATGATATTGTATCTGAGATCTATAAAAGGGTATTTTTAGTTTTTGAAAAAAAATTAGTTTTGATAGAATAATGAGATTTGACCAAAATAGGTTTTGGTATCATAAACAATGACACAGATCTATGCTTTTACCCTGGATGTGATTAGTATGGACTAAGATTCTACACCTATTGAGTGCATGATGATGTCGAGCATTGATAGTGGTTGTCTAGTATCAAAACCTCACCGAGACAATCTTCAAAACTTGAGTTTCTTCATTTGGGTCAACTTTGCATATTTTTTGTAAACTTTTATTGTGGCCAACTTTCTAATTTGTAATTGGATTGATATATATGTGATGTATTGTATCATACCCAATCTAGGAATAAAAATGAAAGTAATTTAATAAGAAGAGAAGAGTAGAAGAGTGAATTATAAAGGCTACAACAGTATAAGGAGCAACAAAGATTTATCTATCATAGCAAAGTGATTACTATACTCAAAGGAATCTCATGCAACAAACCAAGTTGCAGATTAGAGATAAGCTACTATTTCATCCTAAATGGTGGATCAATCAAATCCTTTCACAAGGTAAACCTAACAGTCTTATGTAAATCTCTTTCAAGAGTGCATACTTCATTGTATGTTTGTAAATCCTTTTGCACCTTGACCTAGTAGTCCTTATTGCTCCTAATAGGGTAGATCATTAGAAGTGATCATTATAAGCCTTAACAAGATAACTTTATATAAAATTACTAAAGCTTGTAGGTATCATCCCCACCCTAGTTTTACTTTCTATTTGGAAGGTTTTTATGTCACCAAATTGTGTGTCAAAGTGTTACTATGCTTTAATGTTTTAAGTTTCTCATGAATGTAATTAGATTAGAATACACATGAAGGATTAATTTCTAAATTAAGGACTAAGTTTTATTGGTTATTGATTCACCCCTCCCCTCTTAGTAACTTATCCTATCATAATATTTCCAACAAGGGGTCCTAATTTCTAGGAGGAATGGGAAATGCATTGTGAGACCACAAAAAATATCCCAACAAAAAGGAAGAAATGAAAAATCCATTTCTTCATTAGCAAGCATTCTTATAACATGTGTCAAATGCCAACTAAATCCTAAACACTTCAAATAGCTTTCAAGTTCCTTGATAGTCAAAACTTCATATTCTTGAATCTTCAAGCTCAATGTGTACATAGTGTATTGATTCCCTTTGATGTTTCAAGGTGCATTCTCTCATGAGCTTCTAGGAACTTTAAAAAAATCTTCCACTTCATTGGTCCATTCATTAGAAATCTTGATAGATCATGGGTACCAATCAATGTATAACTAGATGAGAGAATCTATTATGAGGGCTCTTAATGGGTTATCATTTTTGTTTTTTAGGTCCTGAGTAATCTTTTGGATTCTACTTCATGGATCTCACACATTTCCCTTTGATTCTTCCATGAAGTGATTTGTATAGATAGTGGATAGCTAGTTTAGAGTGCATATCCCTATTATCAAATTACCTTTCTCAGAACTTTTGTTATCTTTCATTTTTAACACCACCTTTCATTTTCTTGTTTTCTTTCTATACCCTAACCACATTTAGACTAGGTGGCCAAGGCATTGGTGTCATTTCTCAAATTCTTTCTTTATTTTGATAATCTCTATGTTCCTCTTTTATGAACTATTGGAAACTCTTATGCCAAATAGTGACCTTATGAATTATGTGAAAAGACCTTTTGTTTGAACCAATAAATTTTGGGACTATCCCTTGCTACTATCAAATTTGATTTGAAAACACCAAGATAGTGGATCTTTAAATTTTTAAAGTGCTAAGAACTATTGGTCTACAATTTTGATTCCAAAATTGAAAGTCCTTTATGACTACAAGTAAACATTCATCTTCAGTTTGTACAAGAAACAAAATGATCTAAATAAACCTTTATGTAACAACTCATACACTTGTGATCTATCTCCTGCATTCAGATTCATCTTCCCACCTGGCTTCTTGTGCCTAGCTTTGAATTTGGCTCCTGAGTCCAGATCTATCTCTTACATCCAAATTCATCTTTTTCTATCCATCTTTTGATGGTCATTTTAGCTTCTACTCCTGTGTCTGGCTTTATGGCAACCACTTTAGTTTCTTCTTTTTAGGTGAGGGCTTTACTTGATCCTAGTGGGCATGCTCATTCACCTATTGCTATAGGTGGTTTGACTATTTCCTAGGCTAATGTGGATGCCTATAAGGTAGGGATTGGGGGTCAGTCTTTGCATCCTAGGCTTTCAGTGCATTTAGGGCATCATGAAACTGTGTCGATTGTGGTGTGCAACTCGGTAAGGTTTAATTTGAAATCTTCTCTAATTGAAAAAGTTTCTAGCAATATGGTTAATTTCTTGGCCACTACTGCTATCTTTCATTTCAAGGGTTTTTGGCCTTCTCTATCAGATTTCCATGCATAGATTTCCATTACTTGGGAGTTCATTTTAGGGACTGCCCAGATTCACCCTTTGGCTAGGGGTTTTGTCATAGTAAAATTTGATTCTATTGAAGATAGAAATTCCATTTTTGACTATGGTTTTAGTTGGTATGATAAGTATCCTTTGATGTTTAAACCTTGGCATAAGGATTTCAACCTGTTGATGGAAGCTTTTAATTGTGTCCCTCTATGGGTTAGGCTATTGAATCACCCCCTTCATCTTTGGGATGTTTTAGTCATGTAGGAGGTGGGGAAGGAACTTTGTGTATTCATCATGACTGATATAGCTTCTTTAAAAGTGGTTCAAACTATGTATGCTTGCATTTTGGTTGAGTTTGACATGACTAAGGGACTTCTAGAAATGATTTCATTGGATTCTCCTCTTGGTTCTTGGAACATTCTCCTTGAATATGAGGGTATCCCCTTCTACCATAGGAAATGCCACTTGACTGGTCACCTGGCTGCTCACTATTCTTTTGATAAAACTAGATAGATATTGTCCCCTTCTTGGTGGAAGGGGGTCTTGGATGATCACTACTCATAACAAAATTTTGCAGGGAGTGGTATCTCTTCAAAAATACTTTGGTGGTAGATTCTACTATAGTCTCTAATGGACCATCTTCTCCTGGCATCTTGAAGAAGGATCCTCCTTTGGATCCTTCTATAGTGGTAGCTGGTCCATCTCTGGATTCTGCTGCCCTAGTTTCTGGTGTGGATTTTGCAACTATTTTTGTATGTCTATCACCTCCTTTGGCTCCTTTTGTGGTGGAAACTAGTTTATCTCTAGATTTTTCTATCCTAGTTCTTGGTATGGATGTTGCAGCTATTGTTGTTAGCCTATCCCCTCCTTTGGCTCTCTTAGTAGTGGCATCTGGTCCATCTCTAGATTTTATTATCTCAATTTCTAGTAAGGAATTTGCTGTTGACTCTATTTGTCTATCCTCTTCTGACTTCTTGAAGGTGGATCCATCATTGGCTCCTTCTATGGTGGTTGATAGTCTATCTTCTAGTGTTTCCAAGATAGTTCCTCCTATGGTTCCTTCTCTAGGTACCAATATTCAGTCTCAAACTTCTGTTGTCTCTTTCTCTTCTATGACCTTTTCCCTAGCTTCAAAGGTTATAGGTTCTAGCTATGATGGTGATGATCTTCATTGGCAGAAGGCTATTGGTTTGGTGGAGGATGGATGGACTATAATAAAAGGAAAAAAGGGAAAGCCATCGATTCTCTCTTTTGATATGGCACTATGGTCAAATAAGAAGGGTTCAAACATGAAAGTCTGAAGTGGTTTGCCTTTCTCTTGGCTTTTTTCTAGTTGTCCCCTAGCTCTTTTGGCCTATTGTTCTTTGTAGTGTGTTTCCCCATGGGGTTTAAAGAGCCTAGTTAAAACCTATTTTTGTGGCTGTAGTATTTTTATATGTTGCCAACTTGGTCTTCTTTTGCTTGGTGACATGTCTCACCTTTAGTTTTGGATTATAGGTGCCTGTTCAAAACTTGTTTGTGTGGCTAATGAGTACTATGTTATTTGTGATGCCACTCTAGTCACTATGTCTTGTTCTGTGACCTATTTCACCTTAGGTCTATTGTTTTGTTTGGTTTGGGCTTCATTAAAAATTTCTAAATTTGTAAAGGGTTTTAGAGTCCCTCCAAAACCTATTTTTCTTAGCAAAAACAAAATCATCTAAATGCTTTGAAAAAGAAATAACTCTTCCTAAAAGTCAAAACCACAAGGAGTGATCTATGAAATAAATCAAGAAATAATCTTGATTACACCTAACCCTCAGAATGACATGAATATGAAAGAAAACATAAAACTAAAATTAAACACACAATTGAAAGAAAACACCCTTGTAGAAATATTTTTTTTTTAAAATCACTTTGACACCTTGAAATAATGTTTTAAGAAATGATGATTGATTGGAAATGGGACCATTTACCCTTGTAAGGAACTTAGCCTAAAATTATTTTTCTCCTCAAATCTCACCAACTTTATAAGGGCCAATCCACAATCATTGAAACTTAGTGTGACTTCCTAGTTTTTCTTTTGCCTTATCCCATAGGAGGACAAGGTCAGATATTCTAAAATATTTTATTGTGGTTCACTTGTCAAACCACTATTTGATGACAACCTGATGTATTTCCATATTCTCCAAATTTGTTGTTCTCTTCTCGTCCAATTCCAAGAGATTCATTAATCTAATCTAAACTCTATCTATGTCCTCAACATACCCCCTCATAAACTTCAATACTAGTATCCTGAGATTAAGTGGGAACACTAGTTCTTATCTATGGATGAGTAAATAGGGAGATGACCCCAAAGGATTTTTTATCCTAACTTTGTCCATCCATAATCAACTAAGTGCACCAATCTTTTGGATTTTCCTATAGCAACTTCTTTATCACTATAATCAAGTTCTTACTAGTGTACTTAGCCACACCATTCCCTTGAAGATAGTAATTAAAAGAGAACTTGATAATGACCTAATTTTCTAATGTCCATTAAGTAAGGAATATTAACACAAAAGATGACCCATTATCACCTACAAGGAAGAATGACATACCAAACCTTGTGATAATGTGTTCTCCCGAGAAATCCACAACCACTTTTGTTGTACTATTTTGAAATTTTTTAGCTTCTCTCCATTATGTGTAATAGTTTTTAGATGTAAGGATGAACATATGTCCTACATTGAACACTAGTTGTAGTGACATAGTTGGATGCCTCTTCTATGGGCACTTATCTAAAAAATGTGGCAAGAATGTACATGTTCAAATATATCCTTAAATATGGTAGGCCAAAAATAACCTAATCTCAAAACCATATAAGTTGTAGCTTTTGTTGATCTATGTTGAGTGTCATACCTATCATGAAACTGTTCCAAAACTTCCTTTACTTCCTCATGTCTCAAGCATTTCAAAAAAATTCCCTCATAGTTTCTTTTGTAATTTTTTCTATCTTGTAGTGTATAGGATTAATGTTTCATATTTAGTCCTCTGCACTAGGAACTATTCATCCAGTTTGGGTATTTATTTTGCAAAAGATAGTAAACAATATATTGATACCAAACATCAATATCCACTTGAGACACCATGATCTTTTATTGATTATCCATGTTGATTTCATCATAAAATCTAATTTTTTAATCTTTATTGATCTCATTATCAACTATCATCTTAGTTAATACTTTTCCTATTACCAACTTCATTGGTTGAATCTTCGAGTCAAACTCTTGCAATATAGTCATCTATTTTCCTTGTCTCTCACACAATTCATTCTACATCAACAATGTCTTAACAATAGGATCAGGCACAATTGCATATACCTTGCTCCTAAATATATATGAAAAAAATTTCATAACTGGCTTTATCAATGTGAAATATTGGTTGCCAAGATTAGAATAGTTCAACTCAACATTTTTTAGTTGGCAACTAATGAACATGATAGGTCTCTCATCCTCTTTGACTTTCTTTTGAGTAAAAATCTTGAGACATAAATGTTCCAAAGAAAAGAATGGATTTTTAATGGTAAATCATAATTTGGAATTACAAGAACTAGGGCTGTAGATATTTCCACTTTGATGTCTTCAAAAGATTTATTTATTTTAGGAACCCATTTAGTCTTTGCTCCTTTCTTGAGTAGGTCATTAAGAGGATGTACTATCTCAAAAAATCTAGTAAAGAACTTATGTATGAAATTGATTTTTCCAAAAAAAGATTTCATCTCTTTATGAATATGAGGAGGTGATAGATTAAGAATGGATTCTATCCTTTTAGGACCAATTGATATCCCAACTTCAAAAATAATATGGCCAGGGAATTTTCTTTTTGTGACCTCAAATGAATACTTTTTAGGATTTAGTGATATGCCATACCTTCAACATTGGTTGAAAATTGGTTTCAAGTCTAAAATATGAGTACTCCTATCTTTAGAAAAGATAGTGAGGTCATCCATGTAGATAACTATGCACTCTTTTATCATGCCTTTGAATGATTCATCCATAATTCTTTGGAATGTGGCTCCCACATTGATCAATCTAAAAGGCATCCTTCAATATGCAAAGGTTCCCCATTTTGTTGTAAATGTAGTTTTCAACTTGTCTTCTTGGTCTACCATCACTTGGTTATATTTGGAATATCCATCTAGAAAAAAAATCATTTTAGACCCTTTCATAATTTGTAGCACTTCATCAAGCAAGGGAAATCAGTAATTATCCTTTTGGAAAGCCAAGTTGAAATTGCAAAAGTCCACACAGAGGAAAATTTCTCCAATCTTTTTCCTTACTGGGACCAAGTTAGCAACCCATGTAGAATATCAAATTGGGAAGATAATTTTAGCATTAAGTAACTTTTGTACTTCTTTCATTATCAAAGGCTCAATTATGGTATTCACTGGTCTTTGTCTCTATTGGTGTAAATAAGTACTTTACTTTTTATACTTACTTAAGTTTACTTAGGTTAATGCATTATTTAATTATATTGCATTATTTTATTATTTTTATTTGTGAGACACTTAGGACTTTACACACCTTGTGATTTGTCATG
The DNA here is from genome assembly GCA_028749045.1 of Cupressus sempervirens. Classification (NCBI taxonomy): domain Eukaryota; kingdom Viridiplantae; phylum Streptophyta; class Pinopsida; order Cupressales; family Cupressaceae; genus Cupressus; species Cupressus sempervirens. Next base: position 479,004,085 of record CM053783.1, on the reverse strand, counting down.
TTGAAAACATAGGAGTATGCAACTTTATTTGAGCACATGGTGTCTACAACACTATTTTGCATGTCCCACCCTTCTAGGCTTATCCTCTCATCACTGCACTTACTTTTGTGAGTAATGGAGGATAATCCATATCTGGTGGACATGTGCTTGGTTGTGTGACACTTCATGGTGCTAACTTCTATGCATTCTAGAAGCTCTCCTGTAGCCTTTATAATTAAGCACTCCTAGTGTACTCTTGTATCAGTTATTGAATACATTGTTATTCTAACCATACCCTCTCCATTTTTGGTCTACAGTTGTGCTTGTGTTTGAGTTCTTAGTTCTTGGGTGAATTTTTCCCTTAAGAAAATTCTTACATTGTATCAGAGGATAGAGATTTTCTCATCGCAAGCCATTCAAGACCTCTTGTTTGCTTCATCACCTTAGCCTGAATCCGAAGTACTGGAGAAATTGGGAGCATCAAGCACCAGATTTGGCCTCTCCATTGCATCCGAAATGCTGAACTGGTGAAAATTGACTATAAGCATGCCCACCTTGGTCCATAGTCGACCGTGAGGAAAATTTTTTTTGCAAATCGAAACCCGAAGGCCCCAATTTGTGGTATGGGTATGATTATTTTCAGATCTATTGCATTTATTTTTTAGATCTGAGCATTATCTCTTCTCTATATTTTTTGGATTTAGTATTCGAAGTAGAGAAAATGGTTTTTACAGACCCGGGGGATCAAATCTCGGATCTATATTATATTTGTGGTGGATTATTGTTAATTCATAGATTTTTTAATTATTTCTGTGAGTAAATCATTGGCCTCATTCATTTACCGCTAGCCTGCCCAACAAATCCGGCAATGTACTGCACCCAACACCGGTGATTCGCAAACATTTTTTGACAACCATTCACAAGTCGGTGCATTTCGTCACTAGCAGCCACAGACCACCTTCCAGTGATTGTCCCTTAACCGATGGGCACTTGCATTTTGGTTTCTATGGACTATGCTTTATAAAGCCCATAGAACATTTCAAACCCATGAATGTGGGATAATACCCAAATCCTTTGGCAATGCAAAAAGGACCTCCGACAACATGAAACAGGTAATCTGGCAAACCCGCTACACCCGAATCTGACCTACGCCACACGGCATCCCCAGTCCCACGTGGACCAGTAACTGCCTGCCACCTACACATTCATCAGTTAGTAGATCGCCTAGTCTAGCACCTCAGCAATATCCACGTCACTTGAGCAGCATGACACGTGGACACTGCCAACTCTGCCACCTACTCGGCCCTGTCAGCATTTGACGCAGGCATCCGTACAACTAGACACCCTGTCATGCTGGTCTTTTTCATATGATCCATACATTTTCATACAGTACAGCCTTGCCACGTCAGCTAGTGGGCTCTATTTTTTGCTGACATCATCATTTTACGAGTCTAAATTTGATGCCCATCTGAACGTCATTCCCAGGCATTTTAAATGAGGTAGAATTTCTTGAATTTTTTAGTCATGGTGTTGTTTTCTAGTTTTGGAGCATAGATTTTGCAGAATTTGCATTTTTTGGTGATTGTACCTGCATAACCTTGCATTTTACAACTTTAGAGGCTCTGTACGGGCACATTTGGTCACTTTTCATGTTCTATTTTTTTTGAAATTGCATGTTTTTTCATCTACTTTCTAGATCTAAAGTTAGATTCTAGGGTTGTGTGGATAAATTTCTCACTTTCAAAATTAGGCCTTCTTTGGCATTGTATAGCTTTTATTCTTTTTTAGAATTGTTGTAAAACTAAGCTACAGTGCTTAAGTGAAAAATTTTAGCCTTATAAGGCAGTTGTAAAATCCAAATCAGAAAGTCCACTTTGTTCATTTTGACAAGTGGCTCTTTGTACATGCACTACTTATAAAGTGCCAAAGCATCTCTTTTGGGGGGGTCTTTTGATTGAGTGAAAAGGGGGGGTGTGTACAGTATTCTTGTGTCTCTATTTTGTGCTCTTTCATTTCTGCATCATGAGTTTTAAATGTCCTCCTCTAACATCACGCAACTATTATACATGGAAAGATATTGCATGGAGTAGATTAATGGAAAGAGGATATAGTTTATATGTTGATGGTACAATTACCAAACTTACTGATGCTGAAGAACTCATTTATTGGACAAGTCAAGATTGACAATCTTTAGGTGTAATTAGGAGTTGTGTACATGGGGATCTTCTCTTTCACATTAAAAATTGTTTAGAATCTAAGGAAGCTTGGGATAAACTTGAATAGTTGTATGGTAAAGTGGATGAAGAAAAGGGATTTCAGATTGAGGATGATCTACTTCTCTTAGATTCAAAAAATTATGACACAATTCAAGATTATATCATCAAAGTCAATGAGTATAGGGAACTTCTAAAAGATTTTGGAAATCCTATGAAGGATGACAAGTTGATTCATCACATCCTGAAGTGGCTACCTTCTGAGCATGCCAACTTTGTTTCAAGTTTTAATACTCACAAGTTAACCATGGGATCTGCTTACCAGAAGCCTTCCTTTGATGGATTTTCAAACATGTTGATTGTTGAACAATCTCACTTGGTGGATTTTGGACTTCTCAAGTTATCTAAGACCAAAGCCTTGGTGGCTAGTGATGCTCAAAAATCTAGTCAAGGGGGAAAAAGCAACAACAACAAGAAGTAGTGGAAGTAGAAAACACAATCTAAGACACAACATGACTCCTCTCAAAAAGGTGGTTCTTCTTCAAATAAGAAAGGAACTAATGAAAAGAAGGACAAACTCTTTTGTGCATACTATAAAAAGCATCATTGCAAAACAAAAAGAATCGATGAGTTAAAAAATCTACTCAAGAAGAATAAGATTCAAGTGCTAGGTACTTCCAAGGATTCTAATCCAACCTCTTCAAAAGGTAAAGGTCAAGCACTTATGGAAAATACAAATTCTTCTTCGGAATGGATACTTGACTCAGGTGCCTCTTACCACATGGGTTCTTCAAAGGAAGACTTTTCTTCATTGAAGCAGTCAAAGGTACCACACATCTTCATGGGAGATGATGTTAAAATGGAAGTTGAAGGGAAAGGACATGTTGAAATGGAAGATGGGGAATTCAAAGATGTTCTCTATGTTCCAAATCTAAGTTCCAATCTACTATCAGTTTACCAAATCACTCACCTTGGAGATGGTCATAAGGTTGAGTTCATTCTTGATTCAGTAATGGTACATAGTCTAAAAGATGATTCATTGGTAGCAGTTGGGAAAGTCAATGATGACAAGAGGTTATATTCCTTCTCCCATTTTGTGCCTAAGAGTTCTTCCCAAGACTTTTTAACTCACTCTAATTCAAAAATCAACTTATGGCATGAGTGGTTTGGTCACCTTGACTTCAGCTCTCTTTAGCAACTTTGCTCAAAAAACATGGTCAAAGGTCTACCCAACATCATCTTTTCTAAGGGGGAGTGTTCATCTTGTTCTGTGGATATGCATCTCAAGGAGAAGTATGATAAAGGGAAGTCTTCTTGAGCTCCAGTTGTTCTTCAGCTACTTCACATGGTGTTAGCAGGACCGTTTGTAGTGACTTCAGTCAGCCAAGGCCGCTACATACTTGCATTTGTTGATAACTTTTCAAGATTCACTTGGGTCTTTTTCCTTCATCATAAGAATGAAGTAGTACACAAACTTCAAGAATTCAAGATTCATGTTGAACACAAGTCAAGGAAAGCCACCAAAGTATTAAGAGTGGACAATGATAACAAATATGTTGACAAGAGACTTAAGAACTTCTGCAAAATTGAGGGGATTGATCTTCAGAACTCACCAGCATTTAGTCCGCACAAGATAGATGTTGTAGCAATGAGGATTATGACTCTCAAGTCCATGGCAAGTTGCATGATAAAGGCCAAGTTTCTCGATCCTACACTTGAAGTTGAAGCCATTAATAGTGCTACTCACATACTTAACAAATCTTCTCATCCAACCTTAGATGGAAAGACTCCTTTTGAGGCATGGTGCTATAGAAAATTGGTTGTGAGTCACCTTAGAGTCTTCAGTTGTCTGGCATGGGCTAACCTTTCTTCCAAGAATTGCAAGGCATTGACACCTGGGCCTTGTATTTTCATTGGTTATGAAGATGACGTGAAGGCTTACAGACTGATAGATCCAGAGACACATGAGATTTTTGTGGAGAAGGATGTTCACTTTGAAGAAAGTTCACCAAGCTTGTCCTCTACTCCTCTCCACACTTCATACATAGTGGAAACTGATAGTGACACCAATGATAGTGCTTCAATAGGTTTAGATATGTGGGGTTCTATCGACAGTTGCAGTGTGAAGTCACATTAGTCTAGTCCACATACTTATATTGCCATAGTGAAAGGTCCATCTCAGCATGGTACATCTTGTCTTCTAGCTCTAGCATCATTTGACTTGGGAGACAGACTTGAGGACACACATCTTCTCATTGATGATGATTCTTCTACAGTTGTTGTGAGGGCTCACTCTGACCCTCATGTCCATTCTCTACATGATCAATCTGCATAGGTTGGCATGATTGTGGATCCTTATGAATAGAAATTAGTGGAGGTCTCTTTATCAGTAGAGGAGACAGATAGTTCAGTGGAATAGGTTCAGTAGACATCCTTGCCATATCTACATTCATTCTTTTCAGCACAATTGGAAGGGGTGAACTTCAGCATCAATACAAGGATACTTGAGTAAGTTTTAGGGCCATCACACATCTTCAACACTGCACCTTGGGCATTGTTTCTTCCTAAGGGGAGGAACACCATTTTGCATTCATGGACCAGCTTCTTTCTCGAAGCAGCTTTCACCTGTTGGAATTCTTCTTTTGCGGGGGGAGCCTCTTCTATCTCTCTTTCTTCTCTTATTCTCTTATGTATATACCGGATGTATGTCGTAATGGGGGGGGGTCTTGATTACTCCATCCATCAATTCGTCCTCTTCTATCTCTCTTTTTGGGGGATGGTTTTTCCCATGAGGTTTTCCTTCTTTCCCCGCTTTATGGGAGATTTCATTTCATTATGTACATGGGTACCTAACATGGCCTAGTAGCCAGGACCCATTATGAATCTTCATCCTACTTTGTAAGCTTAAGGGCATTCCCTTAAGTTGCACTTAAGGGGGGGTGTTGGTGTAAATAAGTACTTTACTTTTTACACTTAAGTTTACTTAGGTTAATGCATTATTTAATTATATTGCACTATTTTATTATTTTTTATTTGTGAGACACTTAGGAGTTTGCACACCTTGTGATTTGTCATGTTGACAACATAGGAGTATGCAACTTTATTCAAGCACATGGTGTCTACAACATTGTTTTGTGTGTCCTGCCCTTCTAGGTTTATCCTCTCATTGCTGCACTTACTTTCGTGCTTAATGGAGGATAATCCATATTTGCTGGACATGTGCTTGGCTGTGTGACACTTCATGGTACTAACTTCTATGCATTCTAGAAGCTTTCCTGTAGCCTTTATAATCAGGCACTCCTAGTGTACTCTTGTATCAGTTATTGAATACATTGCTATTCTGATCATACTCTCTCCATTTTTGGTCTACAGTTGTGCTTGTGTTTGAGTTCTTAGTTCTTGGGTGAATTTTTCCCTTAGGAAAATTCTTACAGTCTCTAATGAAAAGGTTTGGCATCAAGATTTAATAGCAAATAGTGTAAAAATGGAACATTAACAATGCATATAACTTTCACCAATATTCATTTATTTTCTTTTGAGTTTCTATGAAATGAGTAATATAAATTATTAAAATTTGATAGGATAAAATACATATGTCAAAATGGAACCAATATGAAAATACCTTTTTTTTTATGCCTATGCACACCTTCTAAAAAAATCTGCAACCCATTCTAAACTGGAAATGTCACAATGGGGAAAACCTAGAAATATTTTGTCTTTTTGAAGGGCGGTTAACCTCGACCTTGTTGGTGGGGTACAATTATGCATTGAAAAATCAACCTTGACCTTTTTTGTTTCGACAATAATTTTGTTCATGGATCTCGAAAGTTTGTCAAAAAGGATATCCAAATCTACATTTTGATCTTTGAAACAACACCAATGTATATATGAAAATAGGGTTATGGGGGTGTCTATATAGGTCTTTGCCTTAGTCAAACCCCTATTTTGGTGGTTTCCACCTCTACGGATGGTCAAATATAATAGAATATGTGTAATGCAAAGATCTAATCTACAAGATTAAAACCCTAGCATGAATAACATGTATATATATGTATGAGAAAGAAATGCATAGATTTAAATAAGAGAGCATACCAAGCCCCCAAGGCTAAAGTACTCCTACCAAACTCATAATTTTTAATTGCTACCTCGTAATTGTATCTTTGAATGCTTGAATATCGTTAATGGCAGATCAAGAAAGATTGAACCTCTCTTACTCCAAGTAGATGTTTACAATGGCTTGTTCACAAAATGCTTGATAGCTTGATCTTCTATATTATTTTCTTGCCATCTTGTATCTTCATAGTATCATCTCTTAATTGTAGCTATCTCTCTTCTTCTTGTTCCCATCTGGTTGTCACCCCATTTTAGTTGTAGAAAGATGCAAATGAGAGTATTTATATAGAGGCTTCAATGTGAGGCTCCTAGAATAATGCAAGGACCCATAATTAAAAAAATTCCTAGAATTATGGTCCAATAAACATAACCAACTAAGGAGGAAAAATAATTAAATGAATCTCAAATTAACCCCTTCTATATTTCAACCTAAAAAACTTGACACTGATTTTGGAGCCCTCCAAGACCAAAAATAAAAAAAGGGGATCAAAATCTTAGAGAGGTCCAAAGCAACCTCGACCCTAACCTAGTTTAGGTTTGACCTCTATATAGGGTTTTTCCTTAGTCAAACCCCCATTTTGGTGGTTTCCACTTCTATGAATTGCTAGATATAATAGAATGTGTGTGTAGTGTATGTGAAATGCAAAGATCTAATCTACAAGATTAAAACCCTAGCATGAATAACATGTACATATATATATAAAGAAATGCATAGAATTGAATAAGATAAGAGAGCATACCAAGCCCACAAGGCTAAAGTACTCCTACCAAACTCATAATCCATAATTGCTACCCTGTGATTGTATCTTTGAATTATTGAATATCAATAATGGTAGATCAAAGAAGACTGGATCTCACTTACTCCAAGTAAATGTTTACAATGGCTTGTTCACAAAATGCTTAATAGCTTGATCTCCTATATTATTCTCTTACCATCTTGCATCTTCATAGTATAATCACTTAATTGTAGCTAGCTCTCTTCTTCTTGTTCCCATCTAGTTGTCACCCAATTTTAGTTGTAGAAAGTTGAAAATGAGAGTATTTATATAGAGGCTTCAAAGTGAGGCTGCTAGAGTAATGCAAGGACTCATAATTCAATTTTCTCCCAGAAAAATGGTCCAATCAACATAGCCAACTAAGGAGGAAAAATAATTAAATGAATGTCAAATTAACCCGTTCTGTATTTGAACCTGAAAAACTTGACACTGATTTCGGAGCCCTCGAGGACCAAAAATGAAAAAGGGGAACAAACTCCTAAAGAGGTCCATGATGACCTCAACCCTAACCTAGTTTAGGGTCAAATTCAACCTTTTCCTAGGTCAAGGTTGACCTAATCAACCTTTCCCTCGGTCAGGGTCAACCTAGGATTCATCATTAGGCTGAGCAAAGAAAGGAGGATTCCAAGGATGCCTAGAAACCTAGAAATGATGTCAGAATAGGATTAAATGCCTAGAATAGACACCAATTCCTATAAAAAAATATGATAAATGCTAAGGACCTATTCCTAAGTCCTATGTAGAAAATAGAGCCATAAAGGAGGGAAATTAAGGAGAATCTTCAAGATCCTAGCCCTAATTTCACCTAAAATGAAGGAATCAAGTGCAGAATGCATCCTAAATTAAAATATATCATGATAAATGTACTAAAAGAGGGTACTAAACCTACCAATATGAAATTTCTTCCATTTTAAGATGATACATTTAACCCCCACTTTAGCTAAAGTATGACACTACGTGAATATGCAAGCTAAAGTAAGAAAACATAAAAGTAAATAAAAAGGATATAGCCAAGTCCTCAATGTAGAGATCCTACAAAAAAAAAACATTAGAACTTGAAACATAGCAAGCTAATGAAAATCCATAAACCACCTAAAGCTTACTAAATGATAGTTTAGAAGTGCATAAAGTCCCTTATGCTCCCCTATTTTGGCTTTCTATTTCCAAAGGGTGAAAAAGGGTGATAAGGATAACTCTAGACACTAAATATGTAGTTTTTTGAGGATATCTTTCTTAAGAAAATTAGAATGATTTATAATCTTAAAAAATTGATCCAAGGAGTTAGGTATCTAAATCACATTTCCAATGCCACTGTTGACACTGAAAATGGAGTTACCAAGCTCAAGTTATGATGAAAATAGTGAATACTTATCTAAATTCATGACACAATAGGAATCTAAGTTTACCATGAGTAAACCCTATGAGAAATCCTAATTTTACCTATAAATAATAAAAAGGAAGTCATACTTACTCATTCTTACCTTTTTTAGATTCAAAATGAGGAAGAAAGATGCCAAGGAGAGAAGAACTTTGAGTGACAAACATGGAGCTATTATGATAGTGCCTAGCTACCAAATAGCCACTTCCTGAGGTGAGTTTGTTGTTGTTTTCATTCTATAATTTCTAAATATGTGATTTATGTAGGAAAGATCAACCTTGACCCTTAAAGGTTGACCTTTTCCTATAAATGTTGACATAGACTTATAGATTTGCACTCATTCTAGGATGAGGTTGTCCTTAACCCAACAAGGTTGACCCTGACCTAGAAAAGTTGACCTTGACTTGGCAAGGTTGAACTTGAACCAATAAGGTTGACCTTGACCTAGGTGAGGTCAAACTTGACCTAGTTAAGTTCATTTTACAAATTTGATGACATAGAATACTAATATCATATTCATCTTTTCTTACAAGACATGGTTAATCTATGACAACATCCCTTCAGAGAGTTGCTTTTTACCATCATAGAGAGACTATGTAAGCTTGATAGGGAGGATATACAACTGTTGAGAGATGTAGGACTATACTGGGTAGTAGTCCTACCACATATCAGATTACATCAAGCCATGTTTTAATCTCTTATAGATAGATGGGATGAGGATACATGCTTCTTTCACCTTCCCTCGAGAGAGGTCACAATTACATTAGAGGATATCTATAGGATTATGTGGCTTCTAGTCTAAGGAGAGACTATCAAACCTAGGGTATAGTGAGTCTACGAGGAGATCCTTGTAGATAAGGGGCATTTCTTGGGACATGTTCCATAAATGCAAACCCGATCAGATCATGTCCTTTTATCATATATATAATAAGGGCCTACTCCTCTGATATAGAGAGTGATTCTTGGTATAGTATCCTTAATTTTGTTACCCAACTCAAAGGGTACTATAATTTTGACAATTCTTACTCACATTATATGGAGTATAGAGAGTGATAGGACTATATCCTCATGGGGTCATAGTATGCTAGGTCAACTATTTAATGAGTTGTGTCAGTTGGTGAGATATCAGAGAGAGAGCCTGTTTATATGCACTCTTCTATAGTTTTGGTTATTTGAGCAATTTACATGTACATATCTGCAAGGTATCCTAGTGATGGTAGATATACACAGCCAGATCTTTTGATTATCCACTGAAGAATGTCAGGTAGTCTGGATTCATCTTGTTTTGGAGAGTATCTCTAGACTGGGTTCCTAGTGTAGATGTTGTATGGAGGCCCTACTGCCAAATGCTAAAGTAGCCTAATACATGATTTTAGATAAGATAATCATAGTAGAAAAATATTCTAGAGAGTCATCTGAATATATAGTAGTTCCATACTATGATTATTGAGTGATGAGACAATTCAAGCTAGTACAAGGAGTCCCTAGAGTAGTTTGTCACTATGTACATTCGACGAGGTATTATTAGAGACCCAATGCCATACATTGACCCTAAAAATTACACATAGAGGAAAGTGATGCTAATAATACAAAGGATAGAGAGGTACCTTTAGATGTGACCTATTTAAGCATGAGCTAAGATTACATTAGGTACTTGAGTCTATAGGGGTCACATCCTATCTTCCTTGAGGATTATCCTATAGGTGATCTAGGTGCTTTAGAGAGGACACACCAAGATGATGGTATAGTAGAGGAAGATAAGGACATTAGAGATGAGTAGGAGTACATCTTTAAGGGAGAGCCCATGGATGAGTAAATAGAGAAGATAATAGAGGATAGAGTAGAGGAGAGAGTAGAAAAAATACCCCCAATTGATGATATTAGTGCAAATTTACACATTTATCACATATCACCACTAAGATCTCAACAGCCCCCACATGCCCACATAGAGACACCACCAATGAGGCCTAGACATAGTAAGCATGGTGAGAGTAGTTACTCCATGCCCCCACCATCTAGACCTTTCAGTGATGTCTACGAGGGAGACTAAGGTATGAAATATGAAATATGATTAAATATGTAATTTGAGTTGAAAAAGTATGAAACTAATAAATGTAAATTTATTCTACAGCTAGCATAGTGAAGTGGAGGATTTTTTTATCTAAGGTTTTGAAGGATATATGTATATCCTACTAACTACCAACAAGAAAGTGAGAGTCATCTTGGCTACAGAGATCCCAACAGGCATGTCGATATCTTTGCAATTGTCCAACGAGAGTTAAGGATGTGAAGGGAAAGAGAGGAGAAACTAATAGCTAATTTGTAGAGTGACTGAGAGTGGTCACATGTTATAAGCATAACCAGGAGTCATACATGAACACATAGATATATTGCTTCCTATTATAGGCCAAAGAGATCTAGTAGCCATTGGCCACTAGAGCACAGTGATAGGCATAGTGATAGACAAGGCCATTGGCCACATATGTATCAAAACTTACATCACACTATGATGAATAAAAAAAATTGTTTTCTATTTAGTGATATGTTTAATATACAACTTAATAGAAAGAAAGAAGGTGCATAAATATATTCAATATATAATCTTGCGAAAACTACATAGCCTATAAAATAAACTCTATAAGGAATATATGAATTCAAAGGAAAAATAAGAATAAAATTAAGAATAATAACATTTAAGATGCATGATATTAATAAGTTCCTTAAAAGAAACACCATCCATATCAAAAAAAGTATAGGCACCTAAACCAAAGTCTTCAATAACAACAAAAGGTCCAAGACAATTAGGGCTAAACTTTCCTTTTTCACTAGGTAAAACATTCACATTTATTTGATTCTCATATAGAACTAAATCTCCAATAAAAAAGATTTTATATGCTCTAATGCATGTATTCATTGTTCATCCAACATTTCTAACTCTTGTAAACATTGTTTGAGAAAAGTATCTTTGTCAATTATCCCATAATATGCAACACATAATGAAGGTATTTCTGATTCCAAATGCATAATGGCATTGATACCTTAAATGATATTATAAGGAGAAGTACTAGTGGTAGTAAAAACACTTTTCCTATAAGCCCATAAAGAATATGTCAATTGAGTATGCTAATCTTTCACATGCTTGTTCACTATTTTTCTTTAAAAAAATCAATGATTTTATTTGATGCTTCAACTTGATCATTAGGATAATAAGGAGTTGAAAATTTATGTTGAATTCAATATTTCTCCAATAATTTTGTGACTTCCTTGTTTTTGAAAGAAGTATCATTATTCGAAACTATTGCTAAAGGTATACCAAATCTTGTTATGATATTATTAAGGATGAAATCACAAATAACATCTACAGTTTTTGAACAAAGAGAAACACCTTCAACCCACTTTGTAAAATAATCCATAGTACTTATAATGTAAGTATGTCCTTGAGAAGAAGGTGGTGAGATTTTTCTAATAAGGTGAAAACCTTGAATACTAAATGGCCATGGAGAAACTTGATTACAAAGCTCACGAGTAGGAGCATGAATCAAATTACTATGTTGTTGACATTGTGGACATTTCTTAACAAACATAAAAGAATCTTACTCTATTGTTTTCCAATAATATCCCATTCTATTTAATTTATTATCCAAAGATTTTCCACCAAAATGAGCTTCTCCCAAAGCTACCAAAATTTTAGGTATGTTGCGACATCTTAATAACAATCCTTCATGAGAGCATTTGCAAAGTGTATATCCTAAAATGATGTAACATGCTACAAGCTTCCTAATAAAATTATGCATGTTTCTTGTTGCCAATTTAGGAAAAGTACCATCTTTCAAAAAATGAAAAATGTAAGAATGCCATTCATCTAAATGCAACTTAAAACAATAAGAGGTAATCTATTTATAAATTGTAGGGATTTTAAGAGTTTGTATAGTAAATTGAAAGCTCTTTTCATATTTTTCAAGGCACACCAAAGAAGCTACACTTGTCATGGCATCCACATGTCGATTATCTTTTCTAGGTAAAACTTGAATTGAATAAGAGAAAATTGTGAAACCACATTAGGAACCAAATCTCTATATTGTGTCATTTTATCATTCTTAGTTTGATAACCTCCTTTAACTTTTTCAACAATCAATTGTGAATCTCCATATATTTGCAAGTGTTTGATGTTAAGGGATGAAGTTGCTTGTAAACTAGCTATAAGAGCTTCATACTCTCTGATGTTATTAGTACGAGGAAAGGTTAATTTGTATGATAAAGGTATTGGATTTGTCATAGGAGGAATTAAGATAATACCAACACCAAATCCTATATTACATTTAGATCCATCAAAATACAATTCCCAAATATCATCTTGTTGAATAGAAAGAATATTATCACTAGGAAATTCTATTGAAGTAGAACATGTTTCTGAATTAGGACAAGTATCTTCAGCTAAATAATCTATTAAAAGCTTGTACCTTAATAGATTTTTTAGAAATGAAATTAATATCAAATTCTATAAGTAACATCACCCACTTTTCCAAATAGCTAGAGAGGTCATTTTGTGAGAATAGATGTTTCAAAGGATCAAACTTGACAACCACATTGAATTTAGCATTTATAAGATAATTCCTAGGTTTCTAACATACATAAACTACAATGAGACATTATCTTTCCAAATCTTTGTATCTTATTTCATAATCAAGTAAAGTCTAACTAATGTAATACATAGGTCTTTCCTTACCATCATCATCATGTTGAGCTAATAACACACTCACAACCTTCAAAGTGTCCAAAGTACACAAGTGAAATGGCTTATCAAATTTAATTGGTTGCAAGATAGGAGGATTTGCAAGATACTCCTTTAAGTTTCTCAAAAGTTTTCTTGAATTCATCATTCCAAGAGAAATTATTATCCTTTCTAAGAAAGGAAGTAAAAGGAATCATTCAATCAACTAACTTAGAAACAAAGCAATGAATGGATTGTATCTTTCCTTGTAAATTGTGTAGTTGAGAAATATTCTTAGGAGGAGGCATATTAACAATAGCATCAATCTTTTTAGTATCAACCGCTATACCTTGCTTAGAATTTATAAATTCTAATAATTTACCAAATTTTCATGTTCTCCGAAATAAACATTTGTATTTAAACAATAAGGCTTTCTGCATTCCTAATGGAACTTAGGTAAATCATCATAAATCCCAAAAAAATCTATTAAACTTTCATCTTTAGGAAAAATATCCAAAGTAGGTACTTGTTGATGTCAACAAGTAGTGGGTTAACCAATTTCAATGGACCACCACATATATGATTAAGATTAAGAGGAAAATTTGATGGTTGTTTATATGGATCAAGCCCTAATCCATGTGTATGATCATAAATTTCATTATCCATAGGTACTTGTATACCTTGCTCATATTTACCACATCTTTTCCATTAAATCCTAATTTCTTAAGCTAATGATGACTAGAACCATACCAATCAGTCATTTCAAATGGAGTCCAAGGAGAAGCATATGTCACAATATGAGAACAATCAAGTTTTATCATTTCAATTATTTCATTCTTTAAAGCAACAACAAAATTAATCTTTAATTCCTTAGAAAGTGGAGAAAGAATTTTTTTTTTCTCAAATTCACTTTGTTACTTCATAAATTCCAAATAAGAGATCTTATATTCTCCAATGAAAGTAAGAATAAAATCAAACATCCCCCAATAATCCTAAGTTAAAGAAGAAGATGAAGCTTTCAACTATTAAATAATGGGTTGTTTTATCTCAGGTGTTGTTGTATCTCATGTTGTTTTATATCAGGTTCTTGTTCAATCTCTTTACTTGGTTGAAGAGACTAAGAGGTTTTAACATATTTTTCATTTAAACAAAGATTCAATGCATCCTACGCATGTAATGTATAAATTAAATTGTTATAAATAAAATAAACCTTGTGATGAAGAGTAGAAGGAACTGCATGTATAGTATGTAACCAAGGTCTTACTAATAGAATATTATAATTGAGAGGTCCTGACATAACATGAATAGGTGTATTCAGAATAACTGGACCATCTTGAATAGATAAAGTAATAATCTCCAAAGTTCTCTTCACAATATTATCAAATCCACTTATAGGAACATTATCAAGTTGAATACTAGTAAGATCACCCTTAATTGCTTTAAGCATTTCCATACTACAAACAATAAGTCAAGATCCATTATCAATTAATGTTATTTGAATGATACTATGATTAATAGAAACAACAACCATAAGAGCATCATATTGATTTTGCACCTCAAGAGGAGGTAAATCATTATTAGAAAATACAATAGGAAGTACATAAGGTGTAGCATGCATGCAATTCAACATAGAATGAATGTTGTCTTGATTAAGATGCAAAGCAAAAAGATTAGATAAATATTTTTGCAATGCCTCATAATATCTCAAAGAAGTTTGAGCTAATTCACATAAAGATATCTTAGCATGAGTAGCATATAATTGATCAACTAAGCTATACTCCTTAAAGATAGAATAAAGCTTAGGATCTTGAGGAAGAACAGGTTGAGAAGGCAGTCAAGATACCAGAATAGTAGGTTGAGGGTTATTCCAAATGCAATAAGCATGTGAAACAAAATTAGTATTATCAAAGAAATCCAAAAGATATCAGGTTTACCCTTAATTGTTATTCATGGACATCCTTTAACCATCATCAAAGGTGTAGGATATATCATCTTAGGTTTATCAATATTGCATATAGTGGAACATGAAGGTAACCATGCACACACCTTGTGGTAAACGTAAATTAAAGAGGTTGTAGAGGAGAGTGGAATAGGAATAGGATAAATGGAGATCTTATCCGAACCATTTTCAATCTCACTTCCATGTACCTCACTAGAAAATCTATCCTCATTTATAATGAAAACTTCATCAAAGTATTGCAAACAAGAACCATACATATTGAAATACAAAAAGCATGAAAATGTAATTTTTTTTGTATTTTTAAAGAAATTTGGTTTTCTTTTGTATTTTTGAAACACATAAATAAATTAAATCTAATTAACATGCAATATCTAACACAGTATGCAAATCTAACACCAAAAAGAATGAGTTGTCTATTGTGGGTTCATCAAAATTAAGTGTAAAAATGGATCCTTAACAATGTGTATAACTTTGACCACTATTCTTTTTTTTTTTTTTTTGAGTTGGTATGAAATGAGTAATAGAAATACTTGAAATTTGACAGGATAAGATACATACCTTAAAATGGAACCAATATGAAAATACCTATCTTCTTATGCCCATGCACAACTTTCAGAAAATATGCAACCCGTTTCGAACTAGAAATGTTGAGATGAAGAAAATCTAGAAATCTTTTAACTTTTTGAAGGGAGGTCAACCTTAACCTTGTTGGTAGGGTACAATTGTACTCCAAAAATTCAAACATGACTTTTTCTACTATGATGAGAATTTCATTCACGGATCTCAAAATTTTTCCAAAAAGGGTATCCAAATTTGCACTCTGATCTTCAAAACAATACCTACGTATATCTGAAAATAGGGTTTTAGGGTGGCTATATAGATTTTTTTCTTAGTCAAACCCCCTTTTTGGTGGTTTCCATTTCCACAAATAATCAGATATAATAGAATGCATTTGTAATGTATATGTAATGCCAAGATCTAATCTACAAGATTAAAACCCTAGCATGAATATGTATGTGTATATATATATATATATGTACATATATATATATATATATACATGTATATATATATATACATGTATATATATATATACATGTATATATATATATACATGTATATGTATATATATACATGTACATATATATATATACATGTATACATGTACATATATACATGTACATATATAGATGTATATGTATATATGTACATGTATATATGTACATATATATATGTGTATGTATATATGTACATGTATATATGTACATATATATATATGTGTATATATATATGTACATATATATATGTACATATATATATATATGTGTATATATATATATGTACATATATATGTGTGTGTGTGTGTGTGTGTGTGTGTGTGTGTATACATGAGAAAGAAATGCATAGACTTGAATTAAAATAAGAGAATATACCAATCCCCCAAGGCTAAAGTACTCCTACCAAACTCATAATCCATAATTGCTACCCCATGATTGTATATTTGAATGCTTGAATATTGATAATGGCATATCAAAGAAGATTGAATCTGTCTTGCTCCAAATAGATGTTTACAATGGCTTGTTAACAAAAGGTTTGATAGCTTGATCTCCTATATTATTTTCTTTCCATATTTCATCTTCATAGTATTATCTCTTAATTGTATCTATCTCTCTTCTTCTTGTTCCTTTCTAGTTGTCTTCCAATTCTAGTTGTAGAAATATGCAAATGAGAGTCTACATAAAAAGGCTTCAAGGTGAGGCTCCTAGAGTAATGCGAGGACCAATAATTTAATTTTTTTCCTAGAATTATGGTCTAATCAACATAACCAACTAAGGAGAAAATTAATTAAATGAATTTCAAATTAACCCCTTTTGTATTTGAATCTGAAAGCCCGAAACTAATTTTGGATCCCTTCGAGACCAATAATGAAAAAGGGGATCAAACTCCTAAAGAGGTCTAAGATGACTAACCCTAACCTAGGTCAAGGTTGAACCATTTCCCTAGGTTAGGGTCAACTTGATCAACCTTTCCCTAGGTCAAGGTCAACCTAAAAATCATCATTAGATAGAGAAGAAAAAGGGGGATTTTGAGCATGCTTGGAAACCTAAAAATATTGTCAAAATAGGATTAAATGCCTAGAATAGACACCAAGTCCTATAAAAAAATATGATAAAGGCTAGGAGGACCTATTCCTAAGTCCTACCCAAAAAATAGAGCCAAAGAGGATGTAAATTAAGGAGAATCTTCAAGATCCTACCCCTAATTTCACCTAAAATGAAGGAATCGAGTGCAGAATGTATCCTAAATACAAATATATCATGATAAATGTACTAAAAGAGGGTGCTAAACCTACCAAGATGGAAGTACTTCTATTTTAAGATGATACAAGTGGAATATGGTGAGTGATGATCTCAAGATCATACATCTTGAGTTCTTCATAACTCCATGCTATGATATCTTTGTATTCTATAAGCAATTGAAGCATATTTTCTCATTCTTGAGGGCTACACACCTTTCCAATCCTTACCATCTTTGGTTCTTCTTTTATGCCTAGATTATATGAATCACATTCTTCAACCCTTTTTTTCTTTAACATTCCTTTTACTATGTGTTGATTCATCTCGATTGAAGATGTGTTCTTACTCTACCATCCTCTTAGGAATAGTATTGGTCTTAAAATTTATAATCTCATCTTCATCCTCTAGATCATCCTCATCAAGATTATCATCGAGAGTATCATCAATATCATTTCCCTTGAAAAGGCCATTACACATAATAAACTCAAGAATGTGTTGGTCATCTTGGAAGACTTGGAACTTCATAATGTTGTCTAGAATAGATGGGGTAGCAACCAGTTCAACCAAAAATCTCTTTAGCTTTGTTCTTTCAATGGGATGTAACACAATTTTTGAAATGGAAAGGAAATTAGATACCATGTTCTTCTTCATTGGGATGGACCTTATATTCGAGGCCTTTCAACAAGTCCCAAACTCTTTTTTGGTATGCAAGTAATCTTCTATCATTACAAGAGTATATTGATTTCACCTATCTAATGACCAACTGAGAGTCTCCTTCAATTACAAGAGATTTGACATCTTTCTCCAATGTGAAGCAAACTATGTGAATCAAGGCTTCATACTCTACAACATTGTTAGTACATCTAAATTGTAAGTGATATGTTGCATAAAAATATCTACCATTGAGATTAATTAGTTCAATACCTATGTCAGTGCCTAATTTGCATATAGAGACATCAAACTTGAGTGTCCAAATTGGTTGTTCTTTGGGATTTCTAGTCATGTACTTTTTGTCATTTGGTACCTCATTTGGTATTTGGTCATTTGGTATTTGGTATTTTTTGATTGCATTATCTAAGTGAGTACCCTAGCAACTACTTCCTCACAATGTGAACATTCAAATTTTGAATGATTGACTTTGTGTAACCTACACAATACTAGAAGAAGTAAAATAATTGGGTTTTCTTCCTTACCTAAGCATTGTAAGTTTGCAACCATACTACCTACTAACTGAGTGATGAGTTCTTCTTTTGGGCTAGGGATCATAGATTCTTTATTCAAATGGTCAGGTTTCTTGGTTGCACTTATATTAAGAGACATCACTTTTAGGAGCCTAACTTAGCTTGGAAAAATTATACCTCATTTGGTCCATTTTATTCTATGATTATTGTCTTTAGCTTTGACTCAGTAACAATCTTGACCTGATTATTTAGTCCCTTCTAAGGTAGCCATAATTGAGTAAAAATTAGTCAAAAACCATCCTCTCAAGCACTTTGTCCATTCTCTACTTAGCAATAATCTATAAGTTTTAGGGATTTCAACCACATGTATGTCTATAATGTCTTGAATTTAGGGGTCTATAGTGAATTATATTCTAACATATTTCAATACCCCAATAACTTTTACTTGTTCCTTATCAAGTTGTATCACTATCTGATTTGAGGGTTGAGAAGTAACTCCCAACCTTTGAGCTATTGAAACTAATATGATGTCACAAGAAGCTCCTAAATGTATTCTTTCTAAAAATTCTAAGACTAAGAGAAAAGGGAGGCACTTTAGTCTTGTCTTTATAGATGGTAAGCATTGCCTCAAAAGTATTGACTTGTTGTGACATTATCTTTTGAGGGACTGTGTTCACACACTACTTCCCTTTGATTAGGAAATTTTTTTATCATATGAAACATGGAAATATTAGCCTTGGTTCTCTTTGGATCTTCCACTATATTTTACTTTTTAGTTTCCCATATAGGATTCTTTAGGATTACAGGCATGTTCTCTTGATTTTGATTTTGTTGCCCAACATAGGGTGCTTTGGTAGGTACTAGACTATTATTAGCTCTTGGGTCAAGAGGTGTTGGATGAAAGGCAGGAGGAATCCCATTGGTCATAGGTTCCATTTAGTTATGTAAGTTTTAAGTATAATGATTATCATTTTGAAAAGTTAGCATCTCTTCTTGTTGAGGATCTGATTCTTGACTAAATGGAAAAGTAAATTCTTCACTAGCTGGTTGTTCCATTTCAAGATTTTATGGAGAATAATAGGATTCTAACATCATATCATTTTACTTCATATAAGACTCTCCATTATTGACTTGTGAATTCTTGTTCACTTCTTGGTTTCTATTGAAATATGAACCACCATTGTTAGGTAAATTGTGGTTATTGTCATACTGGTTGATGTCCACAAATTGAGCATTGTTGTTATTATCAGCAAGAATGCTTCCATTGTTTGGATGAGTATTCTATTGTCTATAATCTCTTTGGAATCCATTTTTGTGATTTGGAAGATTGTAATTATTTTGTGTATTTTTATTTCCTACATTGTTATTCTTGTTGAAATTCTTGTTGTAATTCTAACCATAGTTGTTGTTGTTAGAAGTTGCGTTCATTCTTTGAAATTTATTGTTCTACCCTTGCAAAAACCTCAAATAGGTTTCTTCATTATTAATATGAGACATAGTTTTCTTGATTTTCCCAACCTCAGATGCGACATTAGTTTTTGGGTCGATGCAAGTTGTTATCTTTTGCTTGAAAAAAGCAACTTTTGGATATTCATATCATGGGTAGGTTATGGCTAGAATGAGTATAGCTGGTGCCTGTTGTAGTAGGATTGGATTCATTGGAATGAATTGACTAGGCACCAATGGTGTTCCAATAGGATATCTTGGTATCATTTTATTCTCTTGAGCTAGAACCATCAATCCTCCTCCATTAGGATTGACTTGCTTGGTCAAGGTAATTTCTTTGTCGAAGACCTTTTCTAATGTGTCAATGTATACAACAAGTAGCCTTCATAGAAAGATATCCATGAGATGGTCCATAGCATTGAGATAAATCTAGATTATAGCTTCAACTGGTATGGGGTAGGGCATTTCCAATTTGTTGAAAACCCTATGAAAGCAATGATTGAAACATAAAATGGTCTCCATTGGATCCCTTTTAATTAATATGAACTGATCATGTATCATAGTTGTGTTAATGAATATTTTGAATTGTTTAAGGAATTTTTTTTTGAAGGTGACCTAATTCTAGATACATCTTGGTGGAAAATTCACATACCAATTAAAGGCAACTTCTCCCAATGAATTTGGGAATAAATAGAAGACCACATTCTCCTATTGAATTTTCTTTTGATTGTATATTTTTTTAAAGACATTAATATGGTCCTTAGTTGTTTGTGTTTCTCCATAGACGAACCTTGGGCAAAAATTCCATTAGTGAAGGATTTGGTAGAATGATGGGTGGACATTGGTTTGGTGGTGGAACTAGTGATGATGAAATCTAGAATGGAAGTGGTAGAATTATGGGCAATCCTTTATCATTATGAGGCTTACAAAAATGACTTAGTTCTAAGAACTATGGCTCGCTATATGAAGATCTTAAAGCTCACTAAAATGGAGATGATGGATGAGGATATTCTAGTTTGTATTAATTCTAGAACAAAACACATCTCTACAAAAGTTCACTCTCTCAAAATAGTGTACTTGCACACTTGTGTGCATTATGACAGTTTTGGATAGAATTTTTTTTTGAACTTTTGAAAACTTCATAATTTCAAAACAGAGAGATGTTTTACTCTTCCAAATGGTTTGGGATCTCATTCTAGTTCTACTTATGTTGAGTTGTCATATTTCATGATGCTTAATAGTAGGAATCCTTTCAAACTCCTCTCTTGAAAAGATGATCTAAGATCAACTACAAGGATTTAGGCGATCTTATGACCTACTAGAATTTACTCAATTGAAGATAAATTTGTATGTTCATGAGGAGACCTTTGCTGGTTCGACTAATTTTGGATAAGATGTTTGATCTACTATTTTTAAAAGTAACCACAAAAGAGATATATTTTTGGTATTTTCTATTTTATGATGAATGCAATTTATTGATGTATCTATAAGAATTTTTATTTTAACCAAGTGTTAGAAAATAAAATAACAAAGAAAAGGTAGTCATCATGCCCTTGATCTTACAGAATGGAGGGTAGAGTAGGGAGAAGTGGAGTAGGAAGAAGTGATAATTTGAATGGGGCTTTAGGTAGGAACTTGGAGAACATGAGCATCAGGGACCATCCTACTGGTGCTGAGTAGGAAAAGGGGGGGGCAAGATGTTGATGCATCCAAGGATGGGGACCCATGGGCACTATAGGCACATCCAAGTAAGAAGATTCTTCCTCCCCCTCTAGCAGGAGGGTCTTCTGGGGGACAGGGGTTAGTGGTCGAATCTTTTCGAGGTCAAATTGATAGGTAAGTTGACCTTTCCTAAAATTATTGATAAATCTGATAAGGAGAAGGGCATAAGTCCCTAGAGAAATTATAGATCATAATATCCTCAGTATGGCATCTACTCTGGTGGGAAAATTCATCAGTCCATGACCAAATATTGAACTAGTGAGGGTCTTCACAAGGAAAAAATGGGAGCTGAAGGGGCATGTTGAGGTAGCCGCTATGGCCAAAGGGTTCATGTCATTTGATTTCGCTTACTCAGAGAACTATGCTAAAATCTTGTGTGTAGGAAATTGGTCTCTAGGGAGATCTACTCTAATCCTATAGAAATGGACCTATAATCTAGATCTGAACAATGATTTCCTTTCCTAGGCCTCGATTTTGATTAGATTACCTAAAATTCCTCTTGAATATTGGCACCACGATGTTTTCAATGGTATTACATGATCGTTGGGAGAACTCCTTTTCATTGATCCTATCATAGTAGCTAAGAAGAGGCTTACTTATGCAAGTGTTTGTGTTGGTGTGACGAAAGGCTAGGACATGCCCCAAGTCATCGAACTTTAGTCCCGTTTGGGAAGTAGATTCCAACATATCAACTATGAAAGTGTCCCTTTTACATGTTTGCACTACAAAAAGGTAGGCCACAAAGTTGGCACTAGTTTTTTATTTAAAGGAAATTTAAGGGGGCGAAGGGCTAAAACAAAGCTAGCAAGAATATTACCAATGCTCCCAAAAAGGAATGGAAGAAGAAAGATACTTTAGACAAGAAAGTAGGGGAGTTAGTGGGGAAAGCTAATGCAATTTGGTAATAGATCCTCAAGTTGAGGTCTTAGCCCCCCAAGAGGTGGCTACAGACTTAGATAAAGACACGAAGGAAAAATTTGTAGGCACAGATTGCCTTCCTCACAAGAAAGCAACTATTGTCATATCAGAAGAGGAAGGTAAGGGTGTGACCCAGCCTCAAAAGATACAAGAGGTCATAATTTCTATTGATTTGAAACCTGAGTTATCCTTTGTCCCAGAATCTCTAGAGGAGCCTACCACTACTAATCCTCCTTTGTCCCAAGAATCCAACACAAGTCCAGTCAATAGGGTAATCCCTAAGACTATGAACATAATCATTGAGCAACTCTCAGCCACCTTACAAGGACATCTGTCTAGACTAGAGGCTTTGTTTGATGATTGCAAGGATGTTGATGAATCTCCCTAGACTATGGTCAGATATAGAAAGAAGAAGAATAGTGGTGATCCTTCTCTTGCTTCTCCAGCTACAACAAGGAGCAGAGTAAAATTTGATCTTGGCCTTATCTCTGATCAGTCGGGTAGGAAAAGAAAGAACAAACTAAGAAAGGAGGAAATGAGAAGAAATTTAATGGATGGAATGCAACATACCATCTAGGAATCTTGTTCATTAGCTAAAGCATGAAGATACTATCTTGGAACATCCTTGGTCTTAATGGTAGCCACAAATAGGAGATTGCAAGGAATATGATTAGGGACCAAAGGCCAAATGTCTTCTTAGTTTATAAAACTAAAATGAGAAAGGAAAGTTTTGGGAACATTAAATTTAGCAAAATCATGAGTAGTGTTTTTTTTGACTTAGAGGGTGTGTCAAGGGTCTGCTTATTTTATACAATAACAAGCATTTTAAATTTGAACCAGAATATAATGAAGGTAACTTTCTCTTTTGTAGAGTCTATCATATACATTCTAATGAAAGCTATTTTTTGCTGAATCTTTATGCTCCTAACAATAAAGAGAAAGAAATAATTATTGGTCTAAAGTTGGAGAGCTGGTGCAATCTAGTAAATTAAGGAAGGGCATAATAATGGGAGATTTCAATACTTCACTTGTGGATGAGGAGAAGATGGGAGGCTTGGCACCAAATTGGGAGAGTAAGCAGAACCTCTCTAGTTTTATCAATGGTCTGGCATTTTTGGATTTGAATTTCTCAGGAGGTATTTTTACTTGGTCTAACAAAAGATTTAGTTAGGAGTGTATTCAAGTTAGATTGGATATGGCCTTAATATCTCCTAATTGGTTGCAATCTTTCTCATGTAAGCTATCTCTACTTCCTAGAGTTGGCTCTAATCACTCTCCTATTTCCCTTTTGTTTGTTCCTATTGAACCAAGAAGGAACTTCCCTTTTAGGTTTGAAAAAATGTGGACTTCCTACCTAGAGCTTCTAGAAAAAGTGAAATTCTAGTGGGGGATTGAGGTGGAAGGAACTAATATGTTTAGAGTTACTAGGAAATTGAGCAATGTGAAGAGGATGATTAAAGTTTGGAACAAGACAGACTTTGGTCACATCTTTCATGATAAGGAGGATCTATCAAATAAACTTACCTTAATTCAAGACAATATCCAATAGAAAGGCTACAATGAGATTAATAGGGAGGTTGAGCTGACTATTCTTTCAGACTTGCACAATATCATTAATAAGGATGAAATTTTTTGGAGACAAAGGTCAACGATAAATTGGCTCAAGGATGGAGATTAGAACACAAAGTTTTTTCACCTCTCCACTCTTAAGAATAGAGCTAATAATAGAATCTCTGGAATTAAGAGGGGGCAGGTTTTTCTGACCAAAGAAAATGATATCTCTGTTGAGGTGATGTCTTTCTTCTCTTCTCTTCTGTCTTGGGACCCCTTGTTATCAAGGGTCGATCAGGAGAACATTGTTTCTTGTATCACTTCGATAATCCAAACCCACTACAACAAATTTTTTTGGGCTATTCCTAATCCATTTTAAGCTAAAGAAACTCTTATTTCCTTGCCTACTAATAAATCTCTAGGTCTGAATGGGTTCCCTACCTTCTTTTTTCAAATGTATTGGCAAGTGTTTATGGAAGATGTGGTGAAGACTGTTCAAGAGTTCTTTGGAGCAAGAAGTATTCTCAAGGAGATTAATTCCACCTTCTTAGTTCTCATTCCTAAATATTTGGTGGCTAACTCTTTGGACAAGTTTAGACCTATTAGTTTATGCAACTCTTTTTATAAGATCAACTTGAAGGTGCTTACTTCTAGAATGCTCAAAATTCTCCCTCTAATTATTTCTCATTAGCAAACTGGCTTTGTCCTTGGAAGATAGATTTTAGATTCAATTATGATGGTTCATTAAGTTATTCATTCTATGGAAGCTAGTAAACTTGAAATTATGTTGCTAAAATTGGATCTCTCTAAAGCCTATGATTGGGTTGAGTGGTCTTTTCTTGGGTTAGTCCTTTAGGCCTTTGGATTTGATCAAAAAGTTTGTAAGATTATCTCTCAGCTTGTTTCTACCTCCTCTCTTCCTATTTTGGTCAATGGAGCTCCCTCAAATTTATTTAAACCTTCTAGAGGTCTTAGATAGGGAGAACCCCTCTCACCTATTCTTTTCATTATTTTGGCTGAATGTATTGGTAGGCTTATTGAGCGCAAAAAAAGAGATAAATGTGAACCTTTCTTCCACCAAAAATTTGTGGATGACACAATAATGGGGGGGAGGCCTCTATTAGGGGGGCTAAGGCTATGAAGGAGATCCTTGATATATACACTAGAGGGTCTAGTCAACTAATCAATTGGGAAAAGAGTTCAATTTTCTTTGTTAATACCCCAGAAGTCAGACAGAGAAAAATTGCTAGGATCCTTGGCTACAGAGTGGGTAAGCTTCCCTCTACCTATCTTGGGTTCCCTTTGGGATCTTCTCCCCCAGACTCCTTTTGGAATGAGATTTTGGATAGATTCAGTAGAAAGTTGGTTGGGTGGAAAGGTGCTTCACTCAACTAGGTAGGAAAATGTCAATTGGTCAAATCAACTCGATAGAACTTTCCTATGTATGCTTTGAGCTTGTATGGAATTCCTAGAAGATTTGTAGAGAAGATGGAAAAAATTTAGAGAGACTTTCTATGTATTGGCCTTGAAGGGAGAAAAAGGTATCCTTTGGTTGATTGGGAGAATGTGTGTCTTCCAAAGAGGTATGGCGGCCTTGGCATAAGAAAGTTAACCCGTCTTAAATAAGGCTCTGCTCACAAAGAAAATATGGCATATCTTTAATAACATTGGTGAATGGAGGGATATCTTGCTTAATAAATATATTAGAAGGCCTTCTCTTCATTTTATTTTAAACAATGAGGATATTCCAAAAGGGCCAGTTATCCAAAATGGTATCCTAAAGGCTAGGGACTTGGCAAGGGCCAAGGTTTCTTGAAAACTAGGTAATGGAGAGGATATTCAGTTTTGGTCTGATAGTTGGCTATTTCAAGGTCCCCTTATTAACAATCCTACCTATGAAGTTTGGGTGAATGAATGTACGTGACAATTTGGGTTTAAAGTTAGCAATTATAGAATTGGCCAGGGATGGAGAGATCTTTTCCTCATATCTAAATATCTAAATCTGATTATGATGATATTAAACTCCATGGTTCTCAGTAATAAGAGAGATTAAATGATTTGGAGGGATAATCCTAATGGTAGTTATTCTATTGCTTCAGGCTATAACTCTCTTTGGTGTATGAGGGAGAAACCTCCTTGGTGAATGCCTGACTTCTTGGCTTCGTTCCCAAGATCAACATCTTTTATTGGTTAGCCCTTCAGAATAAAATCCTCACTCAAGATAATCTTAAAAAGAGAGGACATGTAATGTGTAATAGATGTCCTCTTTGTAAAAACTAGCTAGAGTCAGGAAACCATCTTTTCATTCATTGTGTTTATTCTAGGAAGGTTTGGGAGTTCCTAACCCAGGATTTTGAGATTAGGTAGTGCATGCCAAATAATCTTCTAGATTTTTTCAGTCAATGGAAAAGTCTATTTAAATTTTTTTTTGTAGGAATTAAGCACTTGGATTTTGCCTCACTTTTGTTAGAGTATCTAGAAGGAGTTGAACAATAGAATATTTAGGGATAGAGAGGAGTCGGCTCTTGTTCTTGGGAGGAAGATTTATAAAAACATTAAGGAAAACTATCAAGTCAAGAATGGGGGAGATTTTGAAGTTGGTGGTAGTAAGATAGATTAGGAAAAAGATACGAAGCTATAAAGATAGGAAGCAAAATGGCTTCTTCCCTCAGAGGGATGGCACAAAGCCAATTTTGACAATGCCTAAAAAGGAAATCTAGGTCCTCAAGAGTTGGTTGAATAATAAGAAATAATTTTAGTACGGTGGAGATCTAATTATAATTATGAATATTAAAGGAATATGGGATATGAGTACAAGTCATAATGGCCTTTTTGATTTATGCAAGAAATTGAGGCTTTCATTGTCTTTTTGACATGTTTTGTGGGTCAAAATTGTCATTTACTACTTGTGTTTTAGTAAGGTGAATTATCTTGGCGCATATCAAAGAAACAGTGCCAAAAAATTTTCTATGAAGGATTTACAGAGCTCAAATTTTATGAGAATTGTTGGAGTAATAACTGAAGAGATGATGGGAGAACACTACAAAAAGGAGCTAGTGGGGGATCTAGAGAAATGGAGGAAAAGGGGAAAAGTTTGGAAAAAGTTGAAAAAGGGAAGAGTTTCTAGTTACATTGCCAAACTTCATGATTTTGATCCTGAGGCCACCAACAATATGGTGAATTCATGGAAAGATGGCAAGGTGAAAGTGAATATTGTTTCTTTTTTTATCACTGAGGAGGTTTTCACTATGATCATAGAGACTCCTATGGAGGTTTTCAAGTTTTATAGGGATAAAAAACTCTATACCAATGCTATGAAGGATTTTGTGAAGAGCACCAAAGAAATGAATGAACTAATTAAGAGTGAGACATTTTATGTGATGGAATCCATCAAGAAGCTATGGAGGTATGTGTTGCATGTTATCATTGAATATATTACTCTAGACCCTAGGTTTGGTCAAGTAAGAATCCATAATTTTGTTCTTCTTAATCATTTCCACCATGATAAGACAATTTCTTTCCCTTACTACTTAATTCCATAAGTAACGCTATCACTAGCTTTAAGAAGAAACCCATTGTCAACCCTACTCTACATGAGGGATTGTTTCTGCTAATCTACAAGTACTTCAAAGCTTAGATGATTAGCAACAATCCTTTGTTAGATGAGGACAAGGACAATGGTAGCTCTACCTACTCTTCTGACTCTGATGAAATTTAGAGCATAAGCTCAAAGGAGGAGGGGAATGTTTCTTCTAGAAAGAAAATTAAGGGTCATGTTAAGAAGCAGTCCTCTAATTTAAACCCTGGGAGAAAGATCCCAAGGGACCATGTCCAAACCTCTAGCAAAGAGGATATGGATTATAATTAGGAAGAGGAGGACATGGATTCTGAGGATGAAGACAAGGTGATGGAAGAGGAGATTAAAGAGGACCATGCCAGGGGGGAATGGAAGAGGGATAATGTAGATAAAGAGAGGGTTTTGAATTAGGAACTAGATGTTTCAATTCTCCCCCTTTCCCCTATTCATCCTCATCCTTTATCTCATTTTGAGGATAAGGAAAAGGATAATGCTAGTGCTAAAGAGAGGGAAGTTCTTGTCAAAAATAGGAGAAAAGATTGGAGGAATTTCAATGTTTGGACTATGACATTGGGAATTTATAGAGAAGCTATGAATCCTTAGATTCTGGTGGATAATCAAGAAGAGCCCTGCCTTGAAGAGATCATTGATCTAGCTATTGTGGCCATCTCTAATAATGCAAGGGAGATGGGAATGAACCTTCTAAACAACACTTGTAACAACATGATTGATAATTTTAGATCAATCAAGTGGCTATACCATGAGCTGGAAGTGTTTAGAGAGAAGGTGTGTTAGTTGGAGGGCAACAACAAGAAGACTAAAAATGAGAACCAGGAGAATTAGAGTGATCGAGCTAGTTTGGTTAAGAGGAGAATTAAGAATCTTGAAAACTACAATCACAATTTAGCTAGTCAGATGATCTCTCTCCTCAATTCGATCAATGACAATATGGTCTCTTTGACTAGTGTGTTCAAAGACAAAGGCTTGCTGGTAGGTGAGGATGGAAAGGATAGAGAAAGAGCCAGGTTTGATGATGATATGGCTACTAACATCACCTTTACTAGTTTGGATAAGGAAATGGAGAAAGTCTAGGAGTAGAAGGCTAAGGAGCACTAGAATATTTATGAGGCTACCCAAACCATGTAGGATTTTGAGAAGAAGAATGAAGAGTAGCCCTCTAGTTCTATCTTTTGTGATTTTTTTGTTTCTCTATTGGCTTTTCCTTAGTTTCGTTAAAGATAGATTGATCTAGCCTTTTTGTTGGCCTTTGTTGTTGGCTAGGCCTCCTGCTTATTATCAACCTTTAGACTAATTTTTTCTAGATGGGCTTTTTAAATTATTATTAGCCTTGGTTTGTAGCTACTTTTGGGTTTTAAGGTCCCTTTAAAACCTATTTATCTTATCAAAAACAAAGAAAAGGTAATGGGAGATTAAATAAAATAACTTAAAAGGAAAATTCCTAATGGACATAAACCAGAGTAACAAAATGTCTATAAGTTAAACCATTGAAAAATTGGATAGGAAACTAATAAAAATAGGAACAACGCTTCCTCAATTCCACTAATGCAATAGTCAATGGGAACTCAATAATAACTGAAAGATGTTTCACTTCTCAGCAAATCGCAAGGCCACATAAAGTGTGCTAATGCAAGACAAGAAGCTATGTAGGAATAATAGGTGATCATTTCTCCAACTTAGTATGTTAGTAGAATTCATTAACATAAGGTAAACACTAGAACTAAAAGGTCACATAATCATAACAACACAATAAAACCATTGGCTCCATTATTATTCATGAACATGCATTCACAAAAATAACACACTCTGACAAGAATAACTACAATCAAAATGAGATCACTAATATCATTTTTTATTGCATTAAAATAAAGGCCTAGAGTACATATTACATCCACGTATTTATAAGAAACCCTCTCCTCCCTTTGTGGTAGGAGAGAGAGTTCTTAAAATGCAACTCATGCTGAACACTAATAAAATAAATCTATTTATTTACAAACTAACACTCTAAATAGTTCTAAGTATGTCTCTACCCTTGTTTATATCAATAAATGGGTGCATGACCCTTTACATGACTTAAAAAATGAAAGAAGAAGTAGATAAGAAGAAGGAAGTTACAAGAGGATCTAAGAGTTACCAGAAGCTCTAAAAATAGAAGCTTGGCCTTCTCTAAATATTTTTGGGAGTTGAAATGGCATCAAAATACATTTTTAGTGTATGGAATGCTCTTAAAATAGCAACTCAAAGTTAACTCTTGTTGCACTATTATTTCAAAAATTGTTGGCACACCTCTAAAAGTAGTGCACCTGAACACCTTGATGATAGGTTCCAAAAATCCAAAAAATTTCCAAGTGTCAAAATTGAATTTCTAGCATCTGGGTTTTCTTCTTCACCCCAAAGCAATGTCTAGATGCTTATTATTGAATTTATCTATAATCTCTACCACTTGGGAAACCTTAGGAAAATCAAATGCCCCATACTTATTTTTCACTATTTGTCAATAATTGCTAACCTCTATACATGTTTCTACAAAATCCTCAAGTTTATTGTCCAATTCCACCAATACCTCTTTAGTCTTAAATGTGTGCCATATATATTCATTTGAAAAAGTATCCTTGAATGTTCTTTGGAATTAATAAACCACTAATTTTAGTGAATTGAGCTTAGTTTTCAATTCATATTAAAAAATGTCAAGTTGGTAGTGTTGCAATACCTCTCTGCTTCCAACATCTATTCTTGAGTGTGATCCCTCAACCTCTAAATATCCTCATATAATTCCTACATAACTTTATTCTCAATAGATATGTTTTCTATCCAATCATCAAGCTTGCCCAACTTCTTCATAGTATATAGCTCCATGAGCATATGATAACTTTGACCTTTTATTGATGTCAAATCCTAAAGATCTTTTTCCTAGGTATGTATCTCATCCATCAACCCAAAATCTGGGTTCACTATGGACACTACTTTATTTGCACTTGGTTGAATATGGTTTAACAGGTTCAAATTTCCTTGTATTATTGTACACCCTTTTCCTCAAAATTGTCATGTGACTGCTGATATGGTCCCCATAATGAATCCACTTGTATACTACCTTTTTTTCTTCTCTCTAGTGTTGTTAAAAAAGTGATCTCTAGATGATCCAAGTCTATTGGGCCCACTACTCCATATAAGTAGCCTCTCAAAAGCTGGTTATGTTTTTACAACATCAATAGTTTAGACTCATCTCTATCCATATGCTTGAACACCTCCTTCATGCTCATAGTAATTATTACTATTGTAGTATCTACTATGGGACTTCCTAACATGACCTACTTGAGTTAGTAATCCTTATAAGTCAATTCCTTAGTTTCTGCATGTGGAGGAGGGATAACTATGTGTGTAAGCAAGTCTTGATCTTGATTCATCATAATGAAGGCCAATTGTCATGCATCATGCATAAGTGGCTCAGGCTTGTTGATAGCTTTAATTATCTCCATCATTTCCTCATCAATAGTTAGGTCCAACTATTTCTTTTTATGAAACATTACCTCCCT
This sequence comes from Cupressus sempervirens, assembly GCA_028749045.1. Taxonomy (NCBI): domain Eukaryota; kingdom Viridiplantae; phylum Streptophyta; class Pinopsida; order Cupressales; family Cupressaceae; genus Cupressus; species Cupressus sempervirens. The sequence goes on along the minus strand of CM053783.1, from coordinate 478,972,712 downwards.
CTTTAGCCATGCTAGTGTGGTGCTCATTGGAGACATAAATTTCACTAAAGAGGTGGTTTTAACTTCAAGCCCCTTCCCCTTATCACCCCTCTCTGGAGTCTTCTCCTTTTGAGAAAGATCTACATTTGAAGTCTCTATATCTATTATGGCCAAGGTCCTAGCCTATGTATCATGAGAAGTTTGTTGGGGTTCTTCAGTTATTTGACCCTCCTATGATACTTCATCAACATGTAACTATTTGGGCTCTTCCTCCTTTGTTACATGTTCTTCTATTTGTGTGGTAGGAGGAAGTGAAGTGATTGAGCATTTGACCAAAAATGATAAATCCTAATATTGTGGTGGTGGTATACCCAATGGTCCTTGAGGTAGAGGTGGCAATTGATTCTAATCCTCTCCTAAGGATTCATTGGTAGGCATGTCCTTTATCTTTTCACCCACTATCTTAGTACCCATTGGTATAAAGTCAAAATTAGAGAGGTTAAAGAAATCTATTTCTTGTTCCTCCATGTTGAAAATCCACTATCTTTTCTCATCCTCCAAAGTGGAAACTTGAATAGGCTCTTTTGTAGCGGTCAAAGGAGTTGTGGTCAAGAATTTCCTTCTTTCCTCTTTTGTAGTACTGGCTAAGTGAGTCCCCTAACTTAAGGGAACATAATCCATCTGTTCATCCACTTCATCTGCTACATCAACTTCAAGGATGGTTTCATAAACCTAAGGAATAGGAGTAGTTTTCTTCTCAACTTCCTCCTTTCTATGTTGTCCACCCAAGTTTCAACCATTACTCTTTTAAGCACTAAAGGTGAAGCATCTTCCTCTATAGCTATAGGAAGCACTTCTTTCTCTTCATCTTGTTGATGGGGCACTTGCTCAGTTCCTTGCTCTTCTAGGTCATCTTGGGGCTCCACTCCTTCTTCAAGTTGTACTTTTTCTTCTTGATATGCTTGTGTAGGATTCATCTTCTTCTTCCCATTAGCTAGAGCTCTTTTCCTCCTTACTCCCCTATCTACTTCAAATTACTCAATCTCTTGCTCATACTGATACACTATCTTTAGCTTAACTAGAGATCGAGCCAAGAAGGTTGGCACTATAACTTTGGCACCTTTACCCTTTACTAGGTTTGTCATGGCTTTTAGAGGAGTAGCCTATGGAATTGGATCAAGTTTGAAATGCTTCTTGATCCATTCCCTCATTAGTTGGACTATGTAGAAAGCTTGGTGATTGATGATAGAGTTCTCATCCCTTTGAATTTATGCATTCATTATTAGCCTATCATTAATTTTTCCCCTATTGTATAGTGGATCTAAGAAATCTTTTGTGTCTTTATTGACAAAATTTAAAGGGATCTTTATTTTCAAGTACTTGTTTTCCTAATACAGAGTCATTCTACAATAATCCCTTATTTAGATATCATAGTCATCTATTGCATTCATCCAATGATTGTGCAATGCATCCTCAAGTACAGACTACCTCCCTACCAAATGTTGCACCATCCCCATTATTGAAAAAATATATGATAGGATAAGTTACTAAGAGGGGAGGGGTGAATCAATAACCAATAAAATTTAATCCTTATTTACAAATTAATCCTTCATGTGTGTTCTAATCCAAATGTATGCATGAATAACTGAGAACATCAAAATATTCATAACACTTTGACACATAATTTGGTGACCTAGAAACCTTCCAAATAGAAAGTAAAATAGTGTTGGGGATGATACCCACAAGCTTTAGTATTGTAGTATAAAGTTTCTTATTAAGGCTTACAATGATCACTTCTAATGATCTACCCTGTTAGGAGCAATAAGGACTACTAGGTCCACCTTAAAAAAGGATTTATAAACATACAATAAAGTATGCACTTGGTAAAAAGATTCACAAAAGATTGTGAAGTCTACCTTGTGAAGAGATTTAACTAATGCACCTATTAGGATGAAACAATGGCTGATCTTTGATCTACAACTTAATTTTCTAAATGAGATTCCTTTGAGTGTAATGATCACCTTACTATGATAGATAATTCTTTGCTGCTCCTTATACTATTGTAGGCTTTTATTTCACACTTTTTCTCTTCTCTTCTTATTTTTATTAGATAAATAGGTTTTATAGGGACCTTGAAACTCAAGAGTTAAAACATAAACAAGGCTGATAATAAGCATTGAAATCCCAGCCAAAAAAGTACCAGTTCAAAGGCTGATAATAAGCACAAGGCCTAGCCAATAAACAAAAACCATAGAAAAGACCAAGAACAGAAACCACAAGAAATGACTAGGGAAAAAGCCCTTACAAAAAGTCAAAAAAAGGCATAGGAAGAAACAAAAGAATAGGCAAAGGATTAGTCCTCATTCTTTCTCTCCAAGTCTTGCATGACCTGAGTTGCCTCATAGGCCATCTTGTTCTCCTCAGCCTCATGCAGGTGCTCCCTTTGATCCTCATGGTCCTGATCATTTTTTATATTTTCCATAGCAGTGTCAACCCCCATTCTAGCTTCATCTCTATCTTTTCCATCCTCATAATCCTTCATAGCTCTGTCTCTAATCCAGTTCATTAAGGATATGATGTTGCTGTTGATGGAGCTAAGCATTGAAACCATTTGATTTGAGATATTATGATTGTAGATTTTGAGATTGTTAATCCTTCTCTCCAACAGACTAAGCCTCTCACCATTGCCTTCTTTTTTATCAGAGTCTGCTCCATTCCTATTATACTCCATATGACCCACCTGGTCTTTAACCTCCTCCAACTCATGGAAAAGCCACTTGATTGATCTAAAGTTATCAATCATGCTATTATGGGCATTATTTAGGAGATTCAACCCAGTTTCCCTTGTTTTGTTTGAAATTTCCACAATCACCAGGTCTATGAGTTCTTCAAGCCTCATCTCTTCTTGAATATCCACGAGGACCTACGGGATCATGGCCTCTGTAAAAATGCCCATTTTTGAGGTCTTGACTCTGAAGTTTTTCCAAGATTTCCTTCTGTTATTTACCTACACCTCCCCACCCTCTATCTTAGAATCCAAATTTTGTTCCTCAGGTTGTGCATGAATATGGATAGGTGAAAGAGGCAGAAAAGACATATCCCATTCCTGCTACTTTATCTCATCCTCCAGACCCTCCCTCTTGTGTTTCTTCTCTCCACGATCATCCTTATTTTCCTCTTGTGTCTCCATTTCCTCCTCTTTTGTCTCCACATCCTCCTCCTCATCACTGTTGTCCTTCACATCCTTTATAGGATGCTTCTACCCATGATCCCTAGGACTTTTTCTACTAGGGGTGATGGAGGAAGGCAAGTTTTTGACATGTTGGGTGGCTTTCTTATCAGTGGAAGAAATCACGTCATCCTTAGAGCTAAAGCTCTGAATGTCATTCGAGTCTAAAGAGAAGGTAGAGCTTCCAGAGGTCACATTTTCAGTCTGAGGGGGAGCCTTGCTAATAGACTGGGCCTTAAAATGCTCATAAATAAGCAACAAGAGCCCCTCATGGAACACAGGGTTATCAATAGGTTTCTTTTTGAATCTAACCACCACCTTGCTCAAAGAAGTTAATAAGTAAAAAGGAAAATAAATTTTACAGCTATGCCAAAAATGATTCAAAAGAACAAAGTAGCAGGTATGAGCCCTATCAAACCTAGGGTCCAAAGTAATATACTCTATAATAGCTCTCAGAACATACCTCCACAATTTCTTCATGGTATCAAGAACATAATACATGTCAATCTTCTTTAGCGCTTTCAATTTCTTCAAATCCTTTACAAAATCTCGCATAGCATTAGCCGAGAGCTTCTTGTCCCTGAAAAACTTAAAACCCTCAATTGGGATTTCAGTAATGATCAAGATAACCTCCTCAGTGATCATGAAAGAAACCCCATTCACCTTCACTCTGCCATCCTTCCATGAACCAATCATAACATTGGTCACCTCCTGATCAAAGCCATGCAATTTTGTTATGTATTTGGTAATCCCACCCAGATCCAGCTGCTCCCAAACTTTATCCCTACTCTTCCACTTCTCAGTTTCACCCACTGGCTCTTTTCTACACCTTTTACCAACCATGTCTACACTCTGCACACCCTCAATTCTCATATGCACCTCGCACTATGATAGATTAGAACCTCTATGAGTAAGAAAAATGCAAAAAGAATTAGCCCTTTTATCACTACTATTGAAAATATAATAAATTGCAGCAATTACAATTTCCCATGCTAACTTTTTGGGAAGTACCCTTTCCCTTTGATCCATTCATACTCATAATTGTGTATTGATCTTCTCCGTACATCCTTGGATCTTGTCTAGATCAATCAAGATTTTAACATCCACTGACAAAGTATTTCCAAGAAGCCATGCCATAATTTGGCTTGCCCCAAACCCTATATTTGAAAACTTGTCAGCAATTGGGTTAGCTTCCTGAAAAATATGAGTGACATGGACTCTACTAAATTTGGCAAGTTTCTCACGAGTCTCATCAATTAGATTCACAATCGACCATGATGGCTGAGAGTTGCCATTAATACATTTAATAATGTTGTTCAAATCCCCTTCTAGCCAAAGATTAGTAACTCTAGTTTCAAAAGCTAGTTTGACAACATTACACACAGCATTTGCTTCTGCAAAGTGGTTGGTTTGATAACCCAGCAGGAGGGAAAAAGCTGCAATACCATCTCCACTTTCATTCCTTATTATGCCTCCACTTCCTGAGGAGCTAGGATTACTTTTGGATGCTCCATCGAAGTTGGCTTTATGCCAAGCTTCTGATGGGAGAAGCCATCTGGCTTCCTGTCTTTTCATCTTTCTATCTTTTGCCTTCTCCTTATTTCTACCACCTAATTCAATATCTCCACCTTTCCTTACTGAATAGTTTTCCTTAATGTTAGAAAAAGTTTTCTTTCCTATCACTTTAGCTGGCTCCTCTTTATCTCTGAAGGTTTTGTTAGTTCTCTCCTTCTAGATGCTCCAATAGAAATGAGGTAGAATCCAATTACTTAATTCCTAAAGATGAGACTTGTTGAACATACATTTCCATTGATAGAAGAGGTCTAGGAGGTTGGAAGGCACACACTAGCTAAAGCCCAGGTCTTGGGTGAGGAGGACCCAAACCTCCCTGGAGAAAGAGCAATGAATGAACAAATGATTGCTAGTCTTTGTCTGATCTTTACATAACAAACATCTGCTAGGAATAATATGACCTCTTTTATTGAGGTTATCATGGGTAAGGATTTTGTCCTGAAGAGCCAGCCAGTAGAACATATTAATTTTTGGAATGAGGCCAAGAATCCAAGCCCTCAACCAAAGAGGAATCTCTTTTAATCTCCAAAGGGTTGGGTACCCAGAGGTAGTAGTATATTGCCCATTGGCATTATCTCCCCATACCAACTTATCCCTGTTGTTATTTAGGGCCATAGAATTAAGCATAATCATAATAGGGATAAGATCTATAGAGATGATGGAAAGGTTTATGCATCCCTGGTCATTCGTATAGTTACTAACTTTCTTCCCAAAAAGGTTGATGCAATCATTCATCTAGACCTCATAGCTCTTCTCTTCTTGTTATATTACTTCATTTTATATATTCTGGATGTGATAAAATACATTACATATATACAAATCTAATTTACAAATCAAAAAAGTTGGCTACAATACAAGTTTACAAAAAATATACAAAGTCAGCCAAATTGCAGGAACTCGGGTTCTAAAGACTAGCTAGGTGAGGTTATAATCCTTGGCATCCATAGTCAATGCTCAACATCATCATGCATTTGGTACACATAGAAGCTTGGTCTATACTAATACCTTCCAAGTAGTCTAAACTCAATCTACACTAGTGACTCATTGAATACTATGAAACTTGGCATATAAAATGAATCACTTGATTTGCATAGCATAGCTTGGTAAATGCTATCACTACAAGCTCAGTATAAATTGAATCACTTGGTTAACACTGAGTGGCTCGATCAAAACTAGATTCACATCATTGTAACTATGAATTTACTAAGCACAACACAACTTGGTTTGGACCAAGGAACTCGGTAAAATTTATGAAGTTTGGTTTACACTAATGATCACCATCATGATAGAAACTACTTGGCACAAACTGAATATTGTCCCTTGAATTTGGTAGCAACTACAAAACTTGGTAGAGTCTAAAATGCTTGGTTAACTCAGTTAACTATACAATACACTTGGTAGATACTTATAATCTAAATAAGTGCATGTCACTAATAACAAACATGAATGTAATGTCAACAATCTCCCCCTTTGGTATTAATGACTAAAACACTTATCAGTTATAATTGAATTTCAAGAACACCATTTATTCATCACCTTGTGTCTTCAACTCGATAGAGTACTCTATTTTTGAGATTTTTCAAAACTATTTTTCAAAGAGATGTATCTTTGAGTATATATATATATATATATATAATGCTCCCCCATACATATATACAATATACTTTACATCTTTTCACATTTGATATATACATTTTCTCCTCCTTTATATATACTTCCCCTTTACAATATACATCTTCTCTACAATATAGCCCTTCTCCCCATTTTTGACATGAAATTTGAATATACCTTTAAAATCAGCACCATTGTCTTGTCTCAATTTTTTTGCAACACCTTGTATGTATGCAATACAACTTGAACTTCTATTAAAATTTCTATCGTGTGATCTGCAATTGAGAAGTTTTTATCATGGATGAGAATTTTGGCATTTGTAATATGTTTATGCAATGCATCCATGTTTAGGAGAATCATGCCCTATATGTTTATTAGTGTAGCTCTTATCCTAGCTTCTTCTCTTAGCAATTTTGCCTGCATATTAGTTAAGAATCTAATCTTTGTGTAGTGTGCAGAGTTGTAACTCAAGTCAAGTTGTAATTGTTGTGCACTTTCTTGTAGATCTTCATCAATCTTTGAAATTTTTTCTTTAATTTCTTTGGTGAAAATTGAAATATCACAGAGTTTACCAAATAATAAAGACATATTGTTGCGAGAGGTCTCTAGTGAACTTAGAATAGTAGACACATCTACTTGATGAATTGCAATCTTTTGTGCAATTAGCTCTAATACTTTATTCTCAAATTTCTTCTCTGCTCTCTACAACAATTTCTCCTATCCATTCAAATCTTCATTGAATTTTTTGACTGTGTCTACTAATTAAATGAAAATTGGTTGAGGAATGTCAACCTTTGTGCTAATTGCCTCTGCTAGAATATTATTTTCATAATAATTATTTGAAATTTTTTATTTCTTTCTTCTCTAAGCTTTTGCTACTTAGCTTTCTTCTAAAGAAGTTCTCCAAATATATGCATTTGATTAGTGTTAAGATTGGAGATGTCCTAATTTAAAATAACAATCTTGTCATCAAGATCAGTTTTTTCTTCTTTCTCTTTGCCTTTACTCAAAAATTTTGTACTTAGTTGAGGCTTATTCTCAACTATCCTTGCACTTATTATTTTCATGCTAGGAATGGAGACAATGGTAGAGATAGTAGGACTAGCTGAAAAAGTAGATACTACACTTATTGTTGAAATACCTAGTGTAACCATCATTGATGTAGGAAGAAGTGTTGTTTGCTTAGTAGATGAAGTTCTTGTCACTTCTGTTAATGAAGTACTAAGTTGAATAGGTGCAAAAATTGATTGAGTGTTTGTACTTACAATGTTTAACACAATCAATCCTATAGTAGCTTTCTTTGGGCTTGATGTTTTCAATATTTTTCTTGGAGAATGAGGAAGTGAGGCTATGACCATTGCTGTAATTTTCTCAAGGTCGATCTCCTCTATGTTTTGAACATCAGGTAAATCTTCCTTGGTAGCTTCCTATCCTTGCTCCTCTTCTTCATCATCAATGTTATCATAATCAATTCCCTCATCATTTTCATCTTCATCTTTGTCACTAACATGAACCAAAAAATCACTCTGCTTGTGAAGATATTGTAGTGCCCACCCATAATTTATTTTTCTATTATATTTATTAAACTCTTTTATACCTATTTCATGGATGTGTTAGTTTCAAGGGTATTGGATTTATAATTATGAAATTATTTTATGACTTGGATTACATGTATATCAATAAAGAATTACTTAGTCCATTATATTTCACATGTTTATTAATCATTATGATTACTAGCACATTAATGTTGCTTTAATGATGATTACTTCATATTTGTAATGATGCATAATTTTATCTAAGCATTTGATGTTTGACTTATAATTATTATGGTACTTACCCCATACTTGCATGTGTATGATGCATGTGTTTGTTTTATCTTTTTCTTTGTCATGTTTGATGTAGTTAAGGGAGGGAGTAGTAGTCATCTACTAGTCAGGATCTACGTGATGTACCACTCCTTATCATTGCATGTTTAGTTTAAATATATTTATATACATGTACATGCTCATCCTCTATGTAGAATGTAGGTATCGGGAATCAACTTCCCTAAATTATTAGGATGAGCGTGCCCTATCACAATAACACAATGGTAAGAATGGGGAGATAATGTTTAGGTCAAATCCTAGCCATAGCTTAAATACTTGTCTTGCAACGAGGACTTGTAATTGAGTTCCTACCCTTTTTAATTCTGTGAGTTTATCTTTGTCTATGTTATTTAATTTTGAGCTTTAGTCGATTTTGGTAATGTTGCTTTTATGTGGATTTCACTACATGATTTATTTAATTAAATATTATTTGATTAAAAAGAAAATATTAAAGCATGAGAATATTTAATTAATTATTAATTAATTAAATGTGTACTTCAATTTAAAAGATTTAATTTAAAAGTTTAATTTAAGAAGTTGGACAAAAAAGAGAATTAAAATATTAAAATATTAAAGATTTAATATTGCTTCATTATAATTATTTATTTAATAATAATTAAATTAGAGTTGCATTTAAACAATGAGCTTTGATTATTATTATTAATTTAAATAATAAACTATGTTTTAATTAGTACTTGCACTAATTAATAAGTGGAGGAAAAAAATATAAAATAATATTTTAATTAAAAGTTCTTTAAATTTGCATGAAAGAATTAAATTTAAAAGATTTGATTAAAGTTCTAATTTAGGTGTATTTATATTTATTTAATTTGATAATAATTTATTTAAGAGTTTTATTTTTAATAAACTCTAAATAATATTATTAGTTAAATTAGTAAATATTATATTTTTTTAAAAATGTCGCATGATTTAATAAGGTAGAGAAAGCTTTAATTTAATAAAGTTTATTTTAATTAAATTGCATAAAATTTGTGCATGAAAATTAAAATCTAGTAATTAAAGGCAAAGAGTTTTCGCACGATTGCATGATCAAAGCCTTGATTTGGAGGAAAAAAAAATTTGATAAGAAAATTAGAGCTCATTTCTAGATACATAGGTTTTAGGGAGCAAAATTCAGAATTGGATCAAAAGTATTCAGAATTTTAATTAAATTTGCATGCATTCACAGATTATCTTAGAATTTAACTGTGGTTTTGAGGTAGGGCTTGAAAACCCATTGTAGAATTTTATTGATAGATCTATCTATTTTGTGTCTTCTTGGGTGTTTACATATTGCTTATTAATTTATTGTATTGATTGTTGAATAAGGAATTATGTCGTAGATTCTGAAAAAGGGAAACTTATTAACCAAAATAACTTGACTGCGAAAAAATTGTAGAAAATTATTATAACTGTATTCTTTTGAAACCCTTTTTAATATAGGAAAAAATTGATTATAAATTTTTTTGGAAGAAAACAATAAATTGAAGAGTGAGGGTTTCAACTTTAAATTTTTTATTAGAACTATGTGATTATCATGAATTTTCTAAATATAGATAAATATTATTCTTATATCTAAAATAATTTAATTATAAAAATTATAAGAAAAGAAGAAAAAAGATTAATTGAGAGGAAAACATGTTGTAACTAAACTTATGCATGCATGTGAAAATAAACATGCTAAAAATAGAAATTAAGTATAGTAAGGTTACATGCATGTGAAAACAAATATGCTAAAAATAGAAAGCTAAGTATAATATGGTTACATTCATGGGCTCAAATAAATCTTTGTATTGGTCTTCACTTATTCAACGTATTCAGAGTCGAATTGCATCTTAGAAAGTTAGATGGTTGTCACTGATGGGAAGAATTTTGTTGATTAAATCAATTTTAGCTACTATCCCTAACTACTTTATTGTTGTCTTTAAGATCCCACCTAAAGTACTAGTTACAATTCAAAAATTGATCAAAAGTTTCCTCTGGTCGAGTAACATGGATGATTCTTGAAAGATTCCTCTTATTTCTTTACAAGATATGTCACATAGTCTTAATGTTGGAGGGGCAAGAATCCATGACCTTTCATTCAGAAATGAGGCAGTTGGTGAGAAATTGATTTGGCACATGTATTCTAAGTTTTAGTACATGTGGTGCAAGATTATGCAGCAAAAATATTGGATAACAATGATCCTGCTAGAGTCTTAACTATTTCTAACCCTCCAAAAGGGTTTTTTCTTTGGGACTTCATGATAGCTTCACGCAAAATCATAGTTGATTATATTTCCTGGGAAGTCAATAATGGACTAAGTATTAATTTTTGGAATGATTCCTAGAATGGTTAAATTCCCCTTTCTAAAAGTGGGATTTCTTTGAACATTATTCAAGTTGTTGAAACCCATTGGGGGACCCAATTGAATCAATATGTCAAATTTGTTTCTAAATTTTCAAAGAAAATTATTTGGAAAGACCCAAATTTTCTGCCCCTTTCATTTTAGGAAATTAATCAATTTCAATCTATTCTAAGCTCCATAACAGTCTACTTCTCTGACATCCAAGATCAAATTTTTTGGGCTCCAGCTAAGGACGGTAACTATTCAGTGAAAGAGGGGTACAAAATTTTAATATAGAATAATTTTAATAAACCTACATCTGGAGCTTTTTCTTTTTTTTGGAATCTAATTGTTCTTCCTAAAGCAGGGTGTTTCTCATGGCTGGCGTTAAATACAGGATTTTAAAAAGTGACAGATTACATAGATTACAAATTGTGAAGCCATTTAAATGTGTTTTCTATGTGGAATAGGATGAAACAGTGGATCATTTTTTGTTACATGTTCATTTTCTTATCAATGCTGGTGTTTTATTTTGAGCAAGATTAAGTATTGTACTCCCTTGCCAAACAATCTCTGGGATCTTTCTCAAGCCTAGCCACTTCTTTATCAAAAAGCATTGTTTGCAAATCTCTAGAAATGTATTCTAGCCCTAGTAGTTTGGGCTATTTGGTGGAAAAGAAATAAGCCCATTTTCAGAAAGGAATCCCTTCCATCAAAAATTATTTTGAAGGGTATTGAAAGATCTATTTTGGAAGTGACTAATTCTAGCTTGAAAATGATTAAGTTTAATCCGATTGTGACTCATTGGGACTCCCAAGTTGTGCAAGAATGGAAACTATTATTTATTCCTAATGGATGGAAAATAAGTCCATCACCAACTCATATTTTACTCAAGAAGAACACTTGGAGACCCCCATCATTTGGTTTTTGGAAGCTAAATTTTGATGGTGCATCTAGAGGAAATCTAGGTCCTTTGAGTTTTGGGGTATGTATTAGAAATGTTTTTGGAGAGGTAGTAGCAATCACAGTATCTCCTTTGCCTATTAGCACAAATAACATTGCTGAGGCTCATGCATTGTTGGCTAGACATTTATTAGGTAAACAAGGCTATTTTAATAGGCTACATATAGAAGGGGATTCATCAGTTATTATTGATGCTTGTTTTCATAGGCGCATCATTTCTTGGAAACTTAAATATTTTTTTAATCAAATTTGGAGACTCCTTGATGAATGTTCAGATGTTTGCTTTTTGCATATTTATCAAGAAGGGAATAAAGTTGCAGACTATTTATCAAATTTGGGTTGTGATGGGGTTAATGTTTCTACTTTTCACTCTCTACCTTTTATTGAGTAACATAAGGTTTTAAAAACTCTTATTCATGATGACATGGAAGCATCTAATAGTTGTCATGTTTGAGATGGGAAAATTAAGCTAAGATGTTGAGTAAATATGCTTCAAGTACTGAGCTGGTTAGGTTTCAATTGCTGAGTTTCTCAGTGTTATCTTTCAGGTGTCAAGCTAGTGTTTAGTAGGTAAATTTCAAGTGCTGATTTGAAACTGTTGTTCAAATGCTGAGTAAAATTATCTTGATGCCAAGTTTTTTAGGTTGACTTCTTCAAGCAATAGGTGTCGAGTTGAGCTAGCCATATGTGTCGAGCTATTCAAGTTTTAACTATCGAGTTTCCTAGTGTTATTCTTTAGGTGTTGAGCTGGTGTTTAGTAGGTCGAGTTCTTCAGGAAACAAATGTTGAGTTGAGCCATTAGGCAACAGGTCTTGAGTTGAGCTTGTTGTAAGTGCCGAGCTATTTAGGTTTCAACTAACAAGTCTTTCTGTGTTATCCTTCAGGTGCTGAGCTAGTGTTTAGTACGTCAAGTTCTTCAGGCAATAGATGCCAAGTTTTGGTGCTAAATTTCTCAGAATGTAGTTTCCAAGTTTTTCTGGCAATAGGTGTCAAGTTTTTCAGAATTGATGAGTGAATAGGAACTTTTTAGGTGCCGAATCAGCATAAAGGTAATTGATTCCGAGTTACTCTATTTTCTACTGAGTGTTGAATAAGTGAGTCTCAGATGTTGAGTTATTAGTTAGATGGGTTAGGTGCCAAGTTATGTAGAGGAAGCTGTCAGGTGCCGAGTTATCCTGTATTTATAGTTAGTGTTGTATGAAAGTGTATTTAATACTACATGCTTTTCTTTAGAGCATTTATAATGACTCAATTTCTAAAGTACAATTAGCATGATCCAAATCTTTTTTATTCCTTGACATTACCCAACATTGATGTCATGTTGCTAGATTCCCTCATGAAAACAAATCTGAGCCATTAAGGAGTTATGTTGTTAGTCCCTTTTCTAGGCTAGATAAGGACAAAATTGGTGAGTATCTACATGGAAAATGACATGTTGTGTTATGATTATTTATTTAAATTCCTTGCACATTTTTGCAAACATCCTGCAAATGCTTAATTAGGCAAAATGAGCTGAGGAACTATGATTGTGTCTCAAGATGAATTCTAGGTGGGATATAGATTTGGCTTGTGAAATGTGTCATCAACAACATTGTCTTTTTATGCCAAAAAACTTTCGTATTTGGTTGATGTCACTGTTAGATAAAGCTATGTTACCTAGGCACATTATGGATGAGGTGATAAACCAAATGTTTATAATACATTCTCACTCGGTCAGAACAACTATTCGACACTTCATTGGTGAAGAACTTCTCTATCCTTCGACACTTGTTTTTCTTTATCCCTCTTAGGTCATTTCTATTTTCCTATCCAATGCCATGGATCTTTTGCAATCTTCGAATATGCTTCAAGTTTTAGCTTGCAAGGTAATTCTGCCACATTTCCTTGTGGACAATAAATTGGATACAACTATGAAGAAGTATGATCTACGGAATGGTATGGCTTTAGTAGGGGTCTATTCTCACATTTTCAACTTCTGCAAAAACATGAATATTATGTTGTTTTTGAGGCTATGAAGAAAGCCATAGATACTTGTAGTATTATTTATCTGAAACATGCTCTACCTCCTAATCCATGCTTAATGGGTGTGAATATGGTGGATAGAATTATGTCAGTAGGCCTGGCCATGATTGAATTGCAAAAGAATCCTAATATTTCAAATTCTATATAGTTGAATACACCAACAGTAAATCTGCAACCAGTTGAATAGAGTTTTTGGGATTCAATTGGGGCGATCAACTCTAACCTAGATTGGCTTGTAGACAGTTCAGCAGTGTAACTTGGCTATGGAATTCCTCTCGTTGATTTTGGTATTTGATCCTCTGTTCATGCTCATATTTTTGACTGAGCATAATTGAAAGGCTATGTTCCTTGTTTTTTTGCAGCTCCATGTCTAGGTACTTTATGCCAAAAAAAAATTATCTGTATTTTGCAAAAGTTTAGAGTGGATTATTGTCAAATTTTGGCATTCTGATGGGTGATAACTTTATGTAATTATTTGCTCAAAATATACAAATTTATGTAATCATTAGGGATGATGTTGGGTTTTCTTCAGTGATTCTTTCCCAGTTGCCCTTGTTGAATCAGATTAATAAATATTATAGTGGCTTGCCACTTTTGCCTTAAAAAAAGAGAGTATAATATGGTTACATGCATGTGAAAATAAATATGCTAAAAATAGAAAGCTAAGTATAGTATGGTTACATGCATGTGAAAATAAATATGTTAAAAATAGAAAGCTAAGTATAATAGGGTTGCATGTGAAAAAAAAATGCTAAAAATAAGAAAATAAGTATAATATGGTTGCATGATTTGAGAGATCAAAGACATGCAAAAATACTAATTGCATGTGTCTTTTTATTTCATATAATTTAATTTTCAGATTTATTTATTTTTAAAAATTAATTAATTAAAAATAAATTAGTTAATTAAAAAATAAAATTTTAAAATTATTTATTAATTTCTAAAAATTTAAATAAATATTATTCATTTAGTGAAAGTGAATTTTAGTAATATTAGTGATTTTTTAAGTCTAATTAAAATCTTAGTAATATTTATTAATGCAAGAGGGAAGTTAATAACTAAATATTTATAATTTTATTTCTAGTTACATTATGAATTAAAGGAAAAATAAATATTAATATTAGACTTAAATAAAATTCATATTAATATTTTAGAAATTAAAATTAATATCAATATTTAACTATAATAATATACATTTATGTTATTAATTAAATCATTTATGATTCAAAAAATTTTAAATTAATAACATAATAATATTGTATGATATTTTATATGTACAAAAAGATTGGATATATAAATATTTATTATTTTAAATAAGTATATTATCATAACAATTTATATGAACATGTATATTCTTACTTTATTTCTAAATACATCCTTATAATCCAAACTAAACAAGAGAAATTGGTGGAATTAAATCATGTTGCTGAAAATTATGTGTTTTCTAATATTCTATTTATAGTATTGTGATGTTTATTTTCATGATTGTTTTTCTTTGTGGGTTGTTTAGTTGGCCAAGTTAGGATGTGAACTAGAAGTAGTTTTTGAGATTTCTTTTATGATTATTTGACTGGATGTCATGATGAAATTTATGATTTGGATTGAGATTTATGTTTTATGAGTTTTATGCTATTGAGCATTTATGAGAACTTGGATTTTGAGAACCAATATTATTTTTAGGTTCCTTGTTAAGGAACCAAATTTGATAAATGTTACCTTTTTTATGGTATGGGACACTATAGTGGTTTGCAATTTTTGAGAAGGTAGTCTATGTGCATGTCTATGGGAGTGGCTTGCAATGGGGGTCGGGGCCCAAAGTGGTTGCTAGGGTAACTTATGTAATTTGTGTAACAAGTGATAACATAGTAATTAAAATATCTTGCCTAGCCCTTTTCCTTGAGATATATTAAAAATGTAAGTTAAAGATTTTTCCTCATACATGCCTTGAGTGGTTGTATAGACTAAGAATGAGATGGAGATGATATCTTGAGAGGTATGACTAGTTTCCTCATCATCATGAGAAGGTATTCTAGTTCCACATAGAGTCACTAAGGTGTTGGGGTCCTAAGAGACTGATAGGGTAACTCTGGGGTTGATTCATGTGATGACACTCTATAGTATGTAGCTTGAGTCTCCTTCATGGTTTTTTTTAATATTTTCCTCTAGTGGTATACTTGTTGGATATTGCTTTTGATGGTGTATTTATTGTGAATTGATACTTATTGAATTGGATGTCATTTATTATTGACAATTGACTTTTATTAATGAATTATTAGTTATTCATTAGTAGTTTTTTTTATTAATGGAGTTAGTGATTAGTAGTTTACTTTTTTTGATGACAGTTGTTATCTATTGGTCTTTGTGCTTGTGACACTTGACATTGATTTTGAAGTGGTTGTATATTTTTGGTTTGGTATTTCTATGTTGACTTGGTATGTGGTGTTGGTATTGGATGAATGTCCTCTCGATTTTGATTATCTCTTCTTCTTGAGTAATTTGTGTTACCTTTGAGGTAGTTTTGGCTATCAGGATTCCTTTCCTAGGATTATTTCATGATTTGATTATCTGTGTGTAGATCATATATTATCTCTCCTGCATGGTGGGAATGGGAGCTTGATTAAGTGACCACATGGTTAGGAGGTAGTGTATTCTTACCATTTGGGTCCCCCTTAGATTGACAAATGTTGGATTTTCATTGATACAGTGGAACCATTATCATTCTTCCTCTTATCTTGAAGACTTCTATTCATTTGATGTGTCTATGTATCATGTGTTTTGAGATCCTATGGGATATTGTATTGTATATTGATGTACTTGTATCTATTTTCACATACCCCATGACATGTGCAGTGGATGTTATTCATTAGATGTGCTTTCATAGAATTAGTTGTACTTATGCATTTGCTTATATGATTATGTATGTGTTTATTCATTTTATAATTATGGACATTGTAATTGAGACTTAAAATTATTAATAAAATTTTATTAAATGTGACTCAATATGAAGGAACCCTTGAGGAATTGAAACTGTATTTGTAATTGATTACATGTTCTTGATGTGTATGTATATATTATTGCCACATTTTTGTTACATTGATGTTGTTTAAACTTTAAAAAATAAATACCTCAGTAAACTTTGTGACATATTAGGTTTGTTTATTTTGGGTTCTTGAGTGGGGCATTATAGAGCATAAATGTTCTTCCATGTGTTGGTGGCATTCCCTACCACATGTTCAATGTCATTCATCAATATAAGACAAATGTTGAATCACAAGGTTTTTTTTTTTCATTCTTCGTTAGAGATTCTTTTTTTCCTTGTCACTCAAACTCAACATGACTTGCCTCAAGGTCTGCTCATTTATGTCTTTAGCAGTTTTCATAGCATTCTCTCATCTTGGCTTGATTTTCTCCATTAGAACACTTGGAATTTGCTGAGAAAACTAGTCTAGGGAATACTTCCACTTACCCATTTTAGACATTATCATGTCTTCTATTTATTTTTTCTTGTCAGTAGTCCTAGTCTCATACCTTAGTGATTTGAAGTTTTTTATGTCTGCTCCTAACTCTATTTCATTTAACCTTTTCTAAAAGGTGGGTGGAGACTTTATAAAGATCACATCTCCTCCTTCTTTGTCAAGTTTCTTCCTAGATGCCCTCCTCATGAACATAACAATAGATGGTTTGGAAAGCTTGGTTATAATAACCTTACCTTTCTTCTTTAATGTCTCTTCTTCCTTTGATTTCTCTTTATCTTTTGTTTCATCTTCCTCAATGCCATCTCCTTTGCCTTTAGTAAATAGAAGAGCAGTGTTGGTTTTCAATTTTGTAATTCTCTTCTTCTCTTTATTGATTTCCTAAGGAAGTTTAATTTCAAGTTCAATTCTTACCTTGCTTCATCATAGGTGTCAAATTATGTAGCTTTTGGGTCAATAGGCTCATTAATTAGTGCTTCAATAATGTCCTTGGTTTCATCTATGTTTACCTCATAACCTAAAGTTTTGACCCATACAATTCTCAGTCTTATTGCTTGTATATATACTTTATCACTATCAACCATGAAAAAAATATAATCATTCTAATCATCAAAAAGTTTCTTTGGGATCTTGAATCTATTATTCATCTTATCTTTGAATGCATCAATGTAATTTTCCATAATACTCACATAGTTTTCTCCCATTTTAGCTATATATTCATTAATTTGATAAAGAATGGATACATCCTTCCTCCATATGACTTTACCTTTAGATGGGAAGAAATTTTGTACATAGAAAAATAGAAAAGTTAAGAATGAACTGAACTTACAAGGATTTTTCTTTGAAGTTCTTATACTCTCCATATTTTTGTTGAACTAATTTAGCATCAACTCTTGAGGTCAAGTGATAGGTTATTCTTGACCACTTTGTATGCAAGATCCACTATTCACATGATACAGTATTGAGTCTACTCAAGCTATATATTTTGTGTGTGATGAAATGTATCCCAAAAATTTAGTTCCATATCTATAATATAGCTGATTTTTGTTCCTCTTCCATCCCACTTGGCAAGGGTTTTCTTCTCTAGCTTGACCTGACTTAGGGTTTTGGTCATTTTAGCTTTTACCAACATAGGAAGACCAATGATCCTATAGATCATCTTCTTTGCTATCAAAATAGGTTATTCTAACCATACCTAGCCATTATGCACATGACTGAGAATAAATCTTATCCATTTGATCTAAAAATCTCGTGGCATATGCAGAATGTGAGTTAAACCCTTTTCTTCAAGATGTTGATGCTCGGGTTTTAACACACCATTGACACATAATTCTTTTCATGATTCATCCATTTCTAGTGTTCCAATATCTTGAATAGCAAAAAAAAATTGTGAATGTATGTCATTAATCAATAGTACCTTTGATGGAATTTGTGATTGTGCTCTACTTGGATCTAGGGTTTCTATGATGGCAAGACTCAAGTTGAGGTTTGGTGCCTTCTATTCAATGCCTTGAACTAACATATCAGATCCTTTCTTTATTTTTCTACTAGTGGATTCCATTTCAATTGTTAGGGTTTTGAGAGAACAAAACAAATTCAATTGTAATTCACTCAAATCACTTGGATGTCCTAAAAATTGCTCTACACAGATAGCTCTCAAAAATTCACAATGAAAAATGAATTCGATTTCATTCTTTTATCAAATTTTGCCTTTCGATTGCCATAAATGTGTGGTATGATTGTTTTCTCAAATGATAGACTAGCCTCCACTTTTCTTGAATTGAATGCTTAGTAGAGTCATCCATGACTCAGTTTCCATACAAAACATAGTTACTCTCGACCTTTCTCGGTAGGATCTTGCTACCCAACCTCACTTGGTAAGGACTATAACCTGACCTTATAGGGTAATGGCTAACATCTTCTTGATTTCTTGGTGATCCCTTTGCCTCTTGAATAATGATATAGATCTTTTATTCTACTAACTAGAACTGATGTGAGATGTATTCTTTAGAATCCTAGTTCCAATTTTCCTTAAGAAATTAAGTGGAATTGCTAGAGTCACCCAATTCTTGAGTGACATGTTCATTATTGCTTAGACTTTCATTCTTAGAAGATTTGAGAATCCATTGCTATCTCATTTTCTTTTTGATGTTAGCAACCTTGGCTTTCATTTCATCTTCAATTCTTCCAATAGTCATATAGTTCTTGCCAATATGACCAAATTCTATACAAATAAAACATCTTCTAGTGGTGTCTCTTGTCCTCATGTGATGTTTTACACAATTCATTCCAATCTATCCAAATTATCCATAGTAATGATATCTACACCAAGTTTTATAGTCCCAAACAAATATAGCTTTTACAATCTATTCTACTGGGTTCAATATCTTAATTTTTCATTCATAGGATTTGTGCCCATGCTTCTTGAATTTGTCACATTTTCCTTTAAATTTAGGTTTCTCTTTGCATTCATTAGCTCTATGACCATGCTGATTGAAATTGTAGCATTTTCCATTGAATTTAGCTTTCCCATTAGTCCAACATTTGTTTAATGTATGGCATACCTTACCATAATAATTGCAAGTAGGTCTTTGATTATTTTGAGCTCCTTGCTTGGATGATTCACCTTCTTTTGTATATCCAATTCATGCTTTTCCTTTTTGTCTGTAATGACTTTGCTCATTCAATTGATTCATGTCTACTTGAGATTTCATCATCCTCTCATTGATTTTATTTTTAGTGTTTTGATTGTTCTATAACTTTTCATTTTTTGATCTTAGATTCATGATTTCTTCATTTGCATTGGTAGGTTAATCAATGAATTTTTCTTGCTAAAAGGATAAGTGTTGAATTTCATTGTTCTTTCCCTCTATCTCTTCTCTTATCTTGTTTTTCTCTTCCATGACTTTACACAATCTTACTGACTGAATTTCTTGTTCTCTTTTTAGCTTTCTTTCTTGTTCTTGAAGTGTATCATTATTTTCTAATATTTCTTTGATTACCTCATTCACTTCATCTAAATTTCTTGAATGGATATCTTCAATTCTTTCTTCAATGTAGAGTTGGTCATTTATCTATACTACAAGATCTTTTCTTCTTTTCAATGATTGAGAGAGTTGCTCCTTTTCTTTCTTGAGTTGTCCAATAGCCAATTCCAAATCTAGTTTCTCATTTTCAATAGCCTTATCAAGTCTAAATACATCCATAACTTTTGATCTTTGCTGAAGTTATTAAACCTTTCTTTGAGAACCACAAAGCTCTGATACCAATTGTTGAAAATAAATATGATAGCATAAGTTACTGAGAGGGGAGGGGTGAATTAGTAAATAATAAAACTTAATCCTTATTTACCAATTAATCCTTCATGTGTGTTCTGATCTAATTGTATTCATGAATAACTAAAAATATCAAAAAATTCATAACAGTTTGACACATGATTTGGTGACCTAGAAACCTTCCAAATAGAAAGTAAAACTAGGGTGGGGATGATACTCAAAATGTTTAGTACAGTAGTATAATGTTGGCATGTTAAGGCTTACACTGATCACTTCCTATGATCTTCCCTATTAGGAGAAATAAGGACTGCTAGGTCCACCTTGAAAAAAGGATTTACAAACATAAAATGAAGTATGGACTCGATAAAGAGATTTAGATGAGACTGTTAAGTCTATCTTGTGAAAGGATTTAACTGATCCACCTGTTAGGATGAAACAATGGCTGATCTCTGATCTGCAACTTGGTTTGCTAAATGAAATTCCTTTGAGTGTAATGATCACTTTCTATGATAGATAAATCAATTCTACTCCTTATACTATTGTAGCCTTTTATTTCTTCTTTGCGTGTTATCTTACTTCATTTTATATATTTTGGATTTGATACAATACATTACATATATACCAATCCAATTTACAAATCAATAAAGTAAACTATAATAGAAGTTTACACAAAATACACAAAGTTGACTAAACTACATGAAATTGGGTTCTGAAGACTCGCTTAGGGAGGTTCTAATACTTAGCATCTACAATTAATGCTCAAAATTGTCATGCGTTTGGTAGATGTAGAAGCTAGGTCCATACTCATAACTTCCAAGTAGTCTAAACTCAGTCTGCATTGGTGACTTAGTGAATACTGTAAAACTTGGTGTATAAATTGAATCACTTGATTCATACTACATAGCTTGGTAAATGCTATCACTATGAGCTTGGTATAAATTGAATCACTTGGTTAACATTGAGTGGCTCGGTCAACACTAGATTCACATCGATGTAACTACAAACTTGGTAAGCACTGCACAACTTAATTTGTACTGAGGAACTTGGTAAACCTTATGAAGCTCAATTTACATTTCTAATCACCATCATGGAAGAGACTACTTAGCACAAACTAAACTTCATCCCTTGAATTTGGTTGTAGAACTCGGTAGAGTCTGAATTGCTTGGTTAACTTTTTTAACTATAAAATAGACTTGGTAGATAATTATAATCTAAATAAGTGTGTGTCACTAATAAGAAACATGACTATTGAAGTATGAGTGAGGAAATTTTTACTCTTCTAAGGAATGTTGATCCCATTTTGAATCAAAGTTCATGATGTCTTTATTTAATTTGACCTCAAAAGCATTGATGTGATTGGCCACATCCATGTCCTTTTGTGTTGTTTCCGCATACTACCATATGCAAATGTGAGATGTCTAGCAATCTCCAATAGAATGAGCCTATCTAATATATGCCTTGGGATTTTCTTTAGGTTCAGTTGTGTGCCTATGACCCTAAGGTATGCGAATGTTTTAAAACTAAATGTAATAGATGTTAATCTTTGTGATTCAAGTTGATGTTTCTACTAACATTCTTTTGGCATAATCACCCTCTATAAATTAGATGATTGCAAATATAAAACCATCATTCACTATCTTGTACTCTACACTCTATTGTAAGAGCTTCTTCTTGACCAACTAAGGATACACCACATAAGGCCATTAATTAACATCTTGCATGCATCCCTTCTTGTGAAGTCTTGGGAAGTCTATCATTTGAGCCATCAATATGTACACCCAAAATGATGTCATATAAAATTTGGGATCAACCTTGATAGCTACCAACTATTCATATAGGTTATCACTCAAAATTGTAGCCTAGTCAAAAATTCTTTTTGTTCTAATTATCTCTATAAAGTAGACCATGCAAGTTTGAATATGTCCAACCATCGAGAGTCCCATCACTCTACTCAAAAACTCAATCACATAGCCAATATCATCCTTCATGTACCCTTGTATCATGAGCACTTTACCAACTCTATGACTTACTAGTGTTCTATCAATCAAGAAGGATGATTGAAATATCTCTTTTCCTTCCTTCTCATAAACCTTGTACCACCTCTCAAGTTCTTTATATGTGATATGTAGGTATTGATTTTGTAATAAATCAAGTAAAATAATAACCAATAAAACAATCCAAGAGAGCTTAATGAGTTTCCCAATGGATCAAAAATAATGGAGACAAGAGATTTTGAAAGGGGAAAACAAAGAAAACCCCTTTTGTAATATTAAGAATGTGGCAAGGAAGCCTAAGGAAAGAGAGAGGAGGAAGAAGTATTGTGGAGCAAATTAGGTCATTACATTAACATCAAGAAGATGTGTAGAAGAAGTAGTTGTTGTAGAATGAGAGAGGCATCTCTTTTATAGAGATGAGAAAGGAGTTGCATGTGTAACTCCCATTTCTATGAATGCCACCATTCATAATAAGTGTGTGCAAAGTGTCAATATCCTCTTAAGGAGGAATAAACTACTTTCCTTAATAAAGGAATTACAAAAAAGAGTTATCCTCACATGTGGACTAGAGGAAAAGAAAATAACATGTCCTTCACATGTGTACTAAAGGATAAAATACATAAGGGATACCTTGGTTTATCCCAATTAATAAATAAATACAACCAAGGAAAGATTACTACTTCTAATAGATCTTCCCTTGGGAGATGGAAAACATTCTCAATATTTGTATGTCAAAAGTTGAGAACTATTTCTCTAGTGACACTCTTGACAACCTTTTCTTCAAAGTTACAACGCTCTACCAAGGTCATGGTCAACTCTGAAGACTATAATGAAACTAGATGTTAGGCTACATTAATTAGGCCAAAATACATGAGTGTAGATATACCATAGTGGACCTTTCCATAGGCTTGCTACATATAATGAGGAAAGCATTCCAATCAATATGTCTAAGCTCTGTATCTTTGATCTTTGCATGTCTATCTTAAAAGTAGGATTTCCTAGGTGCACCTTGGTATTTGAGGATTATGGGTTTGGGAGTGATATTTTCAGCCAGTGAAGATGAAGATGATGTCATTTTATCTGCATAAAAGATTGAGAGATTAGTCTACAAGGCTAAAAATCAAACCTAAATATAAATTGTAACAGACAAAAACCATGTAGAATGCCCCAAAATTGTTAGGAACATTAGTGTTTTCCTAATAACCAATGATATGTAGAAAAGCACACCTAGCACACCTTTACAGGTGCACTAGGTGCATTAAATGGTCCATTTATGACCATTTAATTGTAGTTACACACTTGTGCACCTAGGTGAGGTGCACACATGTGAATGTCTGCAACTAGGAACATGTGCATGTTGAAAGTGCAAGGGGGAAAAGATGAATTTTCTTATGTTTATTGAGTGCACAAAGGGTGTGTACATGTGCAACTTCTCTTAGATAGGTTTCATTTTCTTAGCTTAAATTTGAAACTAAAAAGGTGAGCACATGCACACCTTTTAAGTCTTAGGTGTTCTTTGATTTTTTGTTTAGGTTTTCTTGTTAGGTGAGTAAAGGTGCACACATATGCACCTTGAGGAGGTGTGCTTGTGTACATCTTGAGGAGTTGTGCATGTTTACAACTTTGGTGTCTTAAATAGTGTTGAGGTTTGTATGCAGGTTACAAGCAAAAGGAGCGCAGTGAAAAGGGTACAGAGGTGTGGCTACTAGGAGAGTGTGGAGATGAATGAAATAAGGGTAGGGGTATGGTTTTTATATAGACCTCAGGCCGCAAGTGTGCACCCTTTGAAGGTGTGCACATGCACAAGTGCACATGTGGGGAGATAAGTGTGCACTTGTGCACTAAGTGCACCTATGCACCTAGACAAGGTGCACATGTACAATAGTGTGCTAGTTGACATTTATGCCCTAATACACTTAAAATATCTATTTTTCTCCCAATTTCAACACCCCCAAAATTCCTTAGTCAGATACTAAGGTTTGACCCATACTTCAAGGCGTCCCAAAATGACCTAGGCCCCAGATTAGGGTTCTGGGAGATAAAAAAAGTTATTAGGGGGTCCCCATTTCTAGGAGAAATGGGGTGTGCATTTTTAGACCATAATAGGTTGGATGGGGTTTTATTATTAAGGATATGATTAATTAGCTATGAATAGTTGCATGGGGTAGTTGCATTTTGGCACATTTGTGTCATGATTTACATCAGATGCTATACTCATGAGCTACATCACTATCTATTGGTGTGATGATATTATATATTTGGACATGGTAACATCTTCCCATCAAGTAGTCAATGTGTGTTGGTTAGCAACCATAGGACATGTCCTACATATATATGTATTCAAGTATTATTGTCCAGCCTCATCTAGGAAAGACAAAATATTGGAGGCACATGTTGGATGACATAGATGAGGTTGTGTGGGGACCCTAAAGGTATATAGAGCAATGGGTAGAGGATGATGATGAGATGACACATTTCTTTGGTAATCAATATTTACTTTGTCATATTTCTTTAGTAATAGAGAGATTTTTCTTCATGAGGTTACTCGAGAAGTTTGGTCATTGACTGAGGATTCTATAGAGATTGGAACATTATGCATGGGTGTATTCAGAGAGACCAATGCGATGCAGGAGCATCTAGAGGTATAAGGGCAATCATGTGTCAACAAAAAAAATGTACTTAGACTTAGTTTTTGTTTCATGTGTTTTAATTTTTGGATACCTATTTAGGTCAAATAAAGGCTCCAACTCTCATAGTTTCACTATCAGTGTTCTAGGATAGAGTATTTGAACACATTGGGATATGTGTAAATGTCAAAAAAATAGGAGTATGTAATTGAGCCATCATTTTGGTGAACAAGAAGCTGTAAATTGGCCAGATGAATGTAATTGTAATTTAGAGAATTCTAGAAAAAGAATCAGGTCAAAAGGCCCCATAGTTTGAAAGTTATTGCAGTTTTTCAGTTTCTAGAGACATCCTAAGAATGCTTCAAAGTTAGGTTAGGGGCATTAAATGACCTCAAAAAGGGCCAAAAAATGAGGGACAAAAAAATATGGTCCACAAGGCTATAGAGAACTTTGAGAGCTTTCCAAAAATGTAAACGGTTCGTCAATCGAAGCTACAGTTCAAAAGTTATGCCTCCCAGAAGTTCAGTTACCATTTGTACATTCTTCTAATTTTGTGCTGACTTCTAATATGACTTCTAGAGCCTTCTATTTGGTTGGTGGATTCCTACTAGCACTTTCTTGAATGTATTCCTAATCCTTAACCCTCTGGGGTCTATTTAAGAACATTTCTGGCATTGTAAAAGGTAGTTCAGAGTGGAGCTTGGGAGAAGGTACTGGGAGAAGAATTTATCCCTAGATTTATGATATTGTAAGCCCTTAGGGCATGTTTTGAATTCTATTTTCTCTGTACTGAATGCATTAGCATATTTACATAGTTAATAAAAATTTTCCTTTCTTATTGTGTCCATTCTGTGCTTGGATTGTGTCCCCGTCACAATGTGAGGCCCCACACTAAATTATGAGGTATATTAGGAGGCCTTTATGTAATTAGTAGAAACACCATAGAGATGGTCACTAAGAGATGATGTGCTAGATGTTGGGATGGAGGGGGATTATGCATAGTGGTTCAGAGAGCACCTCTTTCTAAGATATATAGATCCAATCAAGCTAATTTTGTCGATTGAAAAGCAATTAAATGGAGGTAAGGATGATGATGGTAAGGGTGGTCAAGGGAGAGGGAGAGGAAGATGCAAAGGTTCAACTAGAAGAGGTAGGTGTAAAGGTAGAGGTAGGCATAGAGGAAGAGGCAAAGCCATTAAGATACCCCAATAGAGAGCCATGCCACTTGTTCCTATATAGAGACACATTCTAGTGTAGAGACCTGTGGATGTATGAGTGGATAGAGTAGAGTACCATGTGGTCATGGGAGTATTGTGATGGGAGTAGGCACAGGAGCCAGTATGGGTGATGTATTGGTGGATGGTATAGGTGGGATTAGTTCAGATGGTGGCATAGGGCCTAGTAAGAGAGTGGATAATTGTGATAGGGGGGAGTAAGCCTGCATAGGGTGTGGCTTGAGGAGGAAACTTTTTTTTTTGTGTGGTAGAGACATTAGGTATAGGATCCTTCTATGCACAAGTCTCCCAACCATTGTCATAGCCATAGGTACATGTGGCCCCAATGTACTTACCTCCTATATAGGGTGCATCATCTAATTTGGGAGCCTAAGTGTAGAAGAGGCACAAATTGGATAGATTAGGGCTTAGATTAGTCAATTGGCTATTATCATACAAGCATTTATTACATCAACAAAACTAAGGCCTCTAACTTCTCCTTTGCTATCTAGCACAAATGTAGCTACCAAAAGTTAGGAAGTTCAACCCATACTAGGCACACAAAGTATAGTTGTTGGTAGGGGTGCCTCTAGTAGGAAGATTCCATTGGATCAAGCATAGAGAGATGGGACTTGTGCCTCTAGTAATTAGGCTCCATTGGGTCAAGCATAGAGAGATGCGACTAGTGCTCCTGATGATGAGACTTTGTGAGGAGATTTTGAGATGTATCATGTTTTTGTATCATTTTGATCATAAAGTATATCTTGGATGTACTTATATTGACCATTTGGTAGACTTATTTATGAGCATTCTAATTGAATGTTGTTATCTTGGATGTTCAACGACTTTACATGTGTTATGTTTGGTATGTAGTTATATGATGGATGTTTCATGCTGATATGCATATGTTGTATTGTTTTGATAGTATTTTTATACATGATATAATGTATATATCTATGTGTTTGTGATGTTGGAGTATATTTGATCCTATGTATGATTATGATGTTGTGGAAATGAGGCTAGTGATTAATGAAATATAAAAATGCAATGAAATGATTTAATAAAATAAAAATATATAATGAAATGGCCTATAAAAGGTAATGAGATTTAATGATATGACTTATGAAAATGTGATGAGATGTAATGAAATGGCTTATGAAAATGTAATCAAATAGTTTATGAAAACCTAATGAGATGTAATAAAATGGCTTATGAAATTGGAAAGGCAATGAAATGTAATGATATGTAATAAAATATGAAAATGTAATGAAACCTAATGATATTGTGATGAAAGATGATAAAATATAAAAAAATGTAATGAAATATAATGATTGTTGGTACCTCTAATTTTTTTTGTCCATTAGTATCACACTTAATCATACATAAGATAGAATTAGTCAGTCATCACTGTAACTCAGCAACTCTATATAGGATGAGTCATATTAAGACTTGTAAATAAACATGCATATTTCAAACTCTATAGGAGTTGACCAAGTCATTGGTCACCAAGTATTTTCACTATAACATGAGTATAGTTTATGTCGAGCAATCAGTACACATACATGTCAAGTTATGAATAAGGAAACAAGTAAGTTGAGATCAAGTTACAGTAGCAAGAATAGTAATAATTGTACATCAGAAATAGTATGTGTTAAGCAACATAGAGTTGACATTAAATTCATAAATAATACAAACTTAAGGTAAACCATTTGAATCCAGTATAGAAATGACATTTAATATTTTTAGAGGTTGTTATAGAGACTATTATGCATTTATGATATATATGACTAATCCCTATGAGTGGTGAACAACCAATCAAAGGAAAAGGGTCTAGAAAAATCTTTAGAAATATTTAAATAGGAAGATCCAAACCCTATTTTTAAGAAGTTATAAAGATACATAGATTCATGTGATGTTAGGAACCTGTGTGTTCCTTCTGTTTATTTTGTTAGAGTAGTGTTGTTGGATGCATATGCTTTGTAAGTCGTCCCGTGAGTATATTTTATTATCCCACATGCATAGGTAGTATTACTTTTCTAGATCGTACTCAGTATATAAGAATAGGTTGAGGCTCTTGATGGGCACGGACGAATTTATTGTATTGAGCTTGCTCAAAGGAGGTTACCCCCTCGAAGTGGCCTGCGATCAGTAGATTCATTCTGAGTTCTGCTATCACTTTGTATTCTGTTATTTCGAGCATTCTCACGATATTGCTATAAGGAGGTTCTTCACATCTGGTATCAGAGCACTCTCTTGGGCTCGCTAGGTGGAAATTACATCAAATTTTTTTTTTCTGTCATGGCCTTCAGGTTCCTCTCACTTCTAATATCTCTTGTTATTGCAATAACTCTTTTCAGTTGTTCTGTCTGTGAGTGAATTTTTCTAAGTCGACTGTTCAAAAAAAAAAAAAAAAGAGTAAAATTTTTTCTATTTTTTAGTCGTAGCTTCCTTGTTTGCTTTCTGTTTCTGCTCATACTTCCGTAGAACGTCTGCAATATCATTTCGCATACTTCCTTCCTTGGCGACCCAACCCCAAATTTTACATATCAAAGCCCTAAATCCCTCATTTATCTAATTTTAGGGTTTGCCCTATCTTTTTCACCTCTCATCCAATCGCCACCAAACTGAGCCACAAGATTCAATTCCTCATTTTGCTCCCTTATCCCTCTTGGACTGTTCGCCTCATTTCGCCTCCCTACCCTTGAAACCCTCATTTTTCTTTTTCCCTTGTCCCCAGATAGTCTCCCACCACCCGTCGAACACCCATTTCCTATATGAGTTTTACCCAAATCCAAGTTTGCCGTAACTAAAAAAGTTTTTGTTTCTCATCTTCTACCCATTCCAAAAAAAAAAAAAAAAAAAAAAAAAAACCTTGCTTTATGGTTGTTACGCGTACAGGAGCAAAAATCATGGAAGAGGAAATTGCATCCCTCAAAACCAAACTTCAAGATCTGGATGACAAAATTCTGGGTCTTAACTTTCAGCAGTCAGCCATGAGCCGAAACCATTCAGGAGATACTGGGTCCTCTTCTGGCAATTTCCGTGGACCAAAGCTTGATTTTCCACGCTTCAATGGTTCTGATCCGACTGGATGGATCTATAGGGCAGAGCAGTATTTCAGCTTGCATAATACTTTGGATAACCACAAAGTCCCCCTTGCATCTTTTCATTTGGAACATGAAGCTCTTCAATGGTTCCGTTGGTACATCAAGGCTAATGTAGGCCCAACGTGGAGAGAATTGTGCACCCTCATTTTGGAGCGCTTTGGCCCTAGTTCCTTTGATGATTTTACAGGAGCACTCACTAAACTGTGTCAAACAGGCACTGTAAGAGAATACCAGACAGAGTTTGAAAAATTAGCTAATTACACAGAGGGCTTGTCTGATGAATTCTTCCGTAGTTGTTTTGTCAGTGGTCTAAAGGATGCACTTCGCTCAGAAGTCAAAATGTTTCGACCTACTACAATGATGGAAGCCCTTGGGTTGGATAAGTTAGCGGAAGACAAGATTAGTGCTCTACAACGCTCCAGATCTAATTTTTTTCCATTCAGAAATACAGGTTCTCACAACCCTCCAGTCATACCAGCTCCCAGAACTACTCCGATCAAGCACTTGTCTGAAACAGAGATGCGAGTCAGGCGAGACAAAGGGCTTTGTTATAATTGTGATGAGAAATGGTCTCGGGGCCATAGATGTGTTCAGCAAAAGCTCTATCTCTTGGATGTGGATTCTCCACCAGAACTGGAAGAATATGTAGATGCTCAGGAAATAGTGGATGATGAGGTTGAGCCTCACCAGCCTGAACCTCCTTCACCAGAAGCTCCACCAGAGATATCTGTCCATGCTTTGGCAGGAGTCACTACTCCACAAACCATGCGGGTCCAGGGTTTCTTCAAGAAGATCCCTCTTACTATACTCATTGATTCTGGTAGCACTCATAACTTCATTGATCCACGAATAGCCAAACAGGCCGATTGCTTTATCCATCCCTGCTCTAGCTTTGAAGTCATGATTGCCAATGGGGGCACTTTACCTTGTAAAGGGAAATGTCGCAATGTGCATCTCTCTATTGGAGATTATAACATGCGCTCTGACATGTTTGCCTTACCCTTAGGTGGCTGTGATGTGGTTTTGGGTGCCCAATGGTTACGCACTCTTGGCCCCATTCTCTGGGATTTTGCTGAACTTTGGATGCAGTTTTCAGCCGAGGGGCACCAACACACTTTGAAAGGCTTACAACCAGGGTCTCTCAGCATCATCAATTCACACCGTATGGAAAAACTTTTTAAGAAGAATTCACATGGTGTTATCGCTCAGCTCCATTCTATTCAGATGCAGCCATCAGCAATCTCTAGCACTCCTGCCGATCTCCAACACATTTTGGACAAGTATTCTGGTGTATTTGCTGAACCTGTGGGATTACCTCCTTCTCGTCCAGAGGACCACTGTATTCAGCTCCTTCCTGGCAGTGTTCCGCCCAACATCAGGCCCTATTGCTACCCATTTCATCAGAAGACCGAAATCGAGATACTTGTCCGTGACTTACTGAAGCAAGGTATTATTCGCCCTAGTACCAGTTCCTTTTCTTCTCCAGTTCTGCTTGTTCGCAAAAAAGATGGGTCATGGCGACTCTGCATTGATTTCCGAGCACTTAATCATCTCACTATAAAGGACAAGTTTCCCATTCCAGTTGTTGATGAACTTCTTGATGAACTTCATGGGGCTCATTTTTTCTCCAAGTTAGATCTTCGTTCTGGGTATCATCAAATTCGGGTTAATGAGGAGGATATACCTAAAACTGCCTTCCGCACACATGATGGTCACTATGAATTTTTAGTCATGCCCTTTGGCCTCACGAATGCTCCTTCAACATTTCAGGCAGTGATGAATAACATATTTCGACCATACCTCCGAAAATTCATTCTGGTCTTCTTTGATGATATCCTCATATATAGCAAAACTTGGGCTGAGCATCTCCATCATCTGGAGCTTGTCTTGCAACTTCTCTCTGATCATCAACTCTGTGCAAAACTATCTAAATGTGTGTTTGGCCAGGAGGAAGTGGAGTATCTCGGGCATATTGTTGCACACCATAGAGTGCGGGTGGATCCTACAAAAATAGATGCCATGAAAACTTGGTCGCATCCTAAAACTCTCAAGAGCCTTCGGGGTTTTTTGGGGTTGACTGGCTACTACCGCAAGTTTGTCAAAGATTACGGGAAAATTGCAGCACCATTGACAACTCTGTTAAAAAAGGATGCCTTCTCCTGGACCCCTGTTGCTGAGACTGCATTTGAACAACTGAAACAGGCTATGTGCAGTACACCTGTTCTCGCGATGCCAGATTTTTCCAAACCCTTCACTATTGAGAGTGATGCTTGCGGCAATGGATTGGGTGCTGTTCTCCTGCAAGATCACCATCCTATTGCGTTCACTAGCAAAGCCCTCTCTGGTAAGAATCTAGCCCTCTCTACTTATGAAAAAGAAATGATGGCTATTTTGCATGCTGTACAGAAGTGGCGGCCATACCTCTTAGGGAGTCATTTTTGCATCAGAACCGATCACCAAAGTCTGAAATACTTCCTGGAACAACGGGTATCCTCTCCTACACAACAGAAATGGGTCAGCAAACTCATGGGGTATGATTATGAGATCACCTACAAGAAGGGTAAGGAGAATATTGTGGCAGATGCTCTTTCTCGCACATTTGATAATCAAGCTTCCCTTTCCGCTATTTCTATGCCCATTCCCAATTGGTTAGCGTCTGTTCAGCAGGGCTATGACAGTGACTCTTCTTTATCTCAAATCATTCACCAGCTAGCCAATAATCCTTCTGCTATACCACATTACTCTTGGGATGGTGCTTCTCTTCGATACAAGGGTCGGCTAGTGCTTCCTTAGAACCCAGATCTACATCAGGCTATTTTTTATGAACTCCATGCTTCACTCAGGCTTCCTCAAAACTTATGAGCGAGCAAGGAGAAACTTCTTTTGGAAAGGGATGAAACAGACGATTCAACAGATGGTGGCTGAATGTGATACTTGCCAACGCCACAAGGGTGAAACGACCCTCCTTCCTGGGAGAGGGGATGTTAGGAACCTGTGTGTTCCTTCTGTTTATTTTGTTAGAGTAGTGTTGTTGGACGCATATGCTTTGTAAGTCATCCCGTGAGTATATTTTATTATCCCACATGCATAGGTAGTATTACTTTTCTAGATCGTACTCAGTATATAAGAATAGGTTGAGGCCCTTGATGGGCACGGACGAATTTATTGTATTGAGCTTGCTCAAAGGAGGTTACCCCCTCGAAGTGGCCTGCGATCAGTAGATTCATTCTGAGTTCTGCTATCACTTTGTATTCTGTTATTTCGAGCATTCTCACGATATTGCTATAAGGAGGTTCTTCACATGTGATCACATAGCGAGATCACAGGTAAAAGTGTGAACATTGTAGAGGAAGAAATTGAGTTAAGTTATGGATATTGCATGTAAGAGAGCAGTTGTAAAGAATAGGGTTAGCAACTTTATGAAGTAGTGAAGGATAGAGTATAGATATATCATATTGAAGATTAGATCAAAGAATTTAAGAGAGGGGATTCTTAATCAGCAGTAAAGTGCAAATGAAAGGACTAGGTACTAAATCATAACTAAGTTAAGGATAATCTCTTAGAAAGGATGATTTAACATACCTTTGTAGATCTCTTAGCTAAGTCCTTATTTTATTGTAAGTGTAAAATCCTCTCACAAGGTAAGACATAATATTCTTAACAACCTTAATAGGGTAGAAACCTCACAGGGAATATCATCAGAAGTGATCAAAACTATAACCCTCATAGATTAACTTTATTGTTGTAGTAGTGAAGATTTGTAGGTGTCATACCCACCCCAATTTTACCTTCAACTTGGAGGGTTTCTAGGTAACCAAATCTTTTTGTTATGTATTTAAATTTCATGCATGGGATTGATAGTTAAAATCTAATTGTTATAGAATTTGATTTTACAAGTTATGTTATGCATGAACTATGTATGAGATGGAAAATATCGTGAATATAGTAAAGTTGTTTTAAGGTATAATTTTTTTATGGATCCTAGTTCACCCCCCTGGCACCCCCCCCCACCCTATGTATCTAGTTTCCCAATCAACCTCCCAACAATTGGTATTACAACATTGGTTCTCTTGAGGAACTGTAATAGCTTGGGAGTTCAATTTATGGAGATTGAGGCTTGCAAATTAGGAAAGGTTATTGACAATCAAGTGATTGACATCTAGCTCATACTACAACAATTTGAAGTAGGAAGATAAGAACTGAGGAAATCTCTAAAAAAGATAAAGGATATGGCCATTTAGGTAAATGAGATAAATTATGCAGAAGTTGATACTCAAAGACTATTTGACACTGGAAATTCAAATGAGAGTGATGGAGCCATTGAAAATCTAATAATAGTATCCTAAATGAAGAAGTTAGAGGACTAAAGAGAGAACATGAAATCCAGTCAGCAAGACTAATGTGAAGTGATCAATTAAAAGAAAAAAGTTAAAGAAGACAAGGTTGTAGTTGAGGAAGATAAAAGAAAAATGGTTATTACACTTGAAGAAAGGCCATCTAATGTGAAAAATATTATAGACACTCATCTAGACATGATGAATTGACTGATGTTTACAAATTAGGAGTTAAATAGGAAGGACATGGAAATAGAAAATCTAAAAGAATAGACTGACTTACTCAAGAATGAATTAAGAATTGAGAAATAACTTGTGGAAATGATGAAAAATCCTAATGAAGCAATAAAATACTTTGAAGAATTTATGAGATAACCTAAGGCATCTAGAAAAACTTCTAGATTAGATCATACAAAGCAACACTCATCTATAGAACAAGTAGAATCATCCAAAAGTGGAGAGCTAAGGAATTCAAAAGGAAAACCCACCTTCTATCATTGTCGAAAAATTGGTCATACTACAAACATCTACATGATAAAATTGGTATGCAAAATCCTAAATTTAAGTTTACTAGTTATTATTTTTATTGCAAGAAGTGAGGACATCAAATACATGAATGTAGATCAAGAATGAACAACATAGTTGCTATACCTAGATTTGAGGGATATTGTTACAAATGTCAAAATTTTAGAAATAGAGCATATTACTAGAGACCAAAAATAAATCCCTATTAGGAAATAGAAGGCAGAATGAAGAACTTAAGAAAGTGTGTTCCAAATATCACAAGTTTGTGACATTTGAGCAACAATTGTAGGACCTAATGACTCAAACGCTAGCATCAAATCATGATCACATCAAGGGAAAAGAAAAAGTTGATATTGAATGAATAAGGAAAGAGATGAATCAAACTTGGAAGAAAAAGGTTGAAGAAGAAAATAGTGGAACAAATGGAGTTAAGATCACCCAATCCAATGGAGGAGGTGATCACATCATCTCAAATTGATAAAGAAAGGTCAAGGAGTTGTATATTTAATGATCTATCTTACATCAATTCCAAATATAGAATGTACAAAAAATTCATATCTACATGAGGAAATATGCATTAGAACAAATTTATGAAAAGTATGGTAGGAAAGAATCTTCTATACAATGAATGTCAAACATCAGTTAAAATTTTCTATATTGAACAAGCATTGCAATATGGATTGAGTAATTCAAATGCCGAACTAATGTATAGAAAAAATTAGGTGGAATTGCTCAAGCTATACAATGAAGCCTGAGTTCAAAGGCATAATATCTACCACAAAAACTAGATTTCTCCTAATAGAATACAAAACAATAATGGAGACCCTAATTCAATAAAATGTGGGTATATATTAAAAATTTGAAGGTATTTTGCACACCTTGCATTCAAATTTTGAGAGCACAGTGTGTCAAGTTGTTTAGAGGATAAAGTTTCAAAACCCTAACAAGGAAATGTGGTATCTTCATCATCTGCAACAAATATTCAAAGATTAGAGGTAAGTAACATTCAATTAGTGAAGAATGATTCTTGTCCTCCACCAAAATTTCAACCTATTCCTAATATTGCTATGAAAGATTATAAAATGGCTATATTATCATTAATACTACCTAAAGTAATTATGATCCATGATGTATGGAGCTGTTACATGTGTAAAATTGGAGAAGTTGGTGATTATGAGATTCGTGAGGCATATTAGAAATTATGTGAAGGTGTATTAAAGATGAATTCAAAATTGTTGTGAGGAAATGGTTAACTTGTGGCCTAGATTTTCCAAGGAATTTCAAAATTGAATGGATTAAGGAAGTGCTAAGAAGAATCCATGATATGAATTTGTGGCTAGAAAATAGACCTATTGAGATAAAAAAGAAAATAATTCACAAGGTTACTAGGTATCAACATTGGTTAAGAAGAAGACTATGCATTGTTTGAGCCAATAAGAAATTGAGGCTAACACAAAAGCCAAATGGAATGGATGAGGGATGTCCATCTCTACTATTACAAATCTAGTCATTGAGTTTGTAGTGAGAGAAATTTCTCACAAATTTTATCAGTCAAGTAGACCGAATAGTGTTCCATGTATGGTAGTTGACCAAGCATGGAAGACTGTTATGAAGGATCATGAATATGATCTTGCTAAGATGAAAAGGTTACAATTGAAAGGGAACTTGACATCAATCAAGAAGGAAAAAAATTCAATGCGAAGTTTGGATCATTGATAATGTGCATTTTCTTTTATGTTTAGAATTATTTTCCTACTATTGGGAATATTGTTTGGGAGCAAAGCAAACATGTCACGCGAAAAAATAGTGAATACATAACTCAATTGAGAGAAAAAAATTTATAATTTTATGGATATGTATTTTGAGGAGTTCAAACAAAATATGAGAAAAAGAATGAGGATCCCAATAGCATTTGTGATAAAACATTATAATGATTTATGCTTTTTGGTAGATATAGGTAATACATTTGTTTAGGTAGTTAAGTCTAGGAAATCATGGCTTAAACTATTTGATTATTAAGTTGATAGTGACAATGTGAGTGAAAATATTAATGCCCTACTTAAAGAAAAAAAAATGATGTAGAAGTAGAACCTTTTGGGAGATAAGAAGAAGTTAAGGAAACAATCACATTCAACATCAAAATAGCTTCAAAAGAGAAGAAGAGAAAGAAAATGATTGAAGACCAAGAAGAGAAGATAGGTACCCAAAGCAAAGAAAATAAACCTTAAAAGATTACACAAGGTCTTGGATTAGATGAAGATAAAGTTAGTGGTGATGAGGAAGAGGAAGAAGGAGAAGGAGATCAGGATAAAGTGCTAGTAGTGGTCACTCCACCATTGAAGAAGGATAAAACTAAGAAAATCACAAAGTCTAAAGAAAAGGAGGTTACAAAGAAGCCATTAGTGGTACCCCTCTCTCCTCTTGTACACAAAAAACCAAGAACCAAGGTGGTGGCAACTAGTGTCAAGCCATCTTCAAAGAAAAGGATAGTTAAGATTGATGAGGTATATGTTGACATTAGAAGCTCTGTATGATTATCAAGTTTTAGATTTTTTAAATATGATACAATGAATAAAAATGACAAATCCAAAGTATACGAGGCCAAGATAGATATGATGGCTAACAATAAATTGGCTCCTACTTAATTGGAAAACAAGATCCCAATTGACTTGTATAGTAGAATAGATAGGAGATGTCGATGGGAAAAGAAACAAATAGGAGAAGACACTTTGGCCAAAATTATGCCTGAGTTGTCAAAATATCAAAAGACAACATTTTTGGAGAAGTAAAGGAACTAATTTTTCTTTTTAAATTCAGAATTTTTATGATTCTTCAGAATAAGATTGAAGATGTAGTATAGAAAAATGAACTATTATGGAAAAGAATTTTTGGCTTAACCAATAAAGGAGTAGAATAGGAACAATTATTGGATTAAATGACCATTGAAAATGATTACAATGATGAAGAAAGATTAGGTGTGTTGATCCCAAAAGGAACCATATCGTCTATACATGCCACCACACATGACACACTAGTTGATGAGTAAAAGAATTCCTTAGATGCTAAAGGAGAAAAGAAAGAGGCAGAGTAATCAGTTAAAGAAGTTAGTTCAGAAACTTCTATCACAAATCAAGAAGGACAAAATGTTTTCGGACTTAAAATTGAGGAAAATAAGGAAATAGATAAATAGAAGGAAAATATAGTATTGAGTGCTACAATTTTTATTTGAAGCATTGAAGTTTAGGCATGACTAATTTGTGACACCCCATCACCTACTCCTACCAAAGTAGTGTCTCGCAATAGTACTTAGAATCCAACTAAAGGTAAAGAAATAAAGGATAATTATCTATATATTAATGTTATTTTAGACGAATTAATTGATATGACAAAATAACAAATCTCAGTTTTGAACAAACTATCATTGTACAAGATATTTTGGCAAAGAGGAAAAAGCAAGAAGAAATGAAAAGAGAATATTGACAAAAACAACTATTGCATGATATAAAAGACATATTTATTTATTCTTTTGATGTACAAAATAATGATGGGAAAGCCCCTATTATTTCCCATTTAGAAAAAATTGTTGAACAAATAAATGTTGTAGATATTGAAGTGGATGATAAATTAATGGCATAGTTAGCAAAGAAAATTGAGAATAATGTTATAGAGAAAATTTCTATAGTCATTCTAGAGTGGAAGGTAGAATTAGAAACATGTAAACAAAATATAGAAGAGCTTGTACACAAGATTCGACATTTGTACAATATCTTATATGATGTGCCAATATTTTCCAGTGATTTTTAGGCAAACATACAATAAATTAAAGCTAAAATGAAGCAATTAGGCAACTCAATCTCACATTTAGCATAATCTAACATAATGCATTAAAATAAATTGATGGTTGGAAAAGGAAAATTGGTTGAATTACAAATAGCTAATAGTAGCATGTGGTCCAAACTTATCTCCATCCAGAAAATGTTGATACCTCATCTAGAAGTTATGCAACAAGAGTTGAATTAAGCAAAGGATCTAATCCAAATAGATCATAATCTTTTAATTTTTGAAAGTTTAATTGACTTAGCAGTAAAATTGTAACTACATATTCATGTCTTAGAATCAACTAGAACCACATGGGATTATTTTCTTTCCATGATCAACCAAATATACAAACCACTCATTGACAAATATGATTTGATTCCACCCACTCAAACCCTAGCAACTACCATAAGTGATAAAAAAAAGAGGGAATGTAATAATGATGATCACATACAAAATGGAAAAATGATGAGATCAAGGAGTATATACAAGATTCAAAGTTCAAAAGATAGTTCTGGTATGATAAAGATATAATCAAACTACTTAGAGTCATGTACTATATGTATTGTTATATTGTTTAGCTAGCAAAAGTTTTGACATTCTATAAGAACTATGTTATAGGCTTAGGAGCAATACTCTTATTCTTTTTTTATAACTATGTTATCATGACAAAAAAAAAATTCCACTAATTTCAAAGGGGGATTTTAATAGTATCTCTAGATATTGTAGTCTATTAGTGTCAAACACTTAGTCATATATAAGGAATAATTAGATGTTATCACTGCGATTGAGCTACTATCTATAGGTTGAGTTATATAAACACTTGTAAATAAACATTTATATGTTCAGTTCCATAGGAATTGGGAAAGTCTTTGGTTGCTAAGTATTTTCAGTATAAGCCAAGTACAATGTATATCAAGTAGTCAGTGCACATACATACTGAGTTATGAATAAGGAGCCAAGTAAGTTGAGACTAAGTTGCAGCAACAAGAACAATAATGATCGAGCATTACAAATAGTATGTGTCGAGCAACATAGAGTTGATGTTAAAGTTATAAATAATATGAAATTTGAGGTAAAACATTTCAATATGACATAAACATGACATTTAATATTTTTAGAGGTTGTTACAGATATTTTTATACATTTATGATGTGGTTCATTGATCCTCTGAGTGGTGAACAACCAATCAGAGGAAAAGGAAAGAGTCTAGAAAACTCTTTGGAACTCTTCAAATAGGAAGATAAAAACCCTATTTTTAAGAAGTGACATAGATACATAGTGCATGTGATCATAAAGTGAGATCATGGGTGAAAATGCAAGCATCGTAGAGGAAGCAAGGGAGCTAATTTTTGGATATTACATGTAAGAGAGAAGTTGTGAAGAATAGGTTTAGTGACCCTATGAAGTAGTGAAGGACATATTATAGATATATCAAATTGAAGAGAGGAGGTATGTAATCATTAGTAGAGTGAAAACTAAAGGATCAAGTACTGAATCATAATTGCATCAAGGATAATCTCTTAAAAAAATGGTTTTAATAGACCTTTGTAAATCTCATAACCGAGTCCTTACTCTATTGTAAGTGTAAAATCCTCTCACAAAGTAAGACCTAATATTCTTAACATCCTTTATTAGGGAAAAATCCTCATAGGGTAGATCATGATAAGTGATCAAAATTGTAACCCTAATAGGTTAACTTTATTACTACAATAGTAAAGATTTGTGGGTTTCACCACCACCCTAGTTTTACCTTCACCTTGGAGGGTTTTTGGGTAACCAAACCTTTGTGTTATGTGTTTACATTTCATGCATGTGATTGATAGTTAGATCTACTTGTTACATCATTTGATTTTACAAGTTATGTTATGCATGAACTAGAAATGAGATGGAAAATGTGGTGAATAGAGTAAAGTTGTTCTAAGGTATAAAAGTTTTAAAAATCTTGATACACCCCCATCATAGTCTCTTAGTTGCCCAACTAGCCTCCCAATAAATGTTATGTAATGAAAGATGATAAGATAGGAGAATACAATGAATTGAATGGAATGATTTAATAAAATATGAAAATGTAGTGAATGTAATCAAATAGTAATGAAAGATGATAGAATAGGAAAGTAAAATGAAATGTAATGATATGAAAGATTGTAAAATAGGAAAATCCAATTAAATGTAAGGATATGTAATGAAATATGATAACGAAAGTGTGAATGATAGTGTAAATGAAAATATGAATAGTGATGAAAATGTTTAGATGATAAGAAAGAGTAACCCAAACTTGAGAGATTCAAAAGCCAAAAAATAGTTTATGAAATAACTATATGTAGGAAAAAGAATGAACAATGTGATGTAGTGGATGAATGAAGTGAAACTAAATGTAATTACATGTTAATGAAAAATAAATTCTATGATACTCAATCAACAAAAAATCATTGTGATGGTGTCTATGTGTGTGAATTTTTTTATGTTATTTTTGTTTTTGGCTCATTTTTCAGTTTTGAGTGCCAATTCATTAGGTGATTTTGAGTGATATCCCTCATTTTACACTAACCACTAGATTATCTTAAGTGATCCAACATAGAATGCAATATATATGAATGCAGCTAACTCACTATTTTGTAAAGAGATGCATATTAAATATCATCA
Source organism: Cupressus sempervirens (assembly GCA_028749045.1). Lineage (NCBI taxonomy): Eukaryota > Viridiplantae > Streptophyta > Pinopsida > Cupressales > Cupressaceae > Cupressus > Cupressus sempervirens. The sequence goes on along the minus strand of CM053783.1, from coordinate 478,932,133 downwards.
TTGAGCACCTAACAAAAATGGATATAATACAATCACCACTAGTTCAACCATAGAAATATGAATACTTTATCATTATGATCATTAGAAAAAAATATCATACATGAAAAGTATGGTAAATAGCAAATAGAAATTTGCCACAATAAAGTATAGAGTGAATTATGGTACAAACACAAATAGATAGATATCAAAAAAGGGAACTCACCCTAGATTTCATCTAAAATTGGTCAAGGTACACATGGCCATCTAGTTAGGAGGAGGCTCTTATAAATGGACACCAACCTTACATGACATTATAAGATCATTGGAGCAAAACAATAGAACTAGAAACTAAATAAAATGACATGGTTTCATCCTGACTCCACTAATCATTTGATTCATTGAGTTGCCAAAAACACATGACAATAAAAAAGCCAATATTCTCAGTTCTCCATGTCAGGACTTGTGTGTGAAAGTATAAATTATGTTTAATCTCTATTGATTAAAGTCATTACATGATTTGTGTAATTAGTCATTGAGTGTAATAGTATTGATTTTGTATCAAGGTTGTATAAATAGGGCCATTGTTTGATGCTTTGGGAGATCTGTGGTTTTGGTTGTCAAGTCATTAGGCACACTATCACATAGTAGTGTCAAAGTTTAGTTTTAATCATACCTAGTTCTCATGTGGCTAGTCACATGGAGTGAATGTGTTATAGGATGTAAAAAGTGCAATGTCTATTGAGTTTTGGCCATAAATAGATGAGTATTAGCATTAGAAAAAAAACATAGAAAAGTTGAAGCATCGTATCTATCTTAGATCAAATCTATGAAGATGTGAAAGGAGTGGAAGACTTTGATCATGGTGGGCTCACCAGACCAGTCACAAAAAGAGGTGGATACAAGAGATATAGGTCAAGGAGGATGGGTGAGGTAAGAGTGAAGGAAGAATAATTCTTATTTCATGTCGAGTAAGTTGGTTAATTAGCCTGAGCACTAGGCACCAGACTATGAGAATGTCAAGTTGAGTGAGATGGGGGTTGTGTAAAAGCATCCTGGGGGCTCAAAATCTAGGGTGGAAGAACCTCCCTTGACAACTTTTTTTTTTTTGTTAGGGAGTGTAACACACTTTACACTACAAGAGGATTGGGGTGTTGATTATGTGATGCAAGGTGGAAGGGATTCAACTAGGGGTGACATAAATCATCCAAGAGCTATTTGTATGTGTGGGGAAGATGGAATCTCCTAGGTTCAATAGAGAAAAATTATAGAGGAATAATGATAATGTTAGTAGAGGCAAGGTGACTAGTGTGATGAGTTATTTAATTATCCTTGGGAGACATATATAAAGGTTAGTGAGTGGGGAGATGTGATCAAAGGGTGTGGCTGAGACAAAGATTAAGCATGATAGTGAGGCACAATCAAGGAATAGAGTGGATGAATTATGAAAAGAATAAATCAAAGAGAGAGTCTAAGTGGAAAATATAGAACAAGAAGTCATATTGTTTGGGTTTGACAAACAAAGCATGTGAGGATAGGGCACAGATAGAAGTGAGATGCCTAGAAGTGTTGTTGAATAAAGAACATGCATGGGTACAAGCATTAGATGTTAAGCTATAGGTGGAAAGCCATAGGTTGAAGGAAATAAGGTCGGGGTTCATGTTAAGAAAGTATGGGTGAAAAGATTGCAATATGCATAAAGGATGGTGCGAGTAGCTTTGAAGAGAGAACAAAGAAAGCTAGTGCTACTACAAGAGCAGTTAGAATATTTTAAGGATGCAATGTCAAAAACTAACACGGTGTTGATGTAGTTGCAAAAGAAGTTGGTGACAAGCAAAGAAAAGGTGAAATGGTATCAATAATGGTTGGGTCAGGCTAAAGCTAATGTGGAGTGTTGGAAGATGCTGGCAAAATAGAAGCAACAAGAGCATGATGTGTCCCAAAAAATATTGGTGGATAATGTGATCATGGATATGTAAAGACTGCTAGAGTACATTAGGAAGCCATGTATTACATGGAGTTATACTATCAATTGATCACAATGCAAAAACAATAAGAGACATAGTTTGTGGATAAGAAATTCACCCAATTGTTGAATGCTCAACTGCATAGTGGAAAGTTCTTGATACCAATGAATTCTATTTGGGTGAGGTGAGAATTTCCACTTGGCGCTTCATATTCTAGGATAAAACTGGGGGGAATTCCCCTATTCAATGATCCAACCATGTCACCTCCTCAAGGAAGGCCATAGTGAGCTTTGCACTAAGTTTGTGTTGTTGTAATTACAACATGGCTACTTCATAAATAAGAAGTCTTTATTTACTAAGAAAGAAAATTAGAATCTTGTATACTTTGTGTATTTATGTACTACATTTGGAAGAAAATGATCATAGAAGGGTTTGTGCCTTTTTTGTATTTTGAGAATTTGTGAGTTTTTTTAATATTTTCATTAGAGTTTTTTTTTTTTTTTTAAATCGATATTTTGTTGAGTTTTGTTTTGGATATTTTGGAAAGAGTTTTTTATTTTTTTCATATTTTGCTAAGAGTTTTTTTCTTTTTTTGATATTGTGGTAAGATTTTTTATATTTCACTAAAAAAAAATTATTTGTTTTTAATATTTTGTTGATAGTTTTTTATTTTTTTGAGATTTTGTTGGGTGTTTTTTTATTTTTGTTATATTTTTCAAGATTAATGAACAAGAAGTTAAACTAAAAGCTATCAAAATTGAAAAGTAGGTTTAAACGTTGGATATAGAGAGGGAGATTAACTTTCACTTATGCATTGTAACCTATTATTTCCAAGAGTTGAACTGAATTCCAAAAAGGAAAAGGGTTTGAAGTGGAATTTGAATGAAAGATGTGTGTGAATTTATGCAACCTTCATAAGTCTTCGCTAATATATGTTGATAATCGTCATAACCACTAAAGTGAGGTCTTGTGAGACCAAGATGATGGGTGTACTGAGTTGGAAAAGAATAAAGTGCTAACTCATGAATTGTAGTTAGAGGTTGATTGAGAAATTATATATATATATATATATATTAATAGCTAGTGTAAGCAATTCAGAGTCAAAATCAAGATTAATGGTCCTCCCCTTGCTAGATAGGTAAAGTTAGTGTGTCCTCTCTAGGTGTAGGAAAAGATGAATATTTTGGAGCTCATAAAGAAAGTAATTTTGGCCTTAAAAAGATGCATACAAACTCAAAAAGGCAATGGAGGCCCAAAATAGGTGAATGAGCCTTGAATAAGGTGTTTGGGCCTTAAAAGTCACTAAAATGCCTTAAAATGCATTTTTTCCTTGAAAAAGGTGCTTTGGAGGGCCTGAAAAGGTAATTTGGCATTGAAAAAGGTGTTTTGGGCCCAAAAAGGCACTATGATGCCCAAAAAGGGCACTTGATTCTGAAAAAGTGCTTTAGCCTTGAAGAGGCACTTGAGGGCCCAAAAAGGCATGTACTAGAAAGGCCAGGGTTGTCGATACACCAAAAGATTGACATGTTAATGCCTAATACAATCAATAGTCTTATAGAGCCATAGGAAGTGGTTAAGTTGTATCATGGACCCTGTGAGGGATGTTGGCCCACTACCAACAAAGGCTTGGCCCTAATGAGCAAAAATTAATCCAGCCATATAGGGTAATGTTTACTTATTCTAAGGCCATGCTAGCTCCAAGGGTCAAGGGTTTGACTCTCTTGGAGTTCTTCTTCTTGCTTTACTTCCTCCGATTGGGAAGTAAGCCAGCCTTGTTGGTTGCTAGTAGTATTATTATTGTGCATGCAAAATTGTAGCCTATTTGAATGATGATGAAAGAGTGTGTTGTATCTCTATGGAAATCTAAGTGGTACCTAATTTTCCAAAGCTTAGAAATATGGTTGAAGGCCAAAAGGTGGGTATATTGGTCACAAGACCTATTGAGATAGCATTAAGAGAATTTTTGGACAAATTGTGGCCTTTGCAACATAAATAATCTTGAAATCATTCTTTATTTATATTAGTGAAGAGATAAGTGGTGATATTGGTGTTAGCCACCTTCTTACCACAATCCATCTCATGTCAAATTTTCCTAAGCCCAGAAGCATGTTTCAAGACATAACAACATTGGTTCTTAATATTGAGGTCAAGAGGGAGGCTATTAACATCTTTGTTGAGAGATACAAGGACAAGAATTTGTCAGGTGGGACAACTAGATCATAAGGTGCTTTTTTTATTTTTATTTTGTTTTTTAAAGATAGCGTGGATACACATTTTGAAAGGAATCATGAATACCATAAAATATCTCAATATAGGGCCTTGCCATTGATTTCATATAAAAATGGTCGAGGTATGCAAACCTATCCCAAAGGAGCAGTAATTATAGACAGACACTAGCTTGACATGAAATCAATGGATCTTTAGATTGAAATATATAGTTAAATAATTTATGCAAATGAAAGGGTGAAATTAATTTTTATTTTTGGCATTTTTAACTATATTATTATTTTCTTTATTGTTTTGAATTATATTGGTGGATATAGTTTGTTTATTTTGTGTTGCATTTTTTAAAGTTTTGGAACCAAGTCGGTACCTAAATAGTGGCATGCATGCTAGCCTCATGTGCTCATCATGTATTGTTTAAATGAAATAGATGGGTAGTGAATGGATGGGAGGTTTTTTGGATAGCATAGTGGATTTTTGTGTAGTGAAAGGAATCCTAGGACCACTTGGATATCTATGGAGGGTAAAATAGATTTTTAGAGAGGGTAAAATGGAATTTTGGGATCAACTAGGTATTTATGGAGGCTAAAATGGATTTTTGGGACCAAATGTGATTTTTATGGAGGGTAAAATAGATTTTTTGGACCAACTAGGTATTTATGGAGGCCAAAATAGTTTTTTAGGACCAAATGGGATTTTTATGGAGGGTGAAATGGATTTTTGGGACCAACTAGGTATTTATGGAGGCTAAAATAGGTTTTTGGTAAGGTATTGAGAACAAGTCACATAAACAATCGACATAGAGGAGCCTTGATATTTTCAGAAGTTGAGATATGCATTGGTTCTTTTGTAATTCATGTTTGTGATATCTTGAAACATAATCAAATTTCATATTTCCATTGAGCCCTAATTATCTTCATTGCTAATATTTCCTCTCTATTGTTGGACAATGCCAAGCAACAATTAACCCCTAATGTAGAACTTAAACCTAGAAGTATTTCTCAATTAGATAAGACCACAATCAATTCTAGATTTTTAAAAAAAATGATCTACTCCAAATAGCTCTAAATAATTCACCTACAAAAGGGTTTCTCTCAGTTCACTTATTCCTTTCATCTATTAATTGATCTTGGTAGAACATAAGTTACAAGCAAGCAATGGAGAGGCCACAAATAAGCCATATGTGTGGGAAGACACAAAATAAACCATACACTAAAACCTCTTTTTATTATACTTTTTTCATTGAAGGACTTGTGTTGTTTGAAATCCCAAAGGTGATATGTTTGAATCATTTTCTACTGCAATTTTTTTTAAAGTTATTTTTTGTATTTTGCAAGATATGTGGAAGTTGTTCAAGATTCTATACATAAAATATAGTGAGATGGATGCTATTGAGGGGCTCTACTAGCCATTCTCCATCATAGTCAACAAGTTTGTAGGTTTCAGTCCCAAAAGAATCATTGATGATGTAGTGACCGATCCAATTAGGTTTTCATTTCCCTTTCTTTTCCTTAGCAACTTGATTCTTTGGATTTTCTCAAAGACTAAGATCATCTATTTGGAAGGCTTAGGATTTTACACTTTTTTTGTAGTGTTAGGAAAGTCTATTTTGATACAATTTAAGGTGTTTGTATGCTCTATTCTGATGTTCCTCCATAAACTCTACTTGTTCGAAGTAGCCTACCCAATAGTCATCATATGTCAACATATCATGTATTATAACTCTCAAACCTTGGATCTCAAGTGTGACTCTCAAAACCTTGGATCTCAACTTCTAGTAGCAAAATAGATTCACTGCCACAAAGAATAGGGTTGCCCTTGTGGGTGTTCTAACACTTTTTCTATATTCTGAAAGTGTGGGATTCAACTATATGTGCCAATCTCATCCAAAATTGTTAAAAATTATCTTGAGGATGTTGATGATATTCTTGTTTGTAGCTTCAACTTGACCATTTCCTTGAGGGCAATATATGGATAATGAATGTGTAATGATACAAAAAAATTCACATAATTTATTAAGAATCTAATTTTTGAAGTACAAGGCATTATTAGTCAAGATTGCATGAGGTATGAAATATTGACAAATGATATGGTTCAGGATGAACAAATTTTTATTTTTTTTAGTGGTATTGGTAAGTGGCACTACCTCTACCTATTAGGTGAAGTATTATGTCATTTTAATAATTCATTAAGGACCACTAGAGGAATATGGACAGATCATTCCTATCAAATAAAAACCCACTGATACAAAGGCCATGGTTTTGCTAATGGATGAAGTCTGTGTGTGGGTGCATGACCTAGATTACCATGGATTTGACACTTGTTACAAATTTGGACATAGTCAATGGAATCTCTTTCCATTGTACCCCAAACATAGCCCATTCTAAGAATCTTGTTGGCCAAGGTAAAACCACTATAATGTGAGCCACAAGTTCCCTCATGAACTTCTTCTAGAGAATATTTAGATTCATTGTTTTCTAGACACCTAATAAAATTATTGTCCAGACCCTTATGATGAAATATTTTAGCCACCAAGGTGTAATGTAAAGCTTGTCTTATAAAGTTTCACTTTTAGTTTCAATATTGATTGGAGTTGGGAGGTTATCTTTGAGGTAGTTGTATATGGGACCATACCAAGGCAATTCTTAGTTTTCTAAGAGAAAAAAAATATGGGATTTGAGCTAGGAAAATATAGGTTGAACCATTTCTTCTAACAAGAATTTGTAGCATTTGTATTGATCTCATGATTGGAGAAAAGAAGCTAAAGTAGCCATAGCATCAATGGCTATTTTTTTACCCTTGGGGATCTATTCAAAGGTGATCTGTACAAAGCATTTACTTAGTTCATCAATAATTTTCTTATAAGGAATTTTTTTTCCTTAGTCTGATATATATCATTGATTTGATTCTTGACTAGTTAGGACTCTTTGTAAACATCTATTATTGTTAATTTTCATTCAATAGCTATCTTAATACCAACTACTAAACCTTCATATCCTACCATGTTGTTAGTACAAGGGAATAGAGTCTTATATGACTTTAGGATGGTGATGCCTTGAGGTGTGATGAATAAAATGACTATGCCTGATCCATGGTGAGTATAAAGACCATCAAATTATATCTCCAATGTAATTGGTTTAATGTAGAGTATTTGTGCATCTAGGAAACCAATAATAATAGGATTCAAATCCTCTAGTGGTGAATCTTCTAGTTGTTCTACTATGGCTTCTCCTTTAATGGCTTTATAATCAACATACTCTATGTCAAATTCACTCAATATCATGACCCACTTGGAAAGTCTTCCATTCAAAGTTGTCTTGTTGAGGATATGTTTCAAAGGGTCTATTTTTGCCAAAAGTTTTCATTATGTGCAAGAAAATAATGAGATAGTTTTTGGGAAGAAAAAAGTAAAATGAGGCAAGCCTTCTCTATGAATGTGTGGTTGAATTCATAACTCACTAGCATCCAATTGATATAATAAATGGCCTTTTCTTTTTCCCTTATCATTTTCTTGGGCTAGAGATCTTTTAGTGACTAAAACATACATTAGGAATGGTTTATCTAGAAAAGGTGACATCAGAATGGGAGGATTCATCAAATATATTTTAAGAAAGTTGAAGGAAGCTTTACACTTGTCATCCCATTTCAAAACATCTTCTTTGTGTAAGAGTTTGGTAAAGGGATTACACTTTTTAGCTAGTTGGGAAATAAAGCATCTCACTGATTGCAATCACCCTTGTAAGGAATCTAGTTGACATAGATTTCTAGGTGTTTTCATATCTAAAATTACTTGTAGCTTTTTGGCATCCACTTATATCTCCTTTTGTGAAATAATATAGCCTAGAAATTTTCTTGGTTGAACACCAATGTCCAACTTCTTTGGGTTAAGTCAAATTTAAAGGCTTCGAGTTAAGTGAAGATCTTTTCTAAGATAAAAAGGTGTTCATGTTGTATGTATGACTTAGCCAATATATCATTCACATAGTCTTCCATGAAGGTGTGTCTCATGTCATGGAAGATGATCATCATGGCTCTCTGATAGGTGGTTCAAGTATTTTTAGGCTAAAGGGCATAACATTTCAGTAGAATGTCCCCCAAGAACAAGGAAAGGCTATCTTCTCTTGATCTTTTCATGCTATTTGGATTTGATAATAACTTGAAAATCCATCCATCAATGAAAACATGGAATGTGATCTTGTTGTGGGATCGAAAATGACATTAGTGCTTGGTAGAGGGAAGTCATTTTTGGACATGCATTTATTGACATCATAGAAATCAATATATATATCTGTATACTACCATCCTTCTTTGAAATAGGTACAATGTTTGAGATCCATGAATCATATGCTAGAGGTCTTATGAAGCCATCTAGAGGAGTTTTTCAAACTCTTCTTTCACTAATAGGATGATATGGGGATGTGTTTTCCTAAGTTTCTGCTTGACAAGTTTTCTTCTAGGTGTAATGTTGAGCTAGTGTAAGGTTAAATTAGGGTCTAAACCTAGTATGTCAACATATGACCAATAAAAACTAACTTTCCTTTCCTTAAATAATTAGATGAAATCCTCTCATTCAAAAGATGTTAGGGACACTTCTACATGAATCATTATGGGATCTTCTATCATGTCAATGTTGACCTTTTGTGTGGGCTCTATCAAAATTAAATATCTTTATTTAAAATGATCTATGAATGCATCAATTGTCCCATCTTTAGGTGCCACAATTGTGTTTTCACCTTTAGATGTGTCATTTCTTTCATCTTTTGTTTTTGTCTCTAATCCAAGCACAAGATGACTTGGATTACTCAAGATTTCCATTATTTTGTATGACTGGGGACAGTTGATAAATGCTTTATCCATCAAATCACCATTGGTTTTAGGCTTCATAGATGGTTCAACTACATTGAAGAAAATGGATACATCTTAATTAGTGCTAACGTTGGGCTCAATAGTTGTGTTAGGTAAGTTCTAGTTGGTAAGTTTAGGGTAGACCAAGGTCCAAGGATAGTGGTTTGAATGTATAATTGTGTTCTATGAGGTTCAAAGACATTACTTAGATGGCTCAAACATTGTATCAATTAGGTCAATTACATGTGTTTATTCTAGGTGTTTCAAATAACTAGGCCAAACATATGACTCATCTATCACCTCTTCTTCTTCTTCTACTTCTTTTGGGAAGAAGTCTAGGAAAATCACTTGAAAGAGAAATCCATTTTGTGTTTCCTATGTATTATCATTTTGTTTGGAGGAAATAAGCTCATATTCTTAATTTGAAGATGGCATTACAATGCTACTAAATTCTATACCAAAGTTTAGTTTTTGTTCCCTATTGTTGGCTAAATCCATCACTATAGATCTTAGTGTTTACAATTAGATTCACCACATACAATAAATTTAGTCAACATTTTGTTCATCCTCTTGTTTTCTAGAAACTTCTCCAAAAAAGTATCCCTTAGGTTTTTTACCTAGTCCTCTTCTTGGATTAAATTATCCAATTCATCAATCCTTATCTTCAACATGCTTTCCATATCTCAAGAAACCAACTTAGTCAGATGGAAATTTTGATTTCTCACAAACTGTTAAAGTGTTGTTCCTCATCCAATACTAAGTTTTGACACTTGGTCATCACTAGGTTACTTGGTTTCTACTAAATTTCTTTCTTAGTATATATACTATTATTGGTTCGATACTAATGCTCGATCAACACTAAATCTTCTCAGCTTGTTCTAGCACTTGGTTGACATGAGCATCACCTGGTATATACTTCAAGTTTATTAATATTCTTCTTTATTACTTGGTTATGCCTATTCATTTTCTGTGTCTTTGATTACATCTTAAAGACTTTAGTATTACTATCTTCTCAACTTGTAACATGGTTTAAACAATCAATTTATCTTGTGAAAGTCCAACTAATCAAGTTTATATAATAATTTCCTTTTCATAACTCAACCTTTCATCTAAATCCTTTTGTTCTAAACAACTTCTCAAATTCTCTTCATTGATTGAATAGATATGATGCTTAAATCAGATTAAAAAATTGTCTCATTAATAGGTTTGATATTAATGACAACATAACAATTGTTTCAATTGTAGTTTCCAAAATCTCCCTCCTTGGCATCGATGGAAACAACTCTTGAATATTTCTAGTTACCATTAAATTTATAACTATTATTGTCATGAGAAAATCCCTCTATGTGCAGGTTCAAATCTTCAGTAATATCCTTAGTTTCATTTTAATTTTCATCCATGCAACTTATTTGGCAACACCTCAAGTAATTCTTAGGAACTCCCTCTAAGTATTTTCTTCATCTTGAATAATTATATCCCATTGGTTATCTTTTATCTTTCTCCATGGTACCTGAATAATATAATCTCTTTCTAATTCTTACTCATGATCTCTCCCTCTTTCATAGAAATGCTAGAGATATTTCAACACATGCATCTTTCTTACGTAGATACCTCCATGTCAGTTCTAAATTCTTAATTTTTCATCTGTGTATGACTAATCCATTATTATGTTGTTCTTTACTACTACCTTAGGCATCTCTTAAAGTAGAATTGTCTACATCAATTTATAAGATATTCTAATCATAAAATTTGATGCAAAGCCTTACTTTAGGTAAAGTATATTTATCTAGGGGAATCACCCCCAATTTGTCTCTAAGATAGTCATGAGAATCTTTAGGTAAATATTTAGTGAATATATCAACTATTTTCTCTTTTGTGCTCACATATTTTAATCTCACTTCTTCATCTTGAACTAAGAGCCTCAATTAATGATTCTTGATAGTAATATGCTTGGTTTTTGTGTGCATCACATAATTATTTGATATTTTAAGAGCACCTATGTTATCACAATAGATAACCACTAGATCTATAATCTCTTCATTCATACCTTTCAAGAATTTCTTGATCCATATTATATTTGAATTATTTTTTGCTACTACCACATACTTAGCTTCAAGTGTTGATTGGGAAATGAAGTTCTTCTTCTTTCTTATCTATGAAATCAATCTCTTTCCTATAAATAATGCACCACCACTTGTGCTCTTCTTGTCATTAGCATTTCTTTCTCAATAAGAATTAGTGAATAGCTTCAGTTTAAGCCTATCATTCTTTTGGTAATAGAATTCATAGTCTTTTGTGCCTTTCAAATATATTAGTATCCTTTTTATTGACATCATGTAATTTTCCTTACTACTTGCTGAAAATATTGCAACTATTTCTAACTACTAATGAAATATAAGGTATGTTGTGAATAATATATTATATTTTTCCAATCATTGATCTATATAATGTCTAGTTCACATTAGTAGAATCATCATTCTTATATAATTTATGTCCAAAAACCATAGGTGTACTAACTGATCTAGAATCTTCCATTCCAAAAAAAAATAGTATCTCCTTGATATATTTGGATTGATTAATGAAGATACCTTGCTTCATTTGATACATTTGTAAACCAAAAAAGAATTTGATCTCACAAAACATTTAGATTTCAATTTTTTTCTTCATTTTATTAGAAAATAATTGGCATAATGCTTCCTTGTCTCCAAATATGACATCATCAACAAAAATTTCACATAGCAATTGTTGGAATTTTTTAGAATAATTGGGGGCTGAGTCAGTTATTCAAGGTCCAAATGTATAAATAAAACTTTTCACATCTTAGTGAACCCATATCCATAAAACATATTCATCATGCATGCATCTATTAGATCATACAATTACTTAAACTTGTAGGATACTGCAAAATCAGCTTTGCAGAAATGTAAACATGAAACATAACAAATTCAATAACACATTTGACACAATGATTTTATGTTGAAACCCAATTTGGGAAAAACCACCAGTAACATGCTACTAATTCTTACCAATTTGAAGTGATGCCCTGTGAAAGGCCAATCCTATTAGAGGTTATAATTCACAATGTTAAATATAACCTAGTTAAGGTATTTCAATCACCGTGTTAGGAGTGAGCCTTGTTAGAGTAATTTAGATCATTCACTTGGAATGTTAACCAGTTAAAGGATTTACAAATGACTATTAGGTCAACCTTAATCCAAAGAATTTATCCTAGAATAATATAATGATTATAAAGTAATAGTAAGGCTTGATTTGATAACAACTTACAAGTCCAATTTGCAAATTACAGATCTCTATTTCAGTCCTCCATTCTGTTTGGATTTTATACACTTCAACTTTGATAACTTGTCCACCCTTCAAGATTCTATACCCTTAAGCCTTTGTTCTTTTCTTTCCAATAACAATCTCTTCTCTTTGGTCACTAAACGAAGCAATACTTTAGACTCCTTGTCTTCCTTACATTCTTGCACATGACAACATTTTCTTCTGACCATCCATCTCTATAAATAGAAATTTTAAATCTTTTGCCATTCATTCTCTATCATCCATTTTAAGGTTAGGTAGGATTAGGTACAATTCAATTAATCTACCCATATTTTCATTTTATTTCCTTCTAGAAAATTCTCGTTCAATCCTCTTTAAATTTTCCTCAAAATAGTTTACTTGAATTCTATGTCACTAGCTCATCAAGCTTGTCTTCCACATGGTTCACACAATCCAAAAAATAAAACTTGTCACTTTAGATTCATCAAATTTAGGAACTTTCATATAATGCTAACACTCAGTATTAAGTTGCTTCTAATGTTCAACATAAACTGCATTGCTCAACATCCACTATGAAATCACTTGGCATGAAGTTAATTTTACTAGTGCTCAAAATCAACTAAACTTTTCTCATCACTATTTCCCTAAAAATACACTAAACTTTGACTTTGGTTGGCTCCAACTAATTTTCTACTTGGCTGGCACTAACTTTTCTCAACACCTACTATCTAGTTGGTCAAGCTTGGTAGACTCAATTCTCCTCTCTTGTTCTTTTAGACTTAATCAATATATCCAACCTTTGCATCCTTAAGTAGATAATCAATTCACTATAATATCACTACCTTAACTAATCTTTGTACTTCTTTTCCATATCATAATTCAGCCTTTCTTCTAGGTGCTATTGTTACCTCATTTTATTGAATCATTTTCATCAATAAAACAAATGATAGTACTCAAATTATCTAAGGAATTGTCTTACTAGTAACTAGCAAGTTTGACATCAGTGACAAAATAATGATTGAAACACATTCTCATACTCATATCAGTCTATTTTCAACAATGTCCCTCTTTGGTATTGATAGAAAACCAAACTTAATTATTACAACCAACAATAATACCAAAAAGAAAATAATTCCTTGTATCCAAAACTCTCCCTCTATCAACAACTTTCATCTTATGAATAGATTACAAAATTTTGTTCTAATCAACAAATAATCAACTAATCCTTATGACTCCCTCCTTATCACTTCTTATATCTCTCTCAATATAATCTCCCTCTTACTAGGTAGATATAATTAGTAGGTACACTATCTCCCTCTGAGTAGATATTCCATGTTTCTTCTATCTCCATTGGATTTCTTTCTCCCTGTATCTTCTATAATCTACCTTTATTTCTCCCTTTTCTTTGGCTTTCTCTCTCTTTAACAACAATGCCAAAGACTTGGAATTTTAATATGTAGCTGTGAATATTTTTAGTTTCTCTCTCTGTCACCTAGCTTGTGACTAATTTGTAGCTCTGACTCTTTTATTATTTTAGGTAGCTCCTAAAATAAGATCCAATGCATCAATATGTAACATATGTAAATCATCTTATTTGATGTAGGGCACTTCTCATGTTTCTTAAATAACCTTTAATAGGGGCATCACCCCTAATTTACCTCTTAGATACTCATCAACATCCTTAGGTAATGCTTTTGTGAAGATATCACCTATTTTCTCTTTTGTGTTAACATATTCCATCTTCACCTCTTTATCTTCAACTAACTCTCTTAAGTAATGATACTTGATTGCAATGTGCTTAGTCTTTGTATGTATCACAAGATTCTTTGATATATTTATAGAACTTTTATTATCACAATAAGTTGTCACAAGTTTAATGATTTCCTCCTTCATACCTTTGTCTAGCTATTTTATCCATACTTTATCCATACAATGTTTGTACAATTTAATGTAGTAACAACATTTTTAGCTTTAGAAGTAGATTGAGATATGTAGTTTTCTTTCTTGCTAGTCCATGTAACCAGCCTTTTTCCTAAGAAAAATGTTCCTCCACTAGTTCTCTTTCTATAATCAATATTTATATCCCAATCAGCATTAGTGTAGGCTCTCAATTCAAATTTCTTATTTTTTTTATAATATAAACCATAATCTTTTGTGCCTTTCAGATATCTCATTATTCTCTTTACAACCATCAAATGATTCTCCCTTGGATTAGCAAAGAATCCTCCAATTATCCCAATAGATAATGCAATATTATTTCTATTATGTACTACATATTGTAATTTTGTAATCATAGACCTATTCAAAGTTTGATCCACCTTAACTGAATCATCATTCTTTGAAAATTTATGTCCTATCACAATAGGTGTGCTTACTAGCTTGGAATCTTCCAATCTAAAAGTTTTTAGTATCTCCTTTACATATTTTAGCTAAGTGATGTATATACCATATTTCATCTGATGTACACGGGAACCCACAAAGAACTTGATCTCTCCAAACATAGACATTTCAAATTCTTTCTTCAGTTTAATTGCAAAAGCCTTACATAAAGTATCTTGACCTCTAAATATGATATCATCAATAAAAATTTTAGATGTTAAAATACCTTTTCCTTTTTTTTCTTTAAGTACAAATTATTGTTATCACCAGTCCTCTCATATCCAATCTTCACAAGATAATTATGAAGTCTTTCACACCATGCTCTTGATGCTTGCTTCAAAACATATAAATATTTGTGTAGTCTACATTCCATGTTTTTGTTATTATCATCAATAAATCCTTCTAGTTGTTCTATATAAACTTCTTCTTTCAATATAGAATTGAGAAATGTAGACTTAACATCCATTTGATAAAATTTGAAACATTTATATGCAAAGTAAGAAAGTAGAGTTCTTACTCCTTTCAATCTTGTAATAGGGGCATATGTTTCTCCATAGTCGATCCCTTCTTCTTATTCATATCCTTTACAAAATAATATTTCCTTATTCCTTGTGATTTCACCATTTTCATCTAACTTGTTTCTATACACTCACTTCGTGCCAATCACATTTTTATCTTCTAATCTAGGAACTAGAGTCCATGTCTTATTTTTCTCAATTTGTTCAATCTCTTCTTTCATGGATTTACTCCAGTCCACATATTCTAAGGCATCTTTCATTGTTTTTGGTTCATGCATTCTAAGAAAGCATTTATTATTTCTCAACTTGTTCCTTGTCATTAGTCTAGCATCTTTATCTCCAATGATTTGTGTTGTAGGGTTATGTCTCTTGACATACTTTGACAATCTTGGTTCTACTCTATTTCTCTCATCTGGTCTATCAACTTCTAAATCACAATGTACATCTCTATTAGGTAGTTCAACATCTCTTTCATTTACACTAATCTTAGAATTAGAATGTGCCTCAATTACATTCTATAACTCATCACTTGAATATAGCTTGGTACCTAAATTCAACTCAACATTCATAGTATGTGACTCGGTAGTCACTAAAACTTGCTATTGATTTATAGAATCTTCATCAGTAGGCATACCTTCATGAAAATATACAAATGATTTTTATTCCTCTAGTTCCTTCATTGGTTTAGCCTCATGTACTTCTATATATTCATCAAATTTCACATTTACACTTTCCACAATTTTTTTAGTGCTAGTATTTAAACACCTAGAGGATTTACTTCTTGTGGAATAGCCAAGGACTATACCTTCTTCACTTTTGCTATCTAGTTTACCATTTATAGAATCCTTGAGAATATAACACTTTCTTCCAAGTACCTGAAAATATTTTACACTGGGTGAGTATCCATACCATAGTTCAAAAGGTGTTGAATGAGTACCTTTCTTGACTTGCACATAGTTCAAGGTATAGAGTGTTGTACTCATAGCTTCTCTCTAGTATTTCAAAACAATATTATTCTCCATCATAATGTCCCAACATAGTCCATTATAGATCTATTCATTCATTCATCAATTCCATTTTCTGGAGGGATCCTAGGGTCATATATTTGTCTTTTGATTTCTTTGTTGTTACAAAACATTTCAAACTCATTTGATGCAAGTTCTCCTCCTTTATTTGATCTCAAAAATTTCATACTTTTACCTATTTCATTCTCAACTCTTGCTAAGTACCACCTAAACATTTGGAAAGGATCATATTTCTACCTCAGAAACATAATTGTCATCATTCTAGAATAATCATCAACAAATAACATAATGTACTTATCTCCTTTATCACTTTACACTTTAATTGTTCCACACAACTCAATATGAACAATCTCTAATATTCCTTTAGAGGTATGCTTCTTACTCTTAAAACTTGACTTTGTCATTTTTCCTAACATTGTTTGTAAATTATATTGTCAAGTTTCTTCAAATTAGGAAAACCTCTTATTCTTCTCATGTTACTAATACTAACCAAGTTATCAAAATTAAGATGACATAACCTCTTGTTCTATAGCCATGCATCATCAAATTCTACAACTAAACAAGTGGCATTATCCATATCAAGGTAGATTAGATTACCTCTAGTTTGATCACCTTTTCCAATTAGTTTACCATCAGTATCATATATCTTAGCAATCTTATTCTCAAACTCAACCTTTCAACCTAAAATATTTAGTTTGACACACTCAAAAAATTATAGTTAAGTCCTTCAATGTAATAAGGATTGTCACATAAAATCCTTTCTATGAGTTTGATAGAACCTTTTCATTTTATCAGACAAGGTGCATCATTACCAAACTTTGCACTATTTCCATCTTAATAATTCAAGGTAATGAACTTACTATTATCTCTAGTCATGTTATGTGAACACCCCCTATCAATAATCCATCTATTATTCTTGTTCATACAAGCCTCACCCTCATCAGATTCATGCTTCACTACAACATAAACCACTTCACCATCATGATCATCATATTCATCTTTAGTTTCCTCCTCAACAATGTAGCAAGACTTTTTGCCTTTGTCTTTGTAATCATTTTTGTCTTCATCTCTTCTACTTTTTTACTTGTCTCCACCTCTATAGTTTTTCTTCTTTGGACATCTAGCAGTAATATGACCAACCTCATTGCAATTAAGACACATGATAGGTAACTTACCTTTGAATTTTTCTTTACCTCTATGAAATCTCCTTGCTAGTAGTGCTTCAAGTTGTTCTACATCTTCCTCATCTATATTACTATCACTAGAAATATATTTTATCTTTTTCTTCTTCTTCTCATTAGGTTCCTTCAATGAAAATTTGGCTTTGAAAGTAGATTCAACATTGTTAGATTTGAATAGCTGAAAATTAGTGAGCCTACCTACCAAACCTTGAAGAGTCCAATTAGAACTTGGTATACATCTTAGTTCTTGAATTTTAGAATCTCTAATAGCATAAATGGGTAGCAGTGTTCTCAAAAAATTTCTTGTTATGGTGTCATCATCTCTCTTACCATTAGCTCCTCTTATGGCATCAACAAAATATTTTCTCTTATAGAAGTATTGAGAAATATTCTCACCTTCTTGGATTCTTATGTCATTGAACTTACCTTTAAGACTTTTAGATTTGGCTCTTACAACATATGTGTCTCATCCATAGATGTTGTGAAGAGTATCCAAAATTTTCTTTACACTATCACAACCCTTGATATCATTGAACTTGGCATGACTGAGGGCAGAGGCAATCTCTAATATTGCCTAGTTGTGTTCTTTCTTCTTTTTTAGATCTTCATCAATTAGAGCTTCAACAGAATCAACATGCTCTATAGCAATGGTACATTGTCCATTATCTTCAAGACCTCTGAGGTATAGCTTCATTAGAATTTTACATGCAGGAAAGTTATCTCTATTAATCTTGGGTACCTCTCTTTTTGACATGTTGATCTTTTTGCTTCTAGTACCTTAAAACTAGTCCTCTCAAGCAGATGACTCTGATACAATTATTTGAATTATTTAGAATAGCTGGGGGGGTGGGGGTGAAAAAATTTCCAAAGTCCAAATATACAAATAAAACTTTTCATAGCTTAGTGAACCCATATACATAAAACATATTCATCATGCATGCATCCATTAGATCATACAATAACTTAAACATTTTGGTTACTGTCAAATCAACTTTGTAGAATTGTAAGAATGAAACATAATAAATTCAATGACACATTTCACATAATAATTTTATTTGGAAAAAAAATTTGGGAAAAACCACCACTAATATGCTACTAATTCTCACTCTTCTGAAGTGATGCCCTATGAAAGGCCAACCTTGTTAAAGGTTACAATGCACACTATTAAATGTGACCTAGTAATTGGATTTCAATCACCTTGTTAGGAGTGAGCCTTGTTAGATCACTTTAGATCATTAACTTGGAATTTAGCCTAGTTAAAGGATTTACAAATGAATATTAGGTCAACCTTAATCCAAAGGATTTACCCTAGATTGATACAATGATTAGAAAGTAAGAGTAAGGCATGATCTGATAACAACTTACAATTCCAATTTGCAGATTATAGATCTTTGTTTCACTCCTTCATTCTTCTGGCTTTCATACACTTCAGCTCTCATAGCTTATCCACCCTTCAAGCATCCATAGCCTTAAGCCTTCTTGGTTTTCTTTCCAATAGTAGTCTCTTCTCCTTGGTCACTGAATGAAGCAATACCTTAGACTCCTTATCTTCCTTAGGTTCTCACACATGACAACATTTTCTTATTACCAACCATCTCTATAAATACAAAATTTAGATCTTTTTTCATTCATTAGCTATCATTCATCTTAGGGTTAGGTAGGATTCAATGAATCTACCATCTTTTCATTTTATTCCCTTCTAGAAACTTCTCCTTCAATCCT